>JAFFJZ010000003.1:28750000-30000000 GCA_018340375.1 Gonatopus flavifemur
TCCAATTTCGTATATAGCTCCATATAAAACTATATATGACTATATATGAATTCCAATAATACTTGAATAAAAATCCGATAATCATATATAGGGCCTATATAACCCTTTTTACCAGGGATCTGAATTGTATTGATATATTGCTAGGATTTGTTATAAACATATTGATATCATAGCCACAAATTTGTAATACTTCGAAAGCGTATCATTTTTCCGATCGAATAGGAGTCATCATACGATAACAAATGAATTGCACCGTACTTGAGCTCTAAAAGATTTTTTCTCAACCCCGGTAGAAATCGAACATACATAACTTATATATAATTCACATATAATGCATATATAATTAATAAATGGCCATATATGGCCATAAATTATCCGTAAATAATTCATATTGAATCGATATATGACCCATATATAACTCATATGTAACCCGCATATGACCCATGAATGCAAGATTTTTTCGCATATAAAAATTCTGCCACATATGAAGTATTCTCCATATATGGGTTGCATATGCGATCTTATGTGGATTATATATAGATTATATAGAATTTCACGCATTTTAATATATGAATCATACATAATTGCATATGGATTATATACAGGTCATATATGAGTGAGAAAAGTAGGCAGTTTGAAGAAGAGCGATTAAAACTGACAAAAATGTATCACTGTCAACCCTAATATTCCCAAAATGGGTAATTATAATTTTTTTTTCAATACGAAGATTATTACTCATCGTACTATACTTGATTCTAAAAATATTTTCTATAAGTCATTTATGCTCCAACTGTTTCACATAAATCTATTTTTTATAAGAGAGATTTTACACGGAATCGATATCCATTCTGGTTAATTGATCATTCTCTTCACTTGAGATTTTTTTCAATAAACCCTGAAGATGGAAAAAAATGATGTACTCAGAGATGAACTATATTCGAGCGACAATAATTTCCACCATAGATATAATTTTTTATGTTTTAAAAAACTAAAACGATCTTGTTAGGGCACAAATAGAAGAGAATATATATTAATCTTTGGTTGGTAAACAGGGCAAAAAAGAAATATGATTTTTCTTTCAAACAAATTATCATTCTTGCACCTTCGACATTTGGGACCTACGATTTGGTGCGTCACAAACTTCACTTATTCCTCTTTCAACAATCACGAGTTTTGTGTTTTTAAATCTGCTACAGCCTCAATGAAGAATTTCCTCTGTTTTAAGGGCGATCCACGGGGGGTTCAAGACACTTGTCGAACAAAATGATTCTGATTTCAACTTTTCAATTTTGAATATGCAAATACGTTGACAGAAAGACAAAATGAAACAAAAATATTCATGGACATAATCATTACACATTCGTGCTTCAGGATAGAACTGATAGAAAAAATGATGGGAAAGATGATGGAAATTGATGAGAAAGAACCAAATTCCGATATTCCCATTAAAAGATAGTAGTGTTGCTGTACCAAATTCGCACAATGATTTAATTCAACTGCTTCAACTCTACCTTAATTGTTCAAAGGGGCAGTTCAGTTTCATCTGAATTCAATAAATTCAACTACAAGAATCAAATTTTCTCTCCACATGTAAAACTAAACCGCATTAGTTTGTAAATCGTTCATATTAAAAATGACTTAATTATAAGAAAAACATAAGAGATTTTCATATATTTCCCTTTTGATGCACACGAATTTAAGTATTCCCCACCTACTTAGCTATTACACTCGGAATCAAAATTTGAAGTGTAATGATAAAAAACTTACATTATCAATAATCATAAAAATTTTTCTTTCGAATTTCGAATGATCTTCATTGGATTTTTCTTCTAGAATAGTAAATCCAAGAACGAATATATACAACAAATAAAAACCAACATGGATAAACTCCGAAGAGCTTGAATTCAATTATTGTCTAAGAAAAACAAGCTAACATATAATTGAAAATAAGAAAGATGAATGGATGTATTGACAAATTCTGGAATTCAAAGAAACATACGAAATCAATGAAAAAACAAGAAAGAAATGTAAAAGCTGTAAAATAAAGAGAATAATATAAAATGGAGAAAAAGACATTCGTAGTGAAATTTACTACAGAACGTCGTAATCGACTGAAATACTGTACTCTTTTAATGAAATTTACGATGCAGCGATTGTACTATTTCATCGAAAGTCAGTTCGTTTCCAGGTGCTTGTAATTTGATAGTAAATTTTATTGCAAATTGTTCTCTTTTATGGATGAGAAACTGACGTTAAATTGCACATCGATGTAGAGAGTAGATAGTTTGTGATCTCCTTGATTGTTTATAAAATGAATAAGATTGTTAGATGTTTTGCCTTGTTAAGGACCATAGAGTCCTTCAAGGAATGAGCAAAATTTTGCTACGTACTTTCTGATCAATTAAACGATAAATACAAATTTTAAATCCACAGTGATGAAGTAATGACAAATGATTCCTAAGAATCATGCAAACGATTATAAACATATTAACCTATAAATGTAAATAATTTTTATAATTATTTTTCTCATGTTTAGGAATATGTTTTGGACTTTGGATTCACATTTAGAGCCAAACTTAACAGTGCACTTTGTTGTTAAATATGTAAAATTTGTAATCGTTGCTTAGTTATTTACAAATTACGGAGCAAAATTTTGTCCGTTTTTTAATGCTCCATGGCCCTTAAGTACAATACAATTCCAAAATATGGTTATTTTCTTGAATTAATTGGAAATTCATCTATAAAATTTCTACATTTTCTACTTCAGTGGGATGGAAAACGTGGAGATGAGAGAAATTTTTAATACCATAGTAACCAATAATGTACGCAGTGCGTAACCATATGTCCCAAACGATACACTCGCAATGTGTGTTAAATATCAACATAAAACATTTGTAAAATAAACAAAACAATGTTAATTTGACAATTTTGTATGTTGATTTTCAATACCCAATACTTTGAATGAACCGTTTTTGCTACAAAATTTTCAGGAAAAAAGTGATCACGTAGTTCAAATGACGTGACGGTGAGGATTTTCTTACCTTTTTACTGAATTCCTCTTCCAAGATGCGTTTTTGTTTTTCAGTTTCTAAGGCAATCAGCGCATCAAGTTTCTCCTTATTCAACCCATCATCTTTACTCGTCAACGCGGCCCTAAGCTGACCTTCACTGAACGCCTAGATAAAACACAAAATAATCATCATAAATGTACTTACAACAAAACTGCACTAAAAAACTTCAACTTACTTGCAGTTTATCTAATTCTGATTGCAAATGATTGATTCTGTTGGACATATGAAGCATGAATAAATCAAATCCCTTGCCACTAACAACTAAATTTTTATCGCTATTATCCATTTGTGGGAAGAGAATATTTAATTCTTCTCCAAATTGGTTACGAGCCGCTTCAACGTGTTTCCGGACTCGTTCAGGAACATTTGTATTCGGTTTCATTTCTTCATATTTCTTTTTAGCTTTATCAACATCGTCTAAAATTTTTCTAACATTCGCTTTGACCGCTAATTTCACATGCGTCGGGGCATCGAATTTAGGATCATCGATGTGGGTATACAACGTCTTAACTGATTCCAAAGTTTCGTCTGCGAGCTTTTCAGCTTCATTTAAAATCCCATTCAATTTCGTTGCTGTATCTTTCATTCTACGAAAAGAAACAATACATTTCAATATGTTTTTTCGCATGGATGTAATATAAAGAATTATATTCATACCTTTCTAATTGATTTACATTCAACACCGCTGTGACATTTTCAGTTAATTTACGTACATCTTCGTTATGCTCTTTGATAGCGATTGTTGCTCTTTGATAAGCAGTAACAGCTTTGGTTGCGATTTCTCCACAATGTTTCTCCAACTCGGCAACATTAGAGGGTAGTGGAATTTCTGGGGTTGCTTTAGAGACGTGCGGCACTGAGGATTCAACTTTACCTTGAAGAATATTATTTTCATAATAATTTAAGGATATGATATTTAAAGAATAGCATAGAAAATTGATTCGATATGTTGCTTGAATAAAAACATACCAATTTCAGATTCTTTTTTTGATTTCTCTTTGTTAGATCGAACTTCCGAAGGTGTTTCAGTAATTGATGGAGCTTGCTTGCTGATAGTCTTTTCAGTCACGAGCGGTCCAAGTACTGGTTTTGGCGCTATATGAATGTATATGCGATTGTTAATATTCAATCCATGCAGTTAGTGTTTAAAGTAAAACTGAATTTGCATTGAAGTGAAGTATCGGGGTGTGTGACTCAATCAAAGGTATGGGAATGAATTTATTGGATATCTATGGGAAAAGGTTTGAGGCTCACGGTTATAATCAGGAAGATTCATGCAGTCTAATTTCATCTTGATAATCTGACCTGATTTTTGCTCCTCTTTTGATTGTCCCATGAACAGTCCTGAGATTCTGTGAAAGCGATAAATGTAATTTACATTGAAATCATGAATGCAAATATTATAATATTATTTTCACTCACGAAGTTTTGATTGATTCGAAGAAGGAGCGTATAAAATTGAAATACGCGTTCTCCTCCCAAAAGATTATTTGAATCACTTTGTTTGTTCCGGGTATCCATTCTTCTAGAGTATTTCGAACTTCGGGATTACTTTTTGCATATGATAACACGCCAATAGTACCCAAAGTCACAGCACTGAGTACTATAAAAGTCTTGGAGCCTCCACTTTTGGTGCTATAAACAATACGTTAGATGTTAGGAATTTATTTTCTATTCTTCGATGTATGAAATAATAGATATATGTGTGGAAATTTGGTAATTCTAAACTTCAAATACTATTGTGAGTTTCAATGTAACCAAATAAAGAAGTACGATTGTTATTGAAACTAGTGAGATTTACATTTCAGATACCTTTTAGATGAATCAGTTGAATACTTAAATGTAGATAATCTGGATGTAAGGGGAAGATCTTTACAGAACCTGTAAACAAAAAAAAACAAATATTTAAAATTAGAAATAATTGAAAAATTTCATACGCTGAAACAGAAAATTGCTCTCAATCTTGGATTGTCGCAATAATGATAGAATGACCTCTAAACGAATATGATGGACCTGACCCAGTAACATAATTTCAACATAACCTCTCAATGTTTTGTTATGTCAATGATAAAATATACAAAATCATGAAAATACGTGAAACGATAAGACATGAAGTGATGAAAATGAAAAACTGTCAAAGTTTCAATCGAATATCTACAAGATTAATAACAATATTATTAATATTTATGAAAAAATACTACTCTGAGTTTTCAAACTCACCTTTCTTCATGATCATGTTTGACACGTGCCCGTGTTTCATAATATCTGGCTGTGAGGTATAGTCTGGGATAGCCGTGTTTTTTGACCTGAAAGGACAAAACTCCTGGAATTATGTAAGCCTAAAATAAAAGCCATTTTGTCACAGCTCAGGTATGCAAGTTATTCTACACAGACGATTTATTCCGTGATAATTTTGTTGAATCGACATCACAGTGAAGAAAAAAATCTTTGTTTCATACACTGCATGTTACTAAAATTAAAAACAATGCTAAAATAGTGAAAATTTGTCACACAATCTCTACACATTGGCAAGTTGCTGATATACAAAAATTGTTTCTGTTTCCTTTTATGGGAATCCAAAAGAAACTATTCACACAGCTTCACTAACATGAAAATTTGAAAACACTGTTCTTTGATTCGTTTTACTTACTTTATATACCCGACTTAAATCGTTACACGGAAATTTTAACCCAATTCGAAACATCTTTCGGAAGGCCGGTGTGGCAGCCAGGAAAAAAGGGGAACGATGGACTGGATGGAACAAAACAGCTGGTTACAGTGTTGCCAATCGACTGCGCTCATATGACAGCACCGTATTCAATTCTAAACTCATCGATTCATCAATTATTTTCAAATTGGCTAATGGTGAGACTAATTTCATTACAAAATTCAGTTCACCTTTATTCTTACCTAACATTTGTACTCAAGATCTTCACAAAAAAATTCTGTTTCTAATAATTCACGTTGAAAATTATGAATTCCATGTTTGAGTTATGTACGTGATTTAATTTCTGTCATAATGAATATGAAACAAAAGTCTTCATGCAATTGGATTTGAATAGAATTCAAGTGTGATTTTTATACAACGTCGCAAGAGTGTATGTATCTTTCCATATTAAAAAAATTTGAACAAATTCCACTTTTTTAATTATCCTTGGTCAGTCGTATGCAATTGGAGTAAGAGTGGATCGCAAGTGACACCAAGTGACACATGGAATTGAACCATCGAAATCATGTTGCGTGTCGTCGGTGCTACGATTCGTGGTGAGTATTCTGGTTTCGATCATCATTATTAATTTTTGTAATGTCAGGAAACAATTCTCGTGATACTCGAGCTACAAATCTTGCGGAAAGGTATTGGAATTAAACAATTTATTAATCGTTAATCGCAATTTATTTCACGATTTTGAGGTTAACTTTGATGGTGAACACAGTAGTTGGATACTAGGAACGTTTCATAGTCTCTATAGCGCGAAATGTTTGAAAGTTTACATTTCCAAACTATGATTTGCTTTATGATATTGAACTTATAAATAAATTTATCGATATCATCACCCAGTATATTTTCCAAATCCTTATTTCATTGAAATTTCGGAATACATTTGATTGAATAAAAATAACTGTGTATCGAATTAGGGTATTTTGCAGTATTCGTTTTGGCATTGAATCAGGAATGACACAAGAGACTAAGTCACCCTTGACAAATATAACAAATTATCATTATTTGATATGTCAAAACTCGCAGATGATGTGACAATACATGCGATAAAATATGCAAATAGATTTGAAATAATTTAGAATTTATTGCTGTTCTTCAATTCCATATTCTCGCTAAACTGATTAGGATTAAATAATCAAATTCAATGAGCATAAATGGTATTTTTGAATTGTAAATTCGGAATTCGCAATCTCTTCATCTATAATTATCAATGAACAAATTTGAATTTCAATATAATTGATCCAAATGTTGCATATCTCCTTTAACTGAAATAAAACTCATTAGTGGAATGAGATTTCGCAAAATTCGATTAGTTTTTCATTGCGAAAGTCCATGTGGTGTGATGAAATTGATCAGAAAATTTTCAAATTGGTTTGAACTAGAAAATTATGCTAGATTTAATATACTTCTTCAGTCAGAATTACATCCCCATTGTGAAATTCTTACAAAACTGCATAGGTCAATTTTATGGGGTTTGATTCATTTTTCATCAGTTTTCATGAGATTTTATGGGATTTCACAAGGCTCATAAGATTTGATGAGATTCAATCTGACACCTACATCTTTTTTTATCAAATCCCATTAAAACAGATAAAATCCAGCAGTTTACCCAGTGTGGTTTGATGTGTTATTTTAAACAGGATCGATGAAGTTCATTCTGGACTGATCCAGATTGTACAACAGAGTTCCTCTTAATGCTTATTATTGGTTAATTTTTTATTGATGTAATGAACATTATGATGTACTTGATATAAATGATTTCTGTATGTTTTCCCAGGATTGGCCAGACAGACAGCTTATAGTAATTTGAACAACATATGTGCAGTGAGAAAATGTTTGGATGTAAATAGAATACGGAATTTCAGTGCATTCACACCACAAATTACAAATAATCGTAATTATGGAGGCCCGATTATCAATCCAATCAGGTACAAGGAAATATTCTCAGAAATAAATTCATAAACGTTATAATAATATGATTCTCTGCTGTTTTTAGTACTGTGCCGACATCTTCGATATTATCTCAGCTATTACAAGTTAATAAAACGTCAGTAAGAACAGTAATCAAATTTTCAATGAGCAAGGGAAAAAGAAAGTGTGTAAAATGTGTTCCAAGACGATTTTATAGATTGCACTGGTGAGTATAAATTTATTAGATGTTTCAAATCGGAGACGACAGACTATTTCAGTAATTTGTCGTGAAGGAACGTATCTCAAAACGTATCCCGTAGAAATCGGAGTTACTAGATTTTTTTATCCAAGACACTCAAAGATGACTCAATAAAATGGAATAAAATAACCAGCCAGACCTCCTGTTGATATGATCTTCTGGTAATCTTCAAGTATTTTGGATATAAAAAATCTAGTCATTTGGGCTTCTATAAGATACCCTCAGAAACGATGTTTTGCAAAATGGGGATTTTTCAGGGGAATCTGGATTCGGCCAAGAGCAGGAAAAAACAGATGCATGTGGAAGAAATCTGCGAACCAAAGAAGGAGGCGGAAACTCCACGTTTTCACTAATTCTACACAATCTTTGTTACTCGATAAAATGACGACAAAGTATTGGCATAGACCACGCTATTATCCTGAAGACATTTATAACTCGTATCAAGTACGGAACGAGTACTCCCACACTCGAAGAATTCCACGCATACCCGTAGACGGAAAATATTAGATTATGTTTATCGATAAATCTAAAACAATCAATGCATCCCTCATTACCAAAATCATATCGTGTAGTTAATATTGACTAGCTGGCGGGACTATAATTGAAACGTTCATCATAAACATTGTGGAAAAAATAAGATTAAGTGCATCACGTACGTTGATCGACGATGACCTTCTCACAGATCAATCTTCCCGGCGATTGAAATAATCTATGTAATTCTTTTAATCTTATCTGGATTAATTACACGTCATGTCTGTTCTGAAAATTCCGCAACACATCAATGTATTTGATTGAAGTATTCGATCGAACAATAATTACACTGTCGATAGAAGTGCTTAAAAAGATAATAAAATGTTTGATGCGTGTTTCGAACTTATATTTGCATTATTACAATTTCCTGTCCCTTCAAAATTTTTAGTTTTTTACGATCCTCAGTTATGAATATTTCAGAACATTAATGAGATCATTGGTTTTTTTACTTCCATGTTCCTCATATGTAAGGAAAGGGAAGTATTGCGATAGCGTCAAAAATCCATGATGCAGAAGGGGGTATGTCGCTTTTGTCAAACGCATCAAAACGTCGAAAAAATGCGATTCCCAAAAATGTGTGTGTGTGTGTACTCCTGATTCTTTAGCGCACGATAACTCTCAGAATTTTTCCCCCGTGTGTTTATCTTGGAGAGGACTTGATTTTGGTATCGATCGGATGAGTTTTTAAAATATTGCGGAATATTGTTGGTAAAATTGTGATTTTGCGATCGCGTATATCTTCGCTTCCTGTTATCCGATTGTGATGAAATTCATACCACGTTCTAGTTGTGATTCGACAGTGTTCTCACATAAATTCCATCCGAATCGGGGAAGAAATGTGGAAAATGCATCATTTGACGATATTTTGAAAGCATGTTTTCCCCCCATGTTTGAAAGCATGTTTGAGATTTTGGACTCAAAGATGCTCACTATCACTATTGATTTTCAATTTATATATAGAAGAAGCGATGAACGAAGTGAAGGAGCAAGTGCAGTTGAAATTACAGATTCAGAGAGAAAATGTAAGCTACGAGTGGTGCTGAATTAGGAAATATTCTCAACACTATGAAAACAATATTACTAGAAAACTATTGCATGACTATGAATAAGTACAAAACAAAGTTCATGATTTGTACAACAGCGAAAACATCAACAAGAACGAAAATCAAAATAGATGCAGAGACAATTTAGCGAGTGAAAGAATTTAAATATCCAGGAAGCGTGATTACAGAAAACGGTAAAAGCGAAAGAGATATAAGAGCAAGAATAGCACAAGGAAAGCAGGCTTTTCACCAAAAGAAACGGTTACTATGCTCAAAGAATATTAACTCAGCGGTAAGGAAGAAATTCTTGAAGAGTTGCGTTTGGAGCACAGCATTATATGATTGCGAAACTTGGACAATTGGAAAAACGGACCAACGGAGATTTGAAGCTTTTGGAATGTGGTGTTATAGAAGGATGTTCAGAATAAAGTAGATAGAGAAAGTAAAAAATGAAGAAGTACTTGAGAAGGTAAATGAAAAAAGAAGTCTTTTGAAACATGTCGTGAAAAGAAGAAGTAATCTGATAGGACACACATTGAGGTATGATAGTTTATTGAAAACAATATTGGAAGGAAAAATGAATGGTAAAACTCAAAAAGGTAGACCTAGATTAAGTTATATGAAGCGAATTATACAAGATACGGGTTGTCGTAGATATGTAGAAATTAAGCGTTTAGCGGGGTTGGAGGATCTCATCAAACCAGTCGTAAGACTGATTACTTCATGATGATGATGATGAGAACTCTGAGTATAGTGAATTCATAAGATGTTGATTGTGTGATATAAGTTTCAGGCAAATTGAAATTGAGGGAACAAAAGGGTAAGCATTCAGCTTCGAAACAAAATTTGAAAATCTCGTAAATGCCGCTATCATGCGGATACCTTTCGTTCTTATCATCTGATCGTTATGAAATTTTCACCACAGTTGTATGCAGTTTCTATAGTGGTCCCGTGAAAATTTCAACCTGATCCTGCGAAAAAACAGGAAGGGGAAAGGAAACATGTTCTCAAAAATTGTAACTTTGCGACTGCTCGTATTTGCGTTTCTGGTTATCCGATTGCAATGAAACTTATACCACGCTTTATTCACAATTCCACAGTAGTTCCATACGATTTTCGTCCCAATTGGTGGACAACTGTGAGAAAAGATTTTTCCCTAGTGTGGAGAAAGAAGTTTTTGTTCGTTCCATGTGACTGTTTGATTGCAACTTAACAAATATAAATTACATTCTGTTACATCTACCTAGCGAGCCAGGTGCTTCCAAATTTACGTTTTCGCTACTAGTAGTGCTAGCGGTAGCAACGTAGCTTCTCCATGCCCTTGAGACTGCATGCTACCATAGCACATATGTGTTTCAATTTATAATGTAGCACTGCCTCAGGACTACCAGCATCATCAGGCAGCGCTACCAAGTCGCTTCCATTTTCATACATACATTGAGGCAAATGAACGATTGTATAAGTGAATAGTAGCATCGCTGCTAGAAGCGCTGCCTTGATTTTGTTGGCTGAGTATCCTTGAAAAAATATATCAACAACATAGAAGTAATGTATGGTTCTCCATAACAATTCTTTTTGAATATGGTTGATTCTCAAACGCAACTAAGATTATCATGTGAAAACATTGGATATATCCAGATCTAAACTCAACATAAATTGTGTACAAAGATAGATACGCAAAGGTTCTATTTAATATATGAGAAGAGAACCAATGAGGTTATTTTTGTCCAGGCTCGTTGTCAAGCTTTGAACGGTTATTCCTGTCACGGCAAAAACGGGCAACTTGTTTTTGACAGGATGTTCTAATTTTGGGAATCCCGGATAAAATCAAGTAGAAAGTTCGTCAGTTTTTGACCAGATTTGCTGTGACAAAAACCGTTCACAGCCTGATAACAATTTTTCGCTTGGCCTGCCAGGCATTTTCGGCAGGGTAGGGTTACGGATGAAGAATTAACATTATTTGCTTGTTCACACATCTTTTTGTTTTGCTATCCATACACAATGAAGTGGTCTTCTGTTGTGATAAGTATATTTCTCCGTGTTGAAAATCTAATCGTGTTAATTGGAATATCCTACAAAACCTGGCCAAATTTTTTCTGTCAGTTTTTGATGGGATATTCCATGTTTAGTGCATGATTGCGGACGCAACCAGGTAGAAATTTTGTTAGTTTTTGACCGGATTTTCTGGCATAAAGACCGTTCAAAGCCTGACAACTATTCTTTGTCCAGATCTGCCTGGCATTTTTAGCAGGGTAATTAATGCGTTTCAATAAACCTTTCACCAGAAATACTTCATTGTACGAACGGGGGAGTTTTTACATTTTTGCCGGCCCAACTTGAGCTGGCTTAATATTTTCAATCATTTCACCGTGAACTTTGATAACACCGATCAACACGATTTTTGGGAATTTTGTTTTCTTCTACGTTACTAATGGCGGGAAAAATAATTTTTTTGATCAAAGTTTACTTTTGTAGAAACCAGAACAAGTTTTTGAATTTCAAGAAAAATAACTGATTTATTCATAATTTCACTATAGATTACAATCAGAAAAATTTTTGCTGAACATCGGAGTCTTTTTAATTTAAAAGTAAGGATTAGTAATAGCATACAAATGTAAAATAACACAAAATCTAGTTCAAAAATGAAGATTTTTAGTGGGTTTGTTTTTATGTTCGTATGGACTTTCTCGTATTAAACCCCAAATGTAAATGTTAAGATGCATGAAAGCAAACTTGAAAAGCCAAGAATGGATATTTTTGTGTTTTTCGAGGCCTAGCATCAGAATTTATGCATGAGACAGAAACCCAGAAGAAAGAATTTTTTTTTCGACTTGTGTAATCGGACAATGCCTCAGTCTCATAGGTATCAAGCGCGATTTTATTGTACACAATCTTTTTGATTTATATCAATGTTACTCGACATACTTCAGGTGATCTTACTCGAAAAAACTAATCCATAAAATTGTACGTAAGAATGGGAAATTGAATGATATTCGATAAAACCTTAAGGTTTTCCATTGATTGCCCTAGTAACACGTATCTTCACAATCTTCGTCAAACGTTCTGAGAATGTTTGCAGGACGTTTTAATATTCTAGGAATTTTCGGAGAATATTTTACGCACATTGGTGTTACTTGGGAGATAGGGTTTTATGGAAAGTTTTCGTCAGGGATACATTGATGTTATAAAATCCATAACTTTATCATTGCAGGATGAGATTCCTATTCAGGTTGCATCCTATAAACTGACGACGTGCAGTTTTGATGCATGTTTTAGACGGTTTATCTTACCTGATTTCAAGATTAAGATTAAAGTATCGACAGGATTGACGATTTCTTTGAAGGAAGGATGAGAAATGTTTTGGAATTGTCAGTCACGTGAGTATTTATCCCTACCATATATACCACGAGAGACGCCAGAGAGGTGGCGCAATCTCTCTTCAGTCGTCGTTTGCCGTCGGACGCGTGTATTTCATATGTTTTATATAAGAGTAGTGTATCTATAAAACCGTCTCCACGTCTCACCCCTGCAAATAACTGGACAAATATCTGCGGTCGTTTGTATAAGTGCAACTTCGTGATTATTTGTCAATAATATGCCTTATCGTGGAAAATTGCGGCTCATCAGCCGAGCTTGTCTATTATCGAGGAGCTCTCATGCAGATAAAACAAAACCGATCAGTCCTCAAGTAGTTCTCTTTAGTATTAGCGGCAGAAGTTTATCCACGAGCAGAGCGCTCAATATGAGGTGAGTCAAACTTACCCGGTTCTATCAGGGCCGTATGTATATACACCGGCAAATTTGTTCATATTCGAACGTTTTGTGGTATAAATTACTGGATAAAAAATTATCATTGTACAAATGTTTCCATATCTCACTTGGTACTTGAAGACCCTGTAAGAAAGGAAAAACAAGAAGACCACCTCTCGTTTAGAGACGTTAGGAGAATCGATGCTGAAACTTTCCTAATTGAATTTTGCGTATAGTCTCCAGACAGGTAGTCGTGGCACAAATGATTTAATTGGAGAATGAAAGTTATTAAATTCACATAATCTAGGTCTTTGACATTTTTTCCAACATATTTCAGAAACATATATATCGGGGCTACGCAATCTAATTGGGCTTACATAACTCTTGCCTTGTAATCAGATTCATATGTGACATAATTTTTCATGTAAAAAAAAGAAAATATCAAGAACATTGTTAAAATTCGATCATTAATTCTGATTTACGATGGTATCATTGAGAAGATTGGATAACATCTGGAGTTATATGCACATATATTCATGTATACAATCTGAATCTTCGATACACCAGAAGAGTACGAGATTGGAATGAATTGCACAATCTGAAGTAATTCAAAATTCACAGCCGATCTCATGAAAGAAAGCAACGAATGTATATTTATATTGGGAGATATCTACTTTGTATTCGAATCATATATATATGAAAGTGGTTAAAAATTAAAAAGTCTAGAATAATTATCCTGGGATGATGATATCTGCAGATATACAGAGCAATACAATTATTTATGGCGAAACATGATGTGAAAGAAAGTACCATAACAACTTTCCTCTCAAGGAGCTGAAAGTGCTGGCTGGTGATAGCGGTTGCTTAATCAGATTTTTTCCAACATAAGTGCACGAAAAGAACCCTACACTACTGATTACTTTCTTCATACACGACTCAGTCGTGTGGTTGAAACGAAAGAAGCATACGGTACTTCTAATTATTCGATTTTGACCGATATTTCAACTTTTCCGGTACCGAAAATTTGGAAGAACCACGAAATTCGATGTTTTCCCTAATGGGCGAATGGACAAGCTTGGGACATCCAAACTTTGTCTGAAAGGAGTCTATGATGTCCAAATATGTCTGAATATTGTCCAAAACATGTCCACGATGTCTGTTTATGTCCATTCATTCAAAATTCTAGACAAAGTCGAATTCAATGTCTATCGTTTGTCCAAAACGCGTCTGAACCTTCTTATCTGTACGTCCGAAAAGTGTCCATGATTTGTCTAGCGTGTCCTGGCATGTCTGAAACGCATCCAAAACTGTCTCGCAATGTTCAATCGTTGTCCAGTTGTTGTCCAACCGATGTCAACCTGCTTAAAATTTCGGACATTCATCCAATGTCCACCATTTGTCTCAGTAACCCATCAGGGTTCAAGTGTTCTCTGCAAAGGTAACGAATGATATAGATTTAGATCCCTCACACATCCGGTATCAAGATACTCCCCTGGTGAAAATGAACACGCTCCGGAAGCGTCAAATGTTTCAATTTTCGCTTCTTCCGCGCTTGGATGCTCTTCCGCGTTGCTTCATACCCTTCTTACGCTCCCATTTTCACTAGGGTCGTCATGATCGGAACTCCTCCAAGAAATCTATTCTAAACGGTATTTGAATTTCCACGGTACCAAGAATTGGAAAAGACTGCGGAAATACATTTTTCCAGGAGTGTTTTTTAAAATTAACAAATATCACACATGCAGAATCTCCGTCTTGACCGTGGATCTCATAGTAAATTCATTTTGATCGATTTTTTCACTTCCACGATGTTTTCAGGTGTGTCTGTTCTGGCAACAAATATTCCCAATCGCGATCCCTAGCATATTAGGTATCAAAATCTTGGTCCTCTTCCCCACTTTCAGGAAAATGTTGTCCTATTAAATAAAAAAATTTCAGTGGTATAGAACCCCACATAGCACCGAAAGTTCTCTCTGACGTTGTCAGAACGTTTAGAGAACTTCAAAACGTTGAAGAAACGTGTTCAGAACGTTCTCAAAACTTTCATGCTATGTGGGACGCTTACAACAACCGATTTCAACCTTCACCTCTCAATTCAACCGCCCGAAATCCCCTCACCTACAAGTCTGATCGTCTCGAAACCTATTACAATCGGTTCCTCATCTCAAAATCCATTTAGAATATCTGTCAAAATATTCTCTCCTACCCCCATGTTCCAATCTGTATCAGTTTTCCTAACTTCTTCTGATGTCGTATAGTCCCGTACAAAAGTTTCGCACACTGAGAAAAATTGTACTGTGAAAAGTTGAACCATAAACGAATGATCTCCCTCTAAATAGCACAAAAAGTTATCTGGACGTTTTAGGAGGGTAGCCTTGGCCTACACTGAGAAAAGTGAACTGTAACCAGTACCATGCGGAAATGGTAGTTGAATGACAGAATCTTTAAATTGATGATGGCAACTACGTTATTTGGTATCCATCTTCATGTGAATGGTGACCATTCTTATGTGCATGAATATTGCTACGATCCTCCATAGCATCCGATACCAAATACGCAAAGTTGTCCCCCGATTACTATTTGTGCATGGTAATCATTACATTCCACTTCTCTCAGTGTACGCGTCTTGGTCACCAAAGAGTATAATTTCTCAACGTTTGAAGCCCTTCATGAATCCTGGGCACGTGTTTTTGCCTACTAATGAACTTCCTCGTCATATTCTTCAAGCGTGTTTTGATGAAAACTAGCCTTGATGAACACATCGTCGCACTGTAAATATGAATTAGACTTCATGGGACATTAGTATGTACCTGCACGGAGAAAATTCTACACTAGGGAGTACTGTAAACCACATGACAAATTCGTGTTATGCGAAAAAATCATTCCAACACGACTGATTCGTATTACTACAGCACTCTCTAAACCTGAAAGAGTGAAAGATCATGTGTTTCACTCCACTAAGTCTCAGAAGTGAGCCAGTCCGCTTCGAGTGGGATTTTCACTCGTTTCGAGGGAACCCTCACTCTTGTAGAGTGAAAAATTGACTCTAGAATTCAAGTGGCTGTGAGTTTCTAACCTCAAACCTTAGAATATCACTCTAAAAGAGTGGAAATTTCACTAAAAATTTCGACAGTCTCACTTTTGGCTGGCTGAAGAGTGAAATCTCACTCTAAAAATTTTAGAGAGTATGTAGTGGTGTTGAAATGATTTTTCTACATAATACGAGCGAGTCGTGTGAGCTACAGTACTCCCTAGTGTAGAATTTTCTCCGTATGGGACACACCAGGTCATTCAATATGTACGTAGGATAAGTAAGAAAAAACAAAAGTTTGACACAACTCGATTTTATTATTCAACATAGTTGTCTTCGAGGGCGATACAACGAGAATAGCGATTTTCCAACTTTTTGATACCACTTTTATAGTACGATTTCCCTTTCTCTTCAAAATTGGCCTCAGTTCCAGCGATTACTTCATCATTGGACTTGAATTTCTTTCCAGCAAGCATTCTCTTGAGGTCTGGAAACAGGGAAAATTCACTGGGGGCTAAATCTGGAGAATACGGTGGGTGGGTAAGCAATTCGAAGCCCAATTCATTCAATTTTGCCATCGTTTTCATCGATTTGTGATACGCAGTGCATTGTGGAACAAGACTTTTTTCTTTCGCAAATGTAGCCGTTTCTTCGCGATTCCAGCCTCTAATCGATCCAAAAGTGCACAGTAATAGTCGCTGTTGATGGTGGTTCCTTTTTGGAGATAGTCGATGAATATTATTCCCTTCGCATCCCAAAATACAGACATCACCTTACCGGCCGACTGTTGCGTCTTTGCTCGCCTTGGATTCGATTCGTCGACTGCTGTCCACTCAGCCGACTGTCTTTTGGATTCTGGTGTGTAATGGTGAAGCCATGTTTCATCCATTGTCACATATCGACGATAGAATTCGATTTTATTGCGGTCTAATAGCGCCAAACACTCCTCTGAAGCATCAATTCGTTGTTGTTTTTGGTCGACTGTGAGCTCACGTGGCACCCACTTCGATGGAAAACACTACCACTTTGTTTTCCATTATTTTTTTCAATAACAAAAGTTGCTTCACACAAAACGCTATAACTCACGAATCAATAGTCAGATTGCTATCAAAATCACACACGTATCGTTTGAAGGTTAGTACTAAATAAAAATCATATGGAAAAAATTCTAGTAACGCCATCTACGTGTCATCCTACGGACTTTTTGAATGAACTGTTACATGCAGCATTGTTACAACATCATAGAACGTTATTTGCACAGTCTTTGTATAAGCAAGCACATTTTCTGAACGTTCAGAAAAGTTTCTGGCGCTGTATGGGTTATAACTACAATTGGAATTAATTTGCGAATGTTCTTGAATCAATGAAATTGGTAGGGAATGGATTGAACCCATCCACTTCACCAGATAGTTGAAAAGGAACCGCTCCATCATTTCAAAAACCTCCAAACCCACATAGACAAAAAGTATTACTGGTATAGCACACTGGTCTTTGACGATTGCGTTTGTAAAAAAAAAGAATGATCGAAAAAGCGACGAAAATTATCGGTATAGCCAAGTTTTTTCGCGAACATCAGAAAATTCGAATGTTGAAGTGAACATTCTTCCAAGTACAATCAATTTTGTTGATAAGCGCCATGGGAACAAATGATTTTCCTCCGCGCATTCGTCTCATTTGAGTTTTTGAATGATGAGAATTTTATCAATATAAAATAATCCATTCTCGAATTTAATTTCAAAGAGAACTCAGCCATGCAAATTACAGAGAGTCACTAGCAATATAAGCAAAAAAATTTTTCTATAGAAGCCCTCATAAAAATTTGTAAGATCCACCAATGCTGACAATAGAATATAGTTCGGCGCAATGTTGACAGGCAAGGCTTGCCAATCTCTAGATATTCGATGTTGATTAACAACCGATATCGGTGTTCAACGACTTTCGGTTGTCAACCTACTATTGATCCACAATTCCGCCAGTCTTGACGCTTGCTAGGCTCATCCTTGGTCCAACATTGACCAAACGATAGATTCTATTGAAAGCGAAGATCATTTGAAACGTGGTTGAATATTGCCACAAACTTTGGTCTAGTCTGGATGAAAATGAGTTTTCAATGAAGCGCCGATCATTGGTAATAGCATGGCTCAATATTGACATGCTCCTTAATTTTAACTTTTGATGACTGAATTGCTAGCTAAGTTACCGATCGAGTGTTTCTCGCGAGTAGTGATAGATTTATACAAGGAATATATAAGACTCAAATAAATCTCTGGAAGGACAGTCAATCGTTCTCTGTTACAGGTTACACCAGAGGGTTCCTACCGCTGATCCATATTGTGTAAACTTTTCATGGCAAACTTTACCGACAAACAACACCGAGCTGTTCCCAAATAATATGTATTGGAAATTGTGAAATGCGCACTTTTTATATATTTTTGGGTTATTTATTTTTCACAGTTTTATCATTGGGGCAACATCGATGGACAAATTTGTTCTATTGTTTGCCAATGATGGTCTATTTCATTGCCATTTCTGCACCAATGATTAGGCTCCATTGGAAAAACATATTGATAAATCATAAAATGATGTTATCATTTCAGTGTTGCGCCATGTTAGCGCCGATGGTAAATTTTTGTATGGGAGTGATTGTGCAAATATTTGTTCCAAAAAATGCCTTGTTCAAACTGTAGAGTATTGTTTAACGTTTATGATCTCAAGTGTGCTGCCTTTAGCCTTACAACTATCAAAATCTGAACAGATGAGTACATAAACATGAGCGATATGAAAGAAAAAGAACTGCGTAAATTTGCGCAAGTGCATATACCCGCGTATCTCGTACGTACGTTCATATTCATTATATATACATCCGAGCCTCTTGCTAAGTAGCACAAGGGAAATTCTACAAAAATTAGGAGTATAGAATTGTTTTTATTCATACTTTCCATTGTATAGACAAGAGAATTTCAATGATATCATATTCACCCTGGTGAAAAGGAAACATATCATAGAGAGTAACAGAACCGTAAGAATGTTTCAGTTGACTTTTTCTATTATTTCTGATATTCTTTCGATTCAATCTGCAGTTACCCCAGCAGAAAAATTTTATGGCCAGCCTCATGTTCAATATGGGCCCGATCGGGCAGTGATAGGGCCCACCTTTCTTTGGCACACTTGATCTGGTCCTATTGAGGCCACGATTTGGTATGCTTGATTAGAGTTAACCAGACCTGGTCCTGATAGGTTTGTGATTTGGCATACCCTACCATAGTTCGTTACATCGAGCTTTGATACAACGGTGCGTTACATTCCATACCACGGCCTGATTTCAAATAAGGCTTTCCAGATCTGGTCCTGAACAAATACCCAATATGAATTTCTGCTTGCCCTGCTAAATTTTCCCAATAAAGAACGATTCAAAACGATAAAATTTTCCTATAGTTTTTAATGAGGTTTCTATTATGTCCCCTATATGAATTTCACGATAAAACCCCACACATCCTGTTAAATTTTATAGAATACGATAAGGAACGATATAATTTCATCGTTCAATAACGATACAACATTGTAAATTCCGTATTTGGAAACCTGATTTAAAACGATAGAAGAAATTTATCGTTTCATAACGTTGTGCATCGGGAATTTTTAGCAGGGCAGCTAAGCCTCCGCGCGTAAAGCCCGAATTCTATGAAATTGGTGTTTTTCCCAATACGTTTCACGTACTTTAAATACACGTTTGAACTACTCTTACTGTTTCTCTTCACGCTCGTCATACATTTGAATCCACGTTTCACATACTTGATGATTACGTTTCTGATATTTTCTAATACGCGGAGAAAACGAATGTATTGAAAAGTCCCATGAATTGAGGATTAACACGAGTCTGTGACAGATCGGGGTATTTACTTAAATGTATTTTTAAAAGTTCCATAAATCAATATATTTTTTTAATAAGCAATTGTGGTACTTTTGACGTTATATCCAAATTAATAATTTCATCCGTCACAGACTGACGCTGATCCTTAATGAATTATGGGACTTTAGAATATATTTTTTCGCGTGTACTCCCTTCCCTTTCCTCAGGACAACTTTCATGTTCCAGCGACTGAAAATTATTGTATCTAATTTTCTAATGAAATCCATGTATACTGTATACAATGTAAATGAATTATCAAAAGAAAAACGTAAGTGTGTTCACTCAACAATTACGGAAGTATTGATGTCTGGTAACTGACATGAGATTACACGATGATTCATGTTCTGTAGAAAATTCTAATCTACTTTGTTATCTGATTTATGTAATTTTCATTGTTAATACGTCGATAACAGTGTTAGCGCTCTTCAAACACGATACAAGTTCATCGTACCCTGTTTCAATCATTTCACTTTGTGAATTTTTCACAGTGAAATCCTTGTGATTCCAAAACCAAGTTGAAATCTTCACTGCGCAAAATGTTGTTTGAATTGAAAGTTGATACTAAACGTAACGGGTTGGGAGTATTTTTGTTCAACCCTTCAACGGATGGTGGAAAGTATCTCATATACAGAGAAACTTCTACACCAGTGATTACTGTAGCTCACATGGCTCTTTTCGTTTTTTTTGTAATAAATCAGTTCTATAAACGTGGAATGGATTGTCTCCGGAATAAATTTGCCCGTTAAAGGGTGCCCTGCTTAAAAGAACCCATAGAACCCGATAGACACCGGTTCGAATTAGACTAATAAGAACTACTCCAGTGCTCATTCAACATGAATAAAACCAAACGGGGAATATTATAGTAATAGGATTCAATTGGTAATACCCCATCGGAAGTATGAGGGGTTTTATCGATTTTGATGAAAGCACGGTAGGGAAATGGCTTCGAATAGGGAATTCCCATTTAAATCTGCCGCAGCCTTCCACATTAATTCCGAATGGGTTTCAATGGGAAATTTCTGAAACCGAATTCTATGGGCGGGAATAGGATATTTCTCAACTGTAAATAGCGAATAAGTTTCTTTGGGAAATACCCAACTGGGATTACCGCTCGTTTTAAAAAAATGTTCAATGATTGGCCATCGGAAGTTTCCCAAATGGGCTTCTATAAGGATAATTAGGAAAATTCCACAAGATGAGCGTTGAATAAGTTTGTATAAGGAATTCCCATTCAAATCTGACGTATCCTCCCACATTGAGTCTAGATAGATTTGAATAGGAAATTTCTAAAACTAAATTTCATGAGCAGGAATAGGTTGTTCCTGGAATGTACGTAATGAACAAGTTCCTTTAGGGAATAATTAATCAGGTTGCCTACTCTTCCCGAATGAATGTTCAATTGGATGAGTTTCCCACTTCCATCCATATGAGACGAAGTAGGAGAATTGTAGAAGACGAACATCGAATAAGACCAAATTGGAAATTTTCAAGACAAAAATCTGATTTGACCCAATTGATGAATTGGATCCGTTTTCTTTTCAGAATCGGCAAATATCCTCCCAAATTGCCATAAATTCACCAGTGTCCCACTTTTCTTCTCATCACTGCAGAATAGACGTACAATCACTGCATAATTGTACGAAAAGAGGGAACGACACCCTGATTTTGGGGTCTTTTTTCAGCATCAATTCGTCTGACAGTAGCATCATTGCTGAAACAACAATGACATTGCTTCAAGTCCAACTGCACTATTTTCTTATGTTCAGTTCTAAACAATTCAATGTAAACGAAGAATTCACTATTTTCAGGTTTGTGCAGTTCACAGCAAAAGATGGTGGTCCTCAACACCTAGGAGTTCAACTCAAACGAGGGGGTGATATAATTGGCGTCTCCGCAGTTGATTCAAAAATTCCCAATACATTGAAAAAATTCTTGGAAGGTGGAGAAGAAATTTTCAAGAAATCCAAAAGGTAATATTTTTGTTATTATTCGTGATACATTCTCTTCACTTCAGTATCTCACATTCTATTTTGGAAGTTAATTACTGCAAATCAGTTGAGAGGTTGAAAAATATATGAATAATCGGTTTTTCGCTAACCTTGTAATCTATTTCAACTCAGTTTGCAGTTCTTGACTTTGAAAAAGACTGGAATTACCAGCATTCCACTTTGTACTGAAAATCTTCATTGAACGAGGTGTAAGAACAATCATTTTAACAAACTCATTGAAAAATTGTCGAAACTGAACAAAAAATTGAACAAAATCACAAATTACATTTGTAAAGAGTGATCATATCTTTGAAAATAAAATTAAAAACATATGAATCCCTTCATTCATAATTTCAAGATGCATCGAATAAGAAGAAGGAAAGAAATATGTGAATAATTGATGAAGGCAAAAATTGTCACATATGTTTTGAGATGATTTGTTATTGTTCATGAGAAGTTAAAGTCTGCAAATTTGTCATTTCTTTTCTGCCTAGGAAAGCATGTTTTTACCTGTTGGAGGAAGTCAGAAGGTTGGTTCCCTACAAATTCATAATTTGTGTGAGAGCTGAATCTTTTCCCGTTGTCCTTGCCTTGTTTTTAGAATTTATGTAACCAATAATATTGATTTTCGTCCTTAATCAGATACAGTCCACGTGCATTATGTCACTTCTCATTCATAGATGGCCTTGGCATTCCGCAATACTCACAGACATTGATTATATACATATGACACTACTATGTTTAGAACTCGGTTTGGAAGTTTTTGGATTCAATACCATGGGATACCTGGGGAAAAAAAAGTAAAACAGCAAGTTTTAATATTTGCATCAAATACTTTGTCTCAGTTTGTGTCGAAACAATTCCAAATGTATGACTATATATTTTATATGTTCTTTTCCGAGATAGCACAACAGGATATTCTTAATGGATCCTTGAAAAATAGTTATTTTTGAGTTCTTTTAGAACTCTGAAAATCTCCAAAAATTTTAAGAAAATCTTTTTGTAGACGTTTACAAACAATTGAATGAATCCAACAACAATTTACAAGTATCCGTGAAAGAATAATGTTTAAAAACTTCCAAAGAATTTATCAAAATAATGTCACTATAAAAAAATTACTTCTGAAAATTACAAAAATGTGACTGTAATTTTTCACAGTCACTGTTTTCTAAATTTCGTGATAAATTGTGCTGAATTTCAAGAAACATAATTGGATTCTCAAAATACGCTCCGAAATTCAGTAAAAGTTTCTTAAAATTCAGTAAAATTTATTTGAACATTCAGGAAAAAGTGGCTTCAAAAAATCAGTCACATTTTCTGAATTTTCAGAAGGAATTTTTTTACAGTAATCCTTCAACAAAATTTCTCAATTTTTTTTCTTCCAATATGAGGAAGATAAGATAGAGAAAAATGTCAAGAAATAAATGGAAAAAGTGTTTCTTTTGTTTAGAAAATATTAGGCACAAATTCGTGATCATTCATTTTATTTCAATTTATTTTGCAATATCTCCCTACTGCTAACAATATTTCATGGAATAAATGCTCTGCGATGAAATATAACTCAGATTCACTATTTTCATTCATCTCAATTTTATTTTCAACCACTGACCTTAACCGATAAATAATATGACTGGAGCGAGTCTGGAAATGAGAGGCAAGCTAGCCGCCGATGGATGTAACTTTTGATAGATTGTTGTATCCAATATATTAGAGTCTGGTAAAAAAAAAAACAGTGTTTTTTCAATTATTTTTTTTTTGCAAAATAGGAAATGTATTTCAATGAAAAGCCTTTCGCACATGGAAATTTATATATTTGACTATGAAAGACAATTTCTTTTTTAATCAGTTTTATGCCCAAGATAGTGAATCTGGGAAAACCTTTTTTTTTCTGGCGGGGGTCATAACTCGGGAGCGAGTGATCTAAAATGGAAAAAAATAAACAACTTTTTAATATGTATTATTATAGTTATGGCCCGTACCAGAATCAATATATTTTTCAAAAAAAAAATAAACTGGCGGCGCTTTGAATTTTTTAACCACTTTTTTGCGATTTAAAGTGTTCATAACATCGTTGAATAACGATGAATCTTCATGATTCTGATACGGACCATAGACATAACAATACAGATTGAAACATCGTTTGTTTTTGTCATTTCAGATCACTCATTCCCGAGTTATGACTCCCGCCAGGGAGAAAACAAGGTTTTTTTAGATCTGTCATCTTGTGCATCAAACTGATTGAAAAAGAAAAAAAAATGTTTTTCATGTGCAGAAAGCTTCTCATTGAAATATGCTTCCTATTTTGCAGAAAAAATTATCAAAAAACCCTGTTTCTTTTACAAGACTACCCCTTAAAATCCACATGAGTGACATATTTTGCACTTATTGTTATTCTCTCCCAATTTTCAATCAAGGCAAAAGAAATGACGCAATGATATCGAATTTGAAACAACTTGAAATTGAAATACATTTTATGTATGTTTACTTGGGTATTCAGTTGCTTTCAACGACAATCAACTTATTACGTTAATGATATGTAAATGAGAAACATTGCGCTTTGAGCTTTTCGTGAATCTTAATGCGGTACATCCACGATATGTCAATGCTACTTGCTTTCTTATTCCTTGACTACTTATACACAAAGGTTTTTTTTCAAATATTCAGATGATACAAACGTTGGAAAGAATATTTCAAAGTGCTACTATTATCATTCCAATAGGACACCAAATCAGGAAGTGAATATTGGAATAACATAATAATTTATTTATCGCATCAATCATTCCGATGATTCGCAAATCTTCATTTTTGAATAAAATATCATTCATATCAGTCAGTCGCATATTGGGTGGAATTTACACTTCTAAAAGTAGGAAGGAATTGAAAGATCGAAAAGAAAAATATCGCCATTCAGGACAAAACACGTAATTCATAAATCTTACTGTTTCAAAACCAATAATTTGCTGTTATAATTTGTCCACAAAATGTTTTGATTTGCACTTTGTAAGAGATGAACAAAATTTTACAATATCCGATCGAAAATTCATGGCGAGTGGGACTGATAAGAATGTGATAATAGTAAAATGGATCACGAAAAATGTATACGTCCTATACCCTTAAGAAAACACAAACCTTCAGCAACGTTCATCGAATGTTCCTGAAGGTTTGTGTTCTCTTGGGGACTAAATTGAACATGAATTCAATTGAGAGAGGAGACCTTTTGGCACTATTTCAATATAATTATACACAACGATGTTTTTATATCATTTTTTCTCCAACTCTTTTTCATATATCTTTCATTTATTGTTATTATTCTTGGTAAAACTTCAAATAGAATGAATTCTCGAAAGAAAAATAATGGCACCAAAAACCGACACACCCCTTTTTCATCGCATCTTCATACGTTGCTTCCTTATCAGTGATCCACCATTTGTGTTCTCATAAAATGAGGTTATCCTCAGGGGTATCAACCAATTAATTTGTTTTTCATTATGTGAAATGTGAACTATTTCATATAACGACAGCAATAACTGATTATTTTACAGTGGATTATCAATAAAGTTCATTCATTTAATGATTGAACGGAAATAATTCCCTGATCTCTGATATTTATGTGGGTCATTTGAAAATTCAGTGCAGATAAATTTGTCCCTGTGCTCAAATATTCTATTGTACCGACTATTTTATCTTATTCCGATAGCGATAATAAAGTGAGAAATTTGAGACAAGGACTGAGGAATTCAATCAACTCTACAAAAAAAGTCCCTAGTAAAAATCAATCATATAAAAACATATAAAAATCTTATGGGACCCATATAAAATTCATATATGGTCATTAATCCCTAGATAATCCATACCCTAGCAAAAATAAATTATATATGCCTCATATACAATTATCGCATATTGTATAAGTGTTATTGGAATTCATATACACCCCCCATATATATGTGACTATATGTAAAAAGTTATTTTTACTATATATAGTCACTTGGATATAATATATAGTCACATATATAACTATATATGGCTACATATTAAGTCCAATAATACTTATATAAAATCCGGTGATTATATATAACCCTCTTCTTACTGGGGACATTGAATCCATGTATGGCTCATATACGATCCATATATAATTCATATGTAATCCATATCTGACCCATGAATGCAAAATTTTTTCGCATATGTAAATAAATTCTGCCATCCCTAGTAGAAAGAGATTATATGTGCCCTATATACAGTTATTGGATTTCATATAAGTATCATTAGAATTCATATATAGTCATATATAATTATATATGTGACTATATATGAAAAGTGTTATTCACTATATATAGTCACTTCCAATTTTATATATAGCTGCATATATAACCATGTATGACCATATATGAATTCCAATGATACTTATATATAATGATCGTATTTTATATATTATTGGAATTCATATACACTTTTCATATATGGTCATGTATAGTTATGTATGTGACTATATATGAAAAATTATTTTCACATAGTCATTTCCAATTTTGTGTATACCTCGGTATATAATTATAACTATATATAACCCTTTTTTAGTAGGAGATACATGAAATATTCTCCATACGTACATTATATATGAGTTTTGTATGGATCATATATGGTCATATATGGATTGTATATGGATTGTATATGGATTATATATAGATTATATGCGATTCCACGCGTTTTCATGTACGGACCATGTATGGATGATATATGTATTATGTATGAATTATGTATGGGTCATATATATTCATTTTTTACTAGGGGTATTGATTTATCACTATTCTTTTGGAATAATAGAGTCATCATACTTGGTGAAAGAGTGATTTCTTATGTGAGCTGAATAAAGCTAAAGCTGGCGGCGGCGAAGCTGGCGGCGGAATAATCTAATTTTTGATTGTTTTTAATTCAAATATTTTCCATACCAAATATTGGTTGGATGGATTTCAAATATGTGATTCAACTACTCAAATATTTCAAAAAACAGTTCTATCAAAAGTTACATCAATCTGCCGCTAGCTCATCGCCGCTCGTTTCAAGCTTCATGTAACTTAAGCATGTTCCACATATCAGATGAGTGTATAAATAATTATGTTGGGTTGAAATTTTATTTCGTGATTGTTGACATTTATAGTCAGAGTCAGTTTTTGACTCGAGTATGTTCTCTTAGGATGATGAGATTCGCAGTATTGTGATACGCCGGATTTGTACGTAATATAGTCTCAAGTATTTTACATGCAAAATCAATTTTCCACTTTTGGGGGAGTGAAATTGTTTCATAGCATTCTAGAAAGGAAAATAATCGATAAAGTATTTCTTTATTTACATGTGATCTGTTTTATTTCCAAGATACAATTTTTCTAAATTTCTGGACTTGAAAGAATCAAACATTTTTCAATCACCGATATCTCAAAAGCTCTTCAATTTGGGAAAAAATTTTCTAATAATAAAAATGAATATTCTACATGAGTTTATAGACTGGAGACATAAAATGAGATGGTTTTGTTATTTGATCCATGTAGTTTTCAAGTGGTATGGAAAAACTGAATCTACAAAAAAAACATTCTTGAAATTGATCTTTTTACAATGTGAGTTTTTATTATGTGTTATAGAACATCTCATAAGAATTTGAGAGTGAACAATTGAGTAGTTTTAGGGATATGATTCATAAGATGAAAACATATTGGCTGCGCGCACGAGACATTGCATCGACCGCTTGAAACGATCAGTGCCAAGGAAATAGAAACACGATGGCGCTGGTTTTTCCTCGTTCTTTGCATTTGATTGACAGTTCAGTGTCAGTCGTGCGGTCTTCAACATTGTTTTTGACGATATCTACAATAAAATTCAATAACCGCTGTTGTGATCCTTTCAACGAATAAAACCATTGCATGAAAAATCATGAGATAGGTTTGCGTTACCTATTCACAGAAGGGTTGCCACCTTTTCAATATTGCTAAGCAGCACATTTACTAAGTCTCCTGCTTTGCAACTTGGAGAAGCAGGACGAGTGGAAGGAAAATTAATTATTGAAAAATCAAAGCTATAAATGATTTTCATCCTGCGTTGTACCGCAATTTCAAATATTCATTGATTCAACGAAATTATCGCAATAAAATTGAAATTTTTTCAAGTACATTAAAAATGTAATTGATATTTTCACTTGACTGATATTTTAACTTGGTGAAAATGAAGCACACACTGAGAGAAAAGAAAATAGTGAACTAATAATAACAGTTGGAAAAGAACTTAACCCTAGTAGAAATTTTGGGCGGGAGAATACGAGGGCCTGATGAGGCCATGCCTGATTTCCTATCAAGGTCCTCATCAGGTTTTGTGATGTTTCTCCCTCTTTTGCTCGATTTTATGGGAATCTTATCCGAACCTTATTGTGCCCTTGCGTTACAACCCATTTGAATCCTGGTAGGGAAATCAGGCAAGGCCGTTGTAAGGGTCTCATAAGATTTTCCTTATTTACGGTTTCCGGATTGTGACCAGATCAGGACCTTATTAACAATAGGGAATGCCTGATCAAATTTCTACTCAGGAACTATGAATAGTTAGCTGTTTAATGGTTACACTGACTATTTTATTATAAATGTAACTAATCCAAATAATAATTTCTACAATCAATATTGTTATTTGAATCACGAAGTAGTAAAATTCATTATCAGTCATAGTTAAGTTCTCTCCCAACTATCCCAATGATAATTTCGACTATTTTTTTCTCTGAGTGTAGGGAACGACGCGAAACAGTAAAGGAAACAGCATCCTCTGCGCGAAGGAAGTGGGTATTAAAGCATTTTTATATTCCGTTTGTTCCAACGTTCGCTTCCGCAAACGAAAATTCTCACCAGGGAAATCACCATATGTGATAGTACAATATGGAAGAACTCTTCTATATTGGATATAGTAATCAATGAGTAATAATAATTCGAATTATCCAGTTTTACAACTTGTGTCGATGTAAACCTACCACTGTCTCATTTTATACTACTCTGGTCTAGGTTGAGACACTTTTTGAATCCAGATGAACTGTTCTGGCATGGAAAAAGCTCATCAACCTTGAATAAAAGAATTCATTGAATCTGGCAAATAAAATTTCATGAGATTTGATCAGAACATTGTCCGAGATTCAATTAGATTTGGCGAGAATCAATGGATCCTTCTAACCAGGGAATAACGATTATTGATAGGATATCATTTTGTAGCGTAAAGTTGAACCGAGTGATTTTGAGCAAAAAAGACGGTTTCTTTTATTCAAGTTTGCATTGTGTAAACAAACAAACAAACAAAAAGTGTCTCAACGTAGGCCACTCTCCCTCACACGGAGAAAAATGTAGATCGAAAATATAATAATCTTGAATAGAAAATTAGGGAATATTCCTTAAAATCTGAGAATATTTTCTCAAATTTGAGAATTTTTTATTAAATTTGTAACAAAGATAAAACGGTTTGCATTCTTGTTGAATTTTACTCGAAAAAAGGATGTGAAATTATCAATACCTACTTAACAAACAATAGAAAAAAATATCAACTTTTCAGAAGTCGCGCATGCAATTCTATAAATTGAATAATAAAATTCAGAAAGTTTGTCACTCGCTTCGTCAAATTTCATGCGCGGCTTTTGGAAAATCTAATTAGATCTCATCAGATCTCAATTTTGGCAAACATCTTTACAAATCTGTTCGCATCTACTCACATCCGAACATCTCAACTAAGGCAAGAAGCTCCGGAAGTTTCTGATATCCACTCACTCCCAAAGATTCTAATTTTGCCAGGAATCCAAAAAAATATAGAAAAATTCAAAAAGATTTCTGGAGATTTCTGTGGATCTCCATAGATTTTTTTTTGCCAAAATTTAGATCTGAAAAGATCTACATATATCTCAAGAGATCTACCTAGATCTCAGTAGATCTAATCTTTTTGCTCTCAGGCAATCTGTTGCTCGAGTGGAGAAGAATTTTAAAAATCATATGAAATTCATATATAATTCAATAGAAATTATATGTAATTTTGAAAATTTGTTTCATTCGGGTGACAAAATTTAACCAGATCTAAAAATCCTTCTAATGAAAAACCCGCCAAGTCTCATTTATAACTGAATGATTTTCTCTTATTTCCGTAGCTCAAAGAATTTCATAATTTTGATATCTATATATAAGAAGCTATGAATTCTTTTGTCAAGATCTTAGTTCAAATAATCGGGTATTCTCTGTGTGAACCAATTCTATTTATAGTCAATGCAATTTCTTCTTACCCCTAGAAGATCCCCCATTTGAAATTGGAACATTCCATCAAAAACTGATAACAATTTTTTCAAATGATTCAGTTCGAAATTCTCAGGTTTCGACTGGATTTTGTAATTCAGAAATTCCAGACCAAACCGAGTAGGAAGTTTGTCAATTTCTAACCAGTTTTTACAGAACCAAAATCCTTCAAAACCAAACAACAATGTTTTGTTAGATTGTGCATGGTATTTTAAATACAGTTACCTCATTTTTCACTCTTTGTATATCCTATTTGTTTAAATTTTGTTTTTATGTGAATCAAAGAATTTGGAAATTTCACAAACATTAGGACAAAATAGAAAAATTTATGGAGAAATTCCAGAAATGAAATAAAACATGCACGTTTCAGCTACTTCTGTAACATACTATACATATCCAAAACATTTTCATCACAATCCATTTGATTTGGTTTGATTGGTTCTTCATTTATCATGAATGTAAAATTCTGATTTCTCACACGATTCCCATAAATACTAACACCAGAATTTGAGCAGAATGTTTTTTGTAAGATTATTGCAAAATCTCTTATCGCATCAGACGTCCGTGAGAAGATTTTCAATAATCTGCAATCACTTAATTATCCTTCTTCAACGATCATTGAAGAGAAATGGACAAAAATTGATGAATTCTTTTTACATTTTTAGGATAGTAGCCGAAGGACGAAGTATAGTACCAGAGTCAGAAGTTTGCTTACTCGCCCCGATTACGCGTATGGACAAACTAGCGTGCGTGGGGTTGAATTACAGTGGTCATTGCGAGGAACAAAACGTTTCACCGCCTGAAAGTCCTGTGATTTTTAGTAAATTTCCTAGTAATATTGTTGGACCATACAACAACGTTATCATTCCTTCAATAACGGACGTGGGTACAAAAAAAAACAATTATATTACAAATAATCAATTGAGAAAGTAGCTCTTCGTTGATGAAACTGAAATGTTACTCACACGAGAATTACTGCAAACAAGTAGCAGGAAGAAAAATCAAGGAATCTTGTTTGTACACATTGATCGAAGTCTAATTCGTATGTAGTGCCGCTGTCGTCGTCACAGAAAATTCTTACCAAGTCTCCATAGAGATCATATATTTTTAGATTGAGTCGCAAATATTTTTAGTTTCTATCACGTAACTGTCTACACGATATCCACTAGAGTTTCAATTCATTAATCGACATGTGAAATCAAGGGTTTCCTAAGTTTTTCAAATAAAACTTTTAAATATTCTTCTGCTTTTCTTTGTTCCTGGTGCAGAAGAAAATGAGGAAATTTCATTAACATTGAGGGGAGGTTTTTCGTGGGATGTGAGTAATAGGCCTGTTGTTTTCTCCACCTAACTGGTTCTACCGAGGCAGACTAAGCGTATGCCTTGCCCTAATACGGGCCAGTGAACTGCCTAATATGATTTCTATCAGGGATAGTTTGAAAATTTCCATAAAATTCAGTATTTTAGCAGGGGAGAGTGGCCTACGTTGAGACACTTTCTATTTGTGCTGTAAAAAATTATCCATTCAAGAGAATTGAGAATGTGATTGAGAACGAATACGGTTTCTGAATACCTCTGGAGGAATACAAATATAAATTAATTTTTTAAATTGACTCCCTAGTAGAAGTTATCCAAGGCCCTCCTTCGCTCCTTACACGGAAAAAATAAATAGTCCAAATTTTCGTTGACTAGTATACCAATTTTGGACGGAGCACAAGTTTGAAAATATTAACTGTGTTCACTATTCGAACAATGGAATCCACTTTTTATTTTCATAATCGAAATAATGGAAAGAGTCAACGAATTATTAAAATCCAGTGTACGAATTCTTCTCCGAATTATGCTCCGTCCAAAAGTGACATACTAGTCAACGAAAATTTGGATCACTGATTTTTTCCGTGTATCTAGCGCTGTCGAAACAAACTAGGCGTATCCCTGGTCCTGATATGGACCAGTAAACTGCATCATATCATTTCTACCCGAGTTATTTCAACTAATCCAGTGATTCAGTAATTTATATTCTAAATAATATAACTGTTTCAATTAACGGGACACAAGCGTCGGTAACTCACGTCATTGGTTAGAAAGGGACAGAATCATATGATAGAAAGAGAGGTCCGTTACCGACGCTAGTGTCCCGTTAACGGGATGCAAGCGTCGGTAACTCACGTCATTGGTTAGAAAGGGACAGAATCATATGATAGAAAGAGAGGTCCGTTACCGACGCTGGTATCCCGTTAAGGGGAAACCAGCGATTCCCGCTGATGCGACCCACCATACAAGCGTATCGACTGAGTAAACATTTTTTCGGCAAAAATACTCTGAACTGAATTCATGAAGAAGTATGGAATTTTCAGGCATCAATCTTCAATCCCTTATCTATCACGGTACATGGCTCGGATTTTGAATTTCGAAAAAAAAAGTTTGTGTTACCGTCTGAGAAAAACATGTTTCATAAAGGATTGAAGATTGATGCCTGAAAATTCCATACTTCTTCATGAATTCAAATCAGAGTATTTTTGCCGAGAAAATGTTTACTCAGTCGGTATGCTTGTGTAGCGGGTTGCATCAGCGGGGATCGCTGGTATCTCCTCAATTGCATAGAAGTTGTGTGATGCAGAATGAAATTTCAATTGAGCCGGAAAAAAAGGGTGGAAATCGACAGGAATTTGAATGCCCAAATTTCAATGGTTCAAAAGAGGTCCGAAAGAATTTATTATTGAGAACAATTCACAAACGGAAATTTGAACCTTCGAGAAGGAATTGGAAAACATTAGGATTCAAAGGTATTCACATTGAATGTTTTCAATCGTGAAATATACAAAAATCATATTCATACATGCGATTCTCAATTCGTCTCACCGGAATATTTTTTACAAGGTGTTCGCGTACACAATCCAAAATTTGAGAGAAAGGTCATTTGTTCGCTCGAAATCATAAGGTTTCATTCTAAGCTACAAAGTGGTATCCTAATAACGATCCTTATTGGTGAGCTTTTTGAACGCTACACGGAAAAACGAAAATGAAGAGATTTGCCGTACACTGTCAGAAATATCTGGAAGTTTTTTTCAATTACGTACATGAAATCAGGTTAATATACATTCTCCATTAAATTTAATGTACAAAAACATGAAAAGACTATAGATTATACTATAGTTTACAAGGAATTTCATGTAAAATGTGCATGAAACTGAATTCATGTACGTACTTGAAAAAAACTTCCAGTAAAAACATTAAAATTAATGCAGAAATTTTCAACAGTGTAGGATGACAACACAGTGAAAATCTCATATCAGATATTACCATATTCATATTGCACTTTTGGGATATACTTGATTATGTCGTTATGAACCACAAGTATACGAGCATTCACCATACTCTCTCGTGAGGATAAAGATAAATATGTTATAATTTGCAATGAATATAGTTCTGAGCCTCATAATGAAGTATATCCCACGAGTACCATAAAAATATAGTACTCTTTAATATAAACTTTTCTCTGTGAACGCGTCGCTTCAAGCCTTTGAATGCAAATTTTTACAAAATATCTTGTCAAATAAATCACATCATGAGAGAAAAGTCGATATTCGACTTATAATGTGAAGAATTCAACAATATATTTTGTGAAAATTCCCATTTAAAGACTCGAAGCGACGCGTTGTCATCCTATACGGTAAATTTCTCCATTCTCTTTTTTCCGTGTAAAACATTCCATTCAGATATCGGGAATGTCTCAACCTACGCTGTTAAGCATTTTTTGAAATTTTATTTATTTTGTAAATACACCTTCAAGTGAAATTTTCAGTTCTTGGTGATTGAATTAAGAATTGTCACATGTAATTGACTTTCCAATTTTTGTTATACTATATTACCCATGATGGTATAGTTTTATAACTGAATTTTCATTGATTTGTGATTGAAGTTTCAAAAAATTTTGCAGAGTGCCCTGGCGTACCAGATTTTAGCCCGTCAGGTCATCAGAAACAAAAAATTTGTTAATCAATAAAAATGCCGCTATGGTATGAACCTCGGATTTCCAGACAAAATGGCGGTCGTTTGAAAAAAAAATTTTTTCAGCCCGTTTTTTTTATAATGATTCTAAATTCTTAAAAAGTAGTAAAATTCGATAATGTTCATTTCTTGCTGGACCATGCGATAGACAGATGTATAAAGAATGTTCATATTAAATTTGAAACAAATCGGTTCAGTAGAACTTGAAATATCGCGTACGCCAGTTTGAAAAAAGTAGTTTCGAAAAAAACGCGTTTAACGCTTTTAATTCAAGATCCCGAAAAATTTACTCATGGAATAGTACGTTATGTTGAGAATTTCAAAAATTCCTTCCAAGGGCATATTCTTGAATGTCTAAACTTCAAAAATATGAAAAAATATTTCGATTTTTTCAAATTTCTAGACTAGAAATTCTAGACCCCCTTGATATGAGCTCTTTAATTTTTTCATAACTCATCTCTAACTGGAATTGATATCTGCATAGCACGTTGATCGCGATGGTATTAAAAAGTCATAAAGACTTTTTTAGGAATACATCTCTAGCATTCAGAACATTTTTTTTTAATTTTACAAAATATTTTATAAATTTTTTTTGGAACTGACATAATGAGTGTACATTTGGGGCATGCCTGTGCTGTGTAGAATGTTTCATCGTAGATAAATTGACATGATGTTGATTATCGTATACAGAATATACATTTCAAACAAGATTCCTTACTCTTACATATAAATGTCTTTTCTTTCGATGTCTCAAGGGAGTTTTCTTTTCATTATCTCAAGAACGCATATTTTTCCTCGTATTATAAAAAACGAATATTCTCATGCGCATGATTTATTGACTACAAAGACATTTTTGTTACTCGACTATACGAATTTTCTTCTCTTTTCCCGTTCATCGTACTTGTAAGATTTTAATATTGTTTTCCCGTTTTTATTTTTGAGCATGAATTTTGTTTTGTAGAAAGTCGATTGGGAAGCAGAGCTCGCAATAGTTATCGGAAAGAAATGCAAAGCAATCAACAACTTGGATGCCGAGGATTGTATATTTGGTTACACGATAGCTCAAGACATCTCAGCCAGAGATTGGCAAAAATCGAAAAGAAATGGTGGACAATTCTTGCTGGGTAAAGCAATGGATACTTTTTGTCCATTAGGACCAGCTGTGGTTACCAAAGAGTCCATAGGCGATATCAACAATTTGTCAGTTAAAACATGGGTGAATGGAAATCTGAAGCAAGATGGAAATACCAGCGAGTTGATATTCAAACCTCATGAAATTGTTGCCTATCTCTCACAGTTAGTTGACAGAGTATTGTTTTTCAAATTCTTCTCCCATTAAAACCATCGCTAAATGAATCAACACATAATTTTTGGCATAAATTACCGTTTTTTCGAGACTCCGATTCAGTAAATATTTTGTGTCTTGCGATATCTTGTAAACAGGTTTTTTCACATACCTTGCACATTACTATTGAAAAAAGTTTAAGACTAATTCTTCTCTAAAACTTGCCTAAAATTTAATGTACTATTGTGCGAGAAACCCAAAACCTGTCTAAAAGATATGACAAGAAAAAAAATATTTACTGAATAACTTATAGCTAGGATCTCCACGAATTCAGTTCTGAACCGAAATTTATTCAATGGATTTTTCCTTTGCAGATTCGTGACACTGTTACCAGGTGATGTGATTCTGACTGGAACTCCGGCCGGAGTTGGTTTCACCCGTAAACCACCAGAATATCTTAAGGTGAATAATAGAATTCAAACTACATCCAAATTGTATGATTTAGCTAATTTTCAAGTAGTACGTATTGAATTTGAACATAGTCAACATTCAATTATGAACCTTGATCTTAGTTTTATAGACACTTTATTAGTCGCTCAATGTTATCTAAAACAAGAATTTTTATTCTTTCACAGCCAGGGGATGTTTTGGAGACAGAAATTGAGTGTCTTGGACGTTTGAAAAATAACATTGTTTGATGTGGATCAAGCACTGAAGAATGAATATAATATAATATGGAGATAATTTATAAAACAAACATTGAGAACACTTTCCACGTACTTATACATTTCTATTTTCTGAAGATTTAAATACTGCCCCAATTCATCATCATTAAAGGTACACTTCATCTTATACAAAGACAAAACATGTTCACAGCAAACTCAAGGATTTTTACCAAACATTTTTATTGTAAATATGCTGGGAATGATACTTAATCAAATAAAATATATAAATGACTTTTATACCATATATTTGTGCAATAATCGAAAAGATCTTTCAGTACGTGTTTATTTTGTACTTTTTATTCCTATTCTTGATCCGTCGAAGATAATTCAAGTTCCTAATAAATATTGGATATTCGTATCAAGATCTATCTTTCTCTTCTTCCTCTTTTGTTGCGTATTCACAAAATTTCAGGGAAATGCTCATGCAAGAATTATACAACATTCTTATTAGATTCCCTAATAGAAAAATATTCCAATGATATCATTATAATGGTAACGTGTACATGAGGGAATCAGTGAAATGTACATTCACTTACTCGATGAGGAAAGATTGCCCTGTGAAAAATTCTTCATTCAAGGGAATTCAGAATTTTAATGAGAACAAATACGATTTCTGAATATCTCTGGGGCAATACACCTCAACAGTACATTCGCTGATTTCTACGTCGCATCTCCGTGGACTCGACGTGGATGAATGATGATTCCACGTGGAGGCAACGTAGAAATGTCCGGTGATGTACGGGCAAATACATGTTAATTTTTTAAATTAGCCGTTTCAACTAAAAATGTAATTTAAAAGCTCTCCGCATTTGGGCGAATCAAGAAATTTAGGTGACGACTCTTGATGAATGAGACTGAGCCAAGTTCATAACAGTATGGTTAGGGCACATTATATTATAAAATATCAAGAACACACTCATTCTATCTGAAATGATGAAGCTGAAACTAGCGGCTAAAAATTAGCAGCCGATTGTTCTAACTTTTAATCGAACTGAATTCAAATACCTTTCAGATCAGGGATTGATTGAGTGATTGCAGTGGCGTACCAACCGCAGGGCGAGGGGGAAATTGCCCCCCTTCACATCCCGTACAGCACCGGACATTTCTACGTTGCCTCCGCATGGAATCTCCGTTCATCCACGTTCTATCCACGTCCACCATTTATCTACGTGGAGTCTACACGGATGCGACGTGGAAGTCGGTGGATGTGCTGTTAGGGATGTTTTTATAGGAAGACAAATATGAGTGTTTAGAAGTCTTCAGAGTAGTGAAGGTTAAGCCTCAATAGTAAACCTATCGATAACTATCGATAGTTCAAAATATAATTTTTAAAATATGAAGGTCTGTTATAATGGAAAGTTTGACTATATACTGCAAAGAAACGCAATTAATGCTCGAGTACTCGGATAAAAGATCATTTAAACGAGTTATAATAATGTTTGGGAACATATTTTCAAACATATGTAAGGAGCATCATTTCACAGGAAAAAATAAATTAAAAGTTGGAAAGCATATACACTGTCCACTAAATTCAGAAAATCATTCAACATTAGTCAAGTTTTATTAAAATATAATTCAACACTAGCGTATTTGACATATAACTTTATTAGTGTACATTGAATGCCCCTGTGGGTCTGTGACACTACTGAAATTTTGATATATTTTATACTTCTCTTCCCTCTCTCCTTCTCTTCCCCCTCCACGAATTTCGATATTATCGATATTATTATCGAGGTTTAGCCTTCACTACTTCAGAGACTCGCTGGTACGCGCCCGAGTGGCTCTCAATTACGCAATTTGGCTATTTAAATACTTAATGAAACGATTTTATCAACAATGGCATCCACTGATTGCTAGCTTTGGGCTGCTGATTTTGGTTTCACTTTGGACTGCATATATTATGACACATTTTTCTAAAATATTCTGTGATACTGTAAAAATTGGCTTCAATTGGCTGCGTCTTAATTTGAAAATTGACTGAAATTTAGCCTTTGCCATTGTGTCGGCGATTGTTTTTTGTGCTTACTTTACACTCAAAATAGGCTTCTTTTGGCTGGGTCTCAAGTTCAGTCATGACACAATCTGAATTCAGAACTTTCTTTTCACAGGGAATGATTTTATATTCTTCATAAATAGTGCTAACGAATCTTTCACATCCTCAGAACCTGTATGGAAATATTTCGCTGAAAAATTTATACAAAGCCATCATGGATCTCTGAAAACATCGCAATTTCTCTGTGAAAATCTGGAAAGCCCTGAGTATCTCTGAGATTTTGATGAAAAATCTGATAAATTTGGGACATTCTGTACAGAAATTTTTCAGAATTCCTCATAGTTTTCTCATTTTTTTCCAGACAAATGAGGAGGAACTTGCACTCTGAAAAACTGTTGACGAAACTATGATAAGTCGTTAACATCTTTCTGACTATTGAAGAAGAATTAAAAAATTTTCAAACACTTTTCCACACATGATATTTGAATTTAGCATATCAATCTATTTATAGGTTTTCAGAATATTTCAGTGATCAGATAAATGTTGAGGATTTGCTAGAATTTTTTCAGAGTGCAATTTCGTTCCTATTTGTCTAAAAAAAATTGAAAAACCCTGAGAAATTCTAAAAAATTTCTGAAAAACTCTGGAAAAAGTCTGTGCGGAATGTCCCAAATTCATTAGATTTTTTATCAAAATCTCAGGGATTCTCAGAGTTTGTCAGAGTTGTTCAGAGAAATGCCATGTTTTTCAGAGGTTTATCATGGTTTTGCAGAAATCTTCCAACGAAATATTTCCATAAGTTAATCAGATTTTAAGATGCACCAGTTTCTGATAGATATTTTTCACGATCCTTGAAGTTTGTGAGAGGAAATTGATCTTGATATTTTTTAAGAGAAAAAGAGCGGTTTTGGTCAGAATCGGGTAAATTTTTCTGAGGTTTGAGTTAGAAAATTAGTCACCTATGATTTAAAAATTATTAAGATTAAAACCTCATCTAAAATATTGCTTACATTGAATTTATACCAACGATCAAATTTTCCTTCCACCAGATAGAAGCATTGTTGAATTCTCATATTCATTTCAGTCTCTTAAGGTAGGTTTGGCGGTTACCGGCCGAGTAGGCATGAGTGCATGGTAACGAACGAAAAGGAAGGTCAATTGAAGAACAGACAGATACCGCTAGATGGAACTTGTGACCAGTAAATATGAAAAACAACGAGAAGTGGTGTTTTCGCAATCGTTTATTTCATGGCTAATTTGGCCAACTGCACTAGGGATCCTTTAATGAGGGATCGGACAATCAACTGCTGATTACGGATTGGTCGGCCGCCATTAGTGGGATAGGTACTGATATTTATGAAAATATTCGAGATACATATTTAAAGTCAGCTTATTCATGTATAATACTTACAATTAAGTGAATCTGAAACATTCTTCGAACAAAGCATGTAAATACATTTGAGAAAAATGATTTTAATAAAATAACACACATTATGCATGCTTAACTAAACTATAGAAAAAACCGGAAGTATCCCACTAATGGCGACTGATTGTCCGATCCCTCATTGAAGGATCCCTAAACTGCACTGGGGCGGACTCGGGAGATCTCTGTCCTTCCTTATTATCGGTGATCAAAAAGAAATGAAGATATCCCGAGTTCGCCACAGTGCAGTAAGCCGAATTCGCTATTAGTTATTATTGTTATTTTCCTTGTATTATGATCACAATTGTTTTCCAACACACAAACCGAGGGATGCAGGGAATCTTGAGAATTTCCCATCAAGGTTAGTAAAAACATTCATTCAAATTTGGGTCGGTGCCGAATCAACGAAAAAAAATTTACTAGCAGTATGAAGTTGTCATTTTGTTGCAGTATGAAATGAAATTAGTCATAGATCATTGATTAAATTAAACGAAAAGTAAAAAACATTGATTTGCTAACACAACCCCACGGTAAACTTAATTTCCCTTTGTTATGTTTATGATTACGGTGTGGTTATGTTTATGATAACAACAAACCGATTTTCGTTCTCTACAGACGTTTGAAACAGTTTGATTGTACCGATCGATTAGGAAGATCATTAATAATTTTATTAGAATGATGAATTACGTGTCTACTGTAATAAACGAGTGCAGTGAATAGGTTAACATAAAGAATTTTCGTTTAATTTAATCAATGATCTATGACTAATTTCATTTCATACTGCAACAAAATGACAACTTCATACTGCTAGTAAATTTTTTTTCGTTGATTCGGCACCGACCCTCAAATTTGACAAGAATATTCATGAACATAAATTACTATATGGTTTGTGATTTTTCACAAAAATCGTTTAAAATAGTCACAATATTTTTTTTGGACTATAAATATTATAGAAAATCATGAAATCGAATGATCCTCACTATAAAAAATTCCTATGGGAAACTTCACATAAATGTTTGGAAGTAATTGACACATACATGCGTTAGGAATTTTCCGTATTTTACCGGATATTTACTGCACAATGATCGTAAAAATTCCCATAAAGTTTAGAATTTTCAGTTGAATTTATGGGGAATTTCATATACATGTATCGGAAATTGATTTCCCATCCCATGACCGGAATTTTCCGATTGCTGCGTATAGGAAAATTCCGATTATTTTTCACAGCGCTGGCATGTAATCCCAAGTAACACCGATACACGTAAAATATCCTCCGAATGTCCCTAGAACATTCCAACGCCTTGCAAACGTTCTGAGAATGTTTGACGAACGTTTTGTGATACTAGGGATTAGTTGATAATTTTCTAAATTGAAAATTTGGAATGCCGCGATCCTGTTACAACCACCCCCGGTTAGAACAGAACATACCGCCTGTGTTACCATAAACAAAGGAACAAGAGCGCCGAGACCGCAATACATTGGTCATTCCAATCAACAGAAGTATTCAATTGGATCTAGGCCGTTTGATCTCAAAATTTCTGGCATCACTGCATACCACCCTAACAGCACACTTCGTCGCATCTCCGTGGTCTCCACGGAGATAGGTGGTATCTACGTGGAGACCACGGAGCTGCAAAGGAGTGTGCTGTTAGGGAATGATGTAACAAAGTCTTTTATATACCAATAATATAACAAAAGCATCCAAATGTCCTTTTCAAACAGGAAGCAGCTACATTACATGACTTTTCATGTTCCTGTGATTAGCATTGCCAACTAACGGATTTCGTATGGGAGGTTCCGTTTAATGGTATCTCAGGATTCGTGGATCTATGGGAAAAAATCCGTTAGTTGACAATGCTGCCTGTGATATAGGAATTATGTATAAGGGTATGATGTAACTGGTATGTGTTTGAAGCGGACATTTGGATGCTGTCGTTATATCATTGGTATGTAAGTGATTTATGTTCTAGCAGGGCCCTGTTGAAAGTGTCGGATTGATTCGAACAGGGGAAAAAGGAAAAACGCATCAAAACGGACAGGAACGGATCAAATCGTATTGAATTTTGATTTGATTTTGTCCGACTTTGTATGACATTTCCAGCAGGGCAATGAAAACCCACACCCAGACAGTACAACGTGCTACTGGAACGTTTATGGAAAGCTTATAGAACATAGGTAAGGTTTTCTGGACGTTCAGAAAACGTGCCAGAGACACATTATACTGTTGGGGCACATTCTAACAGCACACCTATACAGCACCGGGGGGTACTATCAACATCCTTGGAACGTGTTCTGAAACATTGGAATGTTCTGAAAGTGTTTTGGGACGTTTAGAACATATTGCATGTTCTTACCATGGATGTGCGAACGTCTGGTGTATAGCCTTATTCAGGTTTTCATGGAATGTTTATAAGACATTTGAAATGAACATATGTTAATGATCAAATTTGTGCCAAATCTTTCAATATTCTTCATTTGGAAGAAATGCAAATGAACTGTGATGAGGCCTATATCGATAGATTTGATGAATCATATTTGCATCTCATCAATACGTTGCGTGGAGTGAAATTTTGTTTCACGTCAATTTTGAGGTTATGTGAATGTTAATATATTGATTCAATTCTTGCAAATTTATATCCTGCCAATAGTTTCAAAGTTCGGGAATTGAATCTTCTCAAGTTTTCAGTACGAAACATATTTTCATGGTTGTTTGATACTTCTGTCCCTAGTAAAACTATAAATATACATTTATATAGGTTACATGGTTGTCGCATAACGTTCCGAAAACGTTCTGAAAACGTTCTGAAAATGTATTCAAAAAACATTGATTTTTTTCAAAAAAAATGTTGCATCCTGGAAAATGTATTTCAAAACCTGTTATATGAGTAGTACATCTTCCTCTTAATATGGGTGGATATTTTTCTCACATTCGAAGCAATTCTCAACATGAATCCTGTAAAATTTAGAGGAGTGCTTATGTTCTGGTGTGATGAGATGATGCCATTTCAGGATTATGCCACTTCAAGCTTCTTGTGCTTCGGGACTATGCCACCTTCGAGATTGTGAACTTTCGGTATTATGGTACTCTACTCTTTTATGGATTCTCCAAAGTTTTAAAAGAGCGCCTAATATGAATTTTCGGAGTGATAATAATCATGCGATGTATTCCCAGATACCATAAGAGTTCTGAAAGTGTTCTGTATGAATACATTGTATTGTAAGATCGAAATAAATTCAGAACTTTCCAAGTTGAATTATTTGTAACTTGAAAAACTAGAAATTTCCTCAACCATAGCATGTATGTATGGCAGCATGGGCCCAAGACTGGGCCAGAGTGGGCCAGAATTCATACATGCTGGGGAATCTATGAGAAAAAATTGAGAAAGCATGGAAGATTTCAATGCTCACAAGGGACATTTTTCTATAATTCAGAAAAATTACATAAAATTGGGAATATGCAATTGAAATTGTTGAAAGTCATGGAACAAATATCAACAAAAAATGGAGAATGAAGACTCGATTATTCTTATTTCCAATGCGCATCCATTCATGAAAATCGATGCTTTTATCATGATTTATCGGAAAAATCGGATCGAAAATTTTTACGATTCTTATAAATCGTTTTTCCACTGTGGATTCCCCATTCCTAGTACTATCATCTAATTTTGCTCAGTTTGTGTAGAATGCCAACATTATGTATTCATTACAGCGTCATTGCTTCTGTTTGCAATCAGTAACAATGCATTATGCGGAAACACCTTGGTAATATATGTGAACACTTTTTGGCGTACACATCGCCACCCAGACAGCACAAAGCTCCCAAAGATAAAATATATGTTATTTTCCAGAGCTACTTGCTCTTGAAGGTGACATTTATGTTGTCTTCAAGAGGTTTGTGCTGTCTGGACATTATGATACCATTATTAAGACATTTTCTATAAGAATATAGTATAAGGACCTTTGAAATATTCTCAAGATCCCCATAGAATACTTCTATTGTTTTTGAGAGCGAAACCTGGTACTTCTCGTGTTTTTTACTGGTGTAAAATAAGAAATTTAGAAATTGATTTCACTTTCTTCTCAACGATTGAAGAAGGAACGTTGAAATTCTAAATAAAAACTGACCCTACGAATTTTATCATGAAGAATAATAGTTACAGAGAGTATTCTTGAAATTGATTATAATTACATTGTTATTATAAAATCTTTTATTCGAAAGCAAGTAATATCTATTACAAAATTTTCGGTTCCCGAATATGTTTGTAGCGCACCTTCATTAAGTAATGACATTAAATTTGTGTCCTCTTTTCCTACTATTCTTTAGAGGATGAAATATTTCACCACCCGCTAGTTCGAAGTCAAAATGTACTGCTATCTCAGCCCTGACAAAAAACTCCAACATTTCAAATCTCCATTTAACGGATCTTAACATACCGACAAGGGAAAAAGTATCACCCAGTTTCTGAAAAATGCCTAATGAGCCATTCCATTGAGAAGCGTGAAAATCGTACCTGCTCGATGTTAGGTCGAACAACTGGTTGACCGGAGAAGAGCACTTACATCCAGTTTAAGAGAATAATGGTAAGGGAAAAATAAGTGATCCATGGCCGAAAACGACCCCCTGGTAAGACGATGGTGAACGAGATATGCCTCTTGCCACAATGTCTCTTCTGTTCCGTATTTATAACACAATACCATGAAGTCAATGTGGGCTTTATGTTATTCGGGGCATTATGGGACATCGTTTGTCAAGCATACCGCTTGTTCCGCCACGGGTCACCACTTTCCTTTGGGTTCTTTGCTGAAATGTTGGCTCAATGACGAGGAAAAAATATTTTCAAAATTCTCTTTGATACTGACAGAACTGGGAATGTGTCAAAAGAATTCTTCGTATTAAATTTTGATGAAGATTTCATAACTTTCTGATTCTTTGAAAAGTTCTTTTCCATACCTCTATAGTCGAAATTCACTCTCAAAGCGATTGGACGATGTATTTTCTGGAATGTAATGTGATAAATCTTGGAAAATAACAAAATAGTCACATATTTTCGTGTATTTCATGACATGTATTACTTACTACGCTGTTCTTGATATTCTTCATTCTCTACAATGTATTCAACGGGGAACTTCTCGTTCTTAATAACTAATAAATCATGCAGCATTTATCTAATGTAGTAACCATATAAGTGACGAGTATTTAGAATAACACAGATGAAAATCTAAGTACAATATTTCGAATAGGTATGATAAGAGAAGGGTGATCGCGAAGTTCTGATATTGCCTAATAGGGAACAGATAACATCTCCCTCGATGTTATGGCCTGAACTTGGGGTAGATTATTCATGTCTAGTACAGCATGTGTATACTCTTCAAGTTGTTTTTCCAATTCTTCATTCATAACCAGCATAATCAAGAGAAGCGATAAAGGAAAAACATGATATTTAAGTTCTTTAGAGAACGGAGTTTAATACGTTCATCTTAATAGGTTGATGAACGTTTCTGTTTTAATACAAATGTGATGTATGAATGTATGATGTCGTGATGTGGATCGATTAAAAGGAAAACAATCAGTGCACCCTCTCCCTATACGAGAGAATCGAGAATCTGTATAAGGTTCTGTTTCTGTTACTGAACTACACCATTGAACCAATTGTCAGATCCTGGAGTATCTCATTGTAACGGTTACGATGACCCACGACTTCCGCGACATTCATCCATTTATCCAAGCTACAAACTAGAATCTCATTGTTGTTGTTCGGCCATCAAATTGACCATTATTCCTTGACCTCTCACCCACATGATGGATGCAATGACTGTGACACTAAACGCACGTCTCCGCTTATTTATCACCCTGATAAATGTTTGGCAAAGCCGAAGCCACATCAGTTTGTATCTACTTGAAGAATTCCTTTGAAAATTTCGAGTTGATTCAACAGTCTGTAGATCGTTAGAACAATGGACAGACCACTCTTCGAACTATTTCTGTAATATAAGAAGAGAAGAATTCCTTGAGAGCTTTTTACAATATATGAGAAGAACCTGTCTTACCTTTCTGGTTTCTAACTTCTCTAATATATACACAACACATTTTATTCAAATTGTTTATGTTTAGTCAGAAGCATTTTCAAACAAAAATATCGAAAGTAGTATATTCAAATAGCAGAAAGAAGAGTCTTCAATGCAGCCACTGGTATTGCTGTAGACACTGTCAAGGGTGGTTTAACTAGTATTCTTTAAAATATGGAAGTTTTGGAGATGAATGTGAGCATCCAATCGTAGAATTTTTGTTTTAAACTCGATGCTGAACGGATCAAGTCCGTCGAACTATTTTTGACTGATGCAGCGAAAGAGGCAAACCCTAAGATAAAATGGTCGAAGAAAACAAATGAAGGAGGATTTTCCTACATCGAAGAGCAGGTTTATGGTCTTGGGATAGCGGATTAATGGTCAAAATTTTCAAGTAGTCGAATTTTCTACTTCTCAATGTTTAAAACACTCTTGCAAGTTTTTAACGCGTATTCCTCAGAACACAAGAATTCTAAAACGTCACGCAGGATAACTCTAATAATTTTAATTCTTTTCATTTGAATTTCGAACTGCATATTCAAAAGAATAATTTCAGGAGGTCTGTGAAGGTGGAACCACCAGCCACAAAATTCTCAATTAAAAGGGCATGGGAATTATGTGTTACTTTTGTGCTCTATTCGCGATTTTTGTGCTCATACAATTTTCATAGAAAAACCAGCTAGCAACCCACCATCTTAAATCGGTATTCATTGATTTCTTATCGGATGAAAAACGATGGGGGGAGTATGTGCTATTTATGCGCTTCAATTTTGAAACGGTCTAATGGTCGGAATAGACGATGGAAGTTACGAGAACTTCCGATTCAAGGAGGGATAATATCAGAAAGAATTTACACTCGTGAATGAATTGTGTACTTTCATGTGTTGTATCTACCAATTATGTGTTCATCAATGAGCACGAATGGATTCTGAGATCACTTGTAATATACCGGGAATATTATCTGGATTGTTTGCGACCTACGTATGCCGACAAGACTGGGTTCCATGATATTGATTGAATCACTGGTGGAATGTCCGTGACATTGTGGAACCAACACTAAGGTGGGCCGAAAAAGTCGAAATTTCATTTAGCAATACCTGGAAAAAGTTGTTATGTCATGTAAAAAGGACGTGTGCACATGATGAGCCGTTTGATTTGATATTTAGGTGGTGCACAAGTACTTGGAAGTTCTAAAATTTCGGAAATATCTCAAAACACATGATTTGCCGAGATTCCACACCTGTGCACGGAGAAAAAATAACAATGAATGATCACTAGAAATACGGAGGGATCATTACTAGTAAGTAGTAGTAGGGGAGTAGTAATAGTTCCTATCTTGAAATGAAGATCACTGCTACACGAAGAAAAATGAAGGTCGAAAATATAGTAATCTTCTCAGTAATTTTTTTCTCAGTAATGGGAATTCAACCTTCCTACCTAACCAACCTAAGTTAACCGAAATAACGCTTATACCGACTTAGCTATACCGCACGATTGAGATTTTCAACTTTTTGAAAGTTTATGAATCGTTCGTAGATTCGTGCTTACATCTCAGCAACTTACTTTATGAATAATCTTAGTGATATACGGCATACAGTGCTTGAGAATCATTACCTCGAAATGTTATGGATCATTCCACACCGTGCAATGGTTCCTATTCTTTTCTTCTGTGTCGGAATCTACTCTACCCTGCTGAAAATGCCAGGCAGATCCGGACAACAAACAGTTGTCAGGCTTTGAACAGTTCTTGTCCCAGGAAATCCGGTCAAAGACTGACAAAATTTCTACCAGGGTTTGCCTGGAATCACCAAATTGGAATATCTCATCAAAACCTGACAAAATTTTTCCTGTCACTTGATGACAGGATATTCCATGTTTAGAGATTCCGGGCGAAACCGGGTAGAAATTTTTACAGTTTCCGTGTAGAAATCTTCCCGGGCGCCCTGTATTGAATACAGGCCCTGTACGGGCATATGTTAGGTATCCCAACATAGAGCTACCTAGTCTTAGTCAGCAAGGGGCCTACCCGGCTTGCTATTATTAGCCCCAACTTTTCTAAGCTTGGGTTACCCGTATACAGCCCATGTGGGGCCAAGTTGAGCTACCAATGTGTTCCCCGGTTATGAGAATCTTGGTGCGTCTAACTACAGCCCGTGTATGGCCTATCCGGGTTGCTATTATTAGCCGGCAATTTTTTCCTGATGGGCCAAAACTGTCTTTTATTCTTGTCATTTCTGTGAGTGTAATAATTTCCAAAGATTACTGCTAAAGAATATACAAAGTTGATATTGCTTTTATTTTATAAACTAGTAAGGTGAACTCTGAACACTGAACAAAATGTGGCAAAACGTTTCTGGAACATTCCAGATACTGCTGATGGCCTACCATTGTAACGTTTCGAATGAAATGTCTCAAAATAATAGTCTGCACCGTTCTTGAAATATCAAACAGTGTTTTACAGATTTTATTTTAAAGTGTTTCATCCGAAACGTTACAAAGGCATTTCGTAACATTTGATTCAGTGTTTCAAGTTGAAGATTCCATACATTTATATTATGAGTTTGTTTGATGCTCATGCGAAGAACTTTATTGATACTCTACACCGATTTAGTGCTATTTTTTTTTAAATATAAATCAACGTTAACAACGAGCAAAAACGGAAAAATATTCCATCAAAAATTATTATGTCCAAACCATTGGCTAACTATGTCAAAAGAAACCAAGGAAAAGTAACTTCGTGATCAATTTTGGGGCCCAATAATGCTTTTCTGGCCCCTAATTTCGAAGCCTGCATTGGCCCCATCGTGGGTACCTTACATAGGCCCAAGCTGGGAATCCAGTACAGGCCCCGCAAATGGGGGCGTGACAATCCTGTATAGGGCCTGTAATGAAGTAAGGATGCCTAGTTTGGCCCTGGCTACCGCCAAGAATCAATTCCCACACGGGTTTTTGACAACTCTTTTTTGTTCGGATCTGCCCGGCATTTTCAGCAAGGTATACATTGCTTGGCAATCTCGCCTTGAAATATTATAAATCACTCTCCACGCGGGGGAATACAACATTTCATATTCAAATTCATGACGTTTCTGTCATGACTGAGGAGACCATCGCTAAGTACGTTTGTCACTGAATGCTCCACAGTATAGTAATGATTGATACAATTTTTGATCACTATACACATCAGCACCCTTTGCTATTTTTCTATTATTCATTCCTATCGTCACAAGCACCCATTGCCTATTTTTCGACAATTGGCTTCAATCCTAGGCAAGATAGTGAGCATCGCTACCCATCTCAAAATCATTTTCCGCCGTGTGTGATGAAAAGCATATTAAAACGGATAGAAACAGATCAAAATCGAATCTGTTTCCAACTGATAATGTAAACAGGGTTGAGAGGAAAATTGCGGTTGGAAGACTCTCCCGCAAGAAAAAAAGTAAATATTTATTGGTGTAGAATATAATCCCACTCCGGCAGACTGTAATGTTCACTTTGCTTTGGATTCTTAGTATTTTAACTCTTCGAAAAGTGGATACTCTCTTCAAGAATATTATTATTTAGACCATAAGTGAATCAACTTCTATCAGTTATTACTCGAAGTGTTTAACAATTCAGTCTCCTATTTTGAATTAGAACATCTATCAAGTTTAAATTTGACTCCCAAAAGTGATTCTTAATAACACTCGGCATTGTATTATGAAGCTGCAGAGGTACAATTTATCATCCACAAAATTGAGTCACATCTGTAGACATTATACGATTCTGAATACTATTCAAGGCACTCCATACGAGAATATATGCTCGTATATAATACATGTGTTGCACTATTATACCTAGCCTATGTAAGTAAGACACGCTATATGCATACACGCTTACAGAAATATATGTGTATATAGGATTCGACCATTAATATATGGTCACGGGAGCCATTGTTGCGAATTAGGTACCATTGAACGGTATCCATTGTTACTGACAACAGGGGTTCTACGAAGACCGGTAGGGATTGGAGGAGTTGTATTGTACGTACGTGTATAAACTACCATGCGATTCGATGGAGTGCGTCTTATGACTCCATTATCGTGATTAAATTTATTATTACATGGATGAACAAATTTTTCAATGGATGCAACTATTAATCTTTCGAATATAATATGGCGAAAAATTTGAATCACAGCAAGGTAAATTCATTGACGGAAGTGTATGATTCTAGCTGCAAAAATTTATTTGTTTTTCTTGAATACGTGATATTTCGTTTTCTCGAACTGTTCACGCGATTCCTGTGTCTTGAAATCCCTGCATAGTTTTACACAGGTATTGGAAAAGTAATATTACTCTCTATGTATCGAAAATCATCGTGGTTGAAAAATACCTTGGATCTCGAATTGAAATGATTGTATTCAGGGGAAAAAAGTGCGATAGCCACTTCAAAAAGGAATAATTTGCCATTTTTTTGTTGTTTGAATTAGTGTAACGAAAAAAAATTTGGTTAAACCTGAAAATAATTGTTTTTGTAACATTTAAGGTCTAATAAATATATCTACAAATTTTCATAACGATATCTCAATTTTTTTCTATGGAAAAAAAATGTTTGAAAGAAAAAATTGTTCTATCAAATCTTAACCAGAAAGACCTCTTGAGTCCTATGAATTGAATATAATCATATGGATCATGCAAGGTTTTATTATTTATTAATATGATTATTTGAATGATCATTCATGACCATATACTAATCACTGATATATATTCAATTGATAATGTGCCTGTATAGAGATATGTAATGTAAACGATGTAAAAAATGGATTGTCGGGGAAGTTCCATTCAGGGCCATGCAGCATTGAAAAACGAACAAAATTTTACTACGCAGTTTTTAAATAACTAAGCAATAATTACAAATTTCAAATACATAGCAATAAGGTTCACTATTGAGATTTGGCTCTGAATATCAATCCAAAGCTCAAAACATATTCCTAAACATGAAGAAATAGGTTGAAGAATGATCGACATTTGTAGGTTAATATGTTTATAATCGTTTGCATGATTTCAAGCAATCATTTGTTGTTCCAATTTCATATTCAAAGCTCAATTCCAGTAACTTACTTCATCATTGTGAATTCAAAATTTGTATTGTTTATTTGATCAGAAAGTACGTAGCAAAATTTTGTCAATTTCTTGAAGGAATCCGTGGTTCTTAAATGCATGGCGTTTTGTTCAACATCACATTAAGTGTCAAAATGAAATACAAAAACATTCAATGATTGTATGACTGATCATGTATGATTTCGCACACTGGGAACAGTTTTATCGCATAAAGTTATGTTTTTCTTCTCAAACCTGGGCTATCAAGAGTTTTTGACTACAATTGTTCTCTATTCCTGATGATTTTTACCATTTACAATAGGAAGAAAACCACACTCTCCCTACTTTTTCCTCCACTGATAGTAAGAATGATCAGGAATCAAGATCAGCTAAAATTGAAATCTGTCAATGTGCCCGGCTTACGAAGAAAAATAGTATTTTATACAGGGAAATATTCCTCAGTACATGATTTCGTATAGCCATGCATGCTCATATTTAACCAATTCTTGTGTATGATTATGCACGATTTTTTCCCCGGTTGAACGTTTCGAATTACAACTGAATTCTTCTGTTTCATTAACACATTCGATCAGGATGAAAACGCTTTTCTTGATCCCTTCATTTCACAATAAATTACCGGGTGAGATCCAGGTTCTTTTGCAATTATTGAGACTTTGATGTATAATAAAGTCAATTTTTTGTTCATCTAATTCCTATTCATGAGATAAATGTTTTCTTTCGTGGTAGGAACTTGTTATCACGTGATAATGGTATCTATTTAGATCCGCTGTATTGAACTTCTCTAACATTCTACAAAGTAAGACAGTGACAAATTTTAACAAATTACTTCATTTACGAACGGTATAATTATGTATTATCGATCTAGGCGTTCACAAAGAGTACTCGTTATGCCAAGCTATAAGGATCCCTTCTAGCACCATATTACTTTGAAATATTACGCTAACGTTACCGACAATGTTGTGGACATTGTGACACTTCGCTCATGCGTCTGGAACGTTTATGCAACACTCTATATATATTATTTAAAATGAATTCATAAAATCCAGTCAGTTATTTATGAATCCAATTTACTTGATTAACAATTACTTTCCGTATATCAATGCGCAAATATTCATGGAATTCATAATATTTTCAATAGCGATTTAATTAAGAAATATAATAAGTATCAGTTGCTTTTGTGTGTTTTCATACTTTCTAAGAATGTTACGACATCTTAGGATCAAATCATTACAACTTATAAAATGAAAACATATTTCTAAACGAGTTTATCCAATCGATGAAATATTTCAATTGTGTATCATTTGAGCAACAAGAAACTTCCACAAATAAACGGAGATATATCGCTCAACGCAAGACATTCAAATTTCACTTTCATGAACTTATTGTACGACTCGCATTGGTTTCGAAGGATTGAAAAATTCCCTCCAGTTTCAGAAACTTGATGTTCAGATCGGATTTGGTGAAATTTTCAATTCTTGAATAAGCCTCCGCTGAAGTAACCTGAATTATGGGAAATACTGAACATGCATGCAAAGGAAAATTGGAAGAAAATTGATGAAGGAAAATGACTTCGAACTTACTTGAGATCTGCAAAAGAATGAGTTTGTACAATTAAACGAAAGACATGAAACACCTTACGAATTCAAAAAACAAAATAAAATGTCCTACCAGACAAAGAGTACGATTTTCACTCATGTTAGCGGTGGCCACCTGGTCGCAACTGTAATTGCCCTAAATGAATCCATGAGAAATGAGCGTTGGGCAGGGCCAAAAAATTCTTCAGAGGGTTTTTTCTGAAGAGGAGGAGAGGAAAGGAGCAAATTCACGAACAAAAGAAAAACTTTCGAATATCCTTGGTTTACATTACCTTCAGTGCCGGCACTTTTCGATTCAAATTGTATAAAAATTCTATAAAAAATAATCGATTCTTTCAAGATCGGCCATCACTAAGAGGAAGGTATTTGATTAAATGTTAGTTTATCAGATCTGAGACGAATTTCTCTCAACCCTCAGACGCAGTATTCCTGCATTTATGGAGATGCCAAAATATTTGATCATGTAAAAAAAGGGCTGCATTGTCTGCTATGTCATTTTTTGAATATCTCAAATGATTTGATGGATGTGAACAAATATGAGCTGTTCTTAAGGTAAGCAGTTATTAAAAAATAATCCTTAATACTCTTATTTTCAGAATATTATATATTTCACGGAATTTGCAAGATTGTGCAACATACAAATCATTCCGCTTTATTTCCTTGAAGACGTTGTATTTTCCCCATTCTAAAGCGAGGAATAACTGATTATAGAAAATGTATATTCCGATTACGCTCACAGCACTCTTTAACAACTTCTTTGTTACTCTTTCCAGCTCGCTTCATTTGCACCAAAGTATGAACAGAAATCTTCCGATACCAGCAAATTCCTGTTTTTTTCAACATTGCATATATTTTGGAATTTCAAAAGATATTCAAACATTTGCTGCATATATTGAATTGGACATTGAAAAGATGAAAAAAGAGTATCTTTTTCAAGAATTGTTTGGAATCTAACACTCCGACGGGAATTCTAAATCCGTTTAAACTAACGTATCACACTTTTTTCACAAAGGAGGGAAGTATTAGATTGAAGTAAAATTAATTTGATATTGAAAAATATTTTCAATTTATATGAACTTTGTATGGAATTTCAAATAAAATATTTGAGAATTGTATATGAATTCTATATAAATCTTACAAAATTTGTGTTTCCCATGTGGGAATGGAAACACGGGCCGCTACTAGCTCACTACTGTTGCCAGAGGTGCCAGTACTTGCGAATCTAGAGCGACCATTATGGGGCCAGTTGGATTGCCAGTGCTGGCAAAGGAGTTGAAATGATAACACCATTTTACATAAGGGCTAGTGTAATATTTACCACCACGGCGGTAGCGATATTTGACGTGAGCCTGCTATGGTGAAACTCTGGATCCTGCATTGCAACAGGATCAGTTGATTTGCCAGAACTACACGGAAAGACCGGGTCTATTAATATTTAGAAAAATGACTGTCAATTTAGGGAAAACGAGGATTGCTGAAAAATATTCGTAGTGAGTCTACTAAAAATTCATAGTCCATGTATCAACAATTGATAGTCTCACTGTGAAAAATGCCAATGAAACTATCAACTGTTAATATTTTGACCACGGATTTTTGGTAGACTCACTACGAATATTTTTCAGCGATCCTCTTTTTCCCTAAATCGACAGTAATTTTTTCTAAACGTTGATAAATTCTTTCTAAATATTAATAGACTCGGTCTTTCCGTGTAGATGAGAAATGACAAGGAGTCGAAATGATGACATCGTATGTAGAAATTCAAACCTGACCCAGTACTGGCACAGTACCGGTAACCGGAAGTACCCAGGAGTGATCATATTTTAAGTGAAAAAAAACACAGTAAGTTTGAACTTTGAAAATCTGAATGATTCATTCTTCTCATTTTCGTCATTGGAGAAAGGCACTTTGGAAGTGATTTTTTGAAAGTGAGAAACTAAGTCTCTATCACATCAGCCGATCTCCGAGTTGACGACGAATCACTCAAATTGTCATTTATTGTAATGGGACGGTTGAAGTCATACAATTCACCATAGATTCCGTAGTGGAATAGAGTCAACTCTGGCTCAATGCTGGTGCGATGTCGGCTCACTACAACAGCTGAATTGCGAGGGTTCGTGATTTTAACGCCAGTCGACGACTAATTTCGTAATCAGTCAGAGTCCTATACATGGGTTGTAAAGTGTCATATTCAATGTGTTCTTTTTTTTCTCTGCTTCATAGTCAAAAATACTACTTATATTGCAATGTAATGGGGATTTCACAAAAACCTCTTACAACGAGTATTTTATGAAATTCATTTTTGAATTCGTTTTAAAATATTCATAAAACATGTAAACGTTCTATATAAAAGTTATATAAAAAATCGGAGAAAAAATTATGTTATGATACTATCTCCAAGAAATGAAGAAAGGTTATCCTCAAATAACAAAACAAATCCCTTCAAACAATGTTCAATCCACAAGTATTTCGTTTAAAACCAAATTTCATTCATAAAACGGTTCCATCGTGATAAAACAATTTTTGTCATTCAAACTTAGATGCCTTGCCTGGTTGGTATTTATTTCTACATTAAGATAATATTTTTTCATAAGTTGTATGAATATTTATCGTTTTTGGTTTCATTCACGTTTCACTTTTACATCATACAATGATTAGAATACTCAATGAGAAAAAAAAATGACATTTACGAGTGAATACAGCGCATTAGGAAACTTGACGAACATTCCAGTGCTCGGTAGAAAAACAACGATAACAAAAAATAGAATTATCAACCGTTGTATGATAATAGCGGTCACCGATACCATTATTATGGTGAAACATTCCGGAATCCTATTTTATTTCTATTAGGCTATCTCTCGTTCTGGTTTACCGCAAGAACAGTAGCGGTAGCGGCAAAATCTTCCTACGTAATTAATTTATGACTGATAAGCCATAAATTACCTCATTAGCGTGCTTTTATAGTGGTAATAAGCTGGAACTTTTGCATCATCGAGAATAGTGATAATTGAGACATATTCTTCATAAAACTCGACTTTTCATGGATTACACAATCACTAAGTACGTTTTTTTTAATCATCCAACATTGTCACGATCGTTGAAAATTACATCAGATTTATTTGTTGAATTATGAATTTTATAATTGAAGAATTTGTTATTATTTATTTTTCATAAAGTTTTGAATTGATTTTAAAATAGGATCTTATCAAAAAAATTGATTTTTATTCGTATTGTTGATTTTCATTTAATTTAAAAACAAAAACTTCAAAATAAATATATATTATACTGACCTCGTTGGAACATTTGTGGTAGCAATAACTTGAAATCTAGTTTCATTCGCCAAGAAATGTGATTGTGACGTCCAGATAAAGTGGTTGGTTTAAAGTGAAGAAAATGTAGTTAATTTTAGCTTAAACCACTTTTTCTGCACAATTATCTTTTCTGATTAATAGAATCAGATCTGATTTCTTTCAGTGTAGAACGAAGAGGCCATTATACCGAAATCTGTCACTTCCTCTTCAAATAGTGGAGAGTGGCCTAACTCGACCAGTGTTCTAAGTCGAACTCCTTTACCCGTATGAAAATTGTTGAGCTCCGCCAATGCTTACAATAGAATATGGCTTTGCGCAATATTGACAAGCGAACCTTGGCAATCTATGAATATTCAATGTTGCTCAAAACAAGTAAAGTTTTGCACCGATATCGATGTTCAACAAATTTCAGTTTTCAGTCGATCATCGGTTCACAATTCCGCCAGGCTTGGCTCTCGCTTGGTTTATCTTTGGTCCAACATTGACTGTACGATAGATTCTATTTGAAGTGAGAATCATTTCGGATTGTGGATTTTTGGATATCGGCAATGCGATATCCGTTGATTTACAATTTTAATTGCAAACAAATCAACATCACATTCATAATTTGTCTGATTATGGCACAAACAGTTGTTCACAAGAAATTCTCGTTACTTTATTGATCGAGTGTTTCTCGCGAGTAATGAAAGACGTGTACAAAACATATATTTTTCATTACAAATTACGCCAGACGGCTTCTACTGCTGATCGATATTGTTTATACTTCTCATGGCAAAATTTAGCGATAAAAGACACCGAGTTGTTTACGAATGAATGAGGGAACAACAATAAGATTTCAAATAACATACGGACAAAAGGTACGTATTACGTTAGACAGTCCTGTTGAAAATGAAGCGTTGAAGTGCAACGGAAGCGTAACAGAAACGCAAGCGAAGAGTCATCTGAGCGTAACCAAGAGCCATCGAAGCGTAATTGAGGAAGGGAATTGAAACATTTTCATGTTTCATTTGTTTTAACATCCGCTTTTTCCACTTTTGGATTTTCACCAGGGAGTGCTGTCGACATCAGGAAACGACTCAGTGCTCGTTTACTGTACAAGACGACGTGCGTACATCGCGTTTCATCGTGTGCACACCACACGGAAAAAGATACGCACTACGTAGACAGTGCTGCTGTCGACACCAAGAAACTCATGATACTTGAATTGAATATATAAATGATGCATCCTGCGATAAATATAGAATATATGTACATTAGGAAGACTATGACGATGCATTGCTACAAATTATGGTAAAATCCAATCGAAATAATCGAAGTATTTTCCGTATTGTTTTCTCCATGTAATGGTCCGATAAATTCAAATTCTACTGAACTTTCAGCGGTGTTTCATGAAATTTTAAGAAACACTAGTGAAATTTTGCTTCACATGATTCAATGTTCTTCGATCGTTATTATATAATACAATATTCATGACCAAATTCGCTGTGTGTCACTCAATTACTAAACGTTAATGAATTGAATGACACATAGCAAGTTTGGCTATGACTATTCCCATACAGCACCGAAAATTTCATTAAGATCGCAGAAATCTAACATTTGAAACATTGAAATATTTCTATGACATTGCTGTATGCCACACTGAGGTTCCAGGGTCCCTTCAGAAATATTGCAATGTCCGCTAATCTTACATTTCAATGCAATGTTTCTGAATTATTTCTGCAATGTTTCAATTGACAGATTTTGAACATATGTCTGTGAAAGAATACTTAAATGTAATGAAGGAGAAAGATTGAAATGTAAATAAGACATTACTGAAATCTGTGATGCTGTATGGGTTGTTTTATGTAATAACGATTGAAGAACAGTCATATAAAGCAAAATTTCAGTAATGTTTCTTGTAATTTCATGAAACATCGCTGGAAGTTCAATAACATGTGGATTTATAGTTAGTAATATTTATCCATACAATAAAAGTTACTGTGCAACCGTTGCTCTAACGTTGTTTACCAAGTTCACGCAAAGTTGCTGGGAATTCGCTACGCATGTGACTGAGAGTTTCATGAAACCGAGCGACTTCCCAGCAACACGATAACAACTCAAGCTAAGATCCTAGATTTACAGCACATTGTTGCGCATTTGGCGACACAACGTCCCTGCAAATTGCTTCAAATTGTTGTTGCATATTTGCTCAGCATTTTGCTGTTAGGGTAGATCAAACAAGTATATTACTACCTAGACAGCAAAGTGCTAGAAAAGTTCGCGACAACTTCCCAGCAACACGGAGCAACTGTTGTTGGGAAGTTGCTAGAAGGTTGTGTCGCCAAATGCGCAGCAACGTGCAATGAACTTGAAAGTTGTTGTCATGATGCTGCGAAGGTTTTTGGATACATGAAGCGATGATACGTGAGATCAAACAATCCTCCAACAACAAAACACAAACTGGTGCAGCAACACTGAAGCAACAGTAGTTGCACTGCAACTTTTGCTGTCAGGGTATTTACCGAACCTCCAAATTGCTCTTCTCTCAGTGTATGCATCCTCAAATGGTTTGAAGTTTCAAGATTTGGTATCCAAACATGAATAAATGATGATCTTCTATGATGCATAGAAAAAAAATGGAAATTAATGACAAAAGATAGTCCTTTCCAAAAAAAAATCCAAATATATCATAAAAAAAGAACGTTTATAAATTAGATAGGAATTAATACCATCTGTAACATTTGAAAATCAAAGAATTTCAAAAACATCATGAATGATTGAAGGAGTATCTTTGTTATTGAAGCGTTGACACTGTTATTGCATCAAGTGTCAAGAGACTTGAGCTTGAAAGAAGCTCTTCTCATGAGCACATCTACCTCCAACTTGACTAACCGAGAGCATCATTTTATCCGCTCAACTTAACACGACGAACGGTTACAGCAAAGTTACGACTCTCTTCTCTCTTCCTCCATTTCTCCACCTTCCTCTTTCCACCGAGGAAGCCTGAAATGCTTTAAGTAGACCCTTTATGAACTATACTTTATGAATTTGTCGAAGTGGCTTCGATGCTTATACGATGGTTTCGTTAGCACGCCCTAAGCCATTTACCATCCAATAAAGAAAAAGATTAAAATGAAGAAAGTGGAAGGAGAAGAGAAGGTAGAGGAGATAAGAAAAAAGGAATAATAATAACTCGCGTTTACTCTTCATTTCCACATCGATGATATATGAAAAAAGGTAGAAAACCAAACGTATTTCTCGGATTGATACAGATGTTGGTATGCTTATCGTACGATCTATCATATTTTCGAAATGCCTCATTAATTAGAGAGATTAAGACCCCCTAAGAGAGTCCCAGTGATCAACAATACACACACCTAATATTACAAACAGAACCGTATCTACGTATATAAGATCATAACTTAGTACGCGTTAAAATACTTACACACACCTAAAGGTATAGCACATTCTAATGTAAGCGCGCGTGAACGTGTGCATGAGATTTAACAAGGGTCTGACAGCCTCGTTGCCGTTGTTATTTATTGGTTATGTCGGCGCATCTCTCACATCTCCGCTGAGAGAAACATCTTTGTTCTCTCTCTCTCACCATAACCTTCTCGCTAACGTTTACTTTTCTATCTCGATCTTCCTCGCGAACCTCGTGCAAACGTTAAAAATACACAATTTATCAACACACGCGTGTAAATACGTGTATGTCCCTTCGTATATCCATAAAAGATAGTTCAAACATATAAGCTATGAATATCATTATTTGCTTTTGTACGCTATCGTGAGGTTAATTCGTTGCATTCCCCAGGCTTTATCAATTCATCAAGACACTGCACTGTCCCAATCATGGAGAGTTCTTTCTCACTTTAGTGCTAGATTTCATCCCCTAATCGTGAGGGGTGTCCGCAGAAAAAATCGGTTTTTGTCCCAGTATCTGTGGATTTCCATTTGTATTTGTCTAGCATTTTCTGCAGGGACTTGTGATTTTTATTCTACATCAGAAATAAAACATTCTCCTGCCACTTTGAGAAACTCCCTAGTAGAAAATTTAATATGAAGAACGTCGAGTGTAGATGAAGCACGCTTGAATCCAGTTGAGGGTCTAACATGAATGGATGCGGAAAAAGGATAAGATTCTGATCAGAAAAACAAACATTTCCCAAGAATATGTCTCTACACTGTAAAAAAAAATTTGTTGAATTCCAAACAAGAATGCTTGGAAATTGACAAACTTGGTTTGGAAAAATAATTTCCGAACCTTTTTTGTAAATTGCCAAACAAAAGTTTGTAAATTTGCAACAATCTTCGTGAAATCACAAAATTTTTTGAATGTTTACAAACTTTTGTTTGGTAATTTACAAAAAAAGTTTGTGTAAAAAAATTCCAAACTTCTTTGGCAGTTTAGGAAGTATATTTTTTACAGTGTATTGTACTCAACTGCTCTTTTTGTCACATCACATAATGGCATTAAAATTGTTGAGGATTTGTAAATTATTTTTCCCATATGAAATTTGATTAAAATCAAATCATATGAGATGAACCAAAGCACGCTTTCATAATTTTGTCAAGCATTTGGCATTCGATTCCACTGTGGTGCCATAACGAATCCACTATTCCGAATTCTGAAATTCTGACAACACATTCGTAATCAGCGACCCCACAAACTTTGAAGTACACGTGAGAAGGGAATTCGTTGGAATTACAGGTTGCTACAGGTTATGTAATCCAGAAAAATAATCAAACACACATGATTTGGAAGTATACTGGGTGATTCAAAATTGTCGTACACTTTTCTGAGAGCAGATTCTTGATGGAATTCTGAGAAGATTTTGGTCCGGAATATTCAGATCTGATCCTTAGATGAGCATTTTTTAATTTTTTGAAAAATCCAAATACCTTGGAAGTACCATCTTCCTGAATCTTAAATCCAACACCATTCTCTAAGTCAGATCACGGGGTATCCCTTGAAAAAAAAAACAACAAAATTACCCGAAGAAAACATGAAGCTTCAGTGAACGTTTAGATCAGATATGTATAGATCGGGCCGAACGTTCATTAGAGCGAACTTTTAGATTCACGAACGTTTGACAAAGGTTCTACGGACGTTGAAATGTCCGCCCCGAAATACGTTCCGGAAACATAGATCGAACGTTCGCTGAAGGTTCATCGAAGGTTTGACGAAACTTCACAAAAATATCTATACTTATATTAATGTTGATCAATCTATATGAGAAATAAATTAATTAATACACATAAATTATTATAAATTAATCTGAGTGTAGATGTTTTTGTGAAGCTTCCTCAAACCTTCGATGAACCTTCAATGAACGTTCCATCTGTGTTGCCTGAAAGTATTTTGAGGCGGACATTTCAACCTTCGTAGTACCTTTGACAAACGTTTGTGAATCTAAAAGTTAGCTTTCATAAACCTTCGATCCGATCCATACAGATCTAATCTGAACGTTCACTGAACCTTCATGTTCTCTTCGGGTAATTTAGCCTCCTTCGTTGTGGAGTTTTAGCGATTTAAAGTGGTTGAATTCTGATTGGCTGGAATGCAAAAGATTTCAAACCGCTATAACTCCACAACGAACGAAGCTAAATTAGATTTTTTTCCAGGGATACCCCGTGATCTGACTCACAGAATGGTGTTGGATTCAAGAGTCAGAAATATGGTACTTCCGAGGTATTTGGATTTTTTGAAAAATCAAAAAATGCTCATACCTCCGGATCTAAGGATCAGATCTGAATATTCCGGACTAAAATCTTTCCAGAATTCCATCAAGAATCTGCTCTCAGAAGAATGTATGGCAATTTTGAATCACCCAGTATATAATTACATATTACATAGAAAAATTCATGATGAATGGAACTATAAAAATCCTTCTTCATGCATTTTTTACGCCACCTCCTTCGTTGAAATCTTTTCAGAAACCTTCAAAGGAATCAAGACCCGAAGAGAACATGAAGCTTCAGCGAACGTTCAGATCAGATGTGTATAGATCGAGCCGAAGGTTCATTAGAGCTACCTTTTAGATTCACAAACGTTTGACAAAGGTTCTACGGACGTTGAAATGTCCGCTTCGAAATACGTTCAGGAAACATAGATGGAACGTTCACTGAAGGTTCGTCGAAGGTTTGACGAAGCTTCACAAAAATATCTATACTTATATTAATTTTCATCAATTTATATGAAAAATAAATAAATTAATAAACATAAATTATTATAAATTAATCCAAGTGTAGATATTTTTGTGGAGCTTCCTCAAACCTTCGATGAACCTTCAATGAACGTTCCATCTATGTTTCCTGAAAGTATTTTCAGGCGGACATTTCAACGTTCATAGTACTTTTGACAAACGTTTGTGAATCTAAAAGTTAGCTTTCATGAACCTTCGATCCGATCTCTACAAATCTAATCTGAACGTTCGCTGAAGCTTCATGTTCTCTTCGGGGAAGGTTAATCAATTCACTTGATGCAAAGAAAATCCTCATTTATTGTATTTTGAAGAGGTCATTTGTTTCGACTGCACTCTAGGTATACAATTTGGTTAGAAGCTATACACTGTTAGAAATTTCGAGGTGTAAACTAATTGTGTTGAGTGGTTAAATTCTCAAAGTTCAAATTCGGGGTGAAAAGTACTCCGATGAATATGGTTTAATGAAAAATCGGAGTTAATTTTGTGTTAGGTTTTCAGCCCAACACCGTAAAAATACAAAACTTTCATGTAACACAATTGTGTGTTTGAAAATACACCGTGCGGTGTGGGTGGATTGAAGGTCGATTGTCATTTGTTGATATTTACATTGAACATGCGAAGTTACACCGAGTTGTGTCAGATTTGTCCGTTAGACTGAATCATCGATGTTAGTGTTTTGTCAAACGAGAAATCATTTGGAAAATTATAAAGTTTGAAAATTACGATGGAAGAAGATAAGTGAAATCTCCCAACTTTGTTCAATTTCAATTAAAATTATTTGAACGTTTGCTACATTCTGAAGAACGGGCTATTCAAGTGGTGAGTAATGGTTACAGTTCACTTTTCTCAGTGTACAGTCTTCTGCCATTTATCGGGTAGTAGATAAATGCCTTCACGATAGAAACTGAGAACAGACATGAAAATATAAATAAAGCATTGCGAAAAGATTAAAGGTTCTTCGGGACCGTCCATATATTACGTAACGCATTTCTCTGACAATCTCAGTACCCCCCCCCCCCCTACCTAACATGTCAGTCACTCTGCACCCCCCTGCCGTTACGTAACAATTGAATTTCCTAATAGTTTTGAATATCCTATGAATAAGAAATAAAACTGATCAATTAAATCAATTACTCCATCAATTTATTCTATTTTGTATTCAATTATTTACTTAGTCATGAATCATTTATATAGTTCATTGAGAGCAACAGATTTGTTAGATTTCGAGAACTGCATTAATTTTCACTTGTGACAAAATATATTTCAATAAATGTTTGGAAATCGCTTATCTCATTTTTACGATATTGTAGATTCGAAGATTACGAATATTGTAAAAAAAGTACCCGCACAGCAACACAGTTCAGTTTGAATTCTTAATGCATTCAGTTTGAATTCTTATAGTTTAAAATGAATTTATTATAAACTCTTTCTGAACTGATTCAAATTTTAAACGCTGAATATCCAAGTTTTATTATACGCTTTATGGAATTTTGCGCATAGTGTTAGGAAAAAGCATATTTTTGGCTGTTACGTACTGTTGCTCTAGAACCCCCCCCCCTCCCTCCCCCAAATAGCGTTACGTAAAGTATGCATGCTCCCTTTTTGGCTAAGATTTTCAAGAAAAATTTGTTTTGCAAACATTTTTATCTCATAGAAAAAATTGAGATATCGTTTTGAAAATTTGTAGGTATGTTTATTAAATATTGAATATTACAAAAAATTTTCGTGTGTTATACTAATTCGAACAAAAACACACCAAAAAATGACGGTGGGAGTGATTTGGGGCGACCGGATGATCTAAAAACAACAAATGGCAAATCATTCCTTGTTGAAGTGCCTACCGCATGGACTAGGATATTTTTTTTTAATCTAAAATAACAAAATGGCGGCGAATTTTCGAAAAAATCGAATTCTGAGAGTGGAAAATCAGATGCAAATTGCACAATTTTTGACCAATCAAACGGATCCTAGTTCACGCGATAGCCACTTCAGCAAGGGACAATTTGCCATTTTTTTTGTTTTTTTTTCCAGATCATCCGGTCGTCCCAAATCACTCCCACTGTCATTTTTTAGTGTTTTTTGGTGTTCAAATTGGTTTAATGAAAAACAACTTTGTTCAAATCTGGAAACAATTTTTTTGGTAATATTTAAGGTCTAATAAACATACACATAAATTTTCAAAACGATATCTCACTTTTTTCTATGAGAAAAAATTTTTCCAGAAAGACCTCTTAAGTAACCTATAGATTGCTAATAAACGGATGAAATAATAAAACTCCTTGAACGCAGTTGTTTCTTCCTTGCACATATTCCGTGGCCTACAGTATGAGACGCAAAAACATTCAATGACTACTAGTATGCATGACTAGTATGCGTGCATGATCATGGATGATTTTTCCCCCGAAGGATTATAAAATCTCTCATCAGTGTTAGATTCAAAATGTTTCTCTCCCAAGGCAGTTAAGGATTCTTCAAATGAGGAACAACTAACAGTCAGTCATATAGAATAAATTTGTAACAAATTCCTCTTTTCTTGAATTTCAAATGACTTTGTCTCGAGAATGGATGCGATTATTTTTTCATATTGTCTCACGTATACAATATTAGATACATTTACGAACCATACGGGTGAACGGCAGTATCATCTCACATGGTACGAACGAGCAAAAGAAGGGACTAGAGCACGATAAATAAATTCTAACTCCATTCAAGTAAGTGGTTATGTTTTTAACACGTGCTAGCTGCCTATAGCCTCTAAACGCGTTTGCTCGTTTCTCCGCCTTTTTCTCCACCTTCTTCTTGAACAAGCTCTTATAACTGACTGGTAGCAAGAGGCACGTACGTGTGGGACGCTGTCATATAAAATTGAATGGCAAATAACTTCAAGACGCATCAACTTGAATGTATAAAATTATATTGAAAATTCATAATCGTTCGCGTATCGCATATCAAATACATCACAATATTGATCTCCGTTTAACTTATAAATAGTATGAGTTATTTTATAACTTCCATCCTGTAGTACTCAGCGTTCATTTTTCTATGCTCATCAATGATAATGTGAAACAGGAGGAAGTATTCTTCCGATTCCTTTTACCGTGAACATAAAGAAATCATTCTAAATATGGTCGATGTTCTGGTTCCTTCAAGCGATTGTAAAAAAATATAGTAAATTAGTTTCATACGCAATGCGAGGTACAAAATACCAGTTAATTATCAGCATTAACGAATGGAATCATCGTAATCCTGTTGCGGTATATCGTGGTACACGCTTACGTGTATACAAACGGTTGGGAAATCACAACGTAGACCCCTGCTACGACAGATTCGTCTGTCAGAGACGTGTCCCGTGAGATAAGTGCCGCTTCCCTTCCTCTCATTACTTTTACGTTGACTAAGCGTCCTCCAGGGTACATGCATCCTCATACATGCGAATCGGGAAAATTTTCCCTCAAAATAGGGGATGGCGTATACTTCAAGCGGGGTATGATTGTTACGGTAACAACAGCCATCAGGTCAAGCAATTGCACAAAACCGCGAAGCTGACGTTGGTCTGTTGGCTCTCGTTACCGTTTTAATCGTTTCATCAACTCGTTACGATACGAATGGGACGCCATTTTATAGATAATTGAACCTATCTGTAACGAAAAAATGCTTGTTGATTTTGCTTGAGAAAAATCGATCTTGTTCTAGCGTATGAAAGTTCCCTTGGAAAATAATATAATATATTATTCTTTGAAATACTGGTTAACAAATTCAATTGTCTTCGTTATTTATTTTATTATATAAAAAAATCCTTGTGTGTTGAGCGTGGGAAAGAATGGAATCATTCATTTAATCGAATCCACGGAAAAAAGAATATGGAGAAATTTATCATGTAGGATGGCAATGCGTCGCTTTAAGCCTTTAAATGGGAATTATTTGACAACATATTTTGTAAAAATTTCCATTTAAAGGCTTGAAGCGACGCATTGTCATCCTACATGGTAAATTTCTTCCACTTATTGTTTCCGTGTAAAAATGCTTCATGAATGGTTCATTAAGTGTACTACCTATAAAGAAATTTACCATTGGCGCTAGGTATGGCGCAATGTAGATAAAGTATGGCCGAGGCTTGGCAACCAAGCATGGCGGAACACTGAAATTATAACATTATTTTATGATTTATCAATGTGTTTTTCCAATGGAGCCCCATCATTGGTACAGAAATGGCAATGAAAAATACCATCATTGGCAAACAATACGAGAATTTGTTCATCAATGTTGCGCGAATGATAAAACAAAAGTATGCGCATTTCACAATTTCCAATATATGTTATTTGGGGGAATATTGCGTTTTCCTCATTTATCTGTAAACAACTCGGTGTTTTTTGTCGCTAAAGTTTGCCATGAGGAGTATACACAACATGGATCAGCGGTAGGAGCCCTCTGGTGTAACCTGTAACAGAGAACGATTGACTGTTCTTCCAGAGAATTATTTGAGTCTTATATATTCCTTGTATGCATCTCTCACTACTCGCGAGAAACACTCGATCGGTAACTTAGCTAGCAATTCAGCCGTCAAAAGTTAAAATTAATGAGCATGCCAATATTGAGCCATGCTATTATCAATGATCGGCGCTACATTGAAAACTAATTTTCATCCAGACTAGACCAAAGTTTGTGGCAATATTCAACCACGTTTCAAATGATCTTCATTTTCAATGGAATCTATCGTTTGGTCAATGTTGGACCAAGGATGAGCCTAGCAAGCGCCAAGCCTGGCGGGATTGTGAATCAATGCTAGGCTGACAACCGAAATTCGTTGAACACCGATATCGGTGCACCATTATATTTGTTGTTGATCAAGATTGAATATTTATAGATTGCCAAGCCATATTCTATTGTCAACATTGGCGGAACCTAAAAGTTTGTATATGGGTATATACTTGCCATCGACAAATTGTTTTCGTTGAACCACTTTCGGTTGTCTCTCAAAAGGGAGTTTCAGTTAGAGATCATATATCAATGACGATGTTATATTATTCAATTTTGATATCGAATGAGTTCGCTTTGAATGCATTCGAATCGAATATATCCATCAAAATATCTGGAAACGTCCACGGTTTATCACACGTTTGATGAAAATTTATAGTATCATTGAAACGGTTTTCATTCGGCTCGTTCGCGAGCGGCCCATCGAATCCCGCGGTGTATGATTTAGAACTCAGAGGATCAAGCATCATGCTGATGATTGTACATTGTATCTGTCAAGAAATTGTTAATGTGATTCCATGATCAGTGTTAATACAGTTGTACACAGCATAAAGATTCGCTCGGTTTTTTAGTCCTCTTAACGAGGCTATAAATTGAGAAAAACGTTTCTTCCGTCTCAGCCTTGCCAGCACCTCTCACCTTTCTCGTGATGGTTTTTTTCTTCGTTCTGAGAAAAAACTAAATCTTGAAACCAAGAGAGCCTAAATGAAGAGAACCAACGATATTCGATCTGTTTACGAATCAGAAACAGAGAAACAGAGGAGCATATATATATATATAGTTGCTAAGTCGTAAAGATCGTGAACACCACAAAGGTAGTTAGATTCTATCTGGTAGAATTATGTCTTTATTAGGTGGAATCTCTGTCCGATGACCATAACGGTTTTCTACGACGAGATAGTCGGGCCGCAGGTGTCCATGAAGGGGAGAATGGAGAAAGACAAAAGGACGAGTAAGACAAATGAATATAGTGAAAGAATAGAGAATCCAAACGTAGCTGTGATTGTGATTGATTTTCAAACTCCAGATTTCATAATCTGAAACGTGATGTTGGGAGAAGGGGATGGATCAATATGAGAATTTCTTTATATCATTTATAAGAGTCATTATTAAACTGAGAGAGATTTCAAGTTTCTGAAGAAGTAAAAATGAAAAATAAATAATTTTCTCAATTCATTAGTATATTTCAGGCATGATATTCTTCGAGAGATGAATAGGAGAAAATAAATTCATGAAGTAAAAAACTAAATGTCTCTGGTGGAAAAATTTCGTTAATTTGTTGAATTTCGTTCACTCTCGTACGTATTGTCATTGAAAATTAGCGAAATCCTATAAAAATCCTCAAACTTCCACAATCTTCGATGGAAGCCCAAGTAAAAATTTTCATTTCGGGTTTGCCAAACAGGACTGGTGCTGGCGTGTTGCATTTTTCTGCGGTACTGTTGCGGACATGATGTACCCGTACTGGATCTGCAACAGTACCGCACAAAAATGCAGAAAACCGGCGAGAAAGTATGTCAGTTTTTGCCTGAATTGCTTGAGAAAGAAACCGTTCAAAGGCTGACGACAATTTTTTGTCCGATTACGCCTGGGATTTTTTGCAGGGTGGCTTCCATTGAAAGGTCTATATCAGGGATGGTAAAATCGATTTCGATTTGCACCTTTGCAATGTAACTTATTGGCCACAAGAGAAATTTGAAATGAATTCAAGGTGTGCTGCATTATTTTATGTTCAAAAGATATTCCGGATATTTAACTCAACTGAATAATCTCGCGTAGAATGAAGATAGAAGTACAACATGAGGTACGAGAAGAAAAACAAAAACAAGATTTGAATACATAATGAGCATATAACGAAATTTATTCTATTATTATTCACACTGTAAGTTGCATTGGAATCGGTCGTAAACGGATCTACAAATTTTCTTGATACCTGAGGTTCATAGAATGAGCATTGTACACGGGAGTTATCAAACCATCTGGTGTGATGAGTCCGTTAGGTTTTTTGAACTTCAGATGCGATGCGATGCACATCAGATTAGATGGGTTCTCATTTCCCAAACATGACAATTATTTTTCAGTACATCAGATACAAGTGCATTGGACAGGAACAAAATAGAATAACTTCTAGAAAGAAAAAGAATCTAAATTACCGATCATTCCGAGAAATCGGGTAATTAGATAATTTTAAATAATTCTTCCAGCATGAGAGAAAACCATGAACATGCGCATGTATTGATTTTATCTGCTAGAATGATTGCATATCGCTTTTTCTATTCCAGTCAATGAGAATTTTTCACTTTCAAGGCATATAAGATGATACCAGCGGCGTGACAGCAGCCAAATAGTTTATGACAAAACACGGACAAACGCTTCTTGATTTCAAAAATCGTCCTGTAGGCAGGGTCAGCCCAAGACAATCGTCCAAAAACCCAACCCAGGCACAAGCCAATTCTGTGTTGATGCGCTGGTTCGTTTTTGCGTGAGCTTTTCAGTGTGCTTTTTATTTTTTCATGGAGATTTCTGTATAGGTGTATCCCTTTTGCCCGGAACTTTTTAAATTCCATTCGTGCTCTCAGAAGTTCCTGTCCTTTTTTTGCTAGACAACAATTTGAGTGTCACTTTTGCTCTTAGCGCATCAATTTTTCCTCGAGTTCGGAGAAATATTTTGGTCTAAGAAATTTTCATTTTGGAGACAAAAAAAATTTTCAATTCGCTGAAACGATTACAAAGCTACCCTCTAACGAGGGAGCAAAATTTTCATGGGAAATGAAACACACATATGTAATTAAGCCATACATTTGAACACAAATTTTCCATGAATATTCGTGAAAATCCTATGAATTTATATTGAAAATTCTATAAAAACAATCATTCTCATGTATTTTCAAGTGAAAATTCTTGCGCCTATGCGGGAATTGACCTTTTCCATACAAGTATGGACCTACTAAAAAGTTCTACCCTACTAAAAAAGTCTGATCAGTGCTGATATATTCTGATCAGGGATGGGCAGCCTTGTTAACTTTTTGTAGAAATTTTCAACGTCAAATTAGAAAGTACTTGGCAAGAAAAATCACTTCAAGTATACTGAGAAAAAAGTATTCCACATTTATTTCAATCGAATAAGGCGTGTCGGTTATTGACCAATTATATTTAACCCAAAGATGGTTTGTTTATAATTATAAGTTTCCTATGTAATAAGTGTACAGCAAAGTAATTGAGGCTGTACATTTCTGATTCTGAAAAATTTCTGGACCACAACCTATGAAAATCCCATAAAAAATTTCCAGTTTTCAAATCCTCATCAAATTTTCACGTAAGTTCATAAAGTTTGATAAAACCCAGTTCCCACAATGAGAAAAATATTCTAAATTTATTCCAATCAAATAAGGTTTGTGATCAAAGAGTTTTCTTTGTCACAAGCAAACCTTTTCTTTCAGAACATTGATTCAAATGTATTGATCCTCATAAATTCCGTAAACAAATGCCGATATGTGTAAAATCTCATAATTTTATATGTAAATGACAAATTTTACGTATCAGGTTTTATCAGATCTTTCCCATACAGTTTTACAGTTATCTCAAATACGATGATCAATCACCAACATGAAAAAGTATAAAGCATTGTTCAATGGTTAAGAAAGAATCACGAAATTCCTTGCACTCCTCTCCTTCTTTAATTATAATAAGATTGAGTGTGTTAGATTTTATAACCGTTCAATATTCTGCTTATTTGTATTCAGATATTTGTGTATAATGGTATTATTGTGTATGAATGCTATTGCGTTTGTATGTAAGCGCACAATCAGCGGATAATGCATGCCCATCCTGTAACGATCAGGACTATTTGTTTAATGGTCACCATATCGATCTGCTTGATTCTCGACGGGGATGTACATGGGATTGAAATCAAATGACACGTGACGCCCTTCTCATTTCACCATGACCTTTTTGTATGTTATATAGTTCTAAGAGAATAATCGTCAAGCGTTTAAACGTTCATCGTCCAACATTTTCATGAAAATAAATCCGAAATTCATAATAAACAGTATGTACAGTATATTCACAAAAAATTATAATCTATCTGGCGATAAGAACATATCATATTTGAATTACTCGTAGTATTCTGAGTTACTTCATGGTTTTTTGAATATAATTTAGCAAGGTTTTCATACACGGAAAGAAATCTCACTTAGATTCTGCATTGTTTGTTGTTAATTTAACGTAACTCTTCACTTGAATGCAATTGGAGTAAAATTTACGTGGGACACAATGTTACATGTACATCGTTACTGAAGTAAATAAGAATGACATTGTTATGAAGTAACTGTGATAACAATGTAAATTTAACAGCACTGTATAGTAGATTTTACACATGCGATTTACACTGTAATCGTAACCTCCCATTTTATGTAATTTTTAGATGTGAATTTTGTCTGTGCGCTTTTATAAGATACATTGTACTCATCTTTTGATGAACTAATCATACTCACTCCGAGTGAATGTTAATTTCCTTCGAAGATTAAAAAAATTATTCAAATAATTCCATGCAGCAATCCTCAAAACTTATTCAAACATGTAGAAACTTTGTCTCTGCCTCCCTACATTTCATCTCGTTCTTCTCAAATGTTTAGGGAAGGCCATTTGTTTGGCATTAACAAGGAATAGTTATAGTCTCATCGACAGAATCGTTAATGGACTTTTGCAATAAATTTTTCTTTATCAAAGTGTATCAACCTCTCTATTATCAGCGACTATACATTTTTCTTAAGAACTCCTCTTTGTGGTGCACCGACAAAAATCATCGCAACATTTACATTAAGGTGTCATATTTTCAAATTCCTTGACAATGGGCGTGTTAGGAATGATAAAAAGGAGGGAAAAAAGACCATGGAAGAGAACCGCTAAAAGCGTGAAGAAATAAAAAGAAAACAGATGCGAAGGAAGAATATTGCGCGTGAAAGTTGATCGAGAAGTTTGAACAAAAATGGAATATACGAATGATGGGATCAAAGAAAGCAATGATCGGTCGAAAATAAGATTTTATTTATGGATACCAAATGGAAATGTGTTTCAAATTATACAAGAACAACGACGCATATCGTAGAGAACAAATTTTTTAGAATTTAACTAAGAGGAATGTAGTCAAAGCCTACAGAATATTGTGCACAAATCAATGTCCCTCATGGTATACAACGCAATTAATTCCCGACAAATATAGATATTCAAAAAAAGTGGCATATCGTGTTTGAACTAATATTTTTTCATCGTATGATAAATAATATTCGCGCACAATTCTTATATCGTACATTTAATCCAAAAGTTTGATTAATTACGTATTTTAAAGAAACATCTCGAACATTCTCCCTGTTAATGAATTTCTTGTAATTCCCAAAGCAATCGGAACTGATTTTTGTGACGATAAATCTCACAGCACGTGACTAGAATCCAAAATATAGGAATTCATTTCCCTAAACAGACAAAAAATCCAACCCACATCTGCGCGTCTTTTTATTTTTCCCTAAAATTTTTACAATCATCTTGTCCATTCGTCATTCGTGTCTACAAGATACAATTCGAAGGAAGATATTTCGAAACGTGAAAGAAGAGCCGAGAAAAGGGCATAGGAGCAAAAAATGCTCCGAGGAGAGGAAGAAGAAACAGAAGAATAAGAAGGAGAAGATCAATTCCACGCAATATGCAGAACGATTTCTCTCCTGTTTCCAGAAGTCTCTTGGACCCCTTGGAGGTTATACGTGTGTATAACGGGAAAATAGAGAACAAGGAGGAGAGCTTTTTCGCCATCCCCTGTCCACGATTCTCTCTGTGCATTCTTTATTTCTACGAGGATTTATGCTCTGTCATTTTTCCGGCTTGAAGAGGAGAAGAATGGTAGGACGGAAGTAAATCGGGGTGAGAAGAGAAAAGAGTAAAAAGAGGATTTGAAATAAACGGAAAAACACGGTGGCGCATCCTCCTCTACTCCCTTCTCTCTCTATATAGCGAAAGAAAAAGGTTTTATTGGTCTTTTTATGGGAGGAATAAACGGCTCCGTTATACGTGGATTTACATATACCGCTTATTTCATGATTCACTGACTTCCATTTGCCTTCAGAGATATACTCACGTTCGCCATATACAGATTTTGTTCCTATGGTGACAGACCAAGATTCCAATAGGAAAAAAGTTCAACAATATTTCGTGCGTTTGAATTCAAACGGTGTATAATAATATAACCATCATCAATGTTCATATCGTTCGTTTAGAATAATTTCATGAGCATTCTTAACGGGGAATTGATCATTTCTTTGATTCGTGACGTTTTCTAACTCTATCGTTGGATCGTTTTACACTCCAACTAATGAAGGGATTATTCTACGAATTTCAACTCAACTAACTTTCGGTACTAAAGGTTACATGGACCACACGGGAGAACCCATATAGATCATTGTCGTGTTCTACGAACCCCAATGACCTTACAGGATTGCAGGACCTTTTTACACACCTACGCTATTTAATACAAAACTATATAAGTATACTATTACATCCATCACTTATAGCCAGGCAATCGATCGTCTACCAACCACCTGGCCCGGTGGACAAAATTAATTGCCTGTGCTCTACAAATTGATTTCGGCAAAGAAAAAAATTGACCGAAAGAAATGCGAGAATGGATGATGGCGTGCACGGCCAACCTCTTTGGAAAACTTTCCTAAAGGATTACGATCCAAACATCATCGGAGTTCGTTGATTGTGTTTCACCCCATACGACATGGACGAAATTGAAAAAAATCAAACAACCTCACCTGTGAACAATCGAGCGTTCATTTTATATGCATATCCATTATTGAAGATACCATACTGCACTCTGATGCTTGTTATTCGCGCTAATCGGCTCAAGGCTAATTTCTTTCGCATCAAAATCTGCGCGGGAATCATTTCAATGTTGTATCATTAGTTATCATTTCGTAAGACGGAGTTCCCATTAACATGTCCACCTCATTAAAATAGAAGAATAATCTAGTATTCAGACACGCGCATTATCATGACCTCATTCATCTCTTCACTTCCACTCCCGATAACGAAATTTAGACGAATAGAAGTTTTAATTTAAATACCACTAATTAGAGAGCGTCAAATAGAATCGTAAAATGAAGAAAAAACATGCTGTCCGAACGAGAGATATGTTAAATATTCAAAAGATTCTGAGAGATCTATACAGTAATCATCTGTGTTAGGAATTTTAATACTCTTATAAAGTCAAGAATGTGATAATTAAAAGAGCTGGAAATTAAAACATTCTTGATCGTGGTAATTGTTTATTTCGAAGAAACGTGAGGTTATATTACGGCGTACTTTGCATAATGTTTTTGCAAAATTCAAACTTTCATAAAATCACTTCTGTGTTGAGTTGTGAATGAATTCTTCTCGATATAACTGCACGATGATTCATATATATATATATATATTCTTGTATAAATTATTGTAGTGTAGGGAGTGAAATATTATATATAAGTATAAGTTATGCTTAGATTTGATAGACTACAATATGCCGCAATAGAACACATTATAACAAGATTTGTATTGTAATCCATAACGAAAAGTTCCACCTGTGGAAGTGTTTACATTTTACATAAAATCAAACTACTCTATATATATATATATATTCGATATGGGTTTAATCCGAAGCGAATCTCAATGAAATCACAAGTTCGTTCCGGAGTAGATCGATATTTTGAAGTGTGAACGTGTTTGTTCTCGTTTGAAAAGAACCCTCTGACAGATTTCGCCTCGCAATTCGCTACGAGTTTGGATGGACTGGAATTTAGAAATCTCTTTTTCCCGTGATTATTCGACGTTGGGAAGGAATAAAAGTCTACACGCGAGAAATCGAAACTGTCGTGCAGTATTTGTAAGAATACTTAGAATTCCAACGTGATTTTTTTCAAAGTCCAAGTACTCTTATCATCATATCCAGTACAAACAAACGATCTTCTTTATGGTCTTCTTCATGAACGTGCGACTCGAGAGAAGAAGCTTACACGTGATTTTGCGCACAGTAAATATATATATAGGATCGACTTTCCGGCCAATTTGAGTCGATAAAACCGACGGTTTGCTGCGGCTCATTCGTTTTGCTGCTACCAGCATAGAATCTACAGAATATCTTTCATCCACCTTTGCCTCGGAGCATTCTTAAAGCGCAGGTCCAGCAACAGCAGCAACGCAAACCGACAATTTTCACCTTGAGAAGAAGCACCTCGTCATAGACAATCATCTTAGTCCTTCAACTCCTCTTTCTTCCACCTCTTCTCTCGGTCAATATCTTTTCTTCCTCAACTTATATCGATGAACGGTTCCTTTTCTGAAAACATTTCTCAGAAATTCTTCATAAATCTCTGGGTTTCCCAAATACAAAAGACTCATAGTTTTGTCATAAATATTGATTTGTTATTATTCGAATTGTCCCCTTCTTCATACATCCGACGATTCTGAAACGCTAGATCCAATAAATTTGTTTAATTCGATACTATTTATAAAATGAGAACGAGTTCACGATCAAACATACAGCAGCTATATAGATAACCGATTAATTTGCACACCGAATACAGCTAGTATACAACGAATATATAACGAAAGTTATCGATATATTGTCTCGTAAATGTCGATAATCGACCAATCGCGTCTGCGCAAGCTTGTGCGAAGGCTTATATCGATCTCGTTCTCACGAGAAACTCTTGACACGTGTTTTATTTTCGCTTTATCGGGCGTAAAGATTATGTTTTCGCCTTAAAATAAGTGGCTATCGTGGTCGTATATTTTAAAGGCGTAAAGCATCGCTAATCAGTAATCGGTAAGACTCGCTCTGCTACCTACGTTTCGTCTACACGTATTTTAATACGATTCTAAATCAATCCGAGTCCGAACGATCATTGAATGTAGGAATAAACAATTCATTCGTGAAATGAAATTGATATTTTAAGAATCTTTTTGTTTGGATTGTGTACGCTTCAAATGTGATTACATTATTCGTAATTATCGATCAAAATTCTCACGAGCGGGACTGAATAATTTGGAATTTCACTGCAGAGAAAATACACTACGAATGCTTCTCACATGTTGACGGAGTTCGCTTTCCTCGGCTTAGCTGTCAAGTCGTCCATTCCATCTCAGCCCATTTTCTTTCCTCGCTATTATCATCTCCATCCTTTTCTTGTCTTCCGATGATTGCTCAAATAACTACTAAGGAACTACTGTTTGTTTACTCCGCCCCGTAAAACGGTTACTGATATTTTCTCTTCCTTCATTCTCGTTTCTTCTCAGGTTCATTTCTATTGTGCCATTTTCCTATGGCAATTTAAAAGTGGTTCAACGTGTATAGTCTTGACCTCCAATTTTCAGGATCAAAAAGGTGAAGCGGAGAATAGCTTTGCAAGTTTCAATTTCAATCTTGTTCATCTTATTGCTGCTTCTATTGAAAAAGAAGATTACGCAGTCGATGGATAAAGTTTCTTCTATCCCTGAATATTGGTTTTGTGTTTTGTCTTTGTAGAATTGAGATTCTTTGAATTGATTTGTGATTGTGAAACACTTTTTATGTAATTTACTGGAATGGTTGTTATTTTGGAATGTCACGCTTCTGAACTTTTTTAGGTTCCAATTGACGGAAAATAAATACGCGCTAAACGTCTGCGCTGCATCTCAACATCGACCCATTATTATGCACGGAGAAAACTGGTACATATATTAAAATATGGACGGACTAAACATTTGGTCGCTTTGATTGAGCTGTTTAGTTCTGGTGGTTGCGCTGCAGTTTGGTCTGTCCATATTTTACTATTCGCTTAGTGATTGTCACCACTCCTTTTTCTCCGTGATGAAATATCGGGGTTTTCTATTTAAAAAACAACCTCCTTTCTCAAACTGATTGTTTCATCCTCTCGCCTTCAAAAAGTTTCCTGTTGGCGTAAAATGAAACTCCCCAAAAGCTGGGACCAATGCGATGAAGTTTAGAGGTCGCGCATCCACTTCGTAGTTCCAATTTTCATGCCTCATCTGTACTTCTCTATCTGGAGCTCCGTGGATTATTGAAATTTATATGAGCATGAAATGAGATGCTTCTAATATTTTCTTCCAAAAGTTCATCATATGCACTGTTTCGAATAAAACTAACGACATACGGTTGCCTATTTTAGGGTGGTGCTGAACACCAATTTCCATAATTTTGAAAATACAAACATAAAAATCACCACTGTGAGAAATAATCATTTCCTAGTTTCTCATTGCTCTTTTCTACCTTTCCTGATGATTCACAATAATACAAAACATTAGAATGTTTTGAAATTATTTGCGTATGAACAGCATCAATCCCATTTTTTCAGAAATAGCTCTAAAGCATCCTAACTTTTTGTATTAGTCTAAAACACCAGAAAAGTTAGAAATGTGGCTATGGTAGACGATGAAGAACTAAGGAATAATGATTTCTCACAGATCGAGAGAAATGCTGTAAAATTTACATCTCGTGAAATCAATATTTGGACGATTTCAAAAAATAGTGCAAGCTACTACAATTTTAATTGATTCCACAGCAGGGAATGAAAGATTTATATCAGCTGTAGTATATCTCATATTCGCTTTTGCAAAATCAACTCAAATTGTAGTACACTGTGAAAAATAATTGTGAAATTTTCCCCCAAGAAATGGTGGCAGCAAAGTTCCTCCATAGATGAGGAATTTTTCACCATACGTTTGTGGAGTTTCCCTCCATTTGTAGAGGATTTAACACCCAAAAACATAATAATTCTTCAAAATGGAGAAACAATCCCTCATTTTTGATGGAAAAACAATTCCCCCACTATACAATGTCGCGGCAGATCACGTGTTTTTCAACCATAAAATAACGTCATATCAACGGTTTAGACATCGTCCAAAACACGTCAAATATTGACGTGTCCTAATGATGTCTTCAAAACGTGAATTGAATCCAACAAATTATTTTGAAAACTTTTCATTAAATATCGAGAACAATAGTATTTCTGAGTATGACAGAATTTGAAAAGTACGCCACACTATTTACTATCTTGCTCTTTGTTGAATTTTTAACCATTGTTCGGTTTCGTTCGATATTTTCAGCAGAATATCTTCAATTAAAGTTCAAACACAGGGTGTTGAAAACACATTCTAAACGCGTGGTCCAAACTCGTTCAAAACACGTTTTTGAAGATGTCGTTTGATGATTGTATTTGAATATTAGTTTAAATTACACGTTATCAAAAAGTAATTTCTGAACATGTATTTCCCAATTAAATTTTAACTAAAAATGAACCGTTATGAAATCAACGACTGACGTCCGTTTGACAGTCTAACGTTTTTTCAACGTTGAAATAACGCGTGTGTGTGTTTATTGGGTACGTATCACACCGAAAGAAGAAAACAGCAATGGTTACTGTGAATCGCAGTAATTCATTGAAAAAAAGTGAAAAATCAAATTCCTGCCGTTCATTACTGCGTCTCCCAATAACCGTTAATGTCCAAGCAGCATTGACGAATTTCACTGCAGTACACATCACTGTGATCGCGCTAACCTCTATCATCCAAGCGTGTTTTCATTTGTTTTTCAACTGATTGCCACTGGACTGGACAGTAACCAGTGCTGTTCTTTTCTTCCCGTGCATGAGGTACCTATTCACTGCAATGCAAGCTAATAACAGACTACAAGTTACCTTTTCAAGTATTAGGTGTACAAATAAGTTTTCGCGGTTTTTTATAAAAAATTAGGAATTTATTGTAAAGGAAAAGTACACTACGTTTTATTCAAAGTATTTCCCATCATTTGCCACTACTTTTCCCCATCTTTCTGGCAACATTCGGATACCCCGTCGAAAAAACTCTTCATCTTTTGACGCTATCCACAAATCTACCCAATTTTTGGTGTCTTCATATGATGTGAAGCGCTGCTCAGACAGACCATGTGCCAACGACCGGAACAGGTGATAATCAGAAGGGGCTAAGTCTGGTGAATACGGCGGGTGGGGTAAAACTTCCCAGTTGAGTGTTTCCAAGTATGTTTTTACCGGCGCCGCAACATGTGGACGAGCATTATCGTGTAAAAGAATAATTTTGTCGTGTCTGGAGTAGTAATGGGCGCGTTTTTCCTTAAGTGCCCGACTCAATCTCATCAATTGTGTTCGGTAGAGAGCTCCAGTAATGGTTTCGCTTGGTTTCAGCAATTCATAATACACGACACCAAGCTGATCCCACCAAATACACAGCATGAGTTTTTTTCCATGAATATTCGACTTAGCTGTCGATGTTGATGGTTCGCCGGGCTTAACCCATGACTTTCTCTTCTTCGGATTATCGTAGTGAATCCATTTTTCGTCACCAGTGACTATACGATGCAAAAAACTCTTTTTTTTATTCCTGGCAAGCAGCATTTCACTCATGCATAATCGGCGTTCAACGTCTCTCGGCTTTAGTTCATATGGAACCCAATTTCCTTGTTTTTGAATCATTCCTAACGATTTTAAACGATGTGAAATTGCTTGTTGAGTCACTTGTAGAGTAAGTGCAAGTTCTTTTTGCGTTTGGGACGAATCTTCCTCCAATAGTACTTCTAATTCCATGTCTTCGTACACTTTCGGCCTTCCACTGCGTTCTTTGTCTTTAACGTCAAACTCACCGTTCTTAAACTTTTGAAACCATTCCTGACAACTTCTCTCACTTAAAGCAGCTTCACCATATGCTTCTAGAAGCAATCGATGCGCCTCAGCTGCAGATTTTTTCACATTAAAGAAGTAAATCAAAAGTTCCCGCAAATGATGCTTATTCGGAATAAAACTTGACATTTTTGCACGAACAAAATTACGTGATGCTGATACGGAATCACTAGTACTTTAAGGTTATGGTGTTGCCAGATGACTAAACTTGGGATATTACGTTTTACATCTGACAATTTCTCCATAACCTTCTGGTGGGGCCATCTTTTGACAAACCGCGGAAACTTATTTGTACACCTAATATATTTTCCGAAATCCGGTTATTTTCATAAAAATTATACAATTATGATGAAAACATGAGATAGCTTGTATTCTGTTTTTGACAAGCATTTTAGTAAATAGGTGCAGTGTCATACTGGCTTGCAACAAGGCTCACGGCCGGGAAGTACGTTGGGCCCCCCTATACTGAAAACAAAATTTCTTCTCACCAAATAGAGAGTTGATTTCTCCTCTCTCCGAAGCATATTCCTTAAAATTAATAAAATATTCCAGCAAATCAAATAATGGAATGCTTGGCCCAAATAATTTGTTCTTCTGAATAAATAATGTAGATATTCATTACAGGTAATCAATTTTAGCACCAAATTGAATAATTGATTCCTACGAATGAATATTTTTTTCCACCGTAGATGGAGCATATTCTCAGGGAAATTATAATTTTATCACAATTCGTAACAAAAAAAGAAAAACTGCACGGAGGAAATTCTACACTAATGGTTATTGTAGCCTACAAGACTGGCTCATGTTATGCAATAAAATCAGTTCAACACTACTGGTTACTGTAGTAACACGACTCAGTAGAGAATAGTGTAGAGAAACGACTCTCCCCTAGTATAAATTTTGGATGGGAAAATACCAGGGCCTGACGAGGCATGCCTGATTTCTTATCAGGTTCTCATCAGGTTTCGTTACGGTTTTCCCTATTTCGCTCGATTTTATGGAAATCTCATCCGAACCCTATTGTACCCCTGCGTTACAACCCCATTTGAATTCCATTAGGAAAATCAGATAAGTCCCTTGTTAAGGCCTCGTAAGATTTTCCTTATTTACGGTTTCTGGATTCTAACCTGATCAGCACCTTTTCAAAAATAGGGAACGCCTGATCAAATTTCTACTAGGGTCTACTGCGGAGACACGATTGATTCGTGTTACTATAGTAACCAGTAGTATTGAAATGATTCTTTTGCATAACACGAGCCAGTCGTGTGAGCTACAGTAATCACTAGTATAGGATTTTTTCCGTCTAAAAACTGAACGCCCCCCCCCTACCGAAGGGCCCCTGGCGAAGCAAAAAGCAAATTCAGAAGCGCAACATTCCAAAATAACGACCATCCTACTATTTACTGAAGGGTTTGACATGTTTTTAATTCTCGAGAGATTGATATTTCTGTAAAAAATATTTTCCAACAGTTTCAAGTTGAACGAATTCCGAGATCGCTTGTCCGTATATGCGTAGATGCAAAGTAAATTCGTGTAAGTGTTCACCCTCGCTACAAGTCGAGCCCATCGAAAACCACATAAACCCTCAGAAATCGACCAGCCCTCCTATAATGCAATTCAAGTTAACTGCAGGGGATGATTCCCTTCCACCAGCACATATAAATGAGTAGTATCATGTATACGCACGGGCGATGTATCATTCTATAAACTGTAAGTACACAATACATAATGCGGTGAGACTACTATTCGATTAATCGGTATGAACTGTATGGGGTTGCAACGATGTTATTTTTACGAAGCGTAGATGTGAAGGATGATTAGCGCGCATAACAGTTTCCATTTATTTCGTACATACTTGAACCGAGAGATCAAATCATATTTAAAGAGGGGACTAATTAAATTTTCATCGCTTAAGTTTTATTCAATTTAGTTCAACGGGGTAGATTTAGAGCCCATTGATCTCACTTCAAGATAAATAATAAAAACTCACAATTGAGGGTAAGAAATAGTACATCATTTGGACTTCTTTGGATCTTCGGAAACCGGCAAAAGAGAATTATTCACATACCTATAAGAAATAGAAAGCCACGTTGACGTTCTTTTGATTCTCAAGAACAATTTCCGATGACTGAAAGAAATATGAAAACATACGTACGGTTTCATGGATATGAATGATGATAATACAGATACGATGATATTCCAAAACATATTAATATTCATAAATCACCGATGATCTCGAAGATAGATCAATAATTTCACGAAGGAGTGATTGATGATCCATCATTGGAGACATCAAGTTACACCTCTTGAAACCGATCTTGTTTCACAAAGCACTTGCCTGGGAATCTGGTCTCCAAAGCTGTTGAGGTTGTTGCTTCCTAAAGGATGGAATAAAAAGTGGTTTCAAACGTATTTATCGACGTCTATTTTTCAAACTTTTGTCTCACTCGTCCTTCCCTGCATTGACAGGGAATCGAGCGTACTTGACAACAAGTTAGCGTCCCTGTATAATCAGAATAAAGTCTCACGTTAGAAGAGAAGAAATAGTTGTCGAATAAAATCAAATGCCGCTAGTTACGATGCGGTTGCTGTGAACAGCAAATCGAGAGAACCATAAAATATCTATGAAATTATATCTCAAAATTGATCATGATAATCGAACTACTCAGTTTTCGCAATCTGGAAAATCTGTACTTGATTTTCAATTCATTCGATACACAAGTTTTATCCAATATGTTCAAATGTTTGAAGATGTAAGAGCATAAAATGTTGATTTGAAAGCTCAATAAACTACCGCGCGCAATGTTTTTTTCCCCCCATAAAGAAAACAAATTCTTCTTCCTCATCGTTTCTACATTCTCGAGTGAAACCAATGTTGTAATCTAGTACGTTGGTACACATCACTGTCGAAAGTCCAAACTCTTCGAACGGGAGTAAAGAGAGGAAACTCATAAAGACGAGATTGCCTTCTCGCGTTTTACGAGCTTTCTATCGCTTTTTCGGGATTATTTGAGAAAATGGAATCCTTTGTGAGTCTCTTGTGCGAGTTGTGGGAAAAAAAGGGAGAAGACTTGGAGAATGTCGCCCGCAGTTCGGTGAAAACAGAGAGAAAAAAAGGGAGGAGTCGATAAGTGCGGTTCTAGAATGCAAACCAACTGGAAAATCGTAAAAGCAAAAATGTTACAAATATAATCGGTTTTCGTCCCTCTCCTTCGGCCTATATGTTCTCGAGGGAAGGACGAATGAATTCTTGTAATCATTATTTCTTCGTATACAAACTTTTACTACTAAAATTATGTAAAGTTTATTCTCCTCATTAACGGTAATACCGATACAAAACTAATTCTCCTGCGTTAGAAGAGAAAATTTGAATTTTATTGGAACTATTCAATGATTGAGGATTAATTACAGTCCTTGCATTCGCAACACCGAACGATCGAACGTGACTTGTTAGAGAAAATCGAAACCAGACGCACCAGAGGTGGATCGATAAACGTCATAAATTCATTAATAAATTACACGAGCCAATTATAATTCTGTCCAATTCCATCACGGGGCGTGGGGACTAATAAATCTTGACGAAACAAGAGCAGCGAGAGAAAAAAAGTATTACTCTCCAATCGCGATGATATTGAATTCAAATAAATAAATCGTAACGAGAAATTCGTACGACTGCAATCATTCTTCATCTTGAAACAAATACGAATGTGGTTCGATATAAATTGTTTCTCGCTTAATTGTCGGAATTAGTGACAAGAGGCTCACGCTATACACATGTGAGACGTGAGCCTCTCGGCTCTTCGAAACCTGCACGTACGGCGTTTCAGGTTTCGTTTTCCCTTCCTTGAAAACGAATAAATCTACTTTTTTCTTCTGTTTCTGCTGTGTGGGTGGCGACGATAGAAAAGAAATTGTATGTGATGTTTTTTCCAGGACTTTGTTCATTTTACTCTTCTTTGTAACTTTTTTTTTCCTCCACGTCGGAGAAAGTTCGGGATTCGTTTCGTCGATTTAACTTTCTATTTATCAGCATTCTCAATATTGACTTTTATTTCTTTTCGAGTAGTTATGATTCAGTTTTGACCATTGTCCTTGGATTTCACTAAAGCTGTTCTGTGTTTTCTTTTTTCTTTTACAGCTTTTCCATTCCCTGTGTTCCCTCCTCTATTAGAACACGGTAATCGGAGACCTATAGAGGTTAGTATATGGAGGTTAGACACGTCATTCGACACGACTAATGGGCCAGTAATGACCGAATGATGTATTCAATATGGCCAAACTTTCAGACCCAACACGATTGAGCGACCGGCAGAAAATTTTCACATAGATATGTGAGATTTTCAATCTCGCGTTCTTCGATCCATATTCATTTCTGGATGAATATATCAGAATCATTACTAAATCCTGAAATGATGACTTACATTTCATTGTTACAATGGTTCTGATAACATTTAAGTATCTACTCAGTAAAAATAACGATTACATGTAATCATAATCAGGATTTTATGATATTACAGTACACTGAGAGAAGAGCAATTTGGAAGTTCGGTAGAGAGTGATGTACTTGTTCGCTAAATCTAAATAGTACTGAACTTTCAACGATGTTTCATGAAATCTCATGAAACATCACTGGAAGTTCAGTAATATTCAGATTTATCGATCAAATATAATACTATTTACTAAACCTCCAAATTGCTCTCCTCTCAGTGTATATATGTATAGTGATCTTGGAATGAAATTGGCCCGAATGGTAGTTGATCCGAATGAAAACTTTCAGTAACTATTATTGTCATCAAAGTATGACTACCCAACAAACACCGAAGGTCTTGAAGACATCTACAAGATACCTTTAGGAATACATCTTTTAGATATATCTAAAAGATTTCACGAAAGAATATCTTCAAGAAATATAAGAAACATGTATTCAAGGTATTTCTGAAAGACGTCTTTTAGATGTCGAATCAGCATAGTCTAAAAGACATCTTGGAAGAATTTTTAAATAATATTTATCACACATTTTGAAAATTAAATTGTCTCAGTAAAATGGGCAAAAGTCACGCCCTGTTCTTTCTTCAGAACTCAATAGTGAGTCTTTTGTACCGTCTTGGATGTCCTTATGATTTCAAAGAGACATCTTGAACACATCTAAAACGTATCTCGAAGATATTTGAAACGTATCTTGGAAAAATCTAAAACGTATCATGGACGAATCGAAAACATATCTTGGAACCACCCGCATAACAATTCATGTCTTGCGATGTCTTTTAGATAAGTTTAAGATGCCCTGCGCAACACATGTGGGCATCCAAAAGATGTCTTCCACATATCCAAAACATATCGTTTGCACGACGTTATTGAGATATCTAAAACTTGTTGAAATTTGTGGCATAAGATATCTTTCAGAGGTCGAAAAAATATCTTCACGAAAGTCTTCCATGATTTTAAGACATCTTTCAGATAGTAATAGATATCGTTTCTTTGTTGAGTAGTAATCCATAATGGTTTTCCTGCTTTATTTCGATTCTCACCGAGAAAAAAACATGGTAATAACAATCATATTGTTGTCAGACTCGAATTAAGGTTAGAATATAAATTTCACAGCCTAACTTCTGGTTGTAATTTCTATATCATTGTTATCAGCGCCATACATTTTTTCAGTGCGGGTCTATTTCATTCGAACCGACTACCATTTAGGACAACCTTTGTAAAAAAACGATAGAATCTTATAAAGAACGATGGGATTTGTATCAAATTCTATCAAGTTTTATAGGATGAATCGTAAGGATTTGTCTATCAGATAGGAATGCTATCGTACCGTATAAGAATTTCCAATTTTTACTTTCAATTACATTATAACGATACAATTTCAATCATTTCCTGTCGTATAATCCAAGACTCAACGGTTTCAATCAACAATCAACGATGGAATGTCAATCGTAGTGTATGGGTAACTCACGGAATTTCAAATTCTATCAGGCTCAATCTGGAAAATCCGATGGTGAATTTGTCTATCTTTTCGTACAGTAAACTTACGGATGAAAATCTATCGAATTTTATGATATTTTAACGAAAGCGTATAGCTATCAAGTACATGAAAAAATCCAGAAAAAGAGTGTAAATGAAGGAGCACAAGGCGCACGGTACCGTGTTCAAGAGACACGGTAGCGTCTTGACGCCAAGTACATGAAAGAAATCGTGTAAATGAAAAAACAGAAGTCGTGCACTACCGTGTATCTTTACGCATAAACCAAGATTTGGGATAGTCAAAATATTTTCAACTCATCACACATTGCATATCACTGAAAAATAATTATACTTTTGCTATGCTATGCTATGTCGGGGTCGAGAGTCATATGTAGAAAATAGATAAACAAATTCAAATTAATAGAGAAAAATCAAACTCTATATGTCCGGAAGAAAAAAAACACTCCATCAAAATAGTATGTGACTTACGAGACTCAACTATTGAACTATAGGGAGTGCTTATTGCAGTATATATACACTTCAATGCTTTTGAGATATTTTCAAAAATGAGGAGCTATTTATGTTTTCAAATCCCAGATCACTCGGAGTTCGTAGAAGGTTCTTCGAAAATTCTATCTCAACACTCAAGTTCTTGGAGAGTTCTTTGAGAATTCATCAACGGAGTCTGTGCTGTCTGGGATATCTTCAATGTTGAATATCTTTATTCTCAAATATTTTTACTTTTCCGAATCTTCATTTTTAAATATACATGAAAACTGAAAAAGAAATCCTATTCAACAGCATATCTGTTCAATCCTTTGGATATACCACTGTAAAAAAACTTGGAAATTTATTGTATCTTGGTACTGGAAAATTCCAATACTTTCATTCTCCAGTACGTTTCATGAAATTTTCCGAATTTTGTACTGTGGAATTCCAATTTTTGTACTAGAATTCCAGGGGATGTGCTGGAATCAGGGTTCAAAGCAACCGGGAAAAAACATTCAGAAAACGGCAAGAATACGGTTTTTTCGGGAATTTTCGTGACGTATTTTTCTTCAAGAAAAATATCGAAAAATGAAAATTTTCCATCAATTTTCAGGACATGGGAAGGTATTCTTTTTATTTCACAAGAATCGAGTAACATATATCAATTACATCCGTATCAATCAAACAAAGTACAACCTACTTACTTTTGAGTATTTTCTGAATATTATCCTGAAAATACAAACAATTATGATTTTTCAATCTCATCCCTACATGACACGTTTTATCTGAAAACATGAATTCTGCGAAGCACTTTTCATTGATACATCATGTTTTCATATCCTCAATTTCAATTTCGGTTCAATAAACAATTCCACAATCTGCTACAACAGAAATTTGATAACATAATCGAATTAAAACCTTTTTTCCGGAAAAAAATAGTTTTTTCAAAAATTTATTTTTCATGAAAGTTTAGCACACCAACTGGAATATTTTTGCAAAGTTAATTCAAGTTTGAGTTTAATGCACCAGTTAATGACTTCCAGTGGAATATTGAAATTTTCAAGAAAACATTCTTCGCGGTGTATGTTGAAAAATGGGGACGTATGCGAGTAAAAATACATGAGAATAGATATTAATTATCAGGTATATTTTGGAATATTTTATATGTTGTGAATGAGATTATCACATAGATGATGATATATGTATAGACTAAGTACAACTCAGTTTGACTGAAGGGACTGGAGATCCCATTTATTCTAAAATGATCTCTTCACAAGTTTATTTTCTCCTGTTGTTTCATTCAAGCTGAATTATATTTGTATCCTCACAAAGCTTCAATATCGATCCTGATTATCTTTACTCCTAGATATTATAATTCTGTTCTCGAATTCCAGATAACACGGAATTCGTGAAGAATTGAATAAACATTTCAAGTCGAAAATATCTCTTCCAAGATTATTTATCTTTCAAACATCTTTTGGATCATTTTGAAAGACATATTTTCGTCATCTTCATTCTCTCACTTGACTTTGCAAGCTCTTTCCCTGCAATCTCAGTTGTACGATTCATTTCCACCAGGGAGTAAACGAGAGAACAGATTTTCACAATTAAGGCGTGGGTTGAATGTCTGTATAATATCAAGATAAAATGAGGTAGATTTTTTTTCAAGATCAAATCATTCCAACTTAAAATGAAATTAAAAGTTCATGTATAAAACGATCAATAGAAATGATTATGAGGTACGTGCAATGAAAGAGATAAGAAAGAAGTTACGCATGAATATAAGCAGAAATTATTGTAAGAGTCTTAATCGTAATGTAAATTGAACACGCGATGATGATAAGAATGATTATGAATCGGCTATTATTAACAACTATTTACATACGATGAAACTATTTACATATATAATTTAAATATATTATGTGTATAGACAGTTTCATCTAGTAAAACTTGTTTTTGAACACGTTAGAGTCTGGATGATACTTCAGCTTATTCAGATTTAATTATGTCGATTGACGCACTGTGTATTTGATGATTGGGCGATCAAGTGCACTGATTACGGAGAATCTCGTCAGAGTACACTGTAAAAAGTAATCGGAATTTTTCTATACGCAGCATTCGGAAAATTCCGGTCATGGGATGGGAAATCAATTTCCGATACATGTATATGAAATTTTCCATAAATCTAACTGAAAATTCCAAACTTTATGGGATTTTTACTATCATTTTGCAGTAAATTTCCGGTAAGATACGGAAAATTCCTAACGCATGTATGTGTTAATTACTTCCGAACATCTATGTGAAGTTTCCCATAGAAATTTTTTACAGTGTTGGTATAAACTCTCTAAATTTGAAATAGTGAAATCTTTCACTGATTGCACACAGTGAAAAATTTTGTGTCGGAAACGATCCACACAAAATTTGTGTTGAAAATCAACACAGATGAGTGTCAAACTGACAGATTTTCAATGTAAAGGGTGTTCATTTTACACATTCTTTGTGTCAAACTTTGTGTGGACCGTTTGAGACATGCAAGTGTGTTAAAAGCGCACCAAATTTCTTACTGTGCAGTATTAAGTCAACTACTGTAAATTAGCCCTAGTACAAATTTTGGACGGGAAAACATTAGGGCCTGACGAGGCATGCTTGCTTCCCTATCAGGTTCTCATTAGGTTTCGTTAGGGTTTCCCCTACACAGCGAAAAATTTGGTGTCATAGGAGGTCCACTCAGAGTTTGTGTTGAAAACAACATATCAAATTCTGAAATTCACAGATTTTCAGTGTAAATTTAACATTTTTGTCTTGATTTGATACATTTTTTGTGTTAATATTTGACATGAATTGCGATTGGACCTCCTGGGACATACACGTGTATTAAAAATACACAAAATTTTTCACTTTCATGTTTTTTTTTTATCAGGGAAAGCAGATTAGTCCCTTGTAAGGGACCGATCTGGCCTCTTAGCTTGTCCTTATTTACGATTTCCGGATTCTAACCTGATCAAGACTTGATTATAGATAGGGAATAATCTGATCAAATTTCTACTACACTGAGAGCTCAATTTTTCAGATTGGAACACGGAGAAAAAGGAATTCGCTGTGACAGCGAAATCTACTTTTGCTGGGTTCCTTTTGCCAGAGCAGCAAATTTTTTGCTGTGATAGCAAACTATTTGCTGTTCCAGCAATCTTGTTAGCTGCGACAGCGAATTTTTAGCTGTGGCAGCAAAAAATGTTCGCTATCCCAGCAAAATTTGTTTGCTATTCTGTATATAATACTGAAAATTTCCTGGCGGAGCAAACATGTTTTGCTGCCACAGCTAAAAAATCGCTGTCGTAGCTAACACGATTGCTGTTACAGCAAATTTTTAGCTAGGTCAGCAAAAAATTTTGCTATTCTATATATAATACCTCGATTTGCTGCGTCAGCAAATTTTTTCTCTCCGTGAAGGAATTTTTATGTGTCCTCATTCCAATAAATATTTTTTTCAATCAAAAAACATTCAGTTGGAAGGAAAAAGTTTCCATCAAACTGAAACAAAGAATTTTCAAATTAGAACAAAAATATACTCCTTCTTAAATTTGAAAAAAATTACTCCAATTCAATCAAAAATTTTTTCATTGGAATGAATCATTTTCCCATTGAAAACAAGATTTACCAGAATGAGGGCAAAGAAATTTTCTTCCAATCTAAGAAATTGGGTTCTCAGTGTAGGGAGTGTACATGCATTGCAAAAACGGTGATTCTTGACTAATTTTTGTAGTGGTATCCTTGATAAATAGAATTCCTCTGAAAGTTCCTCTCTAGACCCCATTGCAAAACTCTGAGAAACTCTAGAACAAAGTAAAAAAAGCTCGGAAAATCCCTAAAAAGTCTCGGAAAAATTTTGAGAAAATCTTATTTATCACTCACGTTTTTTACTGTAAATTTCCGTGAATATCTATGAATATCCCTGAAGAACTGTGAATTTTTCTGAAAATCATCAAAACTCTCCGAAAACCTATGAACACCTGTGAAATTCTGTGAGAATTCTCCGTTGGAAATCTTGGAAACTTTGAGGACTTTCAGATAAATGTTTTCATCAATCCAAAGAAAAATAATCTAGATCCGATGAGATCTTGTGAATCAGATCTATATACTCCCTAAATTCAAATCAGTGAAATGTTGATATTTTTTCAGTGAATAGTTGAGCGCTGCATGAAATTGGCGGAATTCTACTGCATAATCGATGAATGGCTACTGCTCCCATTTCTAGTTTCCAGTTTTCAGGCATGATCATGCGTGATCAGGCGTACGCGCCTACGTTTGGGGCCGATTCAGCATGATCAAGCATGTGTATTTGTGATAGAAAAATCAAGGCAGAGTCAATTTGTATGAATATTACTCGGTTGGTGAAATTTCGCATGATCACAAGCGAGGATGGTTTATCAGGCATGATCGCTGGTGGTTAAGCTTGATCACGGGTTCTCATGTGGGTACAAAATTGAAGCCTTTGAAGTGATGACAAAGCTCAAAAATGAACGACCAGGTGTAATCAGGCTCACTCACGTGCAGTCAGTATTGAACACGAATAATTTTGCCGAAAAATGTCCATGATGAGGCCTGAACACGCATAATCAGACCTGAACGATTTTTTCACGGGGTGAGATAATATCATCATTTCAGGCTCCAGCAATGCTTTTTGTTTTTCAATATAGAACGAACATTGGCAAAACAGTAATATAGGCTTGAGCCAAGACTGACGATCGCAGTCAAGATTGAGATTAGCTATTGCTACACATAGAAAAAATATCTGCTTTCCTGTACTGGGGATTGAGTACTGATACTATTGTTCGCAATCAATGCAGTGCCTGTACTGGATCAGTACCTGGCCGGCATTAAGCTCTCAGTACTGGTTTATCAGTACAGGCTTGGTACTGTATTTCTATGTATCCAGTACTGATCCCGTCCGTGTTGGCCAAATGTTGAAGACCCAATACTGGTACTGTACTGCATCATTTGTCAACATTGGCATAATTCGGATTCTTCTAATTGGGAAGAATCTGCTGACGCAGCAAATCGACGTGTTGTAGAAGAATATGGAATAGCAAATTTTTTCGCTTACCCAGCGACATATTAGATTTTTTTAATGATCACGTTGCCCTTCCAGTAATTCAGTTGGCTACGAATTTTGACTGAATTAGTAGGTAAATTTGCTATTCCCTAATATAACACCTTGACTAATCGTGGCAGCGAATTTTGTATTCCATGCAGTGGGCCAGGATTTGACAAAGGTTTACCTTAGTTTTCAACTAATGTTGAATCCATTGTACATCAACCAAACTAATTTATTCATAACCAATACCATCAAAGCATTTTGTCATGTAACTGACAATCAACCTCACACTAAGGTATATTCTGTTATTAATATTGGCGGAAGCAAGGAATTTCAATGTGGGTTATGGTGCAATTGAGAGCTTCTCACTGATTGAATCAATGAAACTTCAATGCTAAGATCAGTCAATATTCCTTGATTCTGCGATGTATACTACAACTCCACTGTTCTGAATTTGCAGACTAAATCGAAGGTAGAAATGATGGAGGAAAATTCACAAACATACTCAAATGATATGTGAAAATTACTGGAATCATCATCGTTAAAGTTTTGTCTTGACAACAAACAAGCCAATCAGAGCTGCCGTTTAGCTAATACACGTAACTTGTCCCATGGGGCAATTCGACATGGTACGCGGGTTGTACGAGGTTTCTCGTAACTCCACAGGGTGGTGGCATTTTACCCTCGTACAGTCCATTTTCTCGCTTTCTTCCCCGTCCCTTGTGGTTACGTGTCGTAGCTTTCAAGAGGACGGGAAATATGGGGTGATAGTTCTTTCTTCTCTCTTCTTCTCTTTCCTTCTTACGTACTCTTTCCAATTTGCGGGCACAAGTAAATCCGGCCATTTACATAACTCCATAGAAATTGTAAAATGTGGATACGTATGAGAATATGGGTCTTCGGTTATGTCTTTTCTGGTTGCCAGGAGATCTTCCCTCTTGACAAGAATAAAATCACGATATGGAGAAAAGATTGAGATAAAGGGGTAAGTAAGAAGTTGCTTACTTTACGCAAGAATCTCAGATCTCATCGAATCTTTGTTCTATGAGCCGCTCATTTGTTTAATCATTTTATTCCCAATTTCAATAGATACGAAACGTAGAACTGATTTTTATAGGGTAAAGGAATGGAATTTGATGATATAAATATATTGGTGATAGTTTAAATTTTTATTGCAAACAATATCGTTCGCAGGGCTACGGCCCCACTATTGCACCAAATGATATCATATTTCTATCTATTGGTTATAAACAATGATGATCAACATCGTTGTGGTCCTTGGCAAAAAACAATATCGAAAAAACTCTTCATTCTCTATGAAAGAGCAGACTTGGACGAATTTGGTAATCATGATAAGTCATGTTTCATAGCCACCTTAACAGCAGAATGTGTTTCTGGGACGTTTGCTGAACGTTCAGGAAACCTCTCCTACGTTCTATAAACCTTCCATAAACGTTCCAGTGGCACTTTGTGCTGTTGGTATGTATCCTTATGAACAGACCAAGAAATTTCAAGGTTTGCAGAATGATATTGGACCTTTTATAATGATCACGAAGTTATCAATTTTTTTACCTTAATAAAATTGATTTCTCTCAAGAATGAAGATGTATAAGGTAAGAGACCCTATACTCGATCATTTTCATTATTACATGAATTTAAAAAGTAATTGAGCTAGAAGTTTCAGATGAAAAAGTTAATTTTCGATCCAATAATTACAGAAAATCCTTTGGTTGAAGAGTTTCTGCACAACTAAACCACAAAAACCCAGAATATAAAGACTGATCGGGTATACGTTCACCGATCGGGTACCGGGTCTCTTACCTTGTATGTGTGAGATTTATTGTACTGAAAATGAAGATTTCTTCATAAATTGTTCATAAATTCGACGTTCATCAATAAATTTCATCTATGCACAAACCAATTTGTATACTGATCTTTATTTCGCTGTTTTGCTATATTTGACGACAAAAAAAAGCGAAAATATTCATATGTGGCTTTAAATTTATGCGTTTCAACGTTTTCAAGAATTATTAATCACCAAACAGTGGCAGACAGTGATGTTCTCCATATCATCAAATTAATCTACCATTCTCACCAACTTAAATCTATTATCACCCATTTACCTACCTTAAATACCAAATCACTTATCTATGTGTGACCCCAACAGCACACCCACCGCTTCCACGTCGCATCTCCGTGGAGGTGACGTGGATATAAGGTGGAGGAACAGAGAAGCAAAGTAGAAGCGACGGACAAATGTCCGGCCATCGGTGATTGTCCTGTATGGGGATATTTTGATTCAGATTAAACTTGAGACGTTGATGTTCTATACAATTGCAGAATGTCGCCAAATTACCTCCCCTTAGCCTATTCGAAGTTGGTAAAAATTGCAGCATGACGGATCAAATCCATGGATCATTTTTTAATCGGTAATATTTTATATGACAAGATAATTCGCATGATCGATGTTTTTCGTGTTCCATTCTTCGTTCGCTTCTTTCTTTCTCTGTCTCTTTACTTCTAAGGTTAGTTAGTGGTACACTGACGATTCAGAATCAGGGCGTAGTTAACTAATGCGTAGGTTACAACGTTACAACACCCTTGAGAGATGGAAAGCAGGGGCAACTTGAATCCAGTCGACATAGTTAACCAGCAAAACGTGCTCTACGACGATCCGCGGAGAACAATTATCTCTTCAACTGAAAGAAAAATCAATGGATTCTCGATCTTCGATGGAATTTTTCATCGAAATTCCACCATTCATATGATCCAATATTCGAATTAAGATTCGTCAATGAATCATATGATCCCTCAAATAGAAGATCAAAAAGTACTTATTGTTTCGATAATTTTCCTTCCGAATATGCTCGATAATATTATTCTAGCGATATGCCACTCGTAATACGATCTCACGCTATTGAGATACTTCGAACGGAAGAATATTTCGTGTTGCTTGTAAAGAGATGAGCTGCGTCATCCATTTTGTGAGTGCAAAAAAGGAAACGAAGCGAAAAGAGGGGAAGATGGAAAATGGCAGGGACGATGTGTTGGCAGTAGGTTTGAATAGAGAGAACGATTCGTCAGAATATGATCGTATATAGAAGTCTTCCGCACGATAAAATCCTGGCAGAATTCTCCGTTCACCCTTGTTACATCCCCGAAGGAACCCAATTTGGACGATCACCCTGCTGCTCGATAATCCTCCTCCCTACTTCCTACGCTTCATAGTATACGTTGAAAAGCTGCCAGCAGAGGGTGTCTGCTTTGGCAACCTCTGCTCCGATTGGTCCGTCGATTAAGGGATGATTCGACGGTTGGCCGGATCTAATTAATCGATAGGTTAACATTATTGCCCAAAATGGAGGTTGTATGAACGAAATTGTCCGAAGGCAAAATTCATTTTATTACGCGTCGCTCGAAGAGATTCAATTATGTTGTTACTTTGGATTGAATTCGATACTCCTCGTGTATGATTTATATCATTTAACGATATACCTAGCCTAGTGCACGGAGAAAAAAGATTTCGCTATTCTAATGAATCCGTCTTTTCCAAGTGGATTGCATAAACTCATTATGAAAATTTGCTGAATTAACGAAGCTTGACTCGCTTAAACAATGAATTGCCGTTCATTTAAGCAAACTTGCTCGCTGTTCGTACAATAACAAGCGGAATTCTTGCTATTCCAGTGAATTTTTTTACTACAAATAAACTCAATTATTAAATATCTTACTCTCATTGATAGAAATCATCTCAGAATTTAAATCGAGAGTTCGAGTCGATCGAAGAGCATTGATCTTCAAATGCAGGGTCTGAAGGTAATGGAAATCATTTATCGAGTGTGACAACAGCGTTCAAAGTGCATTGCGCGACAATTCTTCTTTGAGGAAATATTCATTCTAAATGTTTGGAATTTTTATTATGTACAGGAATTCAGTCCTACAAAATTTATCTGGAGGGAGAAAAATTGGTTGAAATGACTGTTTTCACTTGTCAGCGCACTTTTTTTTTCGTTGGAATAACAATCAAATTATTTGAAATTGATCGGATCGATGAAAAAATTTGTTATTCTAACCAAAAACAAAAATAGGTCCATATGCGCTTACACTGGGAAAAATTGTACTGTGAAAAGTCCCATCACTTTCAGCAAGTTCAGGATACTCTTGAGATCTGACTGAATATAGGTTAAATTTTATTACAACAAAAAAACTAAAAGACAGTAAATTTCCATAAAATTGAACCTAATTTCTTGGGATTTTTTACAGTAAAATTTGTCTCAGTGTATACAAGTTGAATAGTTATTGCGAATAATTTTTCTATCCCTCGTGTATTTTTTCCATTCCAAGTATAGGCAACAACGAAGGAATACTCGATTCTCATTGAAATACCTCGAAGCTTTGATTTTTAATCGAAAGAAAACGTATCAGACGTATCAATAATTTTTCAAACAATATGTTTTTCATCCGTGATGCGAAGAGAAACCGGCCATGGCAGGAAGTTGGAGCACGTTTCCGGGACGAGGGGAGGAAAAGTAAACTCGAAGGAGGGATGATGGTTTCATAAGTTATTGATTGAAAGGGATGAGTGGTGGTAGACGTGGTGGTAGTGGTATCAGTGGGAAACCAACTCCCAATAGTTGTCATAGCAACCGGTACCTGCGCTTTTGGAACTCGAAACGTTTACCTTAAATGCCCGGGAATTACGGGACGTGATTTTCGCTATGGTTTTCGTTCCACCTCGAGAGGGGGCGCTTTAGCGATAATGTAATTTTATCTCCCTAGTGGAATTATCCACGCCTCTCTCTATTCTCTTTCGGATATCTTCTTTGACAAATAGCGTCATTGGCTAGCAGATCAAATGATGTGGTTTGATCGTACTTAAACAAAGAACTCGTACTGAATATAATACTCGACGAAGAGGAATTTCATTTAGTTTTTTATGCTTTATGAATTGATTATTCTGTACCGAAACTTGCAAGTATAGTTCGATTTTATTCAAAATCATCGATCGGAGGGTTCTTAATTTCCAATAAATTATGTTCACCAAAGACAGTTAATTAAATCTTACTTGCTGCAACCTTTGGTAATGCGATATCGGTAATTCTTTTGAAATAGTAATGAGTTCTTTCCAACAGAAGAACGAATTTAATCATTGTGAGTTTAACGTTGTTTGAATTCTTGAATGTAACACTGAAGATAATAATCTCAAATTTGACCTCAAACAAGAGACAATTGGGAAAGCAGAAAATTGAAAAAAAGTGATATTCCTGTTTCTTTTGAATCTATTTTTGTTATCGTATATTATAAAACGATAATATAAAATTTGTTTTATACAGATTCATATTCATACGAATCTCAGTTATTTCTCACCTCAACAGCTTCTCCGAGACAGCGGTCGAATCACAACCTTATCCAGCATTCAAATTTGTCGAATAAATTTGAATAAGAGATATCCGAATGGGGTTTCATTACAGGTCTTGCCGTCACCATTTTATAACAATTCAAAATTCGTATAAGATACATCAAAAAATCACGTCATTATTTTTCTCTTATCTCTTATATAAATTTGTAGCTTGTAAAATTATACGCATTTTGTAATGATCATTGATTTTGAGATCTTCATTAAAAATCGGATACGTCTCTATCCAAATGATAATTAGAAACTAGTCGGGTGCATAGTGTTAATTAAAATAGATACATCTACAGGATACTTGAATTACCAGAGTCTTTCGTTTAGTTTCTTGATTCCGCGTTTCATAGATTGGTATCTTCATTGAATTATCGTTAGAGATTTTTCGCTTCTTAATGTGAGACCATCAATTACTCTCATGTTTCTGTTCCTTTGCTTTTTTCGTTAATCGATTTAGTTGATTAATTCATCATCACTCCCACTAAACTGATAGATTGGAAGTTTCTTAGAAATTTTTGTAACTTCGAGTCAAGGTGGTTACACGTTACACGCTTTCTTGGCAAGATTTTAATTAATTGAAACCAAGTCTGTATTTCCAATATTACGGTAAGAAGCTTTCTTTTAACATAATAACTTCAATTTATTCTAACTTTTGAAGAACAATCTCTACTTTTCTCCAGAACAGAATTCCATATCCGTGGAGAAATTCTTGAGGAGACTCGATCTCCAATATATGTTTCGATAGTAGATTTTGTTGAAGGTAAATATTAAATGCCTATTAACTAAATGTGGAGAAAAAAAATTATTCAGTTTGATTTACTCATTGAAAGATGAAAATCATGACGACCCCAACCCAGAAACAATTTATGTCATGATTTATGCGTCGCTACATTAATGAAATACATATCTTATATCGGTGATGTAAGTAGAATGATTCTCAATTGGAATACAGCCAATATCTTTGGAATACACTTCATAAATGCATCTGAGTTGAATTCCTGGTAATACGCTTGGCATGTTATTCATTTTATATAGAAGCCTGCATGCATGATTATGGATTTTAAACTTATGTCCTAGTCCACGTAACCCGGAATACACGTATCGGTGGAATACGAAGCCCGTACCGGAGGATGTGTATATAGTGCAGCCACTTGCAACGAGATTGAGGCGTCAGTTTTATAGTCGTTGAAATAGATATAGTATATGCGTGCAGGAGGAAAGACGGAATCATGTGATGGAAAAGAAGAGAAGATCGAGCTCTCTCTGTTTCATACCATCATTCTCGGTGTGTGGAGAGATAGAAAGACTTTCAGTCTCTCTATATGCAGTTCGGAGAATTTTAACAAGAAGAGACCTCGTTCGTTCTCATTCTCTCTCACGTTTTCTCGTCGCCCTGGGCGAGGAATCCCCTAACAAGAAAGGGAACTTCTCCCCTCAAAAATAATGAAGTCTTCAAGCCCGCGCCTGAGTTCCCACAGGCCCCCCGTGGCATCACCTTCTTCTTCTTCTTCTTCTTCTCCTACTCCTCCTCCTCCTTCTTCTTCTTCTTCTTCTTCTTCTCGTTCTTCATCTTCTCCTCCACTTCTCTTCTTTTCTCTACCATTCGATGTAGATTCACGCGTGCACTCTTCATCAAACTGTCAACGAGCTTGCAGTGAATCGGTTGTTCACTGCCATTCCAATACCGATACCTTCAAATAAAAGCCTTTGGATATTTTGGTCATTGATAATACTTTTTCCACCAATTACTCTAATTGAAAAAAATATTTTACGTGTATATATTATGTATGTGTTTTAATGATCGAAACTTGGAGAGACGAATGAGGTGAACCACATAGTTTCGCAGACAGATCAAATTTGAAAAATTAAGAAAAATGGGAATATCGCGTATATCGAAATTCGAACACAAAACTATTTTGAAATCTGAAAATCTCAGTAAAGTTTCATGAGTTGTTTGAAGTGTCTACAAAAAAAGGGAATAAATCTTCCACTTCTCGCTACAGCCAAACATCTAAAACTTTGAACAGGAAATTTGTTATTAGGACTATTGATTTGACATCCATGGAATTCAATTCAACTACCAGCTTTTGTTTTGAATTTTCAACAGTTCTATTGGGAAAAATTGACTATCAATGGAAACGTTGCACATTTTTTCATGTTTCAACTTCAACCCTAGTAGAAATTTTGGATGGGAGAATACCAGGGCCTAACGAGGCATGCCTGATTTCCCATCAGGTCCTCATCAGGTTTTGTTACGGGTTCCCGATTTCGCTCGATTTTATGGGAATCTCATCATTTGCATCCTATCAGGGAAATCAGATAAGTACCTGGTAAGGGGATCATAAGATTTTCCTTATTCACGGTTCCCGGATCCTAACCTGATTAGGACCTTATTAAAAATAGGGAATGTCTGATTAAATTTCTACTAGGGAAGAGATGTGATAATAAATATGAGCATTTGATGTTCCTGATCATTACTTGAAACTACAGAGTTGTGATTTGGAATCTGATCCTGATGTTCTATCAACCTCCAAAACAAAATTCTCACAATGAGCAAAACGTTTCTATTGAAAATTACAAGGCTCGCTGGTGTATTGAAGATATACTCTCTGGTGGAAATGGAAGCGGGAAGGAAGCGGAGCGTCGGTGTGATCAACCACTCAAAGATATTATTTGAAGTCAGAATAGGTATGATTCGCAAACGCTTAAGGTACTTCTCCGGAAGAATTCAGGGTCAAATTAGAAAAATTATTGTCAAGCGGAGCACCAAGGTTGAAGGGATTCGATAATCATATTCGTTGGGACTTATGTTCTTGTTTATGAAAAAAAAAAGAAGCAACTCGGAGTATAAATAAACAACCTTGTAACAACAACGAGAAAATTTGACATGGTTTTTTTCTTGAAAAATTTTTGTTTTTGATCCGTTTATGACTTTTGAGGACTCATTTTGTTCCTTGTGAGATTTAAAAAACCTTTACCATCGGAATTTTTTAATATGATTCATCATGACCCTGTCACACGCTTTTTTTTATTAACAGTAAAATACATTCCTATAAAAAAAGCGTGTGACAGGGTCATGATGACTCATATTAAAAAATTCCCATGGTAAAGGTTTTTTAAATCTCACAAGGAACAAAGTGAGCCCTCAAAAGTCATAAACGGATCAAAAATTACAATTTTTCAAGAAAAAAACCATGTCAAATTTCGCGTTGTTGTTACAAGGTTGTTTATTTATACTTCGAGTTGCTTCTTTTTAAGTCCCAAGAAGAATATAAGTCCCAACGAATATGATTATTGAATCCCTTAAACCTTGGTGCTCTGCTTGACAATAATTTTTCTAATTTGATCCTGAATTCTCCCGGAGAACTACCTCAATGTAACTCACTATTACTTCATATGAAACGTGTGTGAAACGGAATCGAGAGCCTATGAAGCGTATATGGGACGTATGATTCCATCACTTTACAGCTAGCAGGCATCACACGCTTCAGGAAGAGGGCATTGAAACATTTTTCGCTTCGTATGCGCTTCCTCCGCGCTTCATGTATACGCTCCATTTCCACCAGGGCTTGCATTTTGAGGTTATACAGGGTCACCTGAGTCGCGCAGATTGTATTTTAAGAGATCTGCAAGAACGTTCTTGAAGAGTTCTTAAAAATATCTTCCAGAAGTGTTGGAAAGATGTCTTGTGAAAGGTTTCTAAAAGATGCCTTGATTCAAGACATCTTCAAGACGACCATGTGAGATATCTTAAAGATATCTATTGGAAGCGTTTGAAATATATCTTCTTGGAAGACATTAACAAGATATGTTCAAGAAGATAGATTGTCAGCAGGTTTAAGTTATGAATACCTGATCATATGAATTGACATGAATAACACTTGGAATGTGCTTTTTATTATAATTGAATTACAGATGTGATAAATTCGTTCACAAATCGAAAGCTTGAAAAATCTACTTACATGCCAAGAGATTTTAAATTCTGCAAAAAGTGCGATTTTGTAACCTTTTAATACCCGCGCCGGAATCAACGAATCTCCAAGACACAAATATTTCACAAATTACTGAACTTTTTACGCTTAATTTTATGTACAGCCATCAAGTAAATTTGAAAAAATTCTCATTTATACTTATTAATTAGTTATTCTTCAATAACGATGGGATAGAAATTTATCTGACATTTGTTTATATAATAACAGTTTTTTCAGAAGATCATTTTTATTCTGAAAATGTACAACACTGACACTATTCCACTATGTCATATTGACAATTATAAGTAGCGAAATCAAACTGTCTGTATAGCTCAGGTCACTGAAGCGTAAGTACATCAGAAGATGCGCGGGTTCGATTCCCGCAACCTCAAGGATCGAGATAAAGTATACTTCCATGGGAGTGCGAGAGCGATAGAAACAAATAGGGGGGAGAAGGAAGAAGAAGACGTTAGAATTGTTTTTTGTGAATAAATTCAAGCTTCTTCCAAGCTATTTTTATAAATTTCTCAAGACATCTTCAAGAAATCTTGAAGAACTCTTTTGGATTTCTTAATTTCTTCTTAAATATATCTTTGAGATGTCTCCGAGAGATCTTTCAGAAATCTCTTCATGTTGCATAAGACATCTTTTCGAATACGAAAAGATATCTTTTAGAAAATTCTTCAAGACTTCTTGTACTTTTGGCAGATATCTATTAGAATCCTAAAAGATATCTTTGTGTCTATTTGGGATGTCTTTTTGAAATGTCTTGTAGAGATGTCTTTCAAAAGATATCTTCAAGATATCTTGAAGATGTTCATGTTTATTGGGTAGCCTGTGCCCATGCAGATGTCCCAGGGAATTGCTGGAATGTTGTTCAAATTGGTAATTAGAACTGTGAAATCACGTGTTTTATGTAAAATCACACCTATGAATAAGGTAACAATGTATTTTGACATGTAATCTCTAGTCAAGAATGTTGCTTTTGAATTTATTTCCATAAAATAATCCCGAGCGACAAATTGAAACGTTGGGGCTTCCTTTTATTTCTCTGACCATGTTGATGGACTATAAATGTTACTGTACGATCAGTTGACGCATGAAAAATCTACATAAACCAACTAAATGTTTGGGCACTGAAGTCAAATTGGCTGAAATGTGTCATCCAGTTGTCCCCACGTGGGTCCCATCTAGTACGTGGATGGTAAATGGGACGCCCAGACAAATTTCTACCATGGTATATATATATATACTTTGAAAAAAAGTATTTTCCACGGAGGTAACTGATAATCAATTAACCCATGTAGTCAGAATTTAAACCGGAATTATACAGTGAAACGATTTATAATTCGTTTTGATTATAAGAACTATAATCGTAACAAAGTTGTCGCAATCAATTATAAATCCATACAGGATAAAAACAAAATGAGCATACACCCACGTGATATTAATTAACAATTTAATTTGTTCGTTTGCCAACTCTCTCAAAATTACAGCTACCATAATTTTCGTTTGATCAAAAGATGATTTTCGATTATACAAACTCAAACAAATATAACAACATTTTTTTGTGCATTATCAACCCACAAGTTGGCTCCTCATAGCTATGCACGTGTCTTTTGAATATAAAGAAAAATAAACGATATCTTTGATTGTATGTACAAATAGCTTTTGAGCAAATAGTTATAGTGGATGAATATATTCATATCTTTGAAGTTCCACGATTACGTGCCCATTATCTCCGATCCTTCGTTCTAATTTGGCTATTCGACAACGCTCTTTGTAATTGTCAATATACTATAAATATCGTGGATTCTATTACAGATGATATATGATACACGTATAAGTATTTTTAAATATGCATGATAATAATTTGATACGTATCTTGTTGCGTCGACTATTGATATCGTTCTGCCCTGCCTAATCTGTCGTCAATCGTTTCTGGAGGTTTCTTCTCCCCTCCCTTATCCTACCTTTCTTGTGTTCGATATATATATATACAAAAATATACACCTATATATAATATCTATGTTACAACAGTACTGTATAGTATAGTATATACACGGTGTATAGTTCTGTTGGATTCATAAAAATAAAATGTGCTAAAATGTTTGATAAATATCATGTCAAGCATCGAAACAATTTGTTAAATATTATACCGCGCACCGAAACAATTTAGTATCAACAGAGTTATCACACTGAATCCATATTTCCTCACTTATTAAAACATTTTCTTGAAAAAAAATTATTAATTGAATTTATACTAGCACCCCCATACTTTTCTTTTCAAATTTTCATGGAAAAATTTTTTTCGCGTTATTATTGTTATGATTTTGACAAAACTATAAACAGTGTATACACTGCACTCCAGTACTGTACAATTTCGGTTCAAATTCTGACTACACGGGTTAATTGATTTTTAGTCATCTCTATGGGAAATATTTTACTCTAAAGTATATATATAAAATTTCATTTTTCCCATTTAAACGCATTCATTGGTTTTGTCAATTCTTTTTTCCATTCCTATATTTATTTTTTCAGAAAAGCGTATTTCAAACCATTTTCAAATTCTTTTCTCACCATTAAGTCACAGGAAGTCTGGTACTTCTGAAAAGAATGTTCAGTATGGAACCTCAAAATGCAAGTAAATCCTCAATGCTCCAGGGGGTCTAGTAGTTTATAAGAGAAAATTTTTAGAAAAGGGATATAGGTCCGTCGCTGATATTTCGTAGCTTAGAGTTTCAACGATAAAACCACAATACGCAGGGCTGTAATTTAGAAGCTCGATTTCTATCTTCCAAAGCACAGTTGCATAAGGATCATTGGTGAATTCCGGAAAGCATATGTTATCCGAACTGCATAAAAATTGCCAGTCCTATCGAAATAGTCGAAACCTTCAATGATTTCGAATAAGGAACCTTTCGGGCACCTGCTGAAGGTACCGTTGGTTCCTTTTATAAAGAACCGAATCATCATTCACATGAAAAAAGAAACATACGCTGCTGTGGTGTATCCGTTAATATGCGAGGATTGACTTCTCTTATCTTTGAATTTGAAAATAGTCTAATAATGAATTATTAATTTATTAACGATTATACACAGTACTATAATACAATTTCAATGTGAATATTAGACTTCTGAGTGTAGTAGATTATTATCGCAAACTATTTCTCAAGAATTTGTGTCACCTGATGTCCACCAATCCCATCCAGATCGTATCAAATTAAAAGTTTCTTCAAAAGTTCGTTGAATCTTTTCGAATGGGTTATTTGTTTTAGAAGTCGATTTTTCTTCCTCCGACGAATCTGAACGTTCTAATTTCTCACGGCATTCAGTCATCACATCTTTCCCGCACATTGAGTCCTCGATACAAACGTAACGTGAGATTTCTTCATTAAACTGAACGTAACGAGGAGTTCGAAAATAATTACAACACACTTCCTGAATTTCTTTAGTAAAAATGAGATTTCCAAACGTCTTCCCATCATCATCATCAACATCATCCCTGATCGAGTTACTTATATCAGTCGTTTCGATAGGATCATCGGGAACGGCCGTGACGGAAACATCAGTAACATTTTCAATTTCAAATTTTTCGTCAATACTCTCCACAGAACTTGTTGTATTCTCTTCGGATGAATCGATGACCGTCAATGGATTTGCTTCGATGCAATACCAGCCATAGTTGACGATAGTAAAAATTGTTATGGAAACAATTAAGCGATCCATTGGATTCGTGTTTTTCATCGAATGTGTCGTACACGCGAATACTGTGCGATCGACGAGGCGTACTCTTCTTGTATAATGCCTTAAATACACTTTTGGTGAGACAAAAATGCTTGATGATTAAGATTCAAGTAGGCAAATCAAATAACACATGTTTGGCGACAGGCAGACGGAGCGGAAACTTCTTACAATTTTAGAAATTCAATGAGGAGATATGAACGGCAACTTGTTTGAACGACTTGGATTTGGATTTTAGTGTGTTCAGTGAAGAAGAATGTCGAACGAATGAATTAGGTTATTCTTTGAGGTACGAATACAATCCGAATTCAATAACACGTGAAGGAAAAAATTTGTGTTGGGGGAGTAGAACGGGAAGATTCTTGGGAACTTACGATTTTTAAAAAACTTATTTGAAGTCGTGTACCGATGAGAGATACGTATACTGTAAAATATTTGTTTGTTGATTTAAAAAAGAAGTTACATGCAAAATTTCTCTTACTAGAAATCATTCTAAGCGTGTTATTGGCGCCAGAATTGACCTTCCCATGTGGAAATTGACGAACGCCCCAGTACTGCCAGTGCTGTCGAATTTGGAATGCCATTCCTGGCCCAGGTCGTTTGACAGTACTGAACCAATACTAGGATGATAACAATGTCTGACATAAGGCCCATTATTAGCGTTCAATTTTGCCGGTACTGGCATTTGGATGTAAACAGTACTAGCATTCAAACGTAGACAGTACTGGCATTTCAACCTGGCCAACATTGGGATTTCAATTTTCCCTGAACTGGCATTTCGACTGTGTCAGTGCGGGAATTTCAATCTCACCAGTACGACCATTTCAATTCTACCTTCAATGCATTCTGCGGGGATTCTCCATGGCGTACTATTAGAACTTTCAATGGCAAGGTTATTGATCCCATGTAGACTCCACGCAACCACACTGCGTGTGCTGTTACGGTAATTTTTATAACATCAAAAAAGCTTACCAATTTCATCTCATGTATGTCCCGATTGTGTAGGGATGAAAAAATTGAATTTTCATGATATAATTTATGATATATAATATACAATTCCCTACTAACCGACAGGTAATTCTGAAATAGATCACTGCAGGGTTAATAGTGGCCTTGGGTGAAATTTTGCGCCAACTTTTTTTATAAATTACTTGATGTATTTTAATTTAAAAACGATAATCAAACTATGCTCTCAGTGTAGCCATATTGCCGCGAAGGTAAGTTGACACCCAATCCACAATCGCTTTTGTAGTTAAACACTGTTGCATCGATGCTAGCACAGTATTGTCTTTTCGTGAAATTTCAAAAAATTACCAACTCTGAGTCAGTACTAGCGCAGTGCTTGCTCACCAAAGTAGCTATGTTTCCGCCTAAATGGGTTGACCCCCAACTCACTACCAATTCTGTCGTGAAACAACGTGGCGTCGATGTTCCCGAATTACCCGAGCAGAAATTGATATGGGGATGTTTCGAGACACATCGTTAAACAAGTACTACTGTGTCCAAAAAATTAGGTGACATAGCATTTATTTTCAAAAATCTTTATTTATTCTTCCAAATGAAGTTCATCACCTTCAAAGTAAACCCCTCCCCCGGATACAATGCAATTATGCCAACGCATTTTCCAATCTTCGAAACAGTTGTCAAAGTCGGTTTGCGGGAAGGCCTTCGACTCTCTCTTCGATTCGGTTTGGATCTCCTCTATCGACTCAAAACGGTGGCCCCGGAGCTGTCTTTTGAGTTTGTTGAATAGCCAAAAGTCGCACGGTGTCAAATCAGGTGAATATGGTGGTTGTAGAACAACATGGATCGAGATTTTTGCGGAATAGTCACGGAGAATCAATGCAGGGTGAGCCGGTGTATCGTCGTGGTGCAAAAACCAAGAGTTTTCTCGCCACAATTCCGTTCTCTTTAGGCGAATAGCTTTACGTAAACGACGCATAACGCTCAAATAATATTCTTTGTTGACAGTTTGACCCGGGAGAAGGAACTCAAAATGCACCACACCACGGTAATCGAAGGAGACAGTCAACATAACCTTGATTCTTGAGCAACTTTGGCGCGGTTTTTTTGGTTTTGCCTTACCTTTAGCGCAATATTCACTTGATCGATGGATCGTTTCCGGGTCGTAAGCATGAATCCACGTCTCATCTCCCGTAGTAATGCATTTCATCTTGTCCTGATAGTCAGAAAGCATTGTTTTACACACTTCAACGCGACGATGTTTTTCCAGGAAATTCAGTGTTTTCAGTACCAATCGAGATTTGACGCGTCTGAGGCCCAAAACATCCTTCAAAATGGTATTGACTAATCCATTTGAAATGCCATCATTAGCAAGATCTCTAATTGTTAATCGACGATTCACGAGCACCAAATGTTTGATTTTTTGGACTTGAACTCCGTCAGTTGAAGTTGATGGTCGACCGGGACGCTTTTCGTCTTCGACACGTTCTCGACCTTCTTGGAACTCTTCATACCACTTGTAACCACTTTTTTTCGACATAGCCTCATCACCAAAGGCTTTCTGCACCATCCTCAACGAATCAGGTGCAGAAAATTCACTCTGCAAACAAAAAATCGCCCTCCTCTCAGTGTGAACACTTTTTCTAATGAATAATAAGTAAAAGTAATTGATGTTCTGTGTTTGGAATTGAATTGGAATTTGAAGAAATAATAATGAAAATGTTCATTTTATTATTTTATGAATATAATGGATGAGTTCATATCACTATCGATCAGAAATAATCAAACAATGTTCAATCGAGATCGATTATCTTTGTTTCATTCTGAACGATACACTGACAGAAAAACGACCTGGTTGAAACATTCGTGATCGGAATAACTTGACATCTGGTTCGATTCCCCAGGAGATATGATTGTGATGTCCAGAAAAAGTGGTTGAAGCCAAAATTAACTACATTTTCCAGGTTAGAAACACCAGATTCTTCTCTTGGTGCAATAACCTGAAAAATGTAGTTAATTTTGACTTCAACCACTTCTGCTGGACATTACAACCACATTTTCTGGTGAATCGAACCAGATTTCAAGTTACTGCAACCACGAATGTTTCAACCAGGTCGTTTTTCTGTCAGTGTAGCTTCCACTTCTGTTGGAATTTTATAATAATATGGAATAGTATGCATGCATCTATACAATAGATATTTATTCCACGTGATAGATAAGACATCCAGGCGTGATCACCATAGCCCACAGTGAGAAAAAAAATCTGTTTTTGTCAACCTTGTCAGGAATTTAAGAGATATTCGGTTGAGTCAACGGAATAACGCTGAACAATCATTCCTCGTCGTTTGATACAAACATACACTTCCGATTGAATGAACCCCTCAGTGATATTGTAACTAAATAAGATGCGCGTTTCAGTTAATGACTTGACAGTCATTGACGGAACCACCACAAATTTTGAACGAAGAAATGAAGAATTGAAATAACATACCCGTTCAGTGGTGGACTGAGAACTTCTATATCCTTCTCCAACATACGCGAAATACAGGACAAAGAGCGGGAGATCTCCCGCCTCTCATCTTCTTTTCCACGCGAGTTGAAGAAGCACAGAGATATTCTCAGGTCGCCACTTCACTCATTCAATTGCTTCCAGTAGATTGGTTAATTGAACGAATATTCAATAAGTTCCGCTGGAAATCTGTGGGATTGGGACAACCTCATTAATGCGATGGCTTTTAATGTAGGATGAAATCTATTCTAATAAAAAAAAATGGATGAAAATACAGGATCGGATGAATCATATTCGAACTGGCGTTTGTGGGTGGAGGTTATAAATCAGTCTCCGTAGCACAGTGGGTAAAGCGCTGGTCTACGAGACTGAAAGTTGTTGGTTCGATTCCCCCCAACGATGAAGCGAAATTTTTATTTCAGAATTCTTTCATACAAAATCGTCTAGAGAAAACAATCGATCAAGTTGTCCATAAATTATTGACGGAAGCAGCAACAACGATTTCCACCAACAAAATGGGGAAATATAAAAGATGATGGGTGGTGGTAGGAGGCGCTTTTCGACCTTTTTGGTTTTCGACCAAAGCTTCCCTCTAACGAGGGAGGAAAATCGTATATATCTTGGGTGGAGTCAATATCATCCCTCCAGACAGATTATTCTTACCTATTCCATGCCAACATTTAACTTGAAGTGGAGATTTGTTTTCAAAGATCATGGCAATAAATGGGATTTATTATTTTAAAATTTTGCTTAGAAGTCTTGAGTCCACCTCTAATCAAGTAATTGTGGTCATGGTTCAAGAGGGGTCACGGAGAGGTAGGCTCCTTCATGATCCAGCTCCTTAGCGGCCATGGGCACTGCAGGGTACATCTTCCCATAGACAGCAATTCCTGAGGCATTCACGAAGAGTTCTTCGTGAATTCTCATGATTCCTTTATGAGCTCACACTGAACTGTTGTGTTGTCTGGATACACAACATAGGGAAGACTGGCTACTGAGACTGCATGTATTGTCCTAGAGCAATTAGACGCTGATCACCTGCCTCCTGACACGGTTGTTCAATCCATTTTGGGAGACGGGGAGGAGGTTGAAACCAAACGCACAAAATGCGACAACGATGATCGTGGAATTGATATATTACTCCTCGTTTTGGCTTAACGAATCAAGTTATCAATTATGTCATTGGATACTGTTGAAATTCACACTTGATTTGGCTGGAGTGTCAGGGTTTTAGTTTCAACATGAAATTAGAGTCAGAGTATAAGCAATGCTATGAACAAATCAATTCAAAAGATATCCTGAATGTGATTCACATGGATCATCTAATAACCATATGACCAGCTGTAGATGATGAAAAGCCCACCTCTCGATGAATGTTGATGGTACGACCAGTTGTTGATGACAATGTCAGATGGAACCTAAAACCAAGAGGAAAGTGATGACAAATATGAGTAAGTTTCGTCATATACGAGCCTTATATATTAATAATGAACTTCGTTGCCATTTGCGAGAAGTGACTTTCCCAACAAGAGACATGATCATGAAATCACCTAGCACGTTGAAACAGTACTTCACTTTTGCCAAATGAGAATAATCCTCATAGATACTTCTTCTACAGCGGGTATCTCACGAGCAAGATATAACGAGTACAACATCTTCATGAAAAATTATCGATCCAAATTGATGAATCAATGAACATCTCATTACTGTTTCGTTTTGCATTTTTGTTTGATCTCAAATAACGTGTTTTGAGACTTCTTCAAAGTCCTATTGTAAATAGATGTAAATCCTTATTCATTTTGTGCGTGCTAAGTAGTTGTGGCATTGCGAATTTATCACCATTTGAACATGATTTTATATTTAATCATATCATAAATAACCCTGTGACGAAGTCAGTTTTTTTGTGGGACCAATGACAGAGCTTGGCTCAATCTTCCGCCAAGATTCAATCAAAAATGGCGTGAATTTGACGTCAGACCAATCCACACGTGGTACAAGATTCACTCAACATTGACCCAGGGTTGACGCGACTTCAAATTGAGAACAATTCTGGCTTGGTGCGATCTTGGAACAAGAATGGCACAATCTTGGGTTTATGATGGTTCATGGCAGGATTTCACCAATTCCCAGTGATGGTACAACTTGTTCCCAATTGTTGGTCGATGTTGATTGAGCGTAGCCCACGGCTAGGCTCTATGGTCAAAATTAGCAGAATATAAATATGTCTACATAGCAACAGGGTTTACAGCGGCTAGAGGAGTCTAACAGAATCGACCGATTACATGGTTCTGTGGAACGGTACGACTAATGAGAGAAAAGAGAAATCCCAGGACTGTGAACCCTGAATGAGCTGAGTAATCAAGTTAAAAAATAGAATTGAAGCACAATTGCGGATTATACGCTTCAAAGTAGTTGTTTCAATCATTGCAAATTGGGGACAAGTTATGTTGACACAAGTGTTACGAAATACTTGAAACAAAATCATTGGAGCGATTAAGTAATTCAAACAAATATTGCAGGCTGTGCATATATAAAAATGTTTTCGTAACAATCGGTTATGCGTATCTTCCGTAAGACGATCGGGTAATTGATTATACAAAAATTGCACGTGTCTTTAATACTAATGTTTGGATTTCGAATTGATGGTTTCTAGTCTATGCCTATTCTTTCAAGTCCAGATTTGCTAAATATGTACAATTCCGCAATATACATCCATCTATTACTCCTCAAGACGTTATACCCAGGTAAGAAATGCCAATATTGACAAGTGGCCCAAGCTTGGTAAAATATTGAGCTGCCAAGCATTGCCGACCAACCTTGGTTCAATATACAACCGTTGGTTATTTCAGAACGCACACTGGGTCTCATAGGGAATGCCAATGAGACAGCTGGTATGAGCTCGGCAAAATGTGGAGCTGCTAAGCATGGCGAACTAATATCGACCCAATATGAAACCATTTGTTAATTGAGAATCCATTCCACGTTTCATAGGAAATTCATCACAACAAGTAGTTGAAGCTTGACAAAACATTCAACTGCCAAACATGGTGAACCAATATTGGGCCAATTGAGAATCATTGGTTATTTGAGAACATCTTCATGCTTGTAATTATCTCAGAGTTGTATCAATATTAATTATTGGTATGATGAATAATGATTCTTCATGTCACAAATAGAATGTCATGAAGAATGGTATATTCCTCCCCTCCAAGAAGTATGAAGAACCAGGTTGAAGCTTGTCAAAAGTTAATATACACAACTTGGGCCAGGTCCGGTTTGGTCATATGAACCATACTCCAAAAAACTCAAATTACATGTATTGTGATACCTTGGGCCATGCTCAGTATTGTTTTTTGGCTCAATATCGGGTACCAAGCCTGGCACAAGGTTATCATTCCAAGCTTTTATCAAGCTTGTTTTATTATGTTTTATGGATTCTGGCCCTGAAATTGGGCCACGATCGGGCCAAGCGTGGGCCATTTGTCAATTCCTATCTGGGTATGGATATTTGGGGTCTTCAGAAATACGTATATTCCCATTGGAAATCCATTGAATTTTTTATGAATATCCAGAAGGCATTGAATAAATACAATGTGGTCTCGTAATATTCTTAATTCAACATTCCATAGTTTAAAATGGGAAACTGGAAAAATGAGGCTGTCGGGGTCATAGTGGCGTAATTGGTTAACGCACCCCAGTACCCATGGGTAATTCCAGGTTCGACTCCTGGCCATGGCAGTTTTTTTTCAAGATTCTTTCCCTATAGTTCATGCGAGCTTTAATTTTCAAATTTTCAAATATGTCCGTTTTCTCTCGTCGTTTGTGAGTGCGAATTCAATGGTATCATTGGCTCACTCGATACAAGAGGGAATATAATTTGGCACGTTTCAAGGTATTAAAAGTTCATCTCTTTCCTTCTAATCTATACTCTGAGCAAGGAGTTGCGGTTATTAGAAACATGAATCCGTACGTGTTTGTTCGCTGCATCAGCGACATACACGCATCGATTGTTCTCATTGATTGATGTAAATGTCTTCGTTTCGATTCATGCACATGATGTGGTTGTTAACATTGAATAAAATTCAGCCCCAACATTCATTGTGTACAGAGTTTATTGACGACTCTTGAAAGTCTTCACTGTTAGAAATTCCTAATTAAACTTACAATTACATGTAATGGAAGCAAAAGTTATTCATATAACTGAAAAATTTATTCAAATTTCAATTACATTTGAATGAAATTTCAGTCACGAAAATATATATTAGTGTATGATATAATATACCCAGGCTCGCAATGCCAAGACTGACAATCGCACCATGATCGGCGTCAAGCTTGGTTTTGCCAAGTCTGGTTAGCCTGGCCTTGGCCGATGCGTGGCCCGCCATAGCTGACTAAGCGTTGATAGAGTCTCGGACACCAATGTTAGGACAAAGCATCTTTTTCCGTGTTTGATTTCATTTTCGTCAACCAAGCCTTGACCAATACTTGGCCCGTCATAGCTAACTGAACCTTGATAACGTCTTGAACATAAATGATAGGACCAAGCATATTTTACCGTGTTGGATTTCCGATATATTATATGAAAGCTGAATGCTCAGCAGAAAACGTTATTATCATCCTGAACATCAATCTAGCTTGATAACATTGTTGACCATCAAGCTACACCTGGTAATGACTAGCATTGACTCGAACCTGTCACCAAGTTTGGTCAATCACTCAAATGTGAATGTTCAATCAAACATGGACGCTACGTGAATCTATCCTACTCATTCAGCTCAAATTAGTATTGTATATCAATAATGGCAAAAATATCGATTGCAAGCATGGAACCAATATTGAATTTTAATATTGAACCAAGCTCGGATTCCAAGCATTGAACATTGTTATCGTCCCAAACATTAATCTATTTGGTGCTAATGTGGCAACCAAGCTAGGCCCGGTGTTGACTAGCACTGACTCAAGCTTGGCACCAAGCATGGTACGTTTGTCGAAGCATATCTGGGTAGCAACAATCAAAAATTTAGTTACGTGTAAATTGATTCTCATTTCAATCACCAAGAATTGGAAATTCCATTCACAAACATACATGAAAAATACATTAAATTTACCCTAGCCTGTATGTACCATGGGGCTTACCCTGGCCCAGCACGAGCCCCATCCTGCCATCATGGGCCCAAGAGTGGACCAGAATTCATACACGCTAGGGTAAAGACTTTCCCTAACAGTGTTTCGACAATCTTCCACCTCGCAACAGAGATGATTTTTTTTATCATTCTTCACAATCTCTTAGTTCTTGGATCTTCAAGATCACGTTCTTCCCTGTTTTCATTTTATTCGAATCTCTTTTGAAGTTGTTTCAATCTCCACAATATTTCCTTCATTTAATTTCATATCCCTTTCTAGGTGCATATAAAATTCTAGACTTTAGTGATTTTCTGTTCCTCAAGAAAGAAAAAACCCCGATATCTGTCGAAATTTCTTTCCTTTCTTTTTTCAATTTTTAATTTGTAAACTTTTGATTCCCTCTTGGAACTCGAGTCCTCACAATTCCTCCAGAGAAATTTTAAATAATAAAAAGGAATTTGTATCTCTAAACAAGCTTTGCGATACTCAACCTATTTTTCCGTGTACGACTGCCAATTCGAACTATCAATTAACATGATGTATGGAAAGAATATCAGTGCTTGACAGAAAGAAAGATTCAAAGATACGGAAAGAATCCATTCGAAGTCAGTATCGAATATCAACTAATTAGTATCTTCATCTGATGTTGATCCATATGATCGTAGGATCGAAGTATCATTCCTCGGTGTATACGAAAAGAGAAAAAATGGATATTGAGGAAGGTTGGAGGAGTAAAAAGAAAAGAAAAGGAGCGTGCCAAGGCCGACGTACGTCGTGTTTTCATTAACTTGAACTAAAGTGCCATCAATTTAAATGCTGATGAAAGCCGGCTTGTCGTCGTCGCGGCCGTCGTTAGGCGCACGAACATTTTCACGCCATCTTTATGGATATTAGTATAGTAGTCGTGTCGGTTTGCTATGCTAAACCACTGCTTAATTAAATCATCCAGGAATTCGTAGTATTTGATGAGATTCCATGTAAATCGATATGACAAAAAATTAAGCTATTGCAAACGGGAATGTTGAAATATTACATTTCCAAAGATTCTCCGAAGAACCAAGACTAATTTCGAAATTGATATTGATCTTCAATTATATATCAATTTGTACAACATTATTTCGAAAATAATAATACACGTGTAGGTAACATGATTAGGATATTTTTGGATGATCATTGTGTGTGAATTATGTACACGAAAAGACGAGTTCATTCTCATGTGTGTATGGACCAATGGCCCAATGATGAACCAAGCCTGGCACAAGACCTGCCGAGACTTGTCTTCAACAATTTACCAAACTTGGCCCAGGTTTGGGAATGATAAGATCAGGACAAGCTTGGACCAGTGGTTTTGCCAGGCCCGGTCCAATTCATTTACCGAGCATCAATCAATGCTTCTTTGATCGCAGATATGGATGAAAAAAGCAATTGTTTCATATTTCTCCCTCAGAATATCGTACATGAATTATCTTAAAAGGATAGAAAAAATGTGAGAAGACTGGGACAAGCTTGTATGATCATTGGAAAATTTGCACTCTTTGATGTTTCAATCAATTTTGATTCTATTGTTGAATTCTGTTTAAAGTAAACTATTAAGATCTTACTAATATTTATAAACATTGTGCCAATCATGTGGGCAATATTGGCACAATTGTTCTCAACGAATGCTCGATTCTTACACTTGTGCCAAGCTTGTACCAAATGTAGTGACCATTTCAAAAGTGTTAACAAATGTAACATGACTGACTATCCATTGGGAACAACGGGACAATCATGGAACAATATTGGGCCAATTGTTCTCCACGGAGGTTCGTTTCTGACACATGTGCCAACCTTGGGTTTTTTCAGTCTTGGCAAAACCTGCATGGGTTGATATTTAGAAAAATTACAGTCAATTTAGGGAAAAAGTGATAGTTTCACTGTCAGAAATAACAATAACACGATCAACCTTTGATATTTTTACAAAGAATTTTCTACAAATATTTTTCAGCGAGTCTCTTTTTCCCTAAATTGACAGTCATTTTCCTAAATATTACAAGTAAACTGTTTACTATTAATAAACTCTGTCTTTCCGTGTACAATTGCTTATACAGTTTGTTTCATGATTCACTGGAGATACTTCAGAGGCGTTATTCTGCAGCCAAAATGCAATAATTTCCCGTTTGGAAAAAATTTTTTAGAGGCTTAGCTTAGTTTTTGAGCTATAAGCATTTTTTCAAATTTTTTTTCAAATGCAAATCACTCAGAAGCATTATGTTCTACATTCTCGAGCTCCACACCATTCTCTGAGTTGGAAAACGTTGGATCTTTGGAAAAAAATTCAACTATCTCATCATTCTTCGTTTCGAGCTGCCGAAAAATTTTTTCCAAACGGGAAATTTTTGCATTTTGGATGCAAAATAACGCGTCTGAAATGTTTCCAGCGAATTATGGAACACCCGGTATCATTTGTAGAGATAGAGAATTTGAATTCTTGGAAATTTCAATTCATCGTTAAAAGGGTATCTTCGATGTCAACCCAATTTTAGAACATTCTCATATCCTGTTCGTGAATCTAACCAATTTTTTTCTGTTCAAATAAGAGCAGTCAGTGGGATCGGTTGGCGTACAGGTATATTCGATTTTAGCATATCGCAATTTCACACGTGTTCACAGGTGCACAAGGGTGTATATACAAAACAAACCGGTCAAAGCGGCCCGATGGAGTCAGCTAACCAACATTCAATCGGTCTCGTGTTTGGTTTAAATTTCATCGGCCGGTTTTCTCTTTTCCCTTTGTTTGTTATTTCGCGCGGTTCGAATTAAAATTGCTATCATAAATCGAGCGGTAAAACTTTCATCTAATACTTTTCGTTCTTTTTCTGTATTCGTTCTTGTTTATCTTGAATTTTCAATGTGCGAAGATAACAAGTGAATCTACAAACACAAAAAGAAGTATGAAAAATATTCAGAATTTCCCCATATTTATCTAAGGAAAATTTCCCATACTCGTATGGGAGAAGAGAATTCCGGTACATGTATGGAAATTTGCACATAAACAAACGTTTTTATGAGATTTTTAATGTACATTCATGTGAAGTTTCCTATGAAAATTAATGACTATTCATGTAAATGGTGAATTTTCAATGAGTATTGAAATGAATTGCACGTTCGTCATTTTACCGATGTTACATATGATGGTACAAATAAGGGGGTATAAGCTATAACCATCGATAATCGGCCAATAGCGAACATGGTAGGAAAAAGGATCATCAGCAGCCCCTATATACACGATTGTCCTATCTCATATCCCATCCTACCATACAGAAACTCGCAGGCAGCATGACAAATAACTCTCACAATGGTCCCATTCCCTAAACTTACATTTCCATCTCTCTTCTTCTTTTTCTTCTCCGTCCCCATCTTTACTCACCCTATTTTCATCGACTAACCCTTCAGAGAGTTCCATCCCTTTTCGAAGCGTTTTCGATCGTGTTATACACGACCAGATCGGTTCCGGCAATTTTACATTCATGTCAGAGCTGTAGTTGATTTATTATAATGTTTGCGTCCTCTCTGTATTCGTTTCTCCATCTTCCTTCTGTTTCTTCTACTTCTCTTTTCAGCCCTCACAACAGTATCTTTTGTCCCTTTCATTGGATTCCTCAATCGAATGAACTTTGAAAATGTGCGTGGTGCGTCAACCACCAGCCGATATGGCAATTTTTGTTCCATCAGCATCAACGCGACTCCTCTCAAATAAAAATTGAATGGTTCTTTATAGATGTATGCAACGTTCAAATTCTCAAACATCCTCTAGATTCCAATAAACTTGACAGCTTGTCGCTTCTTTCCCGACTTATGATACGAAATAACGAAAAAAAAAGGAGACGTATAAAATAGAGTTTCATTTCATTTCCCGAATTCGATTCGCCATAAAGATTTTTATCCCTCTCCAAAGCCATGACCGCAACCGGCAGCCGTACTGGAAAATAGAATAGAGTCGTCGACGGACCAGACGCGAGATATCAACGGCGCAGCTTTCAATTCCCGCGACGAAATCGAGGAAGAAGAAGACAGGGACTCCGAGAAGGTGGGAAAAGGAAGAAAGAAGGAAAAAACAAGAAAAAAAGTCACATTCGTGAGAGGATATTTTCGCTTGGGGAGACATTCAATCGTTTGGCGGCAAACGCCTTCCAAGATGGCGACTGAACTCGATTCACACATTCTCTAATCGAAGTGGACCCGATTTTATAGAAGGTGTGTGGAAGACTTCGTGGTCGTCCTGATCTACGTTGTTTCCCGACCGCACAGATTTATGGATTCCAAGGGACGTTCTATTGCAAAATCGTCCTCTTCTTGTTTATATTGGTTTCCGGTTAACTTCAATACCATCGTGTATCTGGAGAGAGAGGAAACAAGAATCGATCTCTAGGGTCAAACTATACCGTAAGAAAAAGATTTCTATGATCGCGTGAATCGTATGAACCGGTGATTAAATTCTTTGATAACTGAATTTCCTCTCTATCAATATACCAACTTGACGATTTTCCTCCCGAGTATCCAAACTATTTTTATCTCCAACGCAGATAAGTTTTGTCACGATTCTAATACGATTCTTAAACGTTCGACTATCAGTCAAGATCATCGGTGCAACGACGAACGGGCGGAGATTAAACTTCAACTCATGCTAAAAACGAGGAATAAAAGGAGGAAGAAACAAGAGAAAACATAGAAAGTGGTTAGTTGAGTGTGGCTACACGCGCGATTGACGATTCAAAAAGGTTTTTGCTCGATTCTTGAGGAGTTTGTCCTCTCTCGGAAAGTGCGCGCCGCGATTTGCGATTCCCGAAGCTCCGCTTTCAGTTCAGGTTGCATTATTTTATTAGAATGAATTATTCATGTGCGTCACTTACACGGTATGCATAAGTCGCGCTCTTTCATCAATCCCCGCCGTACAAGAGATCTCTCGTGTGTCTTGTCTTCTATATATTCTCTGTTTCCACCTTGTTTCCTCTCTTTCAAGATGTCGTTAACTGTTTATGTGTTGTACAAGATTGTGCATACACTGTTGCTCCAAGATCAAAGATCAATCGAGTGACGAGTATCCAGGGGAAAAAATTCATCATCAGCGAGTTTTGTAACTGTTCATCGGTTCATTATCTTTTTTTCTTATGATACTTTTTTAAATTAATCACAGTCATTATTCTCACAAGATGGTGAGCATTTTTTAAGATGATTCATGCAAATCACTCCTCGATGCAAACATTTTGAAATACTATATTCTTGAAGATTTTTATTCAAATTTTGATTGGGTTTCTACCGAATAAAGTTCACTCTCCTAAGTTAGATTCTCATTCAGACATCTTTTACTTTTGTAGAATAATTTTTCAAGATTCCCTCAGTACAGAGAAGGCAAGGTCATTCCGGGGTAACAAATTTCTGCTGAAAAAATGTTTAGTAGGAATTTGTTTTAGAACAGAAGTAGGTTCGTAAATTCTTCCTATCAAATTGTTGTACATCGATATCTCCAGGGGAATAAAATCCAGTAAACGTTCCGCAATGTGCTTTGCATCCTCAATTGAACTGTTCAATTCTCCAAATCGCTTCGAACTTTCAACAACTGGAATCTGTGTTTATTCTGAATAAATAAGATTCATCCGAGGTGTCTTTCTATGCGCAGGATGATGATAGATTTAGGAAAAATTGTTAAATCATACGAAAGTGCAAAACAAGTGCGCAATAAGCACGAAATAAGTAGAATGAAACGAACATAGTCAGACAAGTAGATTAGAAGAATGAATAGTTGATCTACGAATTGAATGCAGTGCACGAGACAACCCTTCGAATTAACGAATTACAACGTAACGTTGCGACACCGTGTTAACAATCATGATTGTTTTTGTGTTTGTTGAGATGAAAAAAACTCAAACAACTATTTTTCTTCGTCTACATATCTGCGCGCTACGAAGGAAGAAGACTTTTTGATAGGAATGTCGGACTTACTTTCTTTATATCCTTGTTTCTTTATTTATTTCTTGGTATATACTCACGCATTCAAATCGTTTCGTCGCTTCGTTTTGCGTCCAACAAACGCATCAGAGCTGACTGGATTGACATTGAGGGATGACACGTTCCACGTTGAACGAGAACCAGCAACAGCAACGGCAACGCGTCAGAGAGGACCACGCGGCCCTTCGAGAGTTGTTGCCGTTGCTCTGGCTGTTGCATCGTGGGACCAGTCTCGAGAATCGGATTAAGGAAAAGAAGAGCAGAAGGAAAGAGAGAGTACGAGAAGTTGGGTGAGGCGAGGCTCGAGTAAGGAAGGGACAGAGCGAAGAAATAAAGCAAGGAAAGAAAGGAACATTGTTAAAGTTGGATGGACGAGAAAGCATTTTTATCCCGAGCATTTTCGTAAGGTTTTGCGAATTTGGTCGCGCGATCGTGCCAGGAATGACATCAACCGAGCCCATTCGTTCCCGGCTCCGGTGAAATCTAAAATTTCCAAGGTATGCGCGTAGTCCTTGATTCTCTGGAACAGGTGGTTTAGTGAATGGCCCCGTCCCCTTTCTTGTTCTAAGTCGGTGTCAAGAAATTCTCACGTGCTCACACGCATATTGTACTTCAAAGGGCGAGAAATCGAAGAGCCAAAGGTGGGGAGGATTGAATCGTCAGATTTACAAATCGAGGAGAATTAAATTTCTAATCGTAGGGGATATTCATCTAATGTGGAGCCCGTTGTTGGTAATACGTATAGAGGAAATTCGTGGTATTATGTGTAGTATTTTTTGCGATGTATGAATTACGAAACAAATAGCCGGAGAAGAGATGCTATGTAAACGAAATAAGGGCTATTAGCGGAATAAACCTTGCATAGCAAGTCTTGGCAAATGCTCCCTTTAGCTTCGATCTGCCCTTCTCCACCTCGCTCTTTCCTGATTCTTTCGTGTCCACACACCATCCTCACGTTGTACACGGAAATTCCAGCTTTTGCATATCAAGGCACCGCCACCGTTTAGCCGCCATTACCTCCTACCCTAACATCCCACCAATCTGTTCTCCAGGCACTTGTTTTATTTTAATTCTCAACTTGAAAGCTTCACGCATTCAGTTTTAGTTTTATCTTTTCTTTTTGAAACTCGTTTGACATTAATCGTGCAGCTAAATGTTGGAATCGATTACTCACTTTATCATGTCGGATCTTCATCAGGGAGAATAAAGAAAATTTTGTATCATTTCTAATAAGGCATAATTCGATTGGAGTGAATTTCGACGAAAACATTGGCATTTTTCATCATTGTTGAAAAACGTAAATTTGCTGATGCGTTACAAAGCGAGCCGGAAACTTGTGAACGATTAATTGACGTTCATGTACGTTTGATGTATGTTGATTTTTATTATATCGGAATCGTACACTAGATGGAGAGAATAGATGAGCGAGTTTAAAGTTAAAAAATAAGTTTAACATACACATACGTGTACGGGTGTTACAGAGAATAAGAAAAACAGGATATGTCAGAGACACCAGGGAAGAGGACACCAGCGAGCAATTTGCCCGAGCATGGAACGATACTTGTTTACTCGTTCGTTCATTCGTTTGACCGTTGGATGCTTGGTTGTATCTTTTTCCAGAATATCTATCGTCTTGGCGCTTTTAACGTCGCGGTGATCGAGATTAGACGAGGATCGCTGGTACACCGTGTCTTCCCGCAAAATCAAATAAAATAAGAATGAACGAAACGATTGCTCGTTAGTATAAGAAAAACAAAAAGGAACAAGCGTTGGTTGGGTTTTACTTTACTCGTGTATACCAATGTCTTGCTAACTAACGAGGCGTGTGTTGCGTGCTTTCGTATGACAATACAATCGACTAAACGCGTACAAGATATTTGTTTGTAAATTCAACTAAATAGAACGTATCGCGATTCAAGGGATTTCTTTTGTACGATTTCAATTACTTTCAAATCAATTTTTGCAGGGTACAAAAGTCGTAAAAGAATTCTCATAAATTTCTAAGTAACGTGGAAAACTGAAGATGTTTTCGATATGAAGTTGTGTTTCATAACTCACGAAGAAATTTTGAATAAAAGTATCAAAAATATAGTCAAACGAATAATTCATCATTTCCGTTTCCAATTACAGATCTTAGAAATAGTCTATAATAATAAACTCAGTGAAGCACTAACAGTATAATTATTATGAGAAGATATTAAATCATCTCGAAGAAGCTATAGGAGGGAATGGAGGAACATGATGGGAATGAAACGAGCATTATAGTTTCTACAACAAGAAACACGTTGGAAATTAAGTGGTTAGCTATATACCAAGTATCGTAGAATGGTCAAGTAAAACGCGTGCTTATAACAAAGTTGCAGGAACGTTTATACATGGTGTTCAGACTCTTGGTGCATTAGTGACGCTTGTTAACGCCGTTGAAAGTAGGCGCAAGAAACTCCATAAACGCGCGCAAAACTGCCCCTAGTTTCAGTCCGCATCCACGAACGTATTATACTCTTTTCCTTATTCATTCTCTCTCACGTTTTCTTTTCCTTCATCGTAATATTTATCTCATATACTCAATGTATTACTCTCAACTTGTATGAACATATCATTATACGTATTATGTATTTTTTTCACCATATAATCATCATTTATGTTGATGTTTGTATCATTTTTCATATCGTTATTTTTTATTGAAAGATATCATGTATTTACGATCGACGGCTTCCCTGAAAACGATTCTGCTGAGTGAATTCCATTATTCTATGTACAAGCATTACGTTCGTACACACAGATTTTTTGAATATTTTGTATAAATCCTCATTTCTCAATAATTTTACAAGACACAATGATTATCTCGAGAATATCCTCTCCTTCGCAATTTAACCTGTGTTGTTCGATCAAAACAAGTGCGAAGAGCAGAACGGAGGTACAAAGAACAAGAAGAAAAAATATAGAAGAAGAAGAAGAAGAAGAAGAAAAAGAAGAGACAGAAGCATCGAGAGGGGGATGAGAAAGACCGAAAAGTGGTCTCCAAGAAAGATCCGAAAAGGTGCTCATCTCGCATTTGGGCTGGACAAAAAGCGCTGCCCAACAACGACTGATGATAACATCAGTCTTTTCTGTCCTGCGCATGGACGTTGCATCAAAAGTGGAAGTGCGGTTGGGAGGAAGAGGAAGAAAAGCCCACATTTCGACGATTTCGTGTCCTCTCCGCGTGTAATTTGTATCGTAACATTGAGTGGAAGGAAAAGGATCGAGGAACAATCCGTTGATGCGTCGGCATCAACCAAAGACCGATTGCTATTTCTCCGTTGAAAGAAAGAGATAAACCGATCGTCGATCGTTTGCGGATGAAAAAAGACGAACCAATTGCTATTCGACTTGCGTAAGAGGAAGAAAGGATTATAGATACCACCATACACTGAATCCAAACGGAATAAACGAACGCGAAATTAGAGAAAGCAAACTCTTATTTCGACATTTGTTTATTCTGTTTTCAATGATCGATACGTCATTCATCTTCCCCCTTAATTAAAAAAAAATAATATCGAAAGAACGCTGAATGGGGGAAAAGAAAGAAACAAACAAACAGAGACAATAAAATGTGACTACACTTTTATTTACTTCAAGAGCCAAAAAAACGTCCCTTCCTCTTTTTTGCTGTAACCAGTCGGCGATTCGATCCAATGTTCGAACCACGTTGTTGCCTGCTAACAAGCGCTTTGAGCCGCGCTCTTTTGCTCCACGCGAATTGTGATGCCGCTGACACTTTAGTGATGTTCCTTGCTTCCTTCACCGAAAGAATTCTTCTTTTCCTCTCAGGTGTTCGACTTCACTCGTCCATCAAGGGTCCCATATTCGGGACGTATGTTTCAACATACGTAAGAACGTCTTTTGTATATCATTTTGCGCTTAAATTCGACGCGGGCATCTTTTTGCCCCTGTATCCACGCGGTATTAATACGGAAGATCGGTGACGATATGCAACACGCTCGGCCTAAAAAGAGAATATATAAATTAAAGATCATGGTTCGTCGAAGAAAAACAAAACTTAATCAACCTTTCGTCGTTGACTCAACCTTTTTAGGAATTTTAATCATTAGCTTGTAACTTATTCATCTTGTATTTCATACGTTAATGTTGTTTCGATAAATAACTATTCATTAGGAAATATTATCCACTTGGAATTAGCGTGGAGTAAAACTATGAAGTTCAACACATTTCGAAATAAAGATAGTACAATGAAATTCAATAAGTAATATACAATGGATTGTTATGTGAAATATAATTACAAGGTTGTAGGATATAATATTCGTTCTCGTATAATCTGTTTCTGAAAGGAATCCGTTAGCCGTGCGTGTTAATAGGAGTTGAAATATCAAGTACATCACACCATTCGATACCTAATATCGAATGTTGTAAAGATTCAACGATAAGAAAATTGATTTCATCTCGATTTAACGCAGGAGGCATTATTGAACTTTGCATCTAACATTGAATCTTTCTAATGAGAATTTTTTCGTGATATTATAACCCGTTGGATCAGCTTCAACAATCGAATCGTTGAGTTGAAAGAAAGCTTTATCTGAGAAAGTGGGAAGGAGGATTATAATGATATATCATCAATGTTCTGGTTGAAATAATATTTTTAGGAATTTTTCATCTGATTGCACGTATCATTTTTATCTCAGTTATTATGGTGAGTCATATTCCTTTTTTCAGCAAATTTAATTAAAAAATCAGGGTGGACCGACGCGCATGGGATCACTTGTGTTTCCATAAATGAGGATGTTCGAAAAGAGAGTTTCCTTAGTGAGTGTATGGATAAATTCTGATTGTACACATCGTCGTCTGGAGATCTATGCAAAAGAGAATACTCAAATACACTGTTCTCCATTTTACAACGAAAATGAACATAAAATGACAAATATCCAATTCGTCCCAAAATCGGGGGTGAAAAGAATCTTTAATGAACATGGAACGGATATTGATGGAGAGACGAATTCACACTTTGAAACTCTCTAAGTACGTTTAATAAGTGAAATAATTTTATTCTGTGAATAAACCAACCTGACGGTCCAAGTGAAATAACGCAATCTGTTCTGAGATGAACGCCCTCAAAGTTTCAGCCATTATTACTGATTTTCCCTGATATTTCTATGTTTACAGCAACGGTGCTCATAAGACAATAAGTGAATCCGAGCAAGAATGAGTTCAAGGTGTCGTTGTCGAAACTCGCCGCGCGCCTAGAACATTAACACGCTTATTTGCGCTTTTACTTCTACGTGTCAAAAATTGCTCTTCTACTTCAACTAACGATTAGCAACTTACTAATTATACCATTCTCGTGCCCTTAAATAATACTGCAATGCGCAATGCAGATAAAATTTAGCCGAGGCTTGGCAATGATTTATCAATGTGTTTTTCCAATGGAAAAATTGATCCATCATTGATGCAGAAATGGCAATGAAATAGACCATCATTGGCAAAAAATTTGTTTATCAATGTTGCGCCAATGATAAAACTGAATAATAATTAAGACAAAAATATATAAAAAGTATGCGCATTTCACAATTTCCAATATTTGGGATCTCTGGTGTAACCTGTAACAAAGAACGATTGACTGTTCTTCCAGAGAATTATTTGAGCCTTATATATTCCTTGTATACATCTCTCACTACTCACGAGAAACATTCGATTGGTAACTTAGCTAGCAATTGAGCTGCCAAAAGTTAAAATTAAGGAGCATATCAATACTGAGCCATGCTATTCCCAATGATTGGCGCTACATTGAAAACTCATTTTTATCCAGACTAGACCAAAGTTTGTGGCAATATTCAACCACGTTTCAAATTATCCTCACTTTCAGTAGAATCTATCGTTCGGTTAATGTTGGACTAAGGATGAGCCTAGCAAGCACCAAGCTTGGCGGAGTTGTGAATCAATGATAGGCTGACAACCGAAATTCGTCGAACACCGATATCGGTGCGACGTCATACTCGTTGTTGATCAAGATTGAATATTTATAGCCAAACTATATTCCATTGTCAGCATTTGGGGAACCTACAAATTTTTATATGGGACCCTTTAAAAGACTGCACTGGGAAAATGTGTGGTTATGATAACGATCTGAAGTATGTTTATGACAGATAACTACAGTAGTGAAACGTAGATCGTTTTGATAACGATATAGATTGTTTCATACTAATCTAGATCGTTCCTGGAACGATCCATTCAGTTTATATACTTCAGATAGCTGTGACAGCTAGATAATATTGTTATGAAAACAATACTTTCCCTCAGTGTGTAATTGACAATGAGAATACTAAAAAACAGTCAATATGCTTATTTTGATTCGATTCCCCGCGGTCTGCCCCATCGGTTCGAATCCAACAAAACATTCTAATCCACGTAGAATCAATGAGGAATTTTCAATCGAAGGTCATTTTCCGTGTAACAAGCAACGAGGCCTTGTAATTATCTTGGATGTCCTACTTTCATCAATCACTCGCAATAGTCCCAGAGGTTGGCAGCAGCACCACAGCTGTTCCTATTCATCAATCCTACCTTTGACAATTTTCTTCCAATAAAAATCCTCGTTTCAATGTTATTAATTCATCACAAATATTCTTGATGTGAATATCATCCGTACAATGAGGAGGGGAAACAAGTAATTTCTTACTCCGAATGTAACTAAAACCTCTGAGTTTTGCATCGGGTATCCGCAAAAAATCTTATTTCGTACGTTCGAAAAATTCCACACAAACCAGAGAGTTTCGGGCCAAGTTAAACATTGGGTCAGAACTAAGAAAGCGGCTTTCTCTCTTCTCTCCTTCCATCCCTCTTCTTCAATTTTTTTTGGTTTCCCTCTTCATTCTCCTTCAGGTTCGGGGTCCCTTAAAGGTATTCTTGTTGCTCTTGTACATTTTATTTGAAGGATTTCTTCCCTGTCTTCTTTCTCGTCTCCTTTCTCGCACATTAAAAATGTATCAATCTCCAGTGGGCTACGGTCCGTTTTTTAGGGAATAAAAATACACATATATGTTTGGGTGGCGTGTTGGAATGTCCTTAAAAGCGTCGTAAAGAATAATACGAGACATCAACATCCTCGATGACGAATTCTTAGGTTCCTCCTTCTCTGTGATGACTCTCTGTGTTTCTCTCACATTTAAATTTGGGATTAAAAAAATGTGACGAAGAGGAAGAAGTATAGGTTGATGAAAGGAAGAGTGCCCTGAACTTTAACATTTAATAATTTTTCTTCAGATCCTCTACGATTTGTTTGTTGTAAAATAATTCCTGAATTCAGAAAGTGAAATTTTGTTGAAACTATCTCTGATGAACTCAACAATGTTCTTCATTCCAATAATGGGCCCAAAGGGAATCGAATCGAGGCCTGGAGAGCCTGGTTTTTGTCAATATTTCGAGTATCGATTGATTTTGTTCGATTCGAATGTTAAATTAATGACTGGAGATGTTCAAAGAATTTCGAGATGTGAAAGATTAATATTTGACATCGTAATAATCGTCGGTTCTAAACTGACGAAAGATAAGCGAGAGAGAAGAAGCAAGGAGCACCCCGCTGGCCAACGCGCGCAAGAAGTATTATACTTTTGTTTCCGAAGGTGAAAAAGCGGGTCCCTCTTGCCATGGTCTCTTGCTCAGGTCCCCTGCCGTCAGGACGTCGATTTATCTTCGGTCGATCTAATAATTAATTTTAAACGCAATATAATTGGTCGGTCGTAATTTAAACAGAATTCTTTTTTCAGTCATAACGATCGGAGGCGCCCTTTCGTGTGAGGATGAATTTGTGTGTAATCTTTGCCTCGTACAACGATATGACGAGTTATTAAAAGGGCTGACTTTTCTTGTATTGTGTATATATATATATATATATATAAATTACATGGTGTTCAACAAAAATGAATGAGCTCAACGTAGACGTATAACTCGATAAATTCTTAATTGAGTCGTTTCTATCCCTTTTATCGTCTAATTTCTTCTCATTCCTTTATGTCATTCTCATAATTCTCTATTAGTCCTCTGATAGGTTCAAAATAGATAATTATGACTACTTTCACTTCATAGAGAGTTTATCACTTTTAAAGAGGGACTATAGACATCGACGTCATATTTCCAGCGAAGAACTCTTTTATTTTCAATCTTCAAGATTCGGATTGTTGGTCTAAGATCCTTTTATTGTAAACCTGGAGTACAAGTAATTACCTGTATCATCGAAGAATTAGTATGTTGCGTGTGTCATTAAATGAGATTACTCGATGAGAATCCCCGATAAAGATTAAAACATTTTCTCATTTCTCCACATATCCTATTAAATTAATAAATTTAATTTAGATGCCCCCTTTTCGTTCGCACAAGAAATCAAACATAAACAACACTACGATTTTATTGCTTTCATCGATCATATTGAGGAAGAAATTCTTATTTTCCTCATTTATAAATCAACACCTGAGAATCTTTTATCATTTTTGCTCTTCCTGACTTTTGAAACTGGAGCATTCCTCGTCAATTCATTTATCTCTTGAGAACGAATATTGATTCTCAACGTAATTATAAGAACATTGTACGATATTATCGGACATAATTTCAAATCGTCACCGAGTAGGATATAATATTAAACTTGACGCCATAATTTAATCATATTTAATCGATACACATTATAATACTGATCAGGAAATTATTATTTACGGGCCAATACATAAATCTTGAATATTAAAGAGCATAAATATCCCATAATAAATATACGTAAAGGATGTATTGCAAATGCGTGTTAAACGAGCTTGGTCCCTCTTTCTCTGGCGTTACCCGATCCAGAGATAGCCTTCGATGTTTTGAAATATGTATATATTTACTCGTGAACATATTTAAGTGGATCGTAAAACGATGATCGATCGCGTTAACAAGAATCGTCACGTGGCGAGGATGCTGGCCAGGTCTCACTGTATAAACTGTAGGCACCTTTCAGACACGTCGTTGAGAATCGTCGTAAATCAATCGAGTTGGTACCGGCCCAGCCAGAGACAATACCTAGAGATTATCGGCCCAACAAGGACCTGCAATATAATCTCTTTCCTCATCCTGTTTCTCAATGATTCCCCCTGATTCGTGTGAATGAAGGCTTAAAACGGTATACACCGTCGAATGCCAACCGACAGATCAGCCGTGCTAATTGTGGTTAAGGAATTGGATTAAAGGATCCTTCCAGCTAAGCCAATTTACCAGCCACATTGTGGTTTCGTTTTATACTTCTTGAGCTATGGAAAAGTGTTTCCAGAATAGTCGTAGAAAAACAATTCTCTTGGGAAGTTTCACTAATTCAGAATCCTTTGCTTCGACCGACCCCTGTTCATTTTCTTGGAAATTTCTTTAAACATGCGCTAAAACTCTTCAAAATTGAATATTAATTTCCACTGAACAATTTTGTATATGCACTGTAAACTGAAGTGTGGTACATTTCCGTATTTATCACTGGGAATGATGGAACAATATTTATTCTCAATGTTGAAGACTGTATGTCTTGGTGTAGAAAACTCAGGAATGAATTATGTTTTAATAACTGTTTTGATAGCTTAGGGTCTCTTTTTTCTAATCATCTTTTAATCGTTCGTCAAAAAGTATAACAAGTTTTTTGAAAAGCAAATGCTGAAAAATTCGTTATTTTTACTGGTTTAGTGCTGGCACATTTCAATCTCATTAAAACAGCCTTATTCCTAGACCGTTGGTTGGAACTCCGTTCCTCTATCGATTCCTTAGTAAGACAGAGCAGTGCACTATCATCTTTGGTTTGGTACTGGCACTGCGTTGTTTCACAAAAAGAGATGTGTCGTTACGAACTTAATTTGAACTCAAATGAACTCACCACTGATGCCGTGGTGAGACAACGTTGCAGCAGTACTGAGAGTATGTTGTCTTTTCGTGTATTCCGCAGCGTTATCAGTTCTGGTTCACTACTGGCCCAGTCTCGTCTGACGAAACAGCTGTGCTACTACAGAATAAACTTGATTTCTGATCCCCTACTAGCTCAGTATTAGGACGACGTAACAGCAATACCGTTGAAGTATCGTGTTCTCATGTATTTTACAATGTAATCAGCGCTGGCTCAGTACTGGCATAACCTGGGTCTATTGAAATAAAGTTGATTGGATTCTGATCCACGACCGATTTCGTAGTGAGACAATGTTGGATGAATACTATGTTAGCTCGTACAATGTTGTCAACTCTGGTTTGATACTGGGACAGTTCCGTTTAACTGAAACTTGGGTTTTTCCTCAGCGGTGATGATTGAGTACTGGCGCACAACTGTCTGTGTACGGGAACCAATACTTTTTGAAACTCGTTCAACGATTGGTACCAGTTGAGAAATAGTAATGGCCCAGAATAGGTATCGTTGTTTCTGCCGGACTCCGGCAAATACAATCTCGCCAGTACTACGCCTCTTGACAACTCTGGCAATTTCCATATAGGATACAACAGTATTCACCAAGAAAAAATGTTACACTCAAGTGATTCCCATGCGTATTGTGCTGAAATTTTTTTTGGAACTTTTCAACGTTTATGAAACGATAATAAAATATATCGAAGAGGAATCGGAGGAGTCTCGGATAAATAAAACAAAAATTTATACAAGTTTATTCCAAGGTGGAGTCTGGGGAAAGATTTTGAATAACTTCAATAATAAATGTGTAATCCCAATATATATTATGATGATTTTGAATTTAGTAATCCGCTCTCAACCGCAGCTGGGATTCATAAAATTGGGGCGTTTTATTTTTCAATCGCGGCAATACCACCAGAGTTTTCTTCATCTATTGAAAATATGTATTGAAATGTAGTTGGGTCACTTGGGACGAAATGGGTTAAGAAAAACATATCAAATGAATAATCGAAAATGCAATCAAAGGATTGTCACAAATTTGAATATAAAATCTCCAACACAGAAAAAAGGTATTTCTTTGAATTGTTATTCGAATAGGTCCAAATAAATATTCCTCCAACGAGAATGAATGTTTTTTTGACACAAAGAAATTTTACACGAACAAAATATTTCTTTCTTTCAAAGAAGTATCTATTCGAACCCATTCAAATAACAATTTCTAAGATTCAAAGAAATACTTTCTCCCATGTAATGGCTCATGAGAACCATACAAACCAATTCATCGATAATTTATACATGTTAGGATTCAATCAATCACCTGTAATTGATCAACGATGGGATGACCCAAACAATTGGGATGACTCTCTATTGCGTATGTCAGCATCAGATATATTTACGTACACCTATCGACTTCGAATCGATTTCATTGTATTGAGTATGGGTTGAACTGGAATCTCGAACCGGTTTAGAACAGCTGGTGTATGTAGAAATAAGTTCTTCGTCCAATCCTCTTCTATGGGATTGGTTAATTAAACCAGTGTCCGGATTAGTTAGATGCTCGCGCGTGCATATACTCACACAATCTCTAAATATTTTGGCATTAACGATGAATAAATCATGTTAGGCCAACAACATCGTCTCGCTTCTACCACGGACGATAATAATCAAGATAATAATGATAATAAATCCTGGAATTAGTTTCAGGACATTGCCACTGTACGACGCCTGGTATTCTGCATTATATTCATTTCTCTTCGGGATTAAATGCATTACCGACAAGTTATATAGAGATATGAACAAGGATCCTTACGGATACCGTACGAGTATACTTATTTATTCAAACGATAACGTTCTTCGCGGATAATGCACGGATTGTACAATCAAGTGCCACGATGAATAATTATCTATTCATTATATTATTGGTTTTCAAAAAATCTTAGGGAATCCTTACAAAATGCGAATGTGATTTCAGTTTATACTTTGTCATAAATTCGCTGAAAGTTCTTGGATTGAGAAACTCTAGTGTTGAGTATTTCAAGCATCATTGAAGGAAATATTATTATCTACGAAGATCTAGATAACGATATAACTACGTGACCTATACGATCGTTTTAAATACAGCTTAGAATTCACAAGTTTATTAATAACGGTTGTATTATTATGATACTCTCTGTCAATGAATAATTCGATACTAATTGTTTGTGAATTTTCAAAAAGAACAATATATTTGAAAATTAATACGTTGTAAGCTGAAAAGTAGAGGTGCCTAATGGAGTTCAAGAAAATACTGACGGGCAATTAACGGTACCGTAAAGTAATTAACAGGTGATCGATGCCTCAACGTATAACCGACAGCAAACGATCTAGATATACACGAAGGCACGCCTTATTTCGAAGACACGTTGGAATTATCGGTACTAAACGACCAATCAATCGTCGAGTAATTAATTTATAAATCCTTGTAGTGTATATCCTTTAATAATGATTATTATATCAACAGAATGTGTCTTGAAGCGATTGATGAGAGATACCTTGCTTTTCATCTTCACCTTTTCATCATCATCGTCATCGAGCTTTCGATAATATCGGTGTTCCGTAATTCGTTTCTCATTCATATTACATTCATTGCAATCATCGTGCCATTTTCTCGAGTTTCAAGGGAATTCGTGAGATGATTTCGTGATTCTTTAAATCAAAACTTTGCAACATACTTCCCTAGATTCAGAATTTTGTAACGAAAAAGTCCCTCAAACATTTGTGAGGTACGCGTAACGTTCGGTATTGCATCGCAAAACTATTGAATGCCTACTTAAGTATTTCTACTTGGCTTATGAAAGCTCATCCTTGGTGCAGAATTCTTGAAATCTTGTGAATGAGGAACGAGAACATGTCCTGAAAACAATCTTCATGGTAAATAAGCGATGGTACGAATATTAGAACATGATATAACCACACGTTTGAGGTTTGAGAAAGAAAAGAATAACCCACAAAGAAAAGAAATATTGATGGATGAAAGTTCGATGTCCGGAATCGTGAGTTCTTTCTTCCTCTTCATTTCTTTTCCTCTCTCAGTGCCTGACTCTGGTATATAACTGACCATAAAAATCACCCTCATTAATACCAGGCGGATTTCATAAATCTTGAGTAATAAGTTTTTACGCATTGGTTATGGCGCATAATGGCGGCTTAATTGTGGGCCAGTAGGCTCGCCTTGCGGCGGCAAGTGTTCCCGTGTAATGCATACACTTCTTTTACATAAATGTGCGCGTACGTGTACGTATTTATATACATTTATGTACACGTATACATGGGAGTCTATGTCACACGCACGAGCATACATCCTTGGGATCTCATAAAATACATAAATACCAATACGCGGCGGGGGCATCGTTGCAGCACACGCGTGAATACATAAATGCATAAATATCAAGGGGGCCCCCTCGTCGACGAGAACGACGACGAGAACGACGACGATGGTGCATTATAAGACCCAAGAAGTGCTGCGCGCGCTGCTGGCCCGGACGCATGTCTTATGGTAATATTGCTTGGTGTTAGCAGGGGCCTTACAATATTATTTGTCCGCATTAAATCGTTGATGGGTTTCGCGTGTGCACACCCTTCTCGTGTCTCACGGTGCTCGCTTGAAAATTGTTAATATTTCTTTTCGACTTTTTTCAAGCAACTTGTCGATGGAGTAAAATGAGAATGATATCCTTCTTTTTCTTATCATATTTTATCTTCTCCGCAGTTTATTCATCCGAGTACATTGTTGGAAATTGTTTCGAGGAAATGATTTATTCGTTTATCGTTATTCGCGTGAACGAGAACAAGGGTTACCAGTTTTTGGTATGTCGAGATCGAACTTCATTTGGATTTGATCAATTTTCGAAATGTACAGAAACTTGTAATTCCCCTACATTTGGAATTTTCAGAACAGATGAATCCAATTGGAATGAGAATCCCTGCACAAAATTGGATTTGGCGTTAATCTAAAGGTGGAGAGAAAGAGCAGCAGTTCCTTCGGACTGGACGTTGTCTGGACAGACAATTACTTCATGGACCCCCTGTGGTTACCGATGGATGTCTCTTTCTCTCTATCTTATTGTTGTTCAGCGCTAACCGTATCCAAATACCAAGATACCAAACTATGCCTTCTCCTCGATCCTTTATCTCTTGAGGATATTTTTTGAGCAACGCAAACACGTACGGACACGCGGATTGAGCATCTTCCAACGGGTTGTTCCATCCTTCAGAGTCGCGGTATAAGCTGTTTGTTTAGGTGATGTATAGCAGCGATACTTATCACCTCGTATGGTATACGAGATATCCATTGGAGAGGGATATTCACCCTGGGATGTGATCGGTAAGCTAAGCACGTGCTTGAGATATTGTGTTCTAAAAAAGAATTTAATAACGTCTTTCTGCATCACGCCAGATGCAGAGTGGTTTCGATTCAGCCACGTGCTCACTTTTCACATATGGACGAGTTAATCCGATTCTTTCAAGGATATCAAATTTTCATATTTCTAAGAATTCAAAAAAATGAGAGAGAGAATTTCTTTATAATGTACGCAGTATGCCAAAATACCTAGTAGTCTGAGTTGGGTTTGTGTTTTGCTTGGAGTATTTTAATGGCGTTATAATGTATGTATGCTTTACCACCACTGAATGTTCTTTTCGCGCCTCTCAACCTCAACTCCACTACATCATATAGTAGATGCGTACAGATATACCCACGTGTACGTGTGTTGTAATCCATATAAATATACACATACAGTCAAGTTCGCAGGCTCCAGGCGTCTCGGGACCAGCTCAACCCAGCATGGGGCCCCTTCGATATATTCAATCACGAAATTATCACTTCTGTACGGTCCGGGGTACGCGTCGAGGACAGACCCCCAGGCCCGTGTCGCAAATTTTCTGTGCCACCCATCACTAGAGACTTTTCAAAATTTTTAGATTATGTTTGGTAGATACATCATCCTTTAATGATTGTTTTATGGTAATGACTGTGAAATTACAAGATGGCAGGAATGACTCGAGAATGTGGAAGTTCTTTTCGGAGAATTCAAAGATTCAAATCAGGGATTGTATAGAGCTATCCATTGGATACAACTTCGTATAATTCTAATCGCGCGTAGATTCTGGAATCTCATAAGATATCACATTCCTGAATTTTTCTCCTCAAGTGATGGAATTTTTAGTAATACACCCTGTTCTTCCACAAAGCGATCATTCATGCGCTACAGGATTTATCTTATGATATCGATGAATACGAATTATGAGTGAATGAAGGAGCTGAATTGAGACCTCCTTTCAGAGACGCAGTGACAACATGGATCATGAATCTGAGTGAAAACGTAAAGAATAGACAAATAGGAGTTCTAAATACGAAGAAAGAAAACATCTATCCGATAAGTCACGAGAAACAGCAGGTGGGAAAAAGTCTTATACACCTTTCCTCTTCTTCATTATATCATTAGCATAAATATGTGAATCCAAGGGAGCGTGTGTTCACGGATACAAATGCGCGCGCGCGCACACACGTGAAACCAGTTACTGGTATATAACAGATTTCGTGTCCTCTCGTGAAAATTTACGATGATGCTGGCAAACTTGGCGGGTTTATTAATACGTTATGCTCGCATTAGTGTACTTAAGCATGACGAATGATCACGCTACGGGAATTTTCATGGAAGGGGTAAAGGAGGTAAAGAAATAGAGATTCGAGGAGGACAAGAAAGTAATGCTAAAAATGAACTCGATTACATTATATTTCATAAACTCGCTAGTTTGATTGAATCGCAATTGTGTCGCCAAATCGTGCGATTGATCATGGAGGAAACGTTTGTTCTGGCGGCACAAAATTCTGGTTGAAATGAACGCAAAGCAACTTTTTCAGACTAAATGTTCATCCCAAACAAATTTTATATCAGCCGACCAGAAGTTGCTTTGCGTTGATTTAAAAAAAAAATTTTGTCCCACTGGAACCAACTGTGTTTTCAGTGATCAGTTTATTTTTAACGTAGAGGAATTTTTAGTGGAGTCGATAAGGGAATTGGACTGTTGAAGAATCTACGAATTCATGGAATTCGGAGTCAGGGTTCGCTTTGCTTCCATTCCATTCCGAGACAGCACAGCAATCCGTGATATATTCATTAAAAATCCTCTATGCAGGTAAGGTAGCAAGTGCCCGGAAGGCCGTCGACCCGAAAGCAGTGAAGTTTGCGGCTATTTGAGCAGGGCGAGGAACTTCTGATAATTTTTCTCGGGTTTGCGAATCATTGTCTTCCGGGTAAATGCAATTTCGGACCCTTGCTACCTTACCTTCATGCATTCTCGTGGTTCTTGAAGTATTCATTATACACTCATCTTGAATCGATGTGATGTCTGGTTTATGTTGCTTGAAAAGATTAATGACAAAACTCACGGTATGACACAAATACGAAAAATTTTTGTTTCTGAGAAAATGCGATCACGAATATGAGGCAGCTATGGAATTGAATTGAATGATTAATTAAATATGATAATTATTTTTGTCATCGATTAGTGATCGTTGAATTAAAATTTGATCCTTTTTGGTTAATTTCTAAATTTAGAGATCATATCGATTTCTAGGCGGTAGTTCGTCACTGATAAGGAGAGGATGTCAAACGGAGGACACCGATTTTGATGAAACTTCGTTAGTTTTTAGGACTGAGTACCGGACTGAAATCGGTCAAACCATTTGTCGAGATGAGCAGCCGTTTTTGAGGTATAAGCATTTCAAAGATCTGATCTCACTAACTACGACTATAATTGCACCGTAGCCAAGCGAGTCTCAGTAGTTGAGTGTTCAAAGGTCATCGGCTGCAACACTGTAGACCCACCCATGTTCAAGTCCTGAGAAGAGTATAAATTTCTTTTTACATATTAATGTTTTATTCTTTTAATTAATTGTAAATAATAATAAAATCTCACATAACTCATGTGGATCCCACTCTATAATAAATTCTGGGATCATGTTAATTAATTATCATCATTTTCAGCAAGTTCTGCAGAGATTGATCCCGTACAATGTTTGGAATGATAATTATCATAAGAATATTTGAAACACAGGTATTTCTTACATCATGCAAATTTTACAAAACTAACATTATTACAAAAACATTCATGTTTCAAATATGTTTTCCTATAACACTGTTGGAAAATAAATGTTTTATGTAATAATACTGGTTTTTCCATGGTTTAATGGGATAAAATTATTGGAAGATCATTGGGACAAGTGTATTGAGCTTCTAGGAGATTATATTGAATAAAAAAATATATTTCGTAACAAAAACAGTATTCTTTCATTTCGAGCGCAGAAACTTTTCAACCAACCTGTATAGCCTACGACTGCGATATAAATATATGATTTTTTTCTACGAAATTTCCTCCGTGCGTGTATATTTTGTTCAAAAAGTTCGATGGTACAATGGAAATGGATCTCACTTTATCGATATTCAATAAAAACTTATTTTCAAAGATATGGTATTTGGATTGAGTTTTTGGCAAACAATCATCAAAGTTTGACTTATATTTCTTCTATTACCGATTCATCGCCATAACGGCAAATTTATTTCGACTCATGAAGCAAGTTAGAAACAAAGATTTCTCTAAAAGATTGTTTCTGGTTATAGGTATGAATTACTAATTGCATGATCATGAAGCAAGTTAGAAACAAATATTTCTCTAAAAGATTGTTGCTGGTTATAGGTATGAATTACTCATTGCATGATCAATCGATGTGAAATAGTCAAAATAACCAGCATTTATTAGTAATGGTGACCAATTTTTATTGTGAATTATGAATACATTCAGCGATCATTACAGAAATAAAAGGTTCATTGGTGCTTGATTTATATGTAATTATGATTACTAAAAATGATGAGTTGGGTTCCTTTTTAACTACACTGAGCAAAGTGAACTGTAACCATTACCATGCCAAAATGGTAGTTGAATGACAGAATCTCCGAGTTGATGACGGCGGCTACGTCATTTGGTATCCATCTTCATGTAAATGGTAACCATTTCCATGTGCATGAACATTGCTACGATTCTCCATAGTATTTAGAACCAAAATCGCGAAGCTGTCCTGCAATTACTATTTTTACGTGGTAATCTTTGCATTCCGCTTCTCTTAGTGTATTTTTCGTATGTATCGATGATTAATACTTTCTCTCAGTGCTGATCTCATGTGATACACACAAAAAATTACTTGTCATATTGAGTGTAATTTGGAACGAAATTTAGGACAGGAACAATTGAGGGTCTGGATGCAATAACCGGGCGGGCGCTCGAACTGAGGTGAAAGTATTGTCCAAGCTGTGGGAAAAATACTGGGAGATAGGTCTTGGGAAATCAATTCAAGTCTCTTGTTATGATTTTTCCCTATGATCGATAGTTTTTGAAAAAAAAAAATAAAAATTACCTATTGTTTGAGAACAAAAATGTGTTTTCCAACATTGAACTCGTTCTGACTCTGTCATTTTTCAACGTATTAGGATGAATCCTACGTATTCTGATTCGTAGGACTTCCCCGAAGTCGACAATGTCGAAAAGATTTGTAAAAATTAATAACAAATTCATAAATTTTTGATTCGAAGTGAAAACGACGTTTTGCAGGATTTGCGTCAAAAAAACGTGCAATGCTTTGCATCAAACGTCATAAACAATTCAATTGTTCATCACGTTTTCATGGACAAACTGTTCACTTTGGAGAAAAATGGTCTTGACAAAAAGAGTTTCTCATCTTGTGAAAGATAAGTTTTCTACACAACATGTTTGTTACGTGCAAAAAAAAATGTTGGCTTACAGGAGAAATTGTTTCTTATTTTCTAACAAATAAATTTAGTACAAACCAGTATCAGGATCATTTATTCAAATCATTATTATTCTTCTCATGTTATGTTTTTCAATATTTGCTTGATATAGATATTTCATTGATATACACATTTTTACATTCCTAATAAAATCTTATACAATAGAATTCATAAAACAGACTTTATGATCAATCATGTTTCCTTCTTCATGAAGCGAGTTTCGTGACAGAAACGTTTTGTTGCCCTAAAATAGAACCTGCAACTTGAGATAAATATTTGAATTCTAATAAACGAAACACAAGAATCACGTTATGGATAAAATCGTCGTCACAAAAATCGTTTCACGGAAAAGGAAACATGATTGATAATTCATAATGATTCAAGAAATTCCTGACATGAAAGATTTTGAATTCACAATCCAAAAATCAGGAAAATTCAAGCCAAAAGATTTTTTAATTAGTGAGGCTGTTAGAATCATTTACTGTCCAAATGGTCAAATACAGACGTATAAAAATATATATATTGGAGTTTACTGTCACTTTTTGATGCATTCATTTTATCTTTTGATTTCAATTTAATCATTTGATTTGCACAAAATTGATCAAAAAACGTACGACCTTTAGGACTTAAATAACGCACTAATGTTTTTAAGTCGGTATATTTTTCTTTAGAAATCCCCAAACGTTTTGGTTTTGGAGATTTATTGAGAGCTACGAATTCCAAAGACACATCGAGTTTATGAGTGCTGTATGCATCATTGTATTTTTTATACGTCTGTATTTGACCATTTGGACAGTAAATGATTCTAACAGCCTCACTAATTAAAAAATCTTTTGGCTTGAATTTTCCTGATTTTTGGATTGTGAATTCAAAATCTTTCATGTCAGGAATTTCTTGAATCATTATGAATTATCAATCATGTTTCCTTATTCGTGAAACGATTTTCGTGACGACGATTTTATCCATAACGTGATTTTTGTGTTTCGTTTATCAGAATTCAAATATTTATCTCAAATTGCAGGTTCTATTTTACGGCAACAAAACGTTTCTGTCACGAAACTCGCTTCATGAAGAAGGAAACATGATTGATCATAAAGTCTGTTTTATGAATTCTATTGTATAAGATTTTATTAGGAATGTAAAAATGTATATATCAAGCAAATATTGAAAAACATAACATGGGAAGAATAATAATTATTTGAATAAATGATCCTGATACTGGTTTGTACTAAATTTATTTGTTAGAAAATAAGAAACAATTTCTCCTGTAAGCCAACATTTTTTTTTTTGCACGTAACAAAAATGTTGTGTACAAAACTTGTCTTTCACAAGATGAGGAACTCTTTTTGTCAAGACCATTTTTCTCCAAAGTGAACAGTTTATCCATAAAAACGTGATGAACAATTGAATTGTTTATGACGTTTAATGCAAAGCATTGCACGTTTTTTTGATGCAAATCATGCAAAACGTCGTTTTCACGTCGAATCAAAAATTTATGAATTTGTCATCAATTTTTACAAATCTTTTCGACATTGTCGACTTTGGGGAAGTCTTATGAATCAGAATACGTAAGATTCATCCTAATACGTTGAAAAATGACAGAGTCAGAACGAGTTCAATGTTGAAAAACATTGATTTTTGTTGTAAAACAATAGGTAATTTTTATTTTTTTTTTTTTCAAAAACTATCGATCATAGGGAAAAATCATAACAAGAGACTTGAATTGATTTTCCAAGACCTATTTCCCAGTATTTTTCCCACAGCTTGGACAATAATTTCACCTCAGTTCGAGTGCCCGCCCGGTTATTGCATCCAGGCTCTCATAGCATTGCCGTGACGGTAAGCGAGCCGCGGCACTGTAAACATTGTTCAATAACTCCCAGATTTTTCACTGGATTGATCTGAAAATTTAAGGAAACCTTCTTCGAACATCGATGAACAGCTTTGTCGCTTTGAGTTTTCTCAAATCGAAAATTCCCTCGACACTTCTTTCCGTGGAACCTAGCAAGCGCGTGTTCTCGAAAGCATTTGTTTATTATTAAATATTCATTGATTGATGAAATATTTTGACAACTTTCACTCACTAGTTGTCTTTGGGGATCAATAATAAAGGCGTATACTAAATTTCGAGTCATTCCCATGACTTCCCGCCGAGTAATCGCAATATATAATTTGAATTGTATTGATTTGGAGGAAATGAAAAATTTTCAATTTTCAATTTTTATCTCACAAACTATTGATGGTAAAAAAGATTTTCCCATGGGGAAAACGTGTGTCTTAATGAGTTCTAACAGGCTATATTTTTTATTTCTCATTTTGACGAATTTTTTTTTTCTCGTTGTGCTGGTCTTCCGTGTCAGACCTGGAACGAGTTCGAACGCTCGCCCGGTTATTGCATCCGGACCCTCAATTGAGGGTCCCCATGCAATAACCACTCAGGCGCTCGAAAAGCGGTCACGTCGAGGGTCGAAAAAAAGTCGGAATTTCGAAAATCTGAAAATACTGGGTGATAGGGCTTGCAAAATGAATATCAGTATCGGTCTACCATTATCGATCCAGCTATCGACAAATGTCGTTATGGATCCCGTGCCCTTTGATGAAGACACTCGAAATTGAGGTGGAATAGGAGTAGGGTGCACTGGGAAAACGTTTGTTTCGGTGAAACAAAATTTTGATTGAAATGAATGCAAATAAACTTTTTGGTTGGCTGAAATAAAATTTATTTAGGATAAACAAAATTGATTTGTCTGTATGAAAGCCTTAATTATTGTGAACCAAATTTTGTTCACCCCAAATAAATTTTATTTCAGCCAACCAAAAAGTTTCTTTGCGTTCATTTCAACCAAAATTTTGTTTGGCTGGAACAAACTGTGTTTTCAGTGTGGATCTCATCCCAGTGTAGTAAAGAAGGGTTGAAACGTATTTGAAATATAGAATGAAAAAATTTGCTTCGGAATAGTTAACAAGGTTCAAAATTTTATTTTTTTCATTATCAAAGAATGGTTACGCATAGTTCAGGAAAAATGAAGTCATGCGTATTTCAGTACTTCTATATATTCAATTGCAAATTCGGTTCAATACGCGATTCAAACTTCAAGAATATTCATTGATTGAATCCATAGAAATGTTGACTCAGAGGTATTCAAAACATCTTGTGTATTTGATGCGCTTGAACATAAACTTCAAGTAGAACCAAACCCAGTATCCATTTGCAAAGGTTAAATTGAAATCAAATTCAGGCCTTTTCATGTAATGACGAATTTAAAGTTCAAGTGATGCAATTTCAACCTGAAATTGATGAATCCGTGGTTTTTAGAAAATATCGAACAAAATTGGCACAAATTCCCATTGTATGTTAATTACGACGAAATAACAATTGGATCCACCCCTACACAGCACCCTGGTCTCGATGAATTGATAAAGAATTCTTTATGAATTCATCGTGGGATTCCTTAAGAGTCCCCGTTGTGACAATTCGGAATGAGTTTTTCATGAATCCTCGGTATCTATAAAGAATCCTCTAGAAATCATCATGAATTCCTGCGGAACTGACATAACGGGAGTCAATTTGGAACATGCTTGTGCTGTGTGGGTCGAGTTTATTTTGAAATTGTTATTCTACAAATCCCGTTGAAATCGAAAACAACATACCTGATGAAATAATAAATCAACAATGAACAAAATATTTTGAGTCGCAGTTTGATAATGCTTATAAGCATAAAACTTTACATCGATGTTGTAATATTATGAAATTATTACAGGGTCGATAGAAGTTTACGTATATTTAAATGTATATTTATTCAGGTGTGATCTTCGAATCATTACAGTGTTCTACATCAACTGATGGTACTTATTCACATTTCACAAGAGCTGCTCCAAGTTCAACCCAAAGTTAGAATTTGTTTCCGCCGTTGTTCAATGTCATTTTAAGGCCAATTACTTTTGAATATTGTTACGAAATGGATATAACTTTGAAAAGTATGAAAATTACAAAATTTCCAAACACCAAAAGCAACGATGGCGGGTAATTATCCAAGTTGCAAAGAACATGTTTGCACGTGTTTTCTATGAATCGAGAGTACTAAAAAGCATTGATAGCCAGTAGATTTTCATTGATTTTCAGTATTCTGAATGACATTTCTGTTCACAATTTCGTCCGCATCATCGGATAATCTCTGGCCTTCAACATTATTGATATTTTCCTGAAATCATTTGCCTCGGGCGCCAGTATTAATGAACTGTAGAACATATGAATAAAGCGATCACAAAATCAAAATCGAATATTTGATCAAGATTAAATTTGATACTGAAGTTTACTTTAGCTTTGCCTTCCTGTATTTTGTTCATCACGTTATCGGGATTTTGTAACAACTGCGCATCAGAAAAACTGTTATTCGCGCGCATATAAATAATGGAACCACCAGGAAGTTCCTCAGAATTCATAGCAGTAGAGTATTGCGTTCGTGTAAGGATTTCTATTAAAACAAAACATGAAGTCGTATTTGGTTGTTTCATCTCTTCTCTTGAATCTTCATCTCAATTCGATCTCAGCTGTTCCTCTTACAGAATCTGATGGTGAGTTTATTAATTGATTAATCAATCTATTTATTCATTTATTCATCCATTTATTCATTTATTTATTCATTCATTCATTTATATATTTGATCCCAACGGGAGAAGTCCTCAACAACGTCCAATGAATCACCATGAATCACTATGAACGGAATACAGAGTGTAAAATAATTTGCGGACCGGAATTGACAGGTGTATTCTACACACAGAAAAAAGATTTTTTTTCAATCCAAATAATTGTTACTTGAACAGGTCCAAATGAACATTTCTTTGAAGAAAATGAATATTCATTTGATGCAAACAAATTTGTTATTCGAAAGGAGGATCAAATGATCAATTTTCTTTGCATGATCAAAACATTTCTTTCTTTCGAAGAAATATTTATTTGGGTCTATTGAAATAAGAATTCCTCACATTCACAGGAATACTTTTTTTCTGTGCAGCCAAAATATAACGATTTCGTGTTTGAGAAATCTTTTTGGAAGCTCAATTTTTGAGATATCAGTATTTTTTTTTTTTTTCAATTCAAATCATTCAAAAGCATTGTGTTTTACACACTTGAACTTGACACCATTCGCTGAGTTGGAAAACGGTGGATCTCTGGAAAAACATGAACCAGTTTATTATTGTTTGTGCCGAAGCTATGGTGATTTGAAATTCCTGAGCTTCCAGGCAATCAGAATTCAGCAACTTTGAATTATCATAGTTCCAAAACTTCGCTCATTATTATAGAATAGAATAGTTCAATTTTTTCCAGAGATCCGCTGTTTTCCAACTTACCGAATGTATGTAGTAAACAGTGCTTTCAAATAATTTTGATTTCGAAAAAAATCTAAAAACTCTTATATCTCAGAAACTAAGCTTTTAAACGAATTTTCGTGACGGGAAATTATTGCATTTTGGCTGCAGAATACGTCTCTGAAATCCAATCCACGAATTTTTTCACACCCCGTATAGCGCAAAAGAAGGAATATAAAGGAAAATATTAGCACACTCGAAAGAGACAAATAAGCATCACAAAGCAAAGCTTTGAGAACATTATCTATTCTCATAGAAAAGTCTTCTCTGTCGATTTGCATAAACCTGCGAAATTTTTATATCATTTTCCATGTTTTGGGGACAGAATAAGGAAAAGGATGAGGAAGTTTTGCGTGGGCGAGGAAAACTAATTCTGTTTGAATTGATTCATTTGATATAAATTCAGGAGGTTTGAAAAACATTTGTAATTACCCTCGGAAAAAAGTCGAACAATTTACAAAAACATAAATATAAAAATTCAACATACCATTCCGCAAAACCCTATCAGGAACGGTAAACGCAAACTGCAGTGATAGTTCGCAACAATCAGTATCCCCATTAAATAATTTGTATAAATAATTGAGTAATTCCTCCCCCTCGCAAACGAGGTAGGAAGAGTTCATAAAGAACTCGTGAAAAATTCATAAACAGTAGCCGTAGTAGCATCCGATTGGCGCAGTAGTGTACATACCAAGTATTTCAGAATTTAATATAGTGATTTTTTGTTGGGGAAAATTTGATCTGAAGTTCAGTTTTTGAGAATTTTCAGATTCTTTTTTTTCAAATTCAGATTACGTCAAAGCATCGCATTCCACTTATTTTTTGAAATCGTTACCATTCGTTCAGTTGGAAAATGTGTGGATTTCTGGGGAAAAAATTGAAATACCCCATCATTTTTCAATTTAAAGTTTCAGCATTTTCGAAATTTTTAGAGTTCAGCCAATCAGAATTCAGCAATTCAAATTATTATAGCTCCGAAACAAATAATGATAGGTTAGTTTGATTTTGTTCAGAGATTCGCCGTTCCCCAACTTAGCAATCGATGCTGAGCTCAAATATTTAGAGCACAATGCTTTGGAGTGATCTGGATTTGAGAAAAAAAAATCAAAAAATGCTCATCACCAAGAAAAACACTGCATAGAATTGTGATGAAAAGTTCACGACCATCGAATAATAGCAACGCAAGATATCCGCATAATAGTGGTGTTTACGAGAGTTCCAAGTATTCTTCTGAAATACAGTGCTCACCTTTTTCTTCTTTCAACTTCGATTCACTTGAAACTTATATCGCACAATCAATGCCCACCCCACGAATTGGCTTAGAGATCCATGGCATTCGAGATGATTCAAACACAGGGACGAGGGCTTTGAGAATATTATCACATCATGCGGATTGCAAAAACATTTTCCTCGTGTGCACTGACTGATTGAGGTGAAACCTATATGAGACCACTATGGGACCATCCCATGGGAGGAGATGTACTATTACTAGGAATTGGGATTAATTCGTAGCGTTTTTTTAATGAAAAAAAAATTATTCATTTCGAATGAAAATCAAAGAATACATCAATGGAAGTATTGTCCATCACATTCGACTACTTTCGACCACCTTTCGGGCAAGGAATGAATACCGTGTCGGGAGAACGCATCATCTTTGGATGCAATCCACGAATCGATCCATTTTTGGCAATCTTCGTAAGAAGTGAATTCTTGCTCAGACAAGCTATGAGCCATCGAACGGAACAAATGATAATCAGATGGCACAATATCTGGAGAATACGGCGGGTGGAGTAGAACTTTCCATTTAAGTGTTTCGAGATATGTTTTCACCGGCTTTGCGATGTGCGGACGAGCATTGTCGTCCAGCAAAATGACTTTGTCGTGTCTTTTGGAGTATTCCAGTCGTTTTTCCCTCAATGCACGGTTTAAGCACATCAATTGTAGTTGGTAACGATTCCCAGTTAAATCACACCCGTCTGATCCCACTAAATACAAAGCAGGAGCTTTGCCACTGATTGTAATGGTTGGCCCGGCTCAACCTATGACTTTCTGCGCTTCGGATTGTCGTAATGGATTCATTTCTCATCGCCAGTGACAATTCTATGCAAGAAACCTTTTCTTTTTTGCCATTGAAGTAGCAGTTCATACTTCAAAAAACGCCTCTCAATGTCCCTTGATTCCAATTCATATGGGATCCAACGTCCTCCCTTCTGGATCATGCCCAAACCTTTCAGACTTTTTCCTACCATTGATAAGTCAACTCCCAATGATTCCAACAATTCTTGAAGGGTTTGACATGAGCCTTCATCGAGCAACGGCTCCAAATCAGTATCTTCAAATTTTCTTGGCTGGCCAGGCCGCTCTTCATCATCCAAGTCTAAATCACCAGCTTTGAAACGTGCAAACCATTTTCGACACGTTTGCACAGCGAGACCATGTTCACCATACACTTCCACTGAAATACGATGGGCTTCAGCAGCACTTTTGTTCATATTGAAGTAACGGAGTAAGACTCCCCGCAAAAACACTTCATTCGGTATAAATTTTGACATGTTCAATAAGTTGTGAAGTGTTGTTATTCACGATTCAAAAAAAGGTTATGTGAAACAAATGACGGCCAATAATAGCTGTTTCACGGTGAACAGATTATTGTAGGTAACAACGGAATACTGTACTATCTACGTCAGCTTTTGTATAACGCTACAAATTAATTCCAACACCTAATACGTACAAGGAATTATAATTGAATAAAGTGTTTAGTTGTTATTCTACAGTACATTCGAGAAACTGATTCTTGATTTGAACCTCACAAGGTAGTATTACTCCTTAACTGCAACCATTATAGGTTTTATTAAAACTCTTATAAATATTACGAGGAATTTTATTAGTCCCTTATCTACTGAACGTGTCATTAAATCTCATGAAACATCTTTTCCGTGTATTCACTAAAAAATACGAAGAGTCAAAGTCTCAGTCTTGATTCATACACTGTTGTTCATAAGCTCCCAATGAACAAGAATAATGTTCAGCGCTCTAGTAAAAATGATTCATATAAGACCACATATAAAACATATACGGTTATATATGGATAGACGTTTCATAGATGATGACACATATAATCCATATTTCATGCATATAAAGCGCAAATACGGTGCAGATATGCATTAAATCTGAATAAAATGTGTTCTTAAATGAAACCTCAATGCATATATGACCATGTATGTAGTCTTTTAAATGAATCATCTTTACTAGGGCGATTACATCCTTCTGACAAAGATGGTAACATTCATTTTATTCTCTCCAGAATACTCTATACTCAGATTTCTCAATTCATTTATTTGGATTGAAATTTTAACAATAAGTTCTAGAATTCGCATAACTCATTTCCCAATTCCAATTTTTTTTTCATTCCAGCTGAGGCCTCTTACAACAACGTTGAAAATGCAATCCGAAGATGTGATAGATACAGAACGGTACAACCTAATCCCATGCAACCAGGAAGACTAACTTGTATGGACGATATTGATTGTCCATCGATTATTCGAGATGAATGTCGCCGCAAACAGGATGGAACATTCGACGAAAGCTTTCGTGAGGTATATTGCAAAGCTCATCAAACTCCTCAACGTGTTTTGTCGAAGGATAAGAAAGTATATGTGTGTTTCGAGACTGATTGCGATGAAACAGTGCGTCAATCGTGTGAAGCTTTGAAGGAAAAAGGTTATCCAGAATCTTCGCCATCCGAATGAAAATATGTATGATCTACTGCATTAGACAGCGCATGATATGTCGGTGTTGTGATGACAAATATTCACGCACAACAGTGAGCTGTTTGATGTATTCATTATTTATTGAGTATTACGTGAGAAATAATTTATAGTACTAAATTTAATAAATATGATTGTAAATTTCTCAAACCTATTTGTTCGTGTTTCATTGCACCGAATATTCAACTCGTGGTATGTAATGGAGAGTGGTGGTCAGATAAAGTTTAATCTTCAAGATTGAGTCGTTAATCTTCCGTAATAGTGGTGAAATAGTTGACGTGGAGATTATCGTTAGTCTTGGAGAACCAGGGTATGACCAATAATTCGAGTTATTATAAAAACATTAAGTGCATGCATCCAAGATAAATACATGTAAGTTAACGTGAGCGTGCACACGTTTGTCTCTATTTTCTCTCGTAAAAAATGTGATTGAGGTTTGTAGTGTTTTTTTTTGTTATACACTGTTAGAAATGTCTGCAAATTCTAGGGGTGTGCGGGTAGCACTTTTTATCGGGTCGGGTCGGGTTCGGGTATTTGTATTTCTTTTCGGGTCGGGTCGGGTCGGGTACCCGATTAAATCGGGTTTTATATAATAAAATGGCTTGATTTTTATATTTTCAACTTCTATTCGAAGATGCCATTGCCGTTGATATTTTAAGGACAAATTGTGTTGAGCGATTGTAGGAATAAGGGGATTTCAGATGAATTCAATTCTAATATGAAGAATGCCATATTCACCACAAGTCTATGAGGGTTGTTACTCCATATAATTGATTATGCAGCGCATTAAGAAATCTCCAAATTGCTTCATGGAATGTTTATATTTATTTTTTGATTCAATTAAAAAATATAATCACATTTATATTTCATAAAGAATATATTATCTATTTTCGTATTTAGTAACCACAATATAGAATCTTGAACATCAATGAGAATAAAAATTCTTCTTATAAATATCAGTCTTTTTTCATATTTTTAAATTTGAATGGAGGAAGCACAACTCTTCCACATGTTTTGCCAGCAATCTTGATCGAGTTGCTGTCACAATATTTCCTGCTGAGGAAAACGTTTGCTATATTTGAATTACCCGAATGTAATCGGGTACCCGAAAAACTCGGGTAATTGAAAAACCCGACCCGACGGGTACCCGACCCGACCCGACCCGATAAAAACCCGATGACTCGGGTACCCGCACACCCCTAGCAAATTCAATATATTTCATGTCTATTTGTAAATTAAATTTCCAATTCTTGGTGATTGTAATGAGAATTCATTTACACGCAACTGAATTTCAAATTTTGACTATATCATATGATATATTAATATATCGGTACCCACGTTCTAATACGTCGTGTGCCATTTTTGTACTATTTTTCAGAAAAAGGTGCCAACAGGTGTACAGTGAGGAAAATCACATAGTTGCTGTAACTAAATGCTAGCCACAGCAGCAAAATAATTTATTTATATTTCAGACAGCTAGACTTTTATTCAAATCAACGCGCTTTGTTTAGTCAATTGAACTTAGTTGGATTGAGTAAAACTTTCACTTCTCACAAATAAATATTTTGATTTTGTGCTAACCAAATATTCCAAGTAAATCAAAATGTTATTTCAACTAAGTTATTTAGTCGATAAAATATGATTGTACTGAAATATTGTTGGTTACTGAAAATCAAATCAGGAATCACTAAACAACAACCTTGCTAGAACCCACGCAGCAAGCAGTTCTTCAAGACGTCTAAAAGAGTCCTGAATTCATGTATCTTCAAGACATTTCTAAAAGACATCTTAAAGACGTCTTTTAGAAATGTATGAAAGATCTCTTGCTGCGCGAGTTCTATGAGACAACTGTAATTGAGATATATTCAAGAACACTCATAAACATTTCTTGAAGATATCTTCAAGAGCACTTTTAGAACAATCCCAATTGACCAATTAGATCAAAGAGAATTAGAGAGGACATTGCAGTAATTCACGTATAGTTATTCACAGTGTCCCGCGCATTTGTTTCACGTGTGCAGTGAGGAACGACGACGCCGATGATATTGTGCAATATTAATTATATATAATTAATTACATATATATAAACATTCAAGATCCAATACTGGATAATAAAAGTATTGCCACAGAAAAGAAACGTGTAACCAATTACATTACAATAATATATTTTGTTTTGTAGCGAATGATCCTATTTGCAAAAACTAACCTATCATTATGCAGAATCATATATTAGAGGAATATCAATTTATTATTTTATCCATTGGACTTTATTTTTTATGTACGTACGTGAATTCAATTTCCATCAAATTTCACATTTTTGTGCAAGATAGAATGTTTTGAAATTCAGATTCAAGTGAATGAAATTGAATGTTAAAATATTTTGAATTTAGGTTATATACATGCATGAAAAATGCTTGAAGTATTTTTGCATTCGAATCATATGCAAACACCTCATATGTTTTGGTAAGCCTTTATTCAAATTAATAAATCAAAATAATGAATGAATTCGTATGGTTATGGATATTTTGATATTTTAATCGAGACATTTTAATAATACTTTCAAGAAATCTTCAAGAGATATTTGAGAGTTCTTCAGAAAGTCTTCAGGAGGGATTTAAGAATTCTTCAAGAAGGATTTAAGATCTCTTCAAGAGCTCTTAAAGACATCTTCAAGAAATCATTGAGAATTCTTAAACATTTCTTGCAGATGTCTTTTAGATTTCTTGAAGACAACTAAAAGATATCTATTGGTGTTGCAAGAGCTCTTGCAGTTTTCAAAGACATCTTTTAGATATCTAAAAGAGCTCTTTTTGTCTGTGTGGGAAATGACTCCAGTGACTTTCTAGGTTATTACAAGGCCTTGCTAGGCTTTGACAGTCCCTCACAAGGGCATGTTAAGGTCTTGCAAGGCCTGAAGAATAACTAGAATGATTTTTGCTGAGGATATTTAGTCAGGAGAGATTCTGAGACTTGCTCCATATTTTAGCACAATTTCACTGCTTCAAAAAAGATTTTGTAGGAATATTCTTCGGACAAAATGTTCAAAAAACCTTTGAACCAATGAAACTGACGAGTTTTGCTATGGAGTAATCTATTCTTCCAAAAATAAAATCCAACAGTCTCGTTGAAAAATGGACATGGATGGAAATGTCGATAAAACAATTGAAACTGATGAAATGGCAGTCAGCGCATGCGTAATCAGATTCTATTTGCTCAGGAACTTGAATTGTTAGTTGTCACAAATGAATTACTTATGCTACTATTGACTGATTTTTTCAATTTAAAACGAATAGATGTCAAATCATTGTTTTTGCTACAGCAAACAAATTTTTATTTATATCAAATAAAGATTCATTCAAATCAACTAAAATATTATTAACTAAAGTATTTTTGCTCACGCAACTAAGCGATTTCTCTCAGTGTACAGGATGTTTACCATATTATTCATGAAAAAGAAATTTAAAAACAATTAGGCACCTTTGATAGAAAACGTTTTCGCTTTTCTTTCCACGCAGCTTAGTTTTCCAAGTTTGGAAAATGAGTGTTCAGTCCCGACAACCCGTGTTCAATGCTCATAGAAGTGATTCCTTTCAATTCATCCTACACTGTTAAAAATTTCTGCATGAAGCTTCAATCACATGTGATGGAAGCAATTTCCACTCACGCGATTGAAAAAGTTCTTGAAATTTCAATTACATTTTAATGGAAATTCAGTCGATAAACTATACTATTATGGGTAATATAATATAGCAAGAATTGAAAATTCAATGACATGTGATTGAATCCCTAATTCAATCACCAAGAATTGAAAATTTAATTCACAAGTGTACTTGAAAAATGAATGAAAATTCAAGAAAATTTCAACAGTGTAATAGATTCCCCAAGAGAACGAAAACCTTCGGGAATGTTTATGGAACGTTCACTGAAGGTTTGTGTAAATTTCACTGTAAATCAATGGTTTTTTACTGGTTCAGATTTTCAAAGTACTTTCTGCTTGTTTTCAACCTCATCTTTTCCTACAAGAACCAAATATGTTTCAAACTTTTGTTTGAAAATTCCCCAATTATTCACTGCATTTTCATTAAGACACCAATTTCGTTGGTGATTCAAACAATTCCATTGTTCATTACCCACGTGGGAGGTTATGTTTTTACCGAATATCCACTTCACAACAATTTTCCAGAAATGCTTTAGAAAGAATCTGCGGTATTCACGAAATATTAACGACCACTAGAACACAGAATTGATTTCTAAATATGTTTCATTGAATTTATTCATCTTTCCTATTTGTAAGTACATTCAACTCTTTTGATATTTATTCATGTGATAACAGTTTGTTCAAAAGATCATTTTCACTTCGAAACTGGAAAACGCTGACATATTTCATTATGTCATCTTGACAATTATAGGCGTCTCTACTATGTTTTACGTATAGCTCAAGTGACTGAGGCGTAAATATATCGTCAAGCGAATGGGTTCGATTCCCGTAACAACAAGGGTCGAAATCAGGTAAGCTTTATCGGAACGCGAGAGCAGTTGAAGAAACAGGAGGGGAAGGAAAAAGAAAAGGTTAAGAATTCTCTTTGCGAACAAATTCAAGAGTCTTCCAAGACGTTTTTATGAATTCTCCAAGACATCTTTAAGAACTCTTCAAGATATCTTTTCGAATCCTATACGTGTTTCATAAGACATCTTTTAGGATTCGTTTCGGTATCTTTTAGAACGTTTTTTAAGACTTCTTACAAACGCATTGAATGTTAGTTGAGGTATATGTAACGTATGATTTCATTCCTTTACAGCAAGCAGGCATTACACGCTTCAGGAAGAGGGAATTGAAACATTCTTCGCCTCGTATGCGCTGCCTTCGCGTTTCGCGATCGAACTTTTGAAGGTTCCAATATGCATTATCACGTTACTTATTTCCATTCATCCATTTGTATGTTCCTGAAATGACATCCTAACACAAAAACAATCCATTTGAAATATTCAAACATCGTATTGAACGTCAGCAAATTAATATTCCCCCTACATTTGTAGAAAAAGATATCTGTGCATGAGTAATATTATTTACAAAAGGAAGCAATTTTATTACACTCGCTAGAGGGCAGTAAGCTGGTCGACGTAGTCAGAACTAACAAGGTAACTTAACCCCGAGGACCTTTACTGCACGAACAACCGAATAGCCATATGGATGTATATGAAGAAGATGAAACGAAAAGAGCTTCGAAATAAAGTGTAACTTCAGAATTCACGAAAATATTCAACTATAGTTCCGAACTGTTTGAATATCATCAAGGATTCCAAACACCCATCGGTATCGTTATCGCTTACCTCTAATCTTTCTCAATTTGAATGATCCGTTAAACTAAAATCCGAGTGTCTTTTGAAATCACAATAGTTTGGTTGCGACGAAGAAGGCTTATTATAATTATAAACGAACCATCTTTTGGTCAAATAAGATTTGTTAATAGTCAACAAACCTCATTTGATTGGAATAAATTCAGAATACTTTTTTCTCAGTGTTCAAAAGAGCGAAAAAAGACTGTTATGGTGGATTCTATGAGAGAGTTCACATATCGTATTTATTGTTTTTTCTTCGCGTGATTAAAAAATCTAGAGGCATAAAAGGAGCAGCAGGAGAAAGAGAAACCATTGGCTTGGCGAAAGAAAGGATAAAAAGGGCCTGCAGTGTTGGCAGACGAGCCAGCTAATGTGTCGACCGAAATATTTATGATGATTGTTTATGGTTCGTGCGTATATTAGCACGTTCATACGGCTTCTCATTTACTTTTTCATTCATTCTCTCTTTTTCCTTTTCAAATACTTTCTCAAATAAGATCTTCGAGTCAAGTACTTCACCCGATTCTTTTGGAGGCCGAATTCTTATGGACTTTCAAATGCGTAATTGAAATCCAAATCTGGTATTAATTCAACGGTTTCGAGGAATTATTTCTTGAATTTAGTTGCCATTGCTGATTTATCGATCAGCACTGATTGTACTCCAAAAGACCACGCCAAGAGAGAGGGGATCACAAATCAAATAATAATCATATACTAATGAGATGTGGTTGCGAATGTGATGATCGATGATCGATGGGTATAGCTCGGAGTTTGAGGAAACTCCTATTTTCCTTTATTATAAAGTGAAAAGTGTTTTAAAAATTGTACCCATTCAGTCAAAGAGCAGCTTGTCGATACGTCAGGGTTGGCAAAGCTATAAATTCGACGATCGGTGTGCGCGCGCCAGGTTCATTCAGGAAAGAAACGATGCAGAAGAGGAACAAATGAAAGTAGATGGAAATAAGAAGAGTATGCAAGTACGTAACGTCACCTGGTGCAGCTCGTATATTTATATTCAGAAAGGAAGCTCGTAAAACGACCATCTTGCCAAATAAACTTAAATTCCAATTGGCTAACGGATGATGGAGCAAATGAATATGCAGACTTTTTTATCGATTTGAAATTTAAATACCGTGAATTGTAATAATCAATGTGGTTGGGAACTAACGAGCGCTCGTTTCCTTTATCAATGTCCAACATCGGAAGAAAAATGGTCAATTCAACACGTACGAAGAAACATCATTAAAACTGGGAATGTATATAATTGATGAAAATTATCTCACTGTTCTTTCGAACATTTATATCCAAGAGGTTTCAAATATGGATTAAATTATTCACACCTCGAACCATTCGTGGTTCTTAGTTGATTTAAAATACAGATGCTTTCGATTGAGCCTTCAAACAAATATTGATTCTTTTCACTGAGCGTATAAGTCGATACTTCTTTCATTATAAATTTTTCGTCATCTTTTCGTTAATGAAATTGAACAAATCAAGTTCTCTGTCATTTTTCCTGTCGAAGAAGGAAAACGTATTCGCGAAGAATGATGAATTTGACGAATGCGGAACCCCGCTGTATGTTTTTCCATTCTTCAATCTCGCTGTGACTTCGAATACCAGGATCTTACATTGTGCCGATGTTGAACCAGCTAACTCTAATGAGATTCGAGTGTTCTTCCTGGAACCAGAACGAATGACTGATGGCCAGAATTAAATGGATGAGCGTGGACTGGTGGACTGGTTGGCGTGGAATCTAAAAGGAAGGTCATCAGACGCCATCGTTCTCTTTGAAAGGTACAATTTCACTCAACTGATCCTATAATGAATAAATAATGAACTATTGCTAATTTTGAACATTGATTTGGATAATTTTAGAGTACAAAAACGTATGTACTTGAATTTTTGAATTAGAATATCAAATCATGATGTTCATCATTATTCTTTGTCACGGTAATTTGAGTTTGTATTGAAAAAGGACTGCATAAAAGAGGATCTTCGATGTCTTCATTTTACATGAATTCTTTCGTACATCGTGTTCACAGAACGATCATCATCCGAAAGAACCACCTCCATAATTCTTATACCCTCACTCCGTAGAAATCAAGACGCACGCGCTTATTTCATCATTCATTTTCTATAGAGTATGAGAAAAAACGTGGGATAGGCGACTCATGCACATAAGCTGTAAGAAGAAGAAGAAGGGATAGAGCTATTGTGAGGATCGTGTAAATAAGTGCGAAAATAAGCGCCTAACGAGGCAAAGATTGACTCCAACAATGGAGGAGGCATTGAAAAGTGGAAAGAAATGAAGAGAAGCACGAGTCTTCGTCTATTCCCCTCTATGTTCAATTGTCCCATAGTCGGTGGTGTTACCTCTCTCACTTTCATGCTTGAATTGCATTGGGTGTACGAGAGAGATAACGCCATTACTTCTACGTGTTTCTATAGCGCACGTTTTTCTAGCCGCACAAGGCAGAAAGCATCAAAGTATACGATGCGTGGCTGGAAAAAATGCATAAAGTGTGTTGAAGAATCGTAAAAGAGGCTTCTTAAGGACGTAACAATGGAAGTCCCTGAAATCCATACTCTCCTGATCAAACCGTGAAGGACAATGGATGGAACAGCGGTAGGTCTTGCTTTAACAATGAACCCAACCGTTCGTGTGGAAATTCGCAGGTCTTCTCCTCGTATAGGAATATGACGTACCGGTAACCGACGAAGAAAAAAGAAAGAAAAGAAGACGAGTTGAAAGAAAATGTCACCTGCCTATGGACCACTTCGTAACTTTGAATGCAAACAAATTTTCTATGGGGATGGTTCTTCTCTTGGAAACGAGTATCTAATTTCTTAAAAAGGTAAAGGAGAAGAAGAAGAAGAAGAAGAAGTCACCGACTGAACTGAATGTTCATTCGCGGATATTATGGACCTATATAAAGATGTCACTTTTGTACCAATTCATTTGGAAAATTTTCCGATTCGAGACATTTATGAATATTTCTTTTTTTGTACATTCTTCTCTTTGACGAAGGATCGATGACAATTGACTTCTCGCAGGGTGCGAGGATTTTCTAATCGAATAGACGGTTCTTCTCAAATGGGATCCCATTATTGTATATGTATGTACAGTGACAGATGTAACGTGAAATCGATATATGAAATGTATTCTTTTTGTGATCCGAGCGTACGATAGAGAGTTGGGTGTGGAATGAAATAGATGTATTTCCAGAAATCTAGGGTTTCCTTGGAAATCGATTTCAAGTCCAGCGAGCTTTGAGCACGTATCATGATAATAAAATTTATATCCTCATTCGTAGTGAGGAATATCGATGACATAGATCTGCGAAAAAAAGGTTGTGGTTTGTTTTGAAGAACTGGAAGTCATTTCTGAAGTAATTTTTACGGTAAATCCGAATCCGACTTTAGAATTGCTCTATTCAATTATCAGATTCTTGAGATCTTATAACTTACAAGTTTTATCAACACCATTTTTCGCTGTGCTGAATGTTATATCACATCGTGACGTTTTTTTTTCCAGAAACTGGTGACAGGATTCGAGGATCATGATATGAATCCATATTGAATTCGCTACTTTTGATTTCTGGGATCTAGTTTGAAATTCGTAATCAGTAACCCAGTTTTGGGCGCTTTAGAGAACCCTGGCATGCCAAGTTTGGTATGAATTCGTTAATGTTAGAAACTGTTGTTCACGTTATTGGATTTTTGCCAATTTATCTTCATATTTTTTTGATATTCCATTCATTTGCGCTTCATGTTTTTGTGTGAATTTGTTATCATCAGGTTTACATTCATCAAATCAACTCAAGTTGGACCAATGAACCTTATATAAGGTCCATAATAAGACCCCAGTGTTTGAAGGTTAAAATAGCCATAACTTTGCAACAAAACATCGTACAGCACCATTTGGGAAGCATTTTGAAGGGTTCCAAGTAGAAATGCTCTAGTTATTGACGAGTTTTGTAACGCTCAACTAGCCAGATACTAGACACTTGCAAGCACCTCACCAGAACCCTACGAGGCACTTGCAAGCGTCTAGTCTTTAGCTAGTGAAGCGTTACCAAACTCGTCATTTAGTAGAGCATTTCTAAATGATGATTTCACGCCAAAAATTACTACGTGAATGCTCCTCATTTGCAGAAGAAGAAAACCTTGCGGATCTTTATAATCAATACTTTCCATGAGTTTCGGATAGTTTTCGCATTATTTGTATGAATTCTGTAATCGGTGAATGAATTCAACGTGGTGAATTCGAGATCAGGGGAGATGTTAAATTACCTTCTAGAAGTAACAATCGTTTCAGAAAATCTTCCAAATCTTGAGCAGACCCTCGAATATAGTGGAATCTAAGACAAATCTCAGTTGGTGGTAGAAAGGAACATATCATTCACTCACTCGACACATGTATCTATATGATACGTGATGTTCTTCAGATATGAGCAAGTTGGCGACATAAATCTCAAATCTTGTGTAAAGTTATTCCGGAGGTTGGTCTATCGGTCGGTCGCATAGTCCGTCACCAAAGAGTACAAAAGAACACACGAGGGTCAAACAAGTTAGCTTTTATTGTGAAAATTTTCTGCCCGATGAAGTTGCGTGTCGGTGCAGTGACTCGAGAAGGACAGAGAAAACTGTGGAATGGTTGACAATGAAACGCCTTTTAGGACTCGTTTTCCAACTCGCGTGCTATTTCGTTTTTCTATGGATTTTATGACGCGTGTGAGATTGAATCAATTTTTCTTTGAGTCTTTCTTTTCCCTCCAACGCGTTGGAAAATTTCAACAAGGTGTACTCGGAAACACAATGAGGAATAATACGAAAGTTTACCTTCTGCAATGATCGTTATTCTTCTTCTATTTCCAAACTACGTGAATGAATAAGATATCCTGAAATTTATTTATTCCTTTGGAAAGTGGATGGGATATTGATCGCGTGTAATCAATTTTCATCAACGAATGGTTGCGAGCGAAGATAGAATATGAGATAGCCCAAATACTCGCTATAAATGATTTTCTAGTATATCGATTTAGCTTCGTGGAAAACTTGTATGTAAATAACAACATATCTTTGTGGAATCTCGACGAAATTCAGAAGTATAACATCGTGAAAAAATCCTAATAGTCGGCATTACACTGATAATGGCTACACTAGAAGGGCGTTTCATGGAGGAGCTTTGAAACTCTGGCTTGAAGGTAATAACTCTATCCTCTCTCCACAGCTTGTTATACTCGACTTTCATATACGGGTGTTACCTTGTTGTGTGCGTTTCTATACATGTATCATATGAGAAATTTTAACCTTAACCACCGCTGCCACGTATAACAGGGTGCAATTAAGTTAAACAATTGCCTAGACCGCCATAAACAACTTGTGAGACGTATACGCCATGTACAAATCATCGGGTTAGATCCCAACATTCGTCGACGTGGAAAGAAAAAGTACCGTGTCTTTATTCTCCAACGTTTTTTTTTTCCTGAGTTGCGAGTAAAATATTAAGTCATTTGTAGAGAAATAAAATCTCGTGCTTTTTTTCTCCTTTACTGCATTTAAATCAAAATCATGGTTCGCATGAAACTTGTGTCTCGTTCTAAACAAATGAAAGGAAGTTCTTTCCAATTAACCAGAAAAATTTCAATTTCCATGTTCTCATATACTATATCTCTGTATCGCATGTGACTCGAATTCGTTTCCGAATATTAGAAGATTCCCTAGAAAAGACAAATACTCACACCCATGTACATCTCTATATCCATACACATATTTATACATTTTAAAATACACGGTATATCCACAGCTCCTCGCTCGCGCTCCCGCAATTACCTAAGATTATTTATGCTCAATGTACGGAACTCGGCGCGGCAATAAATAAGGATAATGGCGGGGGCCATTAAGTCCGATACCCCCAGTGATATTTTCTCACTCGTTTCATTTCGAAGTATCCAATCTGAGCATCTGAACCCAGTTGAGAGAGCCAAGCTGAGCGAGGCTTGTTCGCGCCCACACGAGACACGCGGTGAACCTTATTGCTTGCCATCCGTCAAACGTCGTTGCTACGATGACGCTTCTTTTATATGAAAACTTGACTCGAGCGTATTATGGGCCCATTCTGCGTCTTATACGTCGTAAACTCAGTCGCTCCTTGTGGACACGAACTCTGCGGAATCTTTTCCAACTATAGAGTTATATAATTGAGAATTGGCCATTCGTTTCAACAGAATTTAACATTTCCATGGGATTATGTAGAATTATTATTCAGAGGAGAGGTGTTCCGTGATTCAAACTGGAAGTGCCTATTGATATGTTGAGAAGGTACGTTATAATGAACGTAATGCAATTTCCATATTCCTGTCAATGTAACGATATGTACTTATATACACGTACTTAACGACTCTATGAAAGATTTTATGCAAATGAAAAATAGACAGCGGGGATTCCTTTTTTTCTGGACTCCCTCGAAGCTCCTCGAGAGAGAGAACTGGGAAGATATATAAAGTACAATGTAAAAGAAATTTTCTTATTCCTCTATTGCTGTGATTGAGAAGGAGAACACTCATTTGTTTCATATCTAAAATGTATCTAAAATTCAGCAACGGAGACTCCCAAGAGAACATGCACGTTCAACAAACGTTCGTCAAATTTAAAATAGAGCTATGGACGTTTGAAGGTCCATTGAATCTTCGTTGACTGTGAATTTATCTTCAATCAACCTCAAAGTTGAATTAGATTGATATTTTCAAAAAACATTTCGTATTTTTTCCAAAAGGCCTCTTGAAATAATTCAATCATTTATTTTGCACAGAACAAACAATGTTGAGAATCAATGTTGATCACGCGAGAAAGTACATTCAGTACAAATTTCACGCACGTTCAGTTACGATTTGTCCACGTTATATGATCTACATACATTTCATATTTTCCATAATACTCAAATGAAAGTCACGTTGACGATTGATAAACACGAAGATGTGAAAATTCCACCCATACGTGCTGCTCATCGTCATATATGATAAAAATGGTAAACAAAACTTCGATTCAATACTTTTCTCGATACTTTGGATATTTCAGAATTGAATTGAAATGTTTGACATTGAAGGTTGATCGTAATGATTTCTCCATCGATTTTTTTCCTCATCTTTATCTCTGTCGTCTCCTTGTAAGGAGTAATCATGCATCATTATCATGAAGTCAATTTCACAACTGGTTTGATGGAACTTTTCAATTCCATCTCCCATCAGCCAATTACTTCATTTCCACGTATTTGTAACATCTTTTAATTTCCTTTAATCGGTTTATATACTACAGGCAAGGAGTATCCGGATGAATTTTTTTCTAGTGTAATTCTTGATACGGTATCGTGTCGTGGAGCGATGTTCCATCAAATTACTATATCATTAGTTGCAGTGCTTGGTTATCTTCTCCTTTCACTTACCCTTCGGAAGATTTATTCTAATTCACATTCTTCTGTTGGTTGAGATTGATCATTAGAAAAATCACAAAAAGTCATTCAAGTCACATTATTTTTACTCGAATTCGAATCAATTTCCTCAATGTGTCGTTTATGCTGTTAAAAATTTTGATCAGGAATTTCTTGTACATTTGTAAGAAGTAATCAACATATACATGTTTTGGAGAATTTCTATCCGTTATGGAAGCAAAAATTCATCCATAATTTTCGTATAAATTTACACGGAAAGACCAAGTTCATTAATATTCAGAAAAATGACTGTCAATTTAGGAAAAAAGAGGATCATTGAAGAATATTCGTAGTGAATTTCCTATAAGTTGATACCCAAGCGTGTATTGCCTATAATGACAATGGGCTCCAGGCTGGGTTCATCCTCTTCAACCCAGTATTGGGGAATGACGGTGGGGCCCATGTTGGCTCAATCTTGGCTCTGTTGTGCTTTCCCATACAATTATGGTTGGTAGAAAATGGAAATAATGAGTCTTAGTGCGGGCGCGTTTAAACTTGGCCCCAATTTGGGTCAGCGTCAGGCCAAGATTGGGGTGAATTTATATTCCGAGCATGTGTGTACAATCCCCAGCGTGTATGAATTTTGGTCCAATCTTGGGCCCATATAGGCAAGATGGGGCTCAATACTAGGCCCAAGACTGGGCCAAAGTGTGGCTGAAATTCATCCTCGTTGGGGTAGAATTCAAAACAATTTTTCAATTTAAAAAAAAAGGAAGGGGCAGTATTGATTGCCTAGTCTGAGTTCATGCTGGGCCCATGATGTTACCAATCCCCGGGCAAAGCAATATAGCCAAGCCGGAAACGATGTTATCATCTCAGGTTTGGCCCCACGTTGGGCATCATGGGCACCCACCTTGGGCTTAGATTGGGCCCGCCGTTGATACACACTTGGGTAGTTTCACTGTCCGAAATAACAATAAGACGATCAACCTTTGATATTTTCGGTAAACTCACTACGAATATTTTTCAGCGATCCTCTTCTTCCCCAAATTGACAGTCATTTTTCTACATATTGAAAATCCACTGTTTATTAATAATAAACTCGGGCTTTCCGTGTATGGTGAAAATCGTATGTCGTTGTAGGAAACATTTGTCCAGGTAGGAATTGGATAATATTATCACCATATGGTACCGTACCGGCTTAGTACCGCTAGCCACCCTAACAGAATAGGAAGGTCTGAAGGATGTTCCATATAGGTGCATTGAAAGTATGAAGATTTGATGGTCCACTGAACGTCCCGTCAACGTGCATGTACGTACAATGAACCTCAATTTCACCTAGGAGGTCTGTGTTCTCTTAAGGAGAGGTTCTCATCTATAGCGCCCACGAAATAAGGTGATTTTCTCGAATTTTTCTTTCATGGAAGGGAGTAAATATAGAACTCGGGAGTTTTCACACTTGTTAATTGAATCTTCAAGTACAAAGAAGAAATTTTGTCAAGTAAAAAATAATGCCATGGGAATTGTTGATACCTGTTGAAACATAACCACCTAAAAAAAACAGTGATCAATCAGGCGCCACTATATCACTTACAAAAATTATCAGAAAATCCAAAAACTTTTATGAAATATATTATATTTGTTGGAGATTGTACCAATCAAACCAATTAACAGTCCAAAATTTTAAAAATGACAGACATGCAATCTTTTGGTAGCGTTTTTTCATCTGTTTTCGCACTTTACAGTGCTATAAAAAGGAAAAAAAGGCAAATTTCATCTCCATTTAGTTCATAAAAATTCAGTTCTCTTAGGTATTAATGAAACAGTTCATCAAATGACAATAAAGAATCCAGTTCTGATGAATAACTAATGAATTTCAATAAAGGCTATGAGTTGTGACGTGAAACATTTACTTTATTAACTATAATCGCAGTTATAATTGTATTTCTTCTACCGTGTATACAAAGTACGTTTTAACCGAATGACTCTTACAAGAACAGTGATGGCGCGTTCGGCGCGTTCGTCTTGTTACAAGGGAGGCAACTGTGTAAAACTAAAAACTCTGCTCTGATAGAATTTTGTTACCAACCTTAACACGCCCCCTTAATAAAATTCTCTTAAACATCTATGACATTAATTTTCTTCTTAATTTAAAAAATATTTCCTTACCCAATGCCTTTGTGAATATGTCAGCAATCTGATCGTTTGTGCTTATATATTTTACTTGAATGATACCTTCTGCAATTTTATCTCTGACAAAGTGATATCTGATATCAACGTGTTTCATCCTTTTGTGACTTTGAGGGCTATTTGCAACTCTGATTGCAGACTGGTTATCTTCGTATATCAAAACAGGACTATTCCTGCCTTCAAACACATTGAAATCAATTAAGACGTTTCTTAACCAGCAAGCCTCACTAACTGCTATACTCAATGCGACATATTCAGCTTCAGTACTGGACAAGGAAACGCTCTGTTGTTTCCTGCAACACCAAGATACCGCGTTACCATATACCTTGAAACAATATCCGGTAGTTGATTTTCTATCATCGCTTCCTCCCCAATCAGCATCAACATACCCTAATATTGCCTCATTTCCGATCTTTTATAAATTAGACTTAAATCTAACGTACCCTTAATGTATCGCAGAACACGTTTCAGTGTTTTATACAATAACTCGCTTGCGACATTTTGATAACGACTAAGAACGGTTATTACGTAACATAAATCAGGTCTTGACCCTTGAGCTGCGTACATTAAACTACAAATTATCTGACGACATTGAGTCTCTATTTCTATATTTTCCGATTTTCTCTCTTTAACAAATCGAATTGAAAGTTTTTATCGATCGGTGTATCTACCGATTTACAATCAGTCATATTATAATCATGTAGTACTTTTTCCAAATACTGCTTTTGATTTATTACAGTTATGCCTTTAACTATATCTTGTTCGACGTTTATCCCTAAAAATTTGAGATCAAGCCTAGATCTTTCATTCTGAAGTGACAATTTAGCGTAGATTTCAGTTTCATCACCTCCTTATCATCAGTACCGAAAATCAATAAATCATCTACATACAGTAATAAGTATATCTTTTCACCATTTACATTTTTTATATATAAACAGTAATCGTTCTTAGATCTAATAAAGCCTTCACTTTTCATTACAGAATCGAATTTTTCATTCCATCCTTTTGGCGAACATTTCAATCCATAAATACATTTATTCAGTTTGCATGTTTTACCATTTGGCAACGACATATATACTTGTTCTTTGATTTCACCGTGCAAAAAAGCACTCACAACGTCCATCTGATAAACTGGCCGGTCTAATTTATTTGCCAAACTCATAAGGATTCTAAATGTTGGTAATTTTGCCACCGGAGCATATAAATCATGCAAACTTGAATCACTCTTCTGTTGAAAGCCTTTCGCGACTAGCCTAGCCTTATATTTCTTATTTCCTTCCTCATCAGTTTTTAGTTTAAACACCCATTTGCTTTCTATTACTTGCTCGTCTTTTGGTACATCCACTTCAACCCAAGTATTATTTGCTTTTAAATTATTCAACTCCACCCTGATAGCGTCTGACCATTTATCTGCATCGCTACATTTCAATGCATCCATAAGCGTAATAGGTTCGTCTTCTGTATTATTAACAACAAAATTTGTTTCATAATCATTTAACCATGATGGTTTATTAACGTGTCGTTTGCCTCTCCTAAATTTTCAATTTCAGCCTGTCCTTGGAACTCATTTCCTTCTAGGTTATCTTGTAACTCGTCAATTACGTCTAGATCAATTTCTTGTTCATTTTCTCGAACATTATTATTCGCATTTTCTAAAACATTATCAACCGCATTTTCTAGAACATTATTATCCGCGTTTTCTAAAACATTATCAACCGCATTTTCTAGACCAAGATTTTCATCAGTTTCTACTGGAGTTTTTAGTATCTCCCAATTATCGTTTGACGCATTGTTACATTTTTCTCTGTGATCTTGAATTGTTCTATTAACAAATACGACATCTCTAACTGTTTCGATTTTACCGGTATCTTGTATATAGATTCTATACCCTTTAGTTTCTTCCCATATCCTACGAATATGCCTTGTTTACTTTTTGCATCCCATTTCAGTCTTTTCTGTTTCGGTATATGTACATATACTTCTGAACCAAAACTCTTTAAATGATTTATATTAAAATCTCTATTGAACCATAACTGAAATGGTGTTTTTTTCTCTATCGAACTTGTTCCTGTTCTATTTAAAATGTACACAGCAGTATTTACTGCCTCTGCCCAGAAATGTTTTTCTAAAGATGCTGCTTGTAACATAGTTCTGGCAGCTTCAACTACCGTTCTCATTTCCCTCTCTACCTTACCATTTTGTTCTGGCGTATAGACAACAGTTTTTGATGAATTATTCCTTCCTGTTCTAGTAATTTTTTAACCCTCTCATTTATAAATTCCGTGCCGTTATCAGATCTAATTACTTTGATTTCATTTCCGGTAGCTTTTTTTGTCATTAATATATACGATCTTAATTTTTCAAAAACTTCGCTTTTTTCTTTTAGAAAATAAACCTCCTTGTAGTGCGAATAATCGTCTTTACACAACAAAAAATATCTAGACCCACCAAGCGATTTAATCTCCATGGGACCACAAACGTCAACGTGTACAATCTCACCCGTATAACTAGTTTTACTATTACTTGAACCGAATGGCAGTCTATGTTGTTTACCTTGCATGCACGCAATACAAGTATTTCCATCAACATCCTCTAAAAATTCTACGTTGTTTCTTTTCAATATCTTTTTTACCTGTACAATATTCTGATGCCCCAAACGATCATGCCATACTGACAGTTTTTCTTTACATTTTACATCGTTAATAATGTTAGCGTATGAAGGCTCAGAATCGATATAACGAAAACACATGATAAACACTTTACCTTCACGTTTCGCAATAGCACTAACAATATTATTCTTCGAAAATCTCCATTCATCACTGTTTAGGAACATCTCATAACCCATTTTCAATGTACTATTTACTGAAAACAAATTAACTTTCAAATCTGGTACGTAGAATACATTATTCAACGATGTTGAGATCCATTCACTACCATTAAAACTTTGTAATTTAATTTGTCCCACACCAATCACATCCAAAAATGACCCATCGCCAAGTATTACCTTTTTTGGTGTTCGTACCTCAGCATAGTTTTCGAATAAACTCAGTGTATGACACATGTGCTCGCTAGCACCGCTGTCAACAATCCACTCCTCTCCTGACATATCTCCAAACATTGCTGTGATAATAAACGCATTGCTAATTTTACTATTTTCCTTCTCTAACCTGAAACGACAATCATTAATAACATGACCCTTTTTTTTACAAAAGAAACATACTCTTTGATCAACATTATTCGCAACTCGTTTTGTTTTACAATTCTTTTATAATGTCCATATTTACCGCAACCAAAACATTTTTGTTACTTATTGTGTTACTCGCCAACGCTACAGCATTTTCCTCTTTCACTTTACTGTTGAGTCGTTCTTCTTCCACCAACAGCCTTGACAGCAAATCGTTGAGTTTTGTTTTCGACTGGAACCGATTCCCACGCTGATATGAAGTGTTTGAAGTTCTCTGGTAACGACATCAATATTTTCGTCACGATCATCTGGTCCGAAATTTCCTCTCCAAGTTGTTTCAATTGATTTACCATTTCTTCAACCTTACTGAATAATGTGGCTATATCTTCTCCTTCATACTTGTAATTCAAAACCGCTGTTGTAATAGATGAATACTGGTGGTAGATTTTGCTCAAAGATACTATTCAACTTTGTCCACATCTCGGCCGATGTTTCACAATTGAGTAAATGTATCATCAATTTTTCCGATATTCGTGAAACAATTTGTGATTGTGCTTTAACATCTTGGTTTATCCAGTCATCTGCCTGCGCCGCGGGCTTTGGCGTCGACCCATCGACTATACCAAATACTTTCATACTCTTCAGTATGATTTTGATTTGGAACTTCCATGTATTCCAATTATTTGCACCTTCTAACTTGATGACATTCACAACCGAATTACTGTTTTGTTCCATTTTAAACGAAATTGTCCAACTTTCCGTACTGAATACACGTATTAACTTTTCTTACGTTACAACAACGAACAACATAACCTTCCAACCGGCGTTTTCTTTTTCTTTCCAGAACACAACACGCGATTGTATTAACCACGTTCTGGGCCCATAACCTAATGAATTTCAATAAAGGCTATGAGTTGTGACGTGAAACATTTACTTTATTAACTATAATCGCAGTTATAATTGTATTTCTTCTACCGTGTATACAAAGTACGTTTTAACCGAATGACTCTTACAAGAACAGTGATGGCGCGTTCGGCGCGTTCGTCTTGTTACAAGGGAGGCAACTGTGTAAAACTAAAAACTCTGCTCTGATAGAATTTTGTTACCAACCTTAACAATAACATTTATCTGGTGCAACTAAATTTTCATTTCAAGTTTCTAAATAAAACTAAATTTCTTAGCTGTCTAATATTTGCAGTGTAATTCAGTCTCGGTGCGACCATTGATGTTTTAGTATTGAGAACTCATGTCGCTACTATTGATCGCTGTTTAAGTACCTAGCGAACATAAAAACGTTGGTCGACTGCCGGTAGGATGTTGGCATCATCAGATGAGTGTTGGGGCTGGTAATCATGCGACGAGCCAATGTTGGTATGACTGTGTGATGATACCAAATGAAGGCAGGTTATCATTCTGCAGTGAAACGATTTAGGAATTCACGTCCGTTAGAATATTTCTAATAGCTCAAGGACGAGGAATCGTTTAGAAATTGATTGAGTTCCTGAATGCAAAGTAGTGTTGCCGTGATCTTCGATCCGGATCGAGCAGAGCTGAAAAAATTTCAGTCGATTCGAGTTTCGAGCTAAGCCAGAACTATGAGATCGACGAGCTAGATCGTTACTGAGAAAATTTCCTATTAGACGAAGGACCTTGGTTAAGGGGATTCATTACTCCCTGCTAAAGTTACTAGATTCCAAATTTCTCTCCCCAGTTTTCTCAGAAACGAACACATGAAATGAAAAATAATGAGTAGCTGCATTTTTTTCAATAGCCTGAGAAGATGCACCTGCTCATTAAAATTGATTCTATTCATTGATTACTGAGAAAACTGGGGGGAGAGATTTAGTAACTTGGCTTGTGGTGAATCGCCTTCAGAAAAACCATTGATTTTTGCCAAATCTCACTGAATCTCGCCAAATCTCGTTGAATCTTGGACAATGTTCTGATCAAATCTCTAGAAATTTCATTTGTCAGAATCGATTTATGAAACAATATTGTGTTTAATGTTCAATTAGTAGCAGAGTCGATATTAAGAAAATATGTTTATAAAGTAGATTTTGCTTCATCACCAATCCTCTGAAGATAGATTTAATGATATATATTTATCTGTTTATTCTTGGAAGATGCATTCATAGAGTTTTTATAACTAACATTTATGAAATTTGATTTGCCAAGTCATAAAAATTTTGAGAAAACGTTGTTTTATACTTGAACTTCGAGAGCTTCAGAAATACAGTACAGGCCAAAAGTCTGAATACACCCAAAGGAAAAACAATTTTTTCAGTTGATGTGGTTTTTTCAGGAAATCAACTTACTTTATTCACATCAGTTTATTGTGTTTTATATTGTTTAGACATTTTTTGATTATTATTTATGTAGTTTATATGAATTAAATCAATTTCGAACAGCGAAGATGTAAAAATGTTAAATTTTTTCAGGTCAATTCAAACTTATGGCCTGTACTGTATGCTCTATTTCAAGGAGCCCCTGGATGCAAGAATCTTTAATTCGCGTTTGTTTTGAACGAAGTAGGATCGTGAGATCTTCGATCTAGGTCGACGATCTTCGAGCTAATCCGAGCTTCGAACCGATTTGCGAGCCGAGCCTATTTGTCAAAAACAAGCGCCAAGCCAAGTTCATGCTCAAAACCTCGGATTAGCTCGGATCGCGGCAACACTAATGCAAAAACCCGAGTATGAGAACTCATAAGTTAAGCCGTTTTCTACATACGACACTGACGTTGGCCCTGTCAAATTTCCCAAGTTCTGAACAACAAGGAATGAAGTGAGAAAAATAAATTTTTGAATTGAATTGAATAGTTGATAATTATGAATAATTATGATCCCAATTTGAGATAATAATACCAATAATGATGAATAATAATTATTTATCATTACTAGCACAACGACAGAGCGCTTCACGGGGCAAAATTTGATCTCAATTTGTCATTTTTATTTCAATTTTCAAATAAACTTGAGAACATGAAAATTAAAGGGATTTTTAACTGTGGGAAAAGAGATGAGGGAGGTTTAGAGTTGGGCTTTCAATATGCAGGGACACTGAAAATAAGAAAACAGCAATGGTTACTTTGAGTCACAAATATATATTGAAACTCAAATTCATTCCATGCAGTACTGCGTTTCCCAGTTCTCATGACTGTCCAGTCAGCATTGGCGAATTTCATTACAATACCCATCACTGTGATCGCGCTAATCCTCATTATCCAAGCGTGTGTTTATTTGTTTTTCAACTGATCGCTGCCATTCAGAATAACCAGTCAGGTAACTGTGGGTTGTTTTTTTTCTATTCAGTTTCTGTTAACCCGGTCACTTTACGCTGCCAAGGCCAATTGGACCGGGGAAAGCGTACTTCCAATCTAACCTACGCGTCAGGGGTGAGATTCCCTGATTTATCAACCGCCGTTTCCCTATTACGGTGGTAGCCGCTTTCGGGATAAACTTTGGTTGACGCACCAATCACCATTTCCCCGTTAGAGAGAAAGGCGGATTGATTAGTCAGGGATTCGAAACTCCCAGCCTGCTGGACATCCATGTCTGAAAGTTAGTGGGTCAACCGTTCAGCCATGGAGCCGGTATAACTGTGGGTCGTATCGACCTCATTGGTTATATCGGCCACTATTTTCATATATTTTTCTTGAATACTACGAACTATACAACGCAGGATAACTCTTCGATGTTTCAAGAACATAAAAGTAAAAGTTGTAAATGGCTGGTATTCCTGTTGAAATAGAAAATTGTTTTTGTCAAGAAGGTGACTTGCGTCTCTAAACATAAAAATTTGTCAATACAAGCGCCCAAGTAGCACAACAGGTCAGAAATGCTGAGAAGGTTTTTGGAAGTTCTGAGGATGTTTCATGATCATCCTGAGAATCTTCGAATGAGACTGTTCCAGATCAGTATGTTCTACGCACATTCTTAGAATGTATTTCTTGGATTTATCCAAAACAGTCTCACTTGCACATTCCATGCATGATTACGAAACGAACGCAGGATGTTTGAAAAGTTCTTGTGCTACTTGGACGGTCTTAACCTCGAAGACTGAAGAAATGCCCCGAACAGTGGGCGAAATTACCTTGCAACTGAGATCAATTTGCCCACTTTGTATTTCGATAGCATTTTTATTTCCTGTGCGTGGATTATTTTCCACACTAAAAATTTCCTACTTCTCATTTTAAATTTTCTATATAATTTTTCCGGAACCAAAATCTATCTGATTGTAATTATAGTATATAAACACAAATGGGTAAATTATCAACTAATTTGTATAGTACACTTCCTTTTTTATATTTCAATCGCCATATATTTTCATCAAAAAATCAATTCATCGTGAAATTGTAACAAGATATCAATCATCTTTCTAATGGAATTCATTATAAAACATTGTAAATGTGAGCAGAATATTACGATTGAGACACAGGCGTCGCTAAAAATTGGTTAAACAAAACATTTCTGATACAAAATTATGGGAACAGCTTACCCTTAGATCTTCCGAGCAGAGTATGTTGACGCAAGTAGGCGCTTACACCTTTAGCGTTGAATTTATTCGATTATAGAAAGTCCTCGAGTCGTTGTTGGTTTCAAGAACAGAAAATACAGTGATCATAACTGTAATCGTCAAATGTTATCTACATATGTTCGCATATATTCTTCTTCCCGACCGTTTGCGATCATGCATAAGGGTTATGCATATTTCAGTTCCATGTATCATTCTTAAAAAATGAATTTCATTTCATAACGATCGTTTAGGGACGTAACTTGGGTCGCCATAATGGTGAAACCGAGAAGAATAAGCAGCAAATCATTTGGTAATGTCATACCGAAAATAACCTTCTGCGTACACCTTGGTTCTCTTTCGTATAGGATTCGTTTAGTTCTTCGTTTTCGAGTGGATGTTTTGTTGCTTTCACATTGGTGTACATAACTTTATTACCCGACACCTGCTTCCAAATGTCCGCTCGTATAATACTAAATACGTATATTTGTATACTACAAATGTGAACACCTCTTTTTTACATTTGCATCGGAAAAAGTGAAGCTCGAAGGAATATATCTCTCCATATCTTCTCACAAATTGTACATTCCTATTGAGAAATTCTATTTCTGAATTAAGTCTTGTACTCTGCGACATGACATGCCTCTGTGAACGTTGTGTTTCGTTAAGCGATATCGTACGCGGACAAATCTTGGCATTAAAGTTATCCCTAAATAGGAGATCAGGTAGTATTTGATCATAACTTGAACGTAAAAACCATGCAGTTTGCCGAGCAGTGCTTTTTTCATTGAAAAAGCCAACGTTTCACCCAGATACTGGGCATTTTCAAGGCAAAAAGTACAACGTAAAGATGAAGTGGGAGACTCCATCGTTAAACCCCTCGGAAAATGCATGGGGTGATTCGATAAGTAACCCTAGAACGGACATTTTTTTCTATACCCCAGCATCTGAGCCTCTCTTTATCTCTGTAGTTTGTCACCCAAATATTTCCAAAGTGTACATCCTGACGAACAAAAACCCCCCATAGTGAGTTGAAATCCGTTTAGTTTCAAATGAGTTACAGACATTTGAAATTTCCTGTGTTTTTCACGTGCCCGTTCTAGGATTGAGAAGTGTAGAAAATCGTGCTCGAAGCGGTGCCATCAAAACAACAGAAAAACCATTCAGTTCGCCGAACAGTGCTTTTTTATTGGAAATTGGCTTGAAAGTTGGCCTTTTTAATAAAAAAGCACTGCTCGGCGAACTGGATGGTTTTTCTGTTGGTTGATGGTACCGCTCCGAGCACGATTTTCTACACTTCTCAACCCTTCGGTTCGCACTGAGGGTCCAGGGGACCCAGAATTTGACTTTGTTCTTGATTTACGGTAGTTAAAGTAGTGAAGAATGGCCATTGAGGATTTTCTGGGCTATGCTTGATCAAGCAATTGTAAATGTCAGGATCCTTCTGACATGCAAAAATGATATGATTCAAAACGAGAGTTTGCATGAAACAAATCATCTTCCATCTCATAAAACCTTGGCTTTGGAAACGGCAAAAAATTCAAAAATTGCAAATTACATTGAAACGTGCCATCGATGCGATACTAAAGAACCCCGAGAACCTATCCTCGAGGGTGAGGAAGCTGGGCTGATGAGAAAAAAACAAAGGTGCCAAATATGCCCTTCGAAAACCGATAGGAAAACACGCCATCGGTGCTTCGCATGTTTGCGCCCAATCTGCATGGATCACCGCTCCAAACTCTGCGAGGATTGCGCTTGTACCGAATAACAGTTTTCATGACATTCTCCTGTACAATGTTTATTTATGATTAGTGGACAATTAACTAAATTTTTTTATGAATAAAAGTCGTTTTTTTCAACTCTTTTGTAAGAAAAATTCACGCCTGAACAATGATTTCAAAATCCGAAATTTTGCCACCTTCAGATGTCAAAATAAATATACTCTTTGAAGGGGACTCGATTTTGGTTTCCTTAAGGGGGGAAATACATGTAAACATAACGTTTTTTAAGGATTTATTACAAAAACAAAATGGCAGAGCTACAGCTGCTAAAAGTTGGTAGCTGGTTTTCACGCCGTGCAGCCTACAAGTCCCAATTTTTTTCTAAAATCAGAAAACCAAGATTCTATCGTTAGAATATATAAAAATGCACATCTTGACGGAGCCAAAACAAATGAAAATGAAAAATTGAAAATTCAGGGGGATCTTGAAAAAAAAACCACTTTTGTTCCTAATTACAAATTGAAAAAACCAATGTGAATAAATTTGGTTTTTTGTTCTTCTCTTCGTCAAGATGTGTGTTTCTACATATTCTAACGATAGAATTTTGATTTTTTGATTTTAGAAAAAAATTGGGACCTGTAGGCTGCACGGCGCAAAAACGAGGTAGCAACTCGTAGCTCCGCCAGTTTGAAATATTTTTGTCTTAAAAAAATTTGAAAGATCATTTCAAACGTATAATTCAAGATGTGCTTTATTTCATTAATGTATCTTCAACCAATGTTTTGTAATAAATTCTTGAAAAAAAGGTACATTCACATGTATTTCCCCCCTTAACCTGAAAGTAAGCTAATGAACTATAATTTTCCGAAACATAAGCCTTCAAAACTCAACTCTTAAGGAACTACGAATAATTATGTAGGAATAGTCAATTTTTCGGCATACCCGCACTTACACATTTTTTCCAGTCATCCAAATTCATAAATCATTAAAACCGCCGTTCAGTATTATGAAAAGGGGTTCAAACTGACTACCTGATTTTTCTGTGAATTTGATTATGCATCACATGGATGCAAGGGCAGTTCAAAGTTGGCTGAGTCCGCTGGACCCAGTGTGCGCTGCACATGATTCATCCAGCATCTGTGCAAACCGGGGGTTAATTATCGAATCACCCCATCCATTTTCCGTTGGTTCAACGATTGAGTCTCCCACTTCATCTTTACGTTGTACTTTTTGCCTTGAAAATGCCCAGTATCTGGGCGCAACGTTGGCTTTTTCAATAAAAATGCACTGTTCGGGGAATTGGATGGTTTTTCTGTTGTTTGAACGTAAAAAGTTAATCTTATCAAATTGAATTGAAACTGTGTAAAATTCGCAGAAGGGGCCGCATTGTTCTCACAATATCACTCACGTTGGAGTGAATCGTATTGTTATAGTCCCAGCGTGTATGAACTACGACCCACTTTGGCCCATATTAGTAGGATGGGGCCCACGCTGGGCCAATGTAGGCCCCATGGCACATACATGCTAGGTAGTAATACACAATGACCCACAAAACTCTCTGGTAGGATTCACGTGAGACGAACATCATCTTTAAAGGTTGATCGGGTTTTATGGAATGATTTGATCAAAGCTGTTGTCAGATTTCTCTTTCATTCCACACACAATTCACCTTACAAATCTGTTACACCGTTCTACCGAGCAACAGTATTTGAAAAAAACAAAAAAATTTCGAAAATTCAATAATTCAACAAACCGACAAACCCGTGAAGAAAAATATTGACAAAATTAAGCACTCAAAGACCGATCGTAAATCTTAAACTCAGCTCGATCTCCGATATTAATTCTAGCCAAGAGGAAATGGTATTCAAATGTTTGGAATTAAGCTCAATATGAACACGAAATGTGTCAATTCGATGGAAATTGATGGGTCTTGTACAAACGATCTTACGTATACCATTGACGATGATGACTTAATTCAAAAGTTGGTCAAAAAAATATGATTCATGTATATACGAAATTAATTATATCTCGTGTGTTTTATAATTGTTTCTCCACGCATTAAAATAAAGGAAGAGAAAAAACATACATATATATATAAACAACGAGGAGAGAATGAAAAAATGGGAGTGGAGTAAAGTAAAAATTTATTTCGCACATATTTTTTCTTCTTTCTCCCCTTATTTGTACTTCTTTTTTCCACTAGAAGGTGAAATCGACGATCAACCAATCGTATGGCTACGGTGAATGGAATCTGTCGAAGCGTCGAAAGCGAACCGTCTTGTTGTGTCTTGTATGTAAAGAAAGAGAAAGAGAGAGCGAGGGAAAGAAACGAGAGGAACAAATGAGTACGATGAATTATGGCTCGACGTAAATCTCGTGCTAATGGCTGGCTAAACGCGAAACCTGCTGGTTTGGCTGCTGACCGAAACCCAACCGATTCCCCTCCATCTTCCGTCCTCCTCCTCCGTCCGTTCGCCCTAGCACCACACAAAAATTTAATAATTCAACTAATGGGTTAGCAGTGGCTTATTATACTGATACGCACACTCCTGGATCTGCTCATGGGCCACTTTCAAGTGAAATAAAAATATTCTGAGACGTGAGATGGTGAGGTTGTTAGGGTAGAAGAATTCAAATTAAACCGAGGTGTGGGTTAGTTATTAATTAATGAATCTAATATACCGTTGATATATTCTCATTAATTCAGCTTATAAGAAGAATAGTCGGTGATCTGAAACCGATCCTGAATACTGCTCACATAACACACAATGTCTCAGTGATGTCTCGAAATATCATTACGACATAACAGAGATATTTGTAATATTGCAGCAATATTCCGAGACATTATCCTGAATGATCTCCCTAGAGTCATAACATATCACACTGAACAATTTGAAAGAGTCGGTTCGGTACCAGCTCGAGAAAATCATCCTTCTCATTCAGCGTCCGTTTGAATATGCGCGTAAGTAAAGGTTGTCTGGCAACCCGCTAACATCTTATCTTTTACTTACGCGTATATTCAAACCAACGCCGAGGGAGAAGAACGATTTTCTCGAGCCACCACCAAGTCGATTATCATCGAGAATAACTTTGATCAATGTTGCAAAGATTCCAGAAGATTACCATGTGAAGGCATTAAACCTTGACTTTGGGAATAATTTTGGAAGGTAATTCAACTCGGATTATTGATCGAAAAGTCCATTCCCTAGCAGCTTCATGTGCCTCTGGGAAGTTTATAGAACGTTCAGAGAACCTCCTCTACGTTCTTGAAACGTTCTGTAAACTTGTCAGTGGCAGTTTATTCTGTCTGGGTTGTTGACCACGGATATTGAAAAATGGAGAAACTTCGCATTCACTCAGGGTCAATGCTAAGCAAACTCTGCTACTTACTTTTAACCCCATCTCTCTTATGGTAATCTTCACTCTTGGCTCAATCTAGGAACAATGGCGTAGATGCAATACATGAGTGTTTCCATCGGAGTGCTAGATTAGAGTTGGATTGAATTGAGTTCTCTTATTTTTCCCTAATAATAATGTTTACACGTGATGCTTGGAAACTTTTCCATCTTTTTGGATACAAATATTGAGTCCACACCGAAAATTACCCACAGTCCATACCGACACTATCAATGAAATGTTCCTGCAAGCACAACATGAACATTTTCATAAAATATTTTCACGAGAGATCATCATTAGTGAGAGCTAACGCACGGAAAGAAGTATACGGTAACCATTACTAGGGAGAATATGAGTCCGGTGACAGATATTTCAAAATTGGAATCGGAGTGAGAGTGATAAACTGTTTATGTTACCATGGAAACGATTGGTCTATATAGGAACGATCACCAAATCGCAAGTGAGCACTCAATTCCTATCTGAAAGTCGCGATGAGAATTGGATCGAATAGTACTCAATCCCATGCACTTTCCTCACTTCTCCAAATAGTGAGAGGGGGAAACTCACGCTATTGAAGGACCTCGAATAGGGAGTAGCAAGGGAACTCACTGTAATCAAGCATCCCGAAGGGGACAGTTACCCCAGTAAAAATGATTATAGCGGTTGTCTAGCGCCTTGCAAGGCACTAGCAGTGAAGCTAGTCACTAGACAGGGCCTTGACATTAACTATGAGGTGGCTAGAGTCATTTCTGCTAGGGTATGATCTAGGGCATCAAGAGTAGAGATCTCAGCTTGTGTGGGTTGAGAAGCACTAGCAAAGTTTACTTGGCATTAACCCTGTGTCAATACAGTATTGTGCGAATTAATGGAATCATAGACTGTTTTAATGAAAAAACAGTTTATTTAGTAAAAAATTGTATTTTGACAAAACTATAAAGGTAAAGTTACATCATTTAGTAGGAAATATGTCCCCCTTTGGCTGCAATTACTGCTTTTACCCGTTTTGGCATAGATTCTACGAGTTTCTGGCAGTTTCCAGATATCCTTTCATCTTGTATCATTTTTTCTTTTGTAGTACAGTCGATTTTGCGCAGTCTAGCTTTGCAAATGGCCCATAAATTTTCAATGGGGTTGAGGTCAGGCAAATTACCGGGCCAATCTAGAACACTAATCTTCTTATTTTTGAAAAATGCCATCATTTCCTTTGACTTGTGACAGGGAGCAGAGTCCTGTTGAAGAATCGCTCCTCCTTGGGGCTAACATTTTTTGAGTTCTATGTCCAAACACTTTTCCAACATGGATTTGTATTTTTGGCTGTTCATCATGCCTTCGATTGGCGCCAAAGATCCAACCCCCATGTATGAAAAACATCCCCAAAACATTTTTTTGATTGGATGTTTTACGGTTTGATCAATATGAGGAGGTGTAAGCTTTTCATTGCCAGACTTCCTGACGAATTTCGATCGCTGTCCCTGAACTATAAAGTGAGTTTCATCTGTAAATAGGACTTTTTTCCAGTCGTCTACAGTCCAATTAGAGTGATTTTTGACCCACAATAGCCTTTGTTTCTTCATTCGTTCAGTCAGGAGCTGTTTTTTCTGTGGACGAATGGCCCTTCTACCATTCTCCAAAAGTCTCCTACGAACAGTTGAGTCATGAATCACTATACCTGATGCTGCTAGATCTTGTTGGAGCTCTTGGCTTGTTTTTCTTGGGTCCAATTTGCTCTTTCGAAGCAAAATTCTATCATCTGCTGGTGTTGTTTTTCTCTTTCTTCCGCATTTTCCTAACCTTTTCACATCCACTGATCTCGTTTCTCGTTTACGCTTCACAATCTTGCTCACTACCCCCTGACTCACTCCACACGTTCTTGCGATTTCTCTTTGTGATATAGAAGTGTGTTTACTCAACGTGACAATCTTTTCACGTTTCCTAGGCGTAATATCCATGATGGAATTAAACCAAAAAAACTCACCAATTACCGAAAACAACACAAAATAGTACAAACCAACACAAACCTAGTGGGAAATGTCCTAAAACACCCTCAAACAATAGGCAGAGAAAAGTAAGGTTATGTTTTCAATGCTTGGTCAGCTGTAAAATGTGTGGATAGTGTTGCCAACTGCGAATATTGGAAAATTTCACAATGATTCCATTAATTCGCAGAATACTGTACATTAGTACCTTCAATAATGATATATTTTGACGTAGAGTTTCCTCTTTTTTCTGTATTCATATTCAATAATGGGGTTTTCCATCAATAATCCGAATTGAAATGACCTTGAAAAAATTATTTCCAAAGTTGAAATCGATGTCAACACGTGATAGCCTTCGAAGACCACTGTAAGCTCCATCAGGGGGATTCTCGATGGTATTCGACTTCTTCAAATCGTTCAGTATGACGCGTTATGAGCGTAGCATGATCATTTTCGACTAGAGCTTATGAACATTATCTGAGAAATAGAATCTGCGGTCAGACTTGGATAACATTAGTGATGCTGTTAGAATAATGCTGAATTTAATAAAAAATATCTTGTAAAATTTAATATCTCCATATTGGATTTAATAAATTCCTTGAATTTAATACAAGTTGTGAAATTCCAGAACTGTTCATTGAAATGTGAGAAATTAATTGTTGAATATAAAAACATTTTATTGAAATTAGGGAGAAAATTCAAAAAATTAAGAATTCCCAAGTGTGTATTAACGGCAGGCCCAATCTAAGCCCAGGGTGGCGCCCGTGCTGCCCAACGTGGGGCCATGTAGGGCAGACAAATGGGGCCAACCCTGAGATGATAGCATCGTTCCCAGCTTAGCTGTATTGCTTTGCCGAGGATCGGAAACACCATGAACCCAGACTAGGCAATCAATACTGCCCCTTCCTTTTTTTTTGAAATTGAAAAATTGCTTTGAATTATACCCCAGCGAGGATGAATTTCAGCCCCACTTTGGCCCAGTTTTGGGCCTAGTGTTGAGCCCCATCGTGCCTATATGGGCCCAAGATTGCACCAAAGTGGGACCAAAGTTCATACACGCTGAGGATTGTACGCACATGCTCGGAATATAAATTCACCCCAATCTTGGCCTAACGCTGGTCCAAATTGGGGCCAAGTTCAAATGTGCCTACCCTGAGATTCATTATTTCCATTTTTTAGCAACCATAATTGTATGGAACAGCACAACAGGGTCAAGATTGAGCCAACATGGCCCCCATCGTCATTCCCCAATATTGGGTTAAAGAGGATGGATCCAGCCTGTGGCCCATTGTCATTATAGGCAATACACGCTTGGGTTATATGATAGTATTAAAATTGATATCACGTTATGAAATTTGATAGATTGTGTTATATAAAAAGTTGCATAATATTTTTATGAAACTTCAGGCAGATTTTTTTTACAGTGTATTTATAGATCCGAATGGAATTGCAAATAGAAACAAAGTGACACACTTTGTTCCACAGTCAAGAGCAAATAGATCATACAATTGGAACCATGCAGAAACGAATAGGTCCTTAGGAGAATTTATGCTATTTTGACCGAAGCGCTTCATTTTTTCTCCTAAAAATTGGCGGAAAAATGACGTGTTTTGGTCAAAATGAAGTAAATTTCCCTCAGGGAGATCCTTTTTGGATTTCATTAATAAACGCTAACAGATTTTCTATTCACAAGTCTGAATAGAATCATATAGAACTACCCAATAGCATTATGGTGCGGACAAAAATGTCTCCGTCTACATTTATACGAGAAATCCTGAAGGGAATGAATAGAGAAACAGATGAGCTCTGACTTCAGTCTAATATCACGATATTTTTTATAAAAACTTTGCCGAATGGATATTGAATTCTATAAAATATTGGTGAAAAAAGTATACAAAAATTGTTTATAAAGTATTGATATCATGAAAAATCGTGCATCATTATTTGAGTTCTATTCACATCTTTTCACCAAGAATTTTGATCAGGAAACTTACTCATAATATTCTGATTTAACGATGCACAATATTTCACGATATCGATATTTTTGTACAGAAACTTTGTCAAGTTTATATTGAAATCTATGAAATATTGATGAAGGCTTTATCAAAATTGCAAATGAAGTATAAATATCGTGGAATGTTATGCATCATTATCTGATTTGTATCCGTATTTTTTTACCAGAAATTTTTGCTAGGGATTCTCTACGATATTTCGCGCTGTCGACATTTTTTATAAAAATCTTGTCAAGTTCATATTGAATATCATGAAGTATTGACAAAAACTGCATGAAAATTGGATGTAAAATATCGATATTGTAAAATAGGCATGTTCAAACTGGAGCTCAATGTCATTCAGAGATGACAGTTCATGTGCGAAGATGTCTAGCGTGTTCTGATATGTTTGAAATGCATTTAAAACTGTCCTCCGTAGTGTCCATCTTTTTCAAATTTCGGACATCAACCTATTATTCAACAATCATCTCAATTGCCCATTATGACTGACCATAGTGAGCACTAATGAATGATAGGGAAACCTCGGTAACCAACCGTTACAAGACGCGACTCCACCCCGGAAGCTCAAAATTCATTCAATTTTGCAAACCTCAAAAAATCGCACAGCCAATCTTCGCTGGAACAACTGATTCTGGAATTTGGCAAATTTATGTGTGTTTATAAGATATCATAGTGTGTTCACCACGTGGACTATGGAATTCTTATGTTGGATGTTGTTGAAGTTTCAGTCGTTTGTAGAGATGAAAAGAACATTCAAACTCACAAAATCTAATTAATTATTTATCTCATGGAATTGAATACTCAGAACTGGAAACATCGTTCAAAGGATGTATCAAAAGATTTTGGGTCTTAAGTGGATACCAAAGGTGGTCAACACCGTGTTTTCTTCTAACCGATGAGCTCGGTTTGCATCTTCAAGGGTTGTTGGTATCGCCTTAAGGGGTCACTAGCAGTCCTATGCTATCCAAGCACATTGGTTAGAAAAAGACACGCCTGTACGATACAAAAAAGGGCCGATACCTTCGATAGTATCTTTTTGAGCAATCAACCCTCTTGGGATACACTATGGTTTTCTCACACATGGGATGCACTGACTCAGTTTGACGCGAGTGTTTTTTGATCGCTTTTATCTCGACTTTAAAACCTGGTAGAGCAATGTTTTTTCTATGAAATTCATCGCCGAAGTTTGCAGAATACGAATCCAAAACTCGCTTTGCTCCACAGTTGATAGTTTTTTCAATATTCGAAGGAATGTAAACGTATTTTCTCAGAGATATATAACTTTTCGAAATGAAGGATCGGTCATTTTGAACCAGTGTTTCCCCAGAGGACCAAGTATTTCATTTTCCGAGTACTAATTTGTTTTGATAAACGATCCAACCTAGAGCAAAACTTTTATGCACCAAAAATTCGAATATTTGCACGGAGGAAATTTTATGTTTGGATTTATTTGGATTGACTGAACTTTGTTTGAATCAACGAAATTTCCATTTGAATATAAACCTAGTAGAATGTTCGTTGGATCGAATAAACAATTTATTTCATCCAAATAAATTTTTATGCATTTCAAATGAAATTTACTTGAATCAAATACAATTTTATTGGATGCGTGGAAATATTTAGTAGGTTCATATGCAAGTCAACCATTTTTGTCGGTGTAGTACTTCAAAATCATAAATTTCCAGATGAGTTATCACCATTTTTTCAAAACCGAAATTTTTATACACAGTTCGTTCACAAGAAAGCTATGCTGATATAGGTACTTATGCATTTTTTTCATTTTTGGTTGTCAATAGATCCATTCCAGAGTCATCACATCATGCTCACTGTAATCTATACTCAGTACCGACTGGAGAAATTCTTCTTCCTTCTTCAATGGACGTGAAAAAAACGACAGCGAGTTGTCTATTTGAAGAAGGAAAAAGAATTTCTCGAGTCAGCACTGTCTTCACGGTGAAGATTTCCCATACACTATCTGAACAATTCCTCTACATTAAGTGTGAAAATCCGAAGAAAATGATATTTGTCATACATTTTTTTGGTGTGAATTCAGTTTTTACAGTGATGTGGGAGAAAAAACGGTATTTTTAGGGCAACAACTATATCCTGTTTAATTCTTAGGATTTGTGTACACGCAAATTCCATCAATGAAGTTTGCTATGGCAGCGAAATCTAATGTTGCTGGGGCCCTTTTACTGGAACAGCAAATTGTTTGCTATCACAGCCATCTTGTTAGCTACGGCAACGATTTTTTAGCAGCAGAAAATGTTGGCTCCTACTACAAAATTTGTATATAATACCGAGAATTTTGTTAGTTTTGCGAAATTTTGCTACTTCAGTTCATCATGTTGCTCTTTCAGAAATGCGGTTAGCTGTAACAACGGATTTTCAGCTAGGATAGCAAATGGATTTGCTATTTTGTATACGATACTTGGATTCCTCCGATGGACATTATTTAATGCGTTCCAATGAAACTTGTCTAAGATGACTGAAAGGAAATCATAAAAATCTCTCGATTTTATATTAAATTATTGGATATGAAACCTTGAATATAAATTCAAACATGTTACAAGCTATCATCCAATATCTCCCGCAAAACGATCCATAAAAAAGCGAATTGTCCAAAATGTCATCGTAATTATTACGAAGCAGTTTCGCGGAGCTATTTTAAAGTTAGAAACATGAAGAAGAAATAAAAAAAACATAAGTGCTTCTTATTTTTTTGGTCTTGTAGTATCTCAACTCGCAGTAATTTATAGAGTATTATATCACGAATGCGGTGATGAATTCTGAAAGAACTATCATTTAAAATAATCTAGGGTAGCTCAAGTTTCATGGAAGAATAAAACTTGGAGTTTATTTACATCATAAAGGCTAATTCGTTCACTCATAATGTATACACATAAATATATATGAAAAAAAGAGCCATCATAAATGCCTGCCCATATTGCTTATAGAATATTACCACTCATTCGAGGATCATATTTTTTATAGGTAATAATTCTTCGAAGAATTAGGCTCTTTTAATACAATACTCGATGTTTTCTTCGTTTTTTTACTTTCTCGATAGGCATCTACGTTCGGGAGGAAAAATGACCTATAGAGACGTACCAGAAGCCCGTTTAATGTCCCTGGTTTTGACCAGAATCGGTCACACCGTTAAATTATTCACACTCTCCACGAGAAACGTGGATTGTATTCGGTGTTAAATATCATCGTAGATTTCAAAGTTCTCTAACATCTCCATTGAAACCGATGAAGAATTTATGTTGTACAGTTTTCGTATTGAATTCGTTCTAATATTGATTTGAATAGCTTGTAGGACAATAAACCTTCCAAATTCCTACTATTCGTATGTTGCTGAAGTTTGAATCGTTTATGGAAACGAATTAGTGATCGAATAACGAAATACACAACTGTTCAAGGCCTAAAATTTTGCAGTACCTTTTTAAGCGATTTTTTCAGTTCCAAGGGGTCATTCGAAAAGTTATATAAGAATCATTTATTAGATTTATTACGATTATAAACGATTCAAACTCCAGCAATATTTATTCATGTGATTTTTATTTCATTTATTATTCATTATTATATCCTCTGAACTGAAGAAGAGGTCAAATAAGTGGCGAGCAATTTTAATTCTTAAAAGAAAGAAAAATATCCTTCTTCGAAATATTTGTCCCAAAGTTTCACCCAAAGATCAATCATTTTCCAACATATTGGACAATAGTATACATTGAAAAACGTTTGGCATTCTGTATGGATTTTCTTTAAAAAGTCTTAGTAATGCCACTTGAAAAGTCTGTTTAGTAAATACGTATTTTATATATCCCATCAAGTCAAAATGTGGACAAATTCAAGAATCCATAAAAGTCGACTTTGTAAAGTACATTCTTCTTATTCTTTTCCTTCTTCTCCTTTGAGGAAGAACTGAAATCTGAAAAGCAAAATCTTAAAGCGAACAAAAAGCCCAAGAGTGGGCGGGTGAGGATAATCGTAGAGTTCGAAGAAAGGAATAAGAGAACTGAAAGGAAAACGATTCCGAATCATGTGGATATTTGAGAAAATACCATAAAATTCGTAAGAAAAAGGAAGTGTGTTTTAATAAGTTGTGCTCTTCTCATACCCTCGTGTATTGTGCGAAGGATTTCATTTGGAATGAATTTACTTTGCGGATTCTTGAGAATTTCGATTGTTTGTAGAATTTTGTTTTTCGGTAGTCAACAATAACTTTATTTCATGTTACGAAGGAGGGCAGGTTGTATCTTCATCTTATCGATAAAATGTGGAAATAAAATGAGTTCGAATTTCAATTGAAATCATGGAACGCGATGTGAAATTTGATCCATTCGATGATCAATTATCAAAAATAAACGCGATACGAAAACCCACGGATTTCTTCCGTCAAAGAGAATTGAATCTCTCGCACACGTGAGCGGAGTGGAGACAATTATTCCTCAACACTACTTGAATAGATTTCTCTATCCACGATTGTAATATTTCAATTCCAAAGGTTTTAATCGACGAATATCTTCCCTCTCACCGCAACGTCTTCAATCTATAAATAAAAATTTAGATTCTTCTTCTTCTTCCTGCGTCTAGTGATTTCTCTTTGTTCATATTCCAACGATCCTTGTATCATATAAATATATTCTTCGATGTTACTATATTTGACATAATATCACGTTCAATATGAAATGAACGTTCGATTCAAGAATAATAAAATTCAAATTTCTAGCGTGGGAGTGACTTGATATCAAATAGCATCTCACAGTTGTTTGTTTTCTCCATGTCCATGGCCTTATGATTGTATTCAAATACTCCTTCGATTTCATTTTATTTACTCCATTTGCCTTATGATTCCCATTAACTTTCTACCTATAGTGATTTTGGTTCGAGTTCGACAACTCTATCATGGTAACGGAGAAAAATTATACCTTCGATCGCGTCGTACGAATACAAAACATTACTCTGGATAGTGCCGCGGGCCTCTTCCTCGCTCAAACGCCTATCCTCGATAGAGCGAGGAAGACACCATTCGGCACTATTCGGACAGTGGACTGTACTTGAAATATGGAGTTTGTTTTGAATTCTCCTTATCGCTCATTCCGACCACGATTCCAAGACGAATAAAAAATCCTTTGGTATCAGTTCTCGGGCATGAGAACATGTCTCTAATCTTGGGATGAGAAATCAATGGACTACCCAACACAAAACGGTCACTAATTCGAGCCTGTTGTATCGCTAACCTGTCAGATTAGATTAGCTGTCTTGTGGAAGTTTGGGACCACCAGGTAAAAAGACCAATATGGTAACCGATTCCACTTCACGTGTCTGTATCGATGAAAAGGCTGCAGTAAATGAGGTTTTCTTTTACTTTTTATGTTCATCTCGTGTTAATTTCACTCTCATTATTTACCTATACCATTTTAAACGCAAAAGAATTTGAAATACTTGAGGAGTACTGTCGAAGCTCCAGCGCTTCTAACTCTTAAAGTCAAACATTAAGATAGCAAGTCGTTTCTTCCATTGTGAAAATGTAACAAGATTATCGTAAGATCCAGTCTATTGAATTCGCCTGGCGGAGCGGATCCTGTGGTAAGGAAAGATGTCCAAAAAATAAATATTTTGGGATCTCATTGTGATTTGGGCGCGATACGGTGCGCTGGATTTTCCCTTTGATCTTTACGCTTGAATGGAGAAATGTGTGTTACCACCTTTGAAACCTCAACCGTAAGCCAAATTCGAACCATGAAGAGAAAAACAGAAAAGGTCCTTATGCATGAAATAAGGTGAAAAGCGAGAGGAAAGAATCGGAAGAGGGTCCTGATCATCTGCGCCCTCGAATCTTATTATGCGCATCATAATGGTGACGTTTGGGAAAGTGTATTTCGCGGTTTCTGACTTTCAATGCATTCACAGACTGCTTTTAGTGGATTGAAACGTCACCCAGTTTATCCATTGTCGAACTAATGTTGGTTTTACGAGTCAAAAAGGGACTTCTTTGAAACAGAAAAATCAATTTTTCTCACGTGTTCAGCTTTTATTCGGCATTCATACCGAATTCTTGTATTTTTGAATGAAAAAAAAAAGAAGAGAGATATTTTTCTTGCTTAATGGAACAATAAATTCATATAAAAACAAGGTGGAGCAGTTGACGCTAAGACACGAGCGAGAGAACTGGTCATTGGCATATTTTGAAATCGTCATTAACGACATCGTGGGGTTTCCACGAGTTCGTTTCGAGACTTCAAAGAATCGATTCGAGAAATCGATTATGACGCCGTCGTTTGTACGTGCTGGAATTCCGAGAGAAGATGCGCGTTACGTACCTTTTACGTGTTGTTAATTTTTCTTCTCAGTACATTTCGTTCTTGTCGCCGTTGTCGTTGTAAGGCGAAAGCCGTACAATTCAAAGACACAAGAACACCTGTGACAAAATGATAACCGTAAAATTGTTGAAATTTAATTTATGATGGAGAACAAAGTGATTTCTGATACACTCGATTACGAGTAAATGATTTAATTAACAGTTCCATTCTGTTCATGGACAGCATGGAACTTTCTTCCAGTTCTTAAGAAAAGAAAAGTCAAACAAAAACTCCGATGTTATCGACGTATGGATTTATATGGATGAGTGCGAAAGTGGATCCAGTATATACAATTTCGATCACAAGTACCTTTTGTCGTGGATCTTCATTCCACTCTTCATAAATGTTCCCTCCGCCATATGGTTTTAATTTATTTTTTCAGTAAGAGAAAGATATTGTCAATAAAAACGTTTCCCGCGTAAAACGCATCAGGCTGCCGGCTCTTTTTCAAATTGTTTATTGCCGTGTATTAGCAGCAACGGAGTCCCGTGTCCACTAATTCGTGCCTCGGAATTGCATGCGTCGCTGCTGGATACTTTTTGCCACATTAGCAGTTCGTGGTTGCAAACTCATAAACGTGCGCGTGTGTGCGCGCGTATAGTATTTTCTCTGCGTGGATCAATTTAGTGCCATATTAATACGGCGCTACTTCAATTCGACAGAACGAATGCGTCTTATTAATTATATACCTTTCTGAAAATATATTTGCAAGGCTCTACTTTGAACTCATCCTGGTAATGATATGTAATGGCGAAATTTAGAGGAATGTACACGCGAATGTGGGGCCATTCGTCATTTAAATGTTCCCAAATTTCAGCACAGACGCTATTCTGAAATCAAATTTGCGTATGGGTGCGAAGTATCTCGTTTGAAAGATATTTCGTTCCGTTTGTAAATTACATATACACTTCGTGTGGATAATTTTTGAGAGAATTTGAATTATGATACAGTGGGTTCATAAAAAATTGTTGGTGAGTCCCTCTTTATCATTCCCACATAACGGAATCATGAAGTTCAATAACATTCTTTTAAATCTGTTTTGGATTTTATTCTGTCGCAAAAACAATTTAAACCCTCTCGTTTCACATTTTTTAAGAATTTGAATTGTGTTTGTGCATCGGAAACAATAGGAATCAATCAGTCTAGTGGGATTCTCATGGGAAATCTTAACAATTCATATCGAATTCGAGGCTTCTGGAACGCAAAAGAAAATTGTTAAAGACAAATGAATTGACAGCAATTATTTTACTGCACAAATCTGAGCTACACATCACTTAACTATACAGGTCCCGAATACACCATGTCTCTCTAAATTTCTTGGAGTGAAAATGCTGCAAGTCCGAAAGAGTGAGAATCCACTTCATAAAAGTGAACATTCACTCCACAACAGTGGATTTTCACACTATTGGAGTGAGTGTTTCACTTTGACAAAAGGATGGAATTTCACTCTTTGAAGCGAGTAAAAATTTCAAAATTACGGAGTGAAAATTCACTCATTTGGAGTGCAATCTCACTATTGTTGGACTTATAGTATTTTAAATCTTCGAGAGTGAATTTTTCATCCCAAGAAATTTGAAGAGTTTGAAGGGCCCAAAAATTCTAACTCCATATTGTACAAATCTGAATTACACAATTATCGAATCACACGAAGATACATCAAAGATCAAACTAAACGAATTGAAACTACACGAAATACGAACAATGCAAATTAATATACGTCGTGCCGCATACATCTATTTCATAAAAAATTTGAAACCCATCATTGTGAACTACACTGCTCCCAACTGAACCGTTTCAAAGTATCTCGTTCTAAACTACAACAGGAGAGTGTGAAAAATTCCACGAAATGCAGAGTTAGTTCAATAATACACCCCTTAATTCTTACAGATCCTCGGGATTGGCCAATTTCTACACAAGAGTAGTGTTTCGAACGAGATCCAGACTGGTCTCGGTATCGACCTCGAGATCAAGACGAGACCGCACCCTGTTAGAAATGTTCGTGAATTTCATAACCATCCTCAAACATTTGTACATTCAATTTAATAGCTGTGTATGAATTCAACTTGATAGTAAATTCGTATATTGAACGACAATGCGATTGACATACTCGACATTCAGATGTTCACAATTTAATGTACAAATGTATATGAAAATAACTTCTTAATCCGGTACATGGAATTTCACACAGATAATTCTAAGGTGCGAGATCGAGACGATACCGAGAATTCCGGCGAAACGTATAATGTATTGTAAAGACCGAGAATCTCGACTCGAGATCGAGACGATACTAATTTTCTCGAGACAAACTAACGTGAGACCGAAACGAGATTACAAATTCCGAAACTAAATCGAGATTGAGACCTGGTCAGTCTCGGCGAGACGAAACGAGACGAGAACGAAACACTACATAAGAGAATTTATTCGTTCTTCGAACGAGCAAAAATCTAGAAGATCCCTTTGAGCCCATTCCTGTCTTGAAGGTATTTTTAAGAAAGCGAGCTGAAAAATATCATTTAGTTGGACATTGGTTAACTTCAAGAGCTCTGAAAAGTGATTTATTTCTTTTTTCCTGGATTATTTTGCACATACGCCCGTTTTCATATCACACACGGAAAAATTGAGTTTTTGTGACAAATATTTTATTTTTATTAAGAAACCTAATAAGTGGGGAGAAAAATTCATTCTTTAAGGAACAAATTGTGACTCAGGGACAAAATTGATGTTTGATTGAAATAAATATAAATTTTATGGATAAAACGATTTTTCGGTGAAAAAAGTTGATTCTCGAAAGAAACAACTCAATTCGGATGGACAAAAAATGGTTTTTGAACGGAAAAATTTTGAGCGCGAAAATGATTTTCGAGTGAACAAATCGATTTTTGAATGAAAAAATGAAATTTCCAAGGAAAATTTGTTTTGGAAAGAGAAAATTCTATTCTTTACAAAAAAATTGAATCTTTTAATGAGAACGAGGTTTTGTGTTGAAGAAATTAGTTGGTATGCGATGAAGCATCGGACTTCAGTGGAGGAACAAAAATGAATTTGAGAGTGAAGAAATTATTTTTCCAATCTGAGTTGAATTTTCCATTAAAATTAAAGTTTTTTTGTCAGCCAATTTTTTCTCGAAAAATCGTTCAACACCTGAAACCATAATTTCTGCACTTAGTGATCTATTTTTTCACCGAAAATGTACCATCCCACTCGGAATTTGAATTGACATTTAATGTCGGAACCCAATTTTTGTTCCCGAAAAATCATTCCTCATTGGATATAAAATTTTTTTTGCCACAAGTGCGGAGTTTGTAAACCATACCAAAAATATCATCGGAGCTACCAACAAAATTTCAAATGTGAACCACCCCAGTAGAAATCAACACTGGATCAACGTTGTTCCGAGGCATCTAAACTCGAAACAACGTTGATTCGGTGCTAATTTCTGCTAGGGCAACACTGAGAAAAAAAGCAACATGGTCACAGAAACAATGCTCGCATGGTGAAAGATTTATGGTTACAGTGACATAAAATTTGATCATGATAATCAGGAAAACAAAACAGAATCACATAAATCTGGTTGCGACAACCACTGTAAAAAAATTTCACCGGAAAATTCCAGTACATGTACTGGAAGTCATTAACCTGTACATGTACCGGAAAATTTCAGCACATTTGTACTGCAAAAATTCAGTGCAAACGTTATGGAATTCCCGCATCAAAACTGGAAATTTTCTGAGCCTCGGTACTGGAATTTTTCAGTACACGAGCTGGACTTTTCCAGGACATGTACTGGAAAATTAATGCTGAAAATATCCATGAAAATTGAAAAAAAATTGCTCACGCAAAGTGATTTTGCAGGGTCCTTGTGTTCCAAGATGATTGAGAAACTTTTGATCGTTCATTTGGATGGACAGAAACTCATGTCTACCTAACAGGATTTGAACCCACACTTTTCTACCTGCCTACCAACTGAAACCTAAGACCTAACCGATGAGCTATAGCGCGACATGTTGGAAGGCCAGCTTGGGTTACTACATATGCTTCATATCTAGAACACAAGAGGATAAGTCTTGGAAAAACCTCATATATCAATTTCATTGGCTACAATTACAATTATTATTCAAAATCTCAATCAGGAAATTTTTAATATAAAGACTTGAAATTTTTCCTGCCAGAAATGACGAAGTCCAATAGAAGTGGAAAATTTCAGTGCAACAGTGATTAAATTCCGTTGCATAGCAACTGGAAAATTCCATCACACGACCTGAAAATTGCAGTTCAAAACCTGTATAATTCAATTGCATAGTAACTGGAAAATTCCATCACAAAACCTGAGAATTGCAGTTAAAAACCTGTATAATTCCAGTATACCAACGATTAGGTTTTTTTTTCTAAATTCCAAATTTTTTCTCAAGTCCTTTTTGAGGGAATATTTTTTTTTGGTGCACAAGAACTATAAAATTGTAGTACGAGCCGGTAAAATTTTCGCGAAATCATGGCAAAATTTCAGTACATCATCTCAAACTTGAAAATTCCAGTACAATGACTGAATTTTCAGTTATGCTTGGTAAATTTTCAGTAACGTAACAACAAAATCTCTGTACATGTACTGGAATATCCATATTCCAGTACTAGCACTGGAAATTTCCAGTCCAGTTGCACAGTAAATTTCCAGTTTTTTTTTACAGTGACTATAGGACATGGTTAAAGTCAAAAACATGGTTACGGGAACCAAATTTTTCTCTCAGTGAAGTGAGCACGCCAGGAGTAAACCACTTTGACATCTCCGAGACAACGTTCAGTGTTATACGCACGTTACACCTTGATTTTTACATTATCGACAACTAAAATTTGCGTTATGAGTCTGTTGGATAGATAGATACATAGATAGATTCCTTTATTTTTGCATACAAGATAATTCTTATACAAAAAAGGAAACGCGTTTAGTAGATTGCGACTCAAGTTTCCTGTTAAAGTAAGTCTAAGTTAATGAGCATCTACCGGTATAAATTTGAAATACATTTAGATTAGGTGCTCATCACAGTTTACATTGTCTTAAAGAGTTTACAGAGTTTCAATTGTTTAATCATTTCGAACTAACCCAGATAGCAAATTAACCTTGCTGCAATGTTGTCAGGCAGGCTTGTGACAAGGTTGACATAAGCCTCCTAGTTGGCACACGACAATGGTACAAACTTACAAAACCCTTGCAGCAGAGTTGTAGCAGCCTTACACTGACAAGTTTGTTAACAACAAGTCAAAAACAATCGAATGACAAGTCTGGCAAGCTGACGACAAGTTTACATGTTAACTGGGAAAGCTCTTAATTTTAAGGTATTAGTTAAATAGTAGAGAATCTTAGAGATATGGTTCATTGAACTGTTAGTATCTAACAAATAATCTAATTCATATGAATGTTTATGCATTTTTCCAGTTATGAAGTGATCTCTATAAGCTTTATACATAGGGCATGCGAAGAATATGTGCTTTGCCAAGTTGACGTCTATTGAAAGGTGTGGTTCACCGAGATTAGGGCAGCTAATATTTCGAAAGTTGGGATTGAAGCTACTGTCGACAATTCTACGAATGTCCCTACTGAGGTGATTATTGACCCATCTGGTTGTGAGACTGTCAATTTCTTGAGAAGCGATCGCTTGTCTATCCCAAATGTCCTCGGCACCAATACGGAGGAGCATTGATTATAATTATAAGGTTGTTAGAATAGTTTAATCGACAGTAAAAGTGCGTTGAGGGGAATAGAGCTACGTTTACTTTAATACTATCTGCAGATTTTAAATTATGAACAAATTATGACTTCAATGTGGGTTAACCCTCATGAACACATGTTCTCACTCAGATCCAGTGAAGTGCTTTGGCGAAGATTTTTTTGAATTGCTTAAAACGTATTTAGGGGGCGCCCTTATTAGAATTCTAACAAACCTAAATAAGCGCGACTCTAGCGCTTCCAAGATTTCCAATGAAATATACGAAATATCGAAATGTAAACTTGGTTGCCCGCTATTTCATGACTCTTGATTCATGCTTTCGTCGCGCTTCAACGCTCCATTTTCCCACACTCTCTTAGTCCAGAAAGCCAGTCATCGAACTCATGTTCAATTAAAAAATTATTTTCAATAATTTTATCTGCATTTTCAATAAAACTCATCTCTATAAAAATTGCCCACCGATGAGACTTGACTGAATGGAATTTGGAGAATTCATTAAACGTGCAGTAAATAAGATACCTCATAGCAGGCAATCATCATAATCAACATGACGAATTGAATTTTATATCACATGTGATAATAATTTCATTAGAATTAAAAACCATATAACTAATAATCGTTAACTTATTATTTTATGTTTATTCAGTTTGACTTAAAAACCCGCGTACCTGTGGATTTTAAAGAACGATGCACGAACGGATAAGTATGCAATACGCATATTTGCACTCTCACGTGAGGAAAGAGAAAGAGGGTATCGATAAAAACTTCTTCAACGCAACATGGGTGGCAGTTTGTGATTATTCCTGTCATGCTGACTGTAAGTAATAAAAATTTAAACATGCTTAACCATCAGTACGTGATGTCTCCTACCGTTTTCTAAAGTACTTGATTGATCGTCGATTTGAAATTCGTATGAGATTTTTTCGTCTTGCATCATAAATCATCTTTAAATTTCTGTATTGTTTTCGTAGTCGAGTACAAAGGACAATCGTATCTTATTCATTCCGAGCATTGAATTCGAATATCTGAATTGTCAAGTTGAAAATTAAGTATTTTTATACCAGAGATATTAAATGCTCAATTATTTCAGTATGAAAAATCAAAACTGAACATGTAGAATCACTTATCTTAATAAAAATGGAATGTAGAAATGCTCGATTTGAGGGGAAGTTCTCGTCTAGCGACCCGAAAATAAGGTGATTTTCTCGATTTTTTTTCATGCAAGGAAGTGAATAAAGAATTCGGGAGTTTTCACACTTGTTCATTGAGTCTTTGAGTATATAACAAAATTTTTTTCAGTAAAAAATAATGCCATGGGGATTGTTGATACGTGTTGAAACATAACCACCTAAAAGAGCAGTGATCAATCGGGCGCCACTATAGCACTTACAAAAATGATCAGAAATCAAAAATCCAAAAATTTTTATGAAATACAATATATTTGTTGAAGGTTGTACTGATCAAACCAATGAGAAGTTCAAAATTAAAAAAATGACAGACATGCAAACTTTTCGTATCCTTTTTGCACTTTTTTTCGCTCTTCAAAGTAATATAAAAAGAAAAAAAAAGGCAAATGTGAAACCCATTTAGTTTCATCCTTCAATAAATTCAATCAGCTCCAGAAAAAAACAAAGAGCGATCCGTTCAGTAGTTTTTGAGATATCGTGAAGCCAAACTAGAAAAACATGGCTTCGAGAAAAGCGCCTTTAAAGTTTCGGGATACGAATCCTTCGAATGGCGAACATTTTTTTCGTGTACTTTGAGACCCATTCGATGAGTTTCAAATAACTAGAGTTCTTAATTTACTTCCTTCTCAAGAAAAAAAATTCGAGAAAATCACCTTATTTTGGAATTTGCTTGATGAGAACCTCCCCTTAAGATACACCGAGAGAAAGAAACCTAGCAACTAAAATTTACTTTGCCCAGCTGGATTTTACTTGGCATGAATGAAAGTTCTGAATTCTGGAATAAACTGAGAGAAAAAAATCATTCAGACAAAAAAATATCGCATCTAATGGTAGCTATAAAATAATTCTTTAGATCAATGAAATTTTATTGTAATGGATGGAATGGTTCTTCAGCTGATAACATACTGCGAGCAGTCAAAAACCATTGCGTTCATTGAGATAATATTCAATTGGTTGATTAAAATATTTTATAGATACCATCCTACGTGGAAATGCCAGTTTTAAGGCGACGGTGACGAACGCATCAGTACTGAGATGGTATTGGCTAGCAAAGGTTGTCTGCCGATTACAAGTTGGTACTGAACCGACGTGATTTTATGTTCTAATCGGCACTGGCGCGATGATTAAACTGACCGTTGTTGATCAATTTCCCATCAATGTTGGATCGACAAGTGCACAATTTTAGTAAGCACGCGTTGATCTCCAACCCTGAATGGATGCCAAACCAACATGAACAAATATGTAGTGTAATTCGACAAAAGATTTGATTTTTTTTTTAAATTGTTCATATAACCCTGTTGATTTGGACAATGTCCCATACAAAAATTTTTGGGCTTCGCCAATGCTGACAATAAAATATAGCTTGGTGCAATGTTGACAGACAAGGCTTGGCAATCTATAAATCTTCAATGTTGATTAACAATAAATACAATGTTGCACCGATGTCAGTGTTCGACGGATTGCGTTTGTCAGCCTATTATTGTGGCACAATTGCGCCAAGCTTGGCTCATCCTTGGCCCCGCATTGACTAAACGATAGATTCCATTCAACGCCACGATCATTTAAAATGTGGTTCAATATTGCCCTAAACTTTGGCCTAGTTTCGGTAGAAATTAGCTTTCAATGTAGTGCCGATCATTGGTAATAGCATGGCTCAATATTGGCAACCTATATAATATTTTTGCTATGTTACTAATCAAGTGTTTCTCGCGAGTAGTGAAACGCGTATACGAAGAATATATAAGGCTTAAGTAAGTATTTGGAAGAACAGTCAATCGCTCTTTACTATGAGTCACACTAGAGGGCTCCTACCGCTGAGCTCACATACAATGTGTCTACTTCTCATGGCAAAATTTACCGACAAAAGACGCCGAGTTGTTCACAAACAAATGAGGGGAAAACAATAAGACTCCAAACAACATATGTCAGGAATTGCGAAATGCGCATACTTTTTATATATTTCTGGGTTGAATATTTGTTACTTTGATCATTGGCGCAGCATTGACAAACAAAATTTCCAATTGTTTGCCAATGATGGTATGTTTCATTGCCATTGTTCCATCGATGATGGCATTCCATTGGAAAAACACGTAGGTAAATCATAAAATGACCTTATCATTCCAGGTTTGCGCCATGCCAGTGTCCTCAGATTTGACTCGCAAACGTTAAACACACAGATGCGACTGTACATCCGTGTGAAAAAAGAGAGGGTATGGTTGCTCGCGCATCCTAGCATGCTTTCTCCTTCGCTCTCCCATCAAATATTCTATGAGCAATAGAGAAGCATGCTAAGTTGCGCGCGCAATCGTGCCCTCCCTTTTTTCACACGGATGTACAGTCGCATCTGTGTGTTTAACGTTTACGAGTCAAATCTGAGGACACTGCGCCATGCTTGGTTGCCAAGCCTCAGCCATACTTTATCTACGTTGCACCATGCTAGCGCCAATTGTAAATTTCTATATGGGGTGGAGAACCTTTATTGTTCGATGCATGGTTGAACTACGAAAAATATTATGAAACAAAATAATTTTGTAGAAAATAGCATTATTATTGACGGAATTATGAACTACGTAAGTACTCAATCAAAATTCTACAATAGGCACGGTGTTGTACTAGTGCGGGTTGATACCGGCAGAGTACTGGCAGTCTGTATCGAGGCAATATTGGCATTTGTCTGGAATGATAACACTTTTCTGTACTGGTTAATTGGTCCTGGTTTGGTGCTGATAATCGGTAATAGCTTTCAGTATAGGCACAGTACTTTTAATTGATCCTGAAATAGAACCCAACAAACACAACGTCTAAGACTTCACACCAAATTTTGCATAAGACCTCTTTTAAATATCAAATTGATATCTTTTTGAGCATTGTCTAAATCTATTAGATATCTGAAAGACGTCTTATGCGACCTTTTTCGCCAGTTTTTAGACGTTGTGTTTGTTGGTAAAGAGTATCTCAGTAAACATTCCCAACTTCCCAAAAGCGAATTTTTAAGGCAAAATTTAGAAACAGAACTTCGAGATTCGAGTTACAAAGAAAATAAGTTAACTCCTACTGTGATCAAAAAGTAAGATGAAATTGTCATTTAAAACTCCCGCACGGAAAAAATAATTTAGCTGCAGCAGCGAAGTGGCTAGCTCGGACACGGACAGCCATCAAATTAGGGCCTGCAGCTGAATTTTAGCTGTTACAGCAAATGAACCAGCTACAAAGGCAAATTTTTTTGCTGTCATAACTAAAATTTAGCTGCAGGAGCTGATTTAATGGCTGTCCGTGTCCGTGCTAGCCACTTCGCTGCTCCAGCAAAATTATTTTTTCCGTGCGGGCATTAGGAAGGCAGGTAAATTTTTTTTTCCTAGGTTGGTAGGACTGTCTATAACGTTTGCCAAGCGTCTGTTTGTCGAAAGGTTTAATTATCTCCGAGTTACACTTATTTTTGTAAACAACCAGAAGTGAATTTTTCGATTTTTACAATAAGTGATTTTGTTGGGCAAAGAACTGGCATCAAATTTTGTTTGCGGAACAAATATTCTTGTGCAGACACGTTGAAAATGTTGCGGAAGGCCTTTGGTGATCAAACTATGGCACAAAAAAACGTTTATAAGTGGTACAACGAGTTCAAAGCGGGCCGAGAACGCGTTGAAGACGAACCGCGCTCTGGACGACCATCAACGTCTACCGACGTAGATTTGGTGCTTGAAAATCGTCGATTGACAATCAGAGACCTCGCTGATAGTGTTGGAATATCATGCGGCTTAGCCCAAACCATTTTGAAGGATGCTTTGTGTTTCAATCGCGTCAAGTCTCGATTGGTGCCAAAATCGCTCAACTTTTTGGGAAAAAGCGTCGCGTTGATGTGTGGGAAACTTTGCTGTCTGACTATCAGGATCACTTGAAATGCATCATTACTGGAGACGAGACTTGGATTTACGCATACGACCCTGAAACCACCGACCGATCCAGCGAATATCGTGCAAAAGATAAAGCAAGGCCGAAAAGAACGTCAGTGGATAAGACCCTACCATAGTGAAAGTCACCGGCTCGATTCTCACCACAGGGTTCAATTTTTATGTCTAGATTTCTTGAATTTTTCTCGCCTTCTTTGTTTCAATTCCCGTTTCACATACTCTTTGTATCCTTTCCATTAACGTTTCTGTTACTCTTCAGCATACGCTTCGTTTACTCTTTCTTCTCGCTCCCATTTTCACCAGGGTTATGTTGACAGTTTTCTTTGATTATCGTGGTGTGGTGCACTATGAATTCCTTCCGCCTGGCCAAACTGTCAACAAAGAATATTATTTGAGCGTTATGCGTCGTTTGCGTGAAGCTATTCGTCTGAAACGGCCGGAATTATGGGCGAACAACTCTTGGTTCCTTCATCACGATAGTGCACCGGATCACACTGCATTGGTTCTTCGCAACTTTTTTGCCAAAACCTCGATTCGTATTGTTCCGCAACCACCGTATTTGCCTGATTTGGCTCCGTGCGACTTCTGGCTATTCAGCAAACTCCAAAGGCCAATGCGGGGACGCCGTTTTGACACGATTGAGGAGATAAAAACCGAATCGAAGAAGGTCTTGAAGGCTATACCGAAAAAAGATTATTCCGACTGTTTCGAGAACTGGAAGAAGCGTTGGCAAAAGTGCGTTTTATCGGACGGGGATTACTTTGAAGGGGATGAAATTGATTTGGAAGAATAAATAAAGAATTTACATTCTATAAGCAAATTCACCTTACTCTTTTATCACAGTGGTATTAAGATAACGAGCACATGGGCTCCTCTAATGATCCATGAGGATACTTAATAGATTCGAGTCAGCTTTGAAACTAAGCATTTTGGAATGTTTTTTAGTTTTGCGTCAAGAATTCGTCCTCGAAAGGTCGGGTATGTTTTCTAGGACACCTTGGATATTCAGTATTCCAATGACCTCCTTCTGCTCTCGAATCTCGAAACTAGGAGTTGCCGATCAGGTTTCCGATTATTTGCCATTAGGACAGTGCCCGTATTAAATCAGTACCTTACCGGCATGAAGCTCTCAGTACTGGTTTATCAGTACATGCTAGTACCATATGTCTATGTATTCAGTACAAAACCCGTGCATGCTAGCCAACTCTTGGGAATCAATACTGCTACTGTACTTGGCCTGTTGTCAACATTGGCATAATTCGAATTCTTCTAATCGGGTAGTTGACAATCTTTCGTACGTTTTTCGTTAGATATCACCATAAGTTCATGAGCATCGATTGTCCCCCGACTCAATAAGGACTCACAACGGCATTGAAGTTCAGAAGAGTCCCTTTTCAATAGGGAAATGTATTCTATGTAATTCTATAGGATTCATGACATTGGTATCTTGAAATGTTCATGAATCCGATGGTCTGATCTCGATATAATAGTTTTCGCATGAGGATTTATAAATTACGTATGTGCCTGATTATCTGAGTTCATATGAATGTACATAAAAAGGTCCTGAACTTTTAAAACATATCGGTTGCAAATATTGAATTGATGTTGGTTGTTAACAACGATTGGTGATCACACGAAAAAAATGACCACGTAAGAATTACTTGAAAAGTGAGGTTATAATGGCGGTGTGGATTTCATGTAGAATTTACTCCAGAGTCCTGTTGGATTTACATTGTTATCATGGTTACCATGGCAACACGCCTGCCGTTTACTTCAGTACATAGTTGTCAATCTATTACGTTTTTGGAAGGTCCTATTGGCGTTTCTGATCAAATATCATTTGCCATAGGTTGATTCGTCGGAAAAACGTAATAGATTAACAACACTGCTTCAGTAGCAATGTACACATAACATTGGTCCCAATGTGAATTTTACTCCAATTGCATGCACTTCAGCAGTTATGTCAAAATAACAACAACCAATGCAGAATTCACACGTCATTTTTTCCCGTGCAGTACTGGATCGGAGTTATTTTACGTTATCATTCCGCAGTCCGACCAACGTTGACCGCCGACGGTTATAAACTGGCAGCCTGTATCGAACCGGAACTCAATTCCTACGTGGGATTGGATGAAATATTTTCTTGCCTCAATGACTTTTTCCTCACATTGTATGAATAAAATAGTTCATTCAATGGAAATAAAATATTTAGTTATGAAAAATAAAATCGATTTGGTTTGACTAAATTTTCATTTGGAGTGACTAAATTTCCTAGCTATCTAATATTCAACCAAACTCTTTTCCTCGGTGTAGATCCTTGTTCATCATCGCTAATATTTTTGGTAAGTCTTTTATATATAACTGATGAAGCGATATTAATCTTTTTCCCATTCTTCCGCCAGTACTCGCCATTCATCCGGATTAGTATAAATACAAGATCATCGAGTGGAATTCAACCGACAGTATTGTCCAACAGATCAACCATAATGAGGATTTTTTTATTTCTCTTTATTACCCCATATCATATTCGATATAGTGGGTATTAGTACGAGACACGCGCGTTGTATGATCCATAAATAATGCATAGGCACCACACTCGTGTCCCTGTCTGTAATTTGATTGCGGAGGCGTCATCTTAAAAACTTCGCTGCCCACTATCTTCACGGACACGACTATAATGGCACCTACACAATCTCGTCTTCATCGTCGTCGTCGTCGTCTTCATCTTCTTACGCGACAAAGAAAAGGGAAATAAAGTGTTGGAGCAAAAGAGAATCCTGGAAGAGACTATCGTTCGAGACAATCAAACTATTGTTATTGGTTGTGTGTAATTAACGATAGCATCTTGCAAGAATTATTCATTGATAGAATAACCATTCTGATAGACGAACGCTTTTATGCCATCCGTGATACGAAATACATTCAAATCTGATAATGATACAAAATGTATGTAATCGGTTTGCATGAGTGAAGAATTATTCTTTTGAAACAAAACAAATGATGGGAAATAACTGTTGATCCTTTTAATTTCTTTCAGAGTAAATGCAAGACGAATTCCAAGCTATTCCATTCATAATTTCAGACACAAATAAACAGTATTTGAAACGTCTCGCCTGTGACAGTACGTTTTGTTTATGACATTTCTAACTTGAATACTTGGAGTGTATAACTATTTAAGTACACACAAGGCGTTCCATGACGACCGGTGGGTGATTAATTGACAGCTTTCTAGGGAGTGCTCGACAGTTAACTGAGTTGCTTCAAAGTAGCAAGTATGACGACATTCACGTCTTCCGTGATTGGAAATGAATCTTCTTTTTTTATGTATAATAATTAAGGTGTATATGCAACGAGCAGGTAAGATCTGCGATAATCATTAGAGAACTGGATCCAAGACTGTGCTGTCAATTGATACAACTTCACCGGGCTGGGGTAGATCCGTTTCATACAACGTGTTCTTATTATAATTGCCGAGTACTCCTTCGTTCCTTGGAACCCAATCTCGATTCATACATTGAAGTAGAACAAATCCGATGAATAGAGAAATCTTTTTGAGGAGGCGTTGAACGGTTTGAATCTTCATCGTTATGTGTCATCAGAATTGATGATTCACGTGTTATCATATTTTTACTGTCAATTTACAATGTCTGATATCTGAATCTTCAGAATAAAGTACTCAAGGTGTGGATGGGAAAATATATAGCAGAAATCATTGAATGACAATGATTTCTCGTTCTCCGAACCTTTGCACCTGTTGTTCAAACTAACAATTTCGTCCTCCAAGTTCTTCAAACTGTTGTCTGACCTATGATGTACCAACATGAATATGGATGAGCAAAGCATGTCTATTTCTTTGTAACATAACGCCAGCAGAAAAATCAATGATTCAACACGGACTCGTCATAATCATTTACCGTTGAAGCCGTCTGCATTGTAGCAGTCGTTGTCACAACACGCGTTGCATGTACAATTGAGTGCAGTCTCGATGCACGTAGGAGAATGTGACGCGAAGGAAGAAAAAGGGAGACTGACTCTTTGGTTGACGGAAGCCGGAAGTGTCTGCGGACCATGTAATTTATCACTAATATGAATTCTCATGACATATATTCATATCTTTTGATTTCAATTAGTATTTCAATATGTATATACTTTGTGCCTTCCCAATGCATGTCGATTTCAACGAATCTGAAGAAAAAAGAAAGAAACTAAATCTTCAGTAGAATGAGTAAAAATTATAAATTCTTTAAGAAGTTTCGTCTTGTGTCCAATCACTGATTTAACACGAGAATCACACCGTTGAGAAACGTGTTGCCACATCGCATTTTATCCTCTTAATCACTCGCTGAGTTTAGTTCTAATCAGCAGAAGTAATTAATTGAGATTCGGGGTTTGAGAACGATCCGCAGAACAGCAAAAAGAAGTATAAAAAGATACGATGGGTTGTAAAACAAACGTGGCGTTTAATCTTGATTCGACTCTCACTGTTGGTAATTCGATCGATTTCTGTAATGCTTTCTTTTCTCTCCCTCTCTTTCTCTCAAAACTAGTTCTATCCTGTTAAAATACCGATGCGATTCGGAATCCTTTATCTGATCGATGTAAGTCTTCGCCAAGTCTTCTAATGACAACGACCTTTTCTTTATTCAGGAACCTCATCTTCGATGAGTTCATTGATGGGAAGACGGTTGAAGGAATACAGTTTATGAATGAAGTGATCGAATATGTTCGTGAACGCGACTGCACGTTGGCTGAATCAAGTTTACCCGTATAGAAATATTTAGGTTCCGCCAATGCTGACAATAGAATATAGCTTGACGGAATGTTGGACGCCAAGGCTTGGCAATCTATAAGTATTCAATGTTGATGAACAACAATTATCATGTTGCACCGATACCGGTGTTTAACGAATGAGGTTGTCAGCCTACCATCGATTCACAATTCCGCCAGGCTTCCCGCTTGCTAGGCTCATTCTTGGTTCAACATTGACTGAACGATAGATTCTATTGGAAGTGGAGATCATTTTAAACGCGTGAGAATATTGCTACAAACTCTGGTCTAGTCTGGATGAAAATTAGTTTTCAATGTAGCGCCGATCATCGGTGATGGCATGGCTCAATATTGGCATGCTCCTTAATTTCAACTTGTGATGGCTGAATTGCTATAGCTAAGTTACCGATCGAGTGTTTCTCGCGAGTAGTGAGAGATGTATACAAGGAGTATATAAGACTCAAATAATTATCTGGAATAAGAGTCAATCATTCTTTGTTATAGGTTACACCAGAGGGCTCCTACCGCTGATCCATATTGCGGATACTTCTCATGGCAAATTTTAGCGACAAAAAACACCGAGTTATTTACAGATAAATGAGGAAAACGCAATAAAATCCCAAATAACATCTATTGGAAATTGTGAAATGCGCATACTTTTTATATATTTTTATTTACAGTTCCATCATTGGCGCAACATCGATGAACGAATTTTTCTATCGTTTGCCAATGATGGTCTATTTCGTTGCCATTTCTGCACCAGTGATGAGGCTTCATTGGAAAAATACATTAAGAAATCATAAAATGATGTTGTTACCTGTTCAAATAACAATTTCTTAGATTCGAAGAAGCACTTTTATCTATGCCCGTGAAAAAGTTGTTCAGGTTTGATTATGCGTGTTCTGGCCTAATAATGGACATTTTTCAACAAAATTATTCGTGTTCAATACTGACTGCACGTGAGTGAGCCTGATTACACCTGGTCGTTCATTTTTGAGCTTTGTCATCACTTCAAAGGCTTCAGTTTTGTACTCACGTGGGAAACTCGTGATCAAGCTTAACCATCAGCGATCATGCCTGACAAACCATTGTAATATCCGATCTTATTATCCGATCTTTACGGAATTTTCACCGCAGGTTTATGAGTTGTCGATAGTGCTGCGATATAAGTGTCAACCCGATCTTTACAGGAAAAAGGGGGGAGAAAGAGGACACACGATATCGAAAATTGTGATTTTGCGACCAGGCATGTTTTCACTTCCTGTTATTTGATTGCCATGAAACTCATACCATTTTTTTGTTATGATTCAATAGTGGTTCCATATAAGTTTCATCCCGTTTGGTTGAAAACTGTTAAAGTTTTTCTATTGCGATCCTCATTATAATTCCATGTTTCTTATATTGAGGAAAATGGAAGTATTGTGATAGAGTCAAAAATCCATCATGCAGAAGGGAGCATTTCGCCTTCCCAAACGCCTTTGTAAGTCGGCAAAAAATGCGGTTCCCAAAAATATCTGTGTGTGTGTGTATGTGCGCGTATATATATATGTTTGTATGTATGTATGAGTGTATGTGCAACGGATTCTCCTCAGAATGCACCGATTGGCGTTTGTTAAAGGCGAAATCCCCTTTCCTCGTCAACGGATTTTCGACTGATAAGGATTATATGTATAATTGAAATACTGATGAAAATTTATTGAATTTGTAATGATTCACTTGATTTTGAACGTCCCATTTGGATCGAAAATTGGTGAGAATCGCAAAATGAGAACAATGTTGATGTTAATTCCTTGAAAAAATGTTCATAAATGAAATGGATTTTCAGCCTTTTACAACTATATTGTTGTACCATATTCACGTACGGTATTGTCCATAAAGAACCTTGAGCGAGGTATCCCTCACCTCAAATCAATTGATCTTGAAGGAATGAAAGAAATGTCAGAGAAACGTTTGTACATTGACTTATGTCTACATTTATAAAGCTGTATACCAAATTAAAAAACAAAGAAGAGCAATGGATTCACAGCATGACAAACCACATGAGTTAATTCCTAAAATCCCCAAAACTGTCTTTAATCGCCCTAAGTCCCCACATAAAATTCCTCTAAACAACTAAATACCTCCTAAATCTAGAAAAACAAATCCTATTAGTGGGGCATGATATTCCCAGGTATCCACAGTAAGATATTTGATAAAATCCAATTCTGGTAACACTCTTGAGATGTATATTGCTGTTAAACCTTTTTTTCTTTTTGTACACGAAAAAAAAATCGGTATGGAGAACCATACAGTACTTCCATGTTCCTAATATTTCAGAAAATAATATGGAAGAAAAGGGATCCTTGTGGAAGAACAGAAGAAATTTTTGTTGTACTGGAATTTTTCTGTATTTTACATGAAATTTCATGTTTTGCACTGCAATTTTCCAGTATAAATACAGCAATTCTCCAGTATATGTGCTAGAATTTTCATGATTTGAACGTAATTTTCCTGCACAAATGTACAGGTTGATTGCTTCCAGGACGGTACTGCAAGTTTTCTGTGGATTTTTTGACAGTGCGCAGTCACAAAATCACAATTTTCGATAACATGTTTCTTCCCCTCTCCTGTTCTTCCACAAGGATCAAGTTGAAACTTACAAAGAACCATCACCAACAATACATGATAATGCGGTAAAAATTGCATAACAATCGGATAAATTATCGGCATGAGAACGACATTTACAAACCTTTCAAACTCCATTCCGAAGCTTAATACTAACCCTTTTCTTCCATATTATTTTCTGAAATACTAGGAACATAGAAGTACTCTATAGTTCTCCATACCGATTTTTAATAGAAATCTCGAAGCAGGATTGGTTTCAGCTTGAACAATAAGGAAGAACAAATGTTCGCACTATTACATTTGAAAAATTTTGGTTTTTCGGTTCACCCTAAATGCTCGAACCTCGAACATAACTCATGTATTTCTCATACATCATTCTCATCTGATTCATCTGTTGCTTGAGATGGGACGAACCACCTATGAAATGATTCTAGATATCGTATGAAAGCTTGACCACAACATCAATCTATTTTTACTTGGATTGTACAAGACGTCACATCAAAAGCATACCTTTTTGAAGAGTTACAATTTAAACGTGAGAATGATGAATGAGGAATGAAATTAAATATTCATATATCATTGTTATATATCAGGAAGAGCATCAAAAGAGAGTTATCTATACAATTATCATACACTACAGTTGTTTAAAACGAATTATTCTATTCTCCCTTGAGTTCTGGTGTCAATAGCGGTTCGATTCGACTGAATAAATAATTTCTCATTGCATTCCTTTTGAAAAACAAATATTTTACACAGAGAAAAAAGAATTCGTTACGACAGCGAAACCTGATTTTGATTTACCACAGCAAGTATTTAGCTATGGCAGCAAAAAAATTTCGCTCCCCCAGCAAAGGTTTGTTTGCCATTCTGTGTATGATACTGAAAATTTTGTTAGTCCAGCAGAAAATTTGCTGTATTGGTCAATCATATTGCTCTCTTTTTAGCGAATTTTGAGCTAGGTTAGGAACTAATCCCTCCATTTGCTGCGTCAGTAAATTTTGTTGTCCGTGATAGCTGTACCTACATCGACGATATAGTTCAATTTGAAATGATTGAATCGTAATATTAATGTTCCACGGTCAGGGGAATCATATATATTTTTCCCCGCTAAACAAGAATGAAATAATCATCTCCTCCGTCTCCGTACAAATTCTCGAATATTTTTCAAATCCATACATTTCTCTGGACATAAAAAAAGTGATAGCTGGCGATAAAACTTGCTGCTGAAATCTTAACGAAATAGGTGTGTATGCGTATCTTCCAGCGGTCATTCGACTTTTCTTTGTTAGGGTACACACCTTGGAAAAGGATAATCGTATGGTATATACCGTGGTATACCGTGAGACGTCTCGTCCTCAGAGGAAGTTTTTAAAAGGAAGAAAGGTGGTTTGGACCAAACACCAACACACACACACACACACACACACCAACGGCCGAGCATACACACCCGTGTGTATATATGCTCGCTGTATGATGCCGATCCTATCTGTGGCGACTAATATAGTTGTCGTGAATATCTTAAGTCTGAACGCGCATTCCTACGGGGGTTTTTCTCCTCTTTTCTCCTTCTCTTCTCCTCTTGCTTTTTTGTATTTACCAGAATAAGAGAGAGAGAAGATGTTCGCCACGGGACGTCCCCATTCGATCTGGCGAAAGCATCTGCTAATTCGGAATCATGAGAATTTGATTGGCCTCACTCCTATAGGAGAGAAGAAATTCTCTTGCTCATCTTTTTATCATATTACGGAGGATTTTAGTCCGAGAACGTGTTTACGTTACATATTACATGTCACTTGGAAATGAAAAAATTTCTTAAACGCGTGGTATGTAAATTCTGATGCCGAGTTGATGAGATATTCCAATGAATGGGAATGCAAAAGAATATAGAAATAGTGATTCCAACTTCGATTCAGAAGCCAGTATTCGAGGTCTGCTTTTTTTCCAACATTTTATCGGAAATTAATAATCCTTCGCATGGCAGTTCGATTATGAGATCGAATTGCAAGCTGGAATAAATGTAATAACTTTCTTTCCCCAATTATAATGTGCTAGGTAAGAAGAGTGAACGGTGAATAGTTTGTAGGAGAAAAGGGTATTCCTGCACTATATTTCATATTTTGTTTCAACGAGTATGAAAATAACATGAAATTTGTTTTCCCCGGCGGACAGAACAATTTTAGAAATGCAGGGCTTCGAAATTGAAAAATTCGAATCGCTTCGATCATCTATTTGATAAAACGAACTGTAATTTATGACTTCATTGTACTCATCACATAATAATTTCTGCTCTTAAGTTCAGTCGATTATCGATATTACCGAAGCAATGGGTAACATTTGCAATATGATGAGCACAATGGAGTTATAAATTACTGTATATTTTATCAACCACAGGTTCGAGGCGTTTCGATCCATTGTACTTCTCACCCTGCTTTCTTGTCTTTCGTGTAGAACATAATTGTGCGCCCTCAAACGAGTATATCAATTCTCAAATGAATCATATATCACACCGAGTATGCATTCCCGACTGATAATTTCGTTCCGTTCAAATAGCAGGTTACCAAAGATTTATCAATATTTTTCATCGGTATGCCGAGCTTCTTACTTGGGATAGAAAACATTGAATGAGATTAAATATATTCAATGGAACTATTTCCAGTCGAGTGCAGAGTATGAAAGATAATGGATGTATTGTTCATTGCTGTAATACTATTGAATCGTTGCATAGAGATTCGTCGAACCACGCACCTCAATGATCGAATCGAAAGGTAAGGAAGAGCTTCGATGTCCCGTGGTGTCACGAGGTGTGATCAGACTCCCACAGCGTGACGTAGGATCAAATGATGTGATCATTCCAATGTGAGATCAGAGAGAAGAATCTTAATTTTCCCCCAACGAGGCGAATTCAATGATTCATATTTTTTTATTGTTGTTTATCGTTTACTTACAAATCTTCAAATTATCTCACGATTGAATCGTTTTTACCACCTGTCCCATACAGACGTACGTTCAACATTATACTCATCGTATATAATACAGATTTCATATGCTAATTCCTTGATTAACAATACAGAGATGAGGAACGTTTCATCATCGCTTTCGAGCGACCAACAACGTCTTAATACCGTTGGATTTACATGCTAATTCGATCTGCTACCACTGTGACTGTCGCTGATACTCCCGCAGATGCTGTGTTGTTGTTGGATGCGTCGCTACTTGCGTCTTTTCGTGAGAGATACGACACATTCTCTCATCTTCACTCTTAGCCCTTCGCGTGCAGATTCCAAACCACGTACGTGATAATATCTATAATTTTTCTTGGAGCTTATTCAGTCTACATAAAGGTATTATTATTCCTTGTCACTGAGATGGTCGTGACAAAGTTGAACTTGCTCTTTGCGTATCTTCATTCATCCTTCAAGAATACAGTATTTAAAATACATTTTCGTTTGATCAGGATCTTGATAATACGTTAAATAATTTCGAAAGAAATAGTTTTCACATCGAAGATATATAACGATTAATTATCAAATTGGCGTAAGCTAAAAACTCGCATACTTCTTCTTCCGATTAAATAAGCCTTTTCTCGTGAGAAAAAAAGGAATAAGAGAACGTATGAATCGGTAACTAATGCAGCCAATTACCAAGTTCATCGTTTGATACGAAATTACATGGACTGTTACATACCTATTCGGATATAATCGGGTTTGAATATCACATCACGTACGTCACGCACATGCTGCATATACATGGATGATGAGGGATGCACGATCACCTTAAGGGCCTTGAGTTGTGTATGAGTGTTCATTCGACAGGAGAATCCAAACCAGACCGATCGAAGGCTCAAGCCCTGAAGGACCCAGACCCCCGGGAGAGAACAAAAAGTGCAACAAATAGGAGTTAATCGGCACTCTACATCAATACTAAACGCGTGGTTGCTTGGTTCATTGTGTGGAGATCAACGCCTGCCCGATATAATTGGCCTGTAATTAGATCTGAAAGGCGAGGCAAAAAATAGAAAAGGGTATGAGAAAGGATGAGCTCATTCCCAACTTTGCTCATCTTTCGAAATTATCTGTTCGACTGCAATGATGATTTCTGTTTGTGGATTTTCATTATTGGTTTAAGGCGTCCTGTGGTTTTGACATCATTAGACTTTGTTCTCTTTCTTGCATGTTCGAAATAAATCACCGAAATCGTTTAATGAGTAGCTGTAGATTTCGAACCAATTTCGTCGATATGGTTCAGTGGAGTTTCGGAATATGCCGAACAAAAGTTTGTCGATGTCTTCTAAATTGTCTACACAAAAAGAAATTTGAGGAAGAATTCGCGGGTTTTGAAAGGTAAACAACATACTGGAAAAATAACTCACAAGGAAAGGACTCGTAGTGTCCGTCGCTGATTTTTTTCATATTGAGATATGTTGTAGAGCTCATGATCTTAAGGGGTAATATCACTTTGTGAACGGAAAAATTGACGTTATTTTCAAAGTATCGCCATGGAGTCGAAAAAAATTATAAATGTATGGGGTCTTTTGTTAGGTACTAGTCTTTGGGTACAAAAAACACTTTTCATTCGATTTTTTTAATCCAAAATGATGGCATGGTAGTACGGTCAGAAAAACATTTTTGTTTCTCATGGTTAAAACAGGCGTATCGCTACAGGTCACAATTTTCAATCTAGAACAAAAAATAAACAAGTTCCTTAAAATATAGCTCAAAATCTAGCTATCTACACGGAAAAAAGAAAACTGCAATGGTTACTGTGAATCGCAGTAATTCATTGAAAAAAAATGAAAGACCAAATTTACGCCGTTCAGTACTGCGTCTCGCAGTAACCGTTATTGTCCAAGCAGCATTGACGAATTTCATTGCAGTACACATCACTTTTCTATCTCGTCTATCTTCTAAGCGTGTTTTCATTTGCTTTTGATGTTATGCACAGTAACCAGTGCTGTTTTCTTTTTTCCGTGTACGTAGGATTTTTTCGATATCAGCTTTTTTACCAATTTTACAGCCGTTTTTCGAACGATTTTTACGAAAAAATCAAAAAAAAATTTCAAAACGACGCTATTCTCTTCAAAACGTAGATAATTAGATTTTGAGCTTTAACCATGAGGGAAAAAATGTTTTTTTGACCGTACTACCATGCCGCTATTTCGGATTAAAAAAATGGAATAAAAAGTGTTTTTTGTACCCAAAGACTAGTAATTTCGTATGCAATAAACCCCATACATTTATAATTTTTTTTTACTTCATGGCAACACTTTGAAAATAACGTCAATTTTTCCGTCCACAAAGTGATATTAAGAATTGGAGAATTTAGAATTTCACATACACGGAAAAAAAAAGTTTAGGAACTAGCACATAAGCACCGATCACATATCAATCACAAAAAGACATTCTTGAAATAAAAGCATGAACCTATTCGCTCATCCCATGCGGCAATGCAAGGAGTAACAGGAGGGAACATAACGGTAGAAAGGGTAGAAATTACTGAAACGGAAACTCACACCCTCAAGACCAATTTTCTCATGGATCCAACCAACGGAAGTTCTGTTTCCAAAAGTAAAATTAATTTATTACTTCTAGAACTGTGCTCTCATTGATTGGATCCATCAGAAAGTAGATCTTGAGGGTGTGAGTTTCCGTTTCATCCCTACCACCGCTATGTTCTCGGTGGCAATGCAATGAATGCAAGCGTTCATATTCTTATCCCAAGGAGTTCCACGGAATAAACCGGTGAAACTTCTTGCGATTGATACATCATCGGTGCTTATGCGCTAGTTCCTAGATTTTTTTCTCCCGCGTGCAGATAATTCCATTCGATTTCTTAGGAGGGGAGGAGGGGAAATGTACCTGCACGGAGAAAAAAAAATAGTTCTCCCAACTAATAATTAGCTGTTCCAACTACTTTAGGTAGACGATTTTCGACCAACTACAAAAGTAGTTGTGGCAGGTACTTTTGTTAGATGTACCCCAGATTATCGGGATATCAACTCGAGTAGTTGTTACAACTACTTTTCTAAGATGCAGGATCTACATAAAATATCAAGTATGACGATATATGTAGGCCGATGAACTATTTTATTAATTGAGAAGAGCAATTTCCAGTGCCGGTTTTGATGTTTAACGGGATACTAGCGATGGTACCAAACCTCTCTTTCTATCGTATAGGCGTGTCCTTTTCTATCCAACGTGCTCTGTTGGTAAGCGCTAGTAACCCCTTAAGGTTAGGATCTTCTATTATTTCTGCACGTGCTCGTCGACTCTTTGCAACATTTAATTGGAAATTTCGAAAAAAAAATTTATTTTCGATTGTGATATTTGTTCAATGCATATAGATTTGGGAGGAGGTGGTTGAAACATTCAAGTTCCAATGTTAACTTACCTCGGGTTTCGAACCCCTGTCATAACCTACCTATACGCTATACCTAAATCTACCTAACCTAGGCCTTAATGATCGCAGCTAAACCGACAACGCTGATTATATCGTAAAAAAAACCTTGGATATGTTTTGATCGTTTTGATTGTGTATTTTCATATACTCAGAGTATACATAAAGAGGATTTATCATTCCACAAATGATCATTCATTTAATTCCGAAAATAAAATTGGACATACGAAGTTTTTGAAAATTAGTAATTTGACACGAATATGTATTGAAAATATTATAAAATGAAATATATACACGGTAACCACGACAGGTAACCTCAATGAATAACGCGAAAGTTCACCGCGTTGCGATTGTTTTCAACAAAATTCACATTGCTGCAGGAACTACGTGCGTAACGATGGGAGCAATGAGAAGTAGCTCCACGAACTATCTCAAAGTAAAGTAGATCAGGTAGCTATTTCTCTTATTCGACCAGCTACTTTTTCACAACTATATAATTCACTTGTGACAAATATTAGAAATAGTTGTGAGAACTCACGAACTATTTCAGACAGATATTTGATTTATTATCACAACTATCTCTTATACAACTACGCGAAAATAGCTCATATGCCTAAGTCCTTTTTTTCCGTGTGTAAGGATGTATTTTTTTATGTTCTTCGATGGATTTTCAGCGGAGTTCATTGGCATTGAACTCGCCCCCCCCCCCTCCAATGTAAAAAGTGCCAAAGGGTACCGAAATCACGACTCTGGATTTTCGAGGTCGCTGATTAAGAATTTCAAATGACGAATCGATTATGGCGATCCCAACATGAAAAATCAAGCGGATTCGCCTGAAGTCCAAAGTTCGGGGGTTTCCAAGGCCGAGAATACCAAATATGATATTCACAATTCGAAATTCCAAACGGTGACTGAAATTTGACCAGCTCAGATTCCAAATAACACTGAATTCACCCAAAATCAAGTTCGAACCTTCAATCAAAACTCAACCCTATACTGCTATTTTGGAATGATGACACAGAGAGAAAAAATTTCCTAGAACAATAAAATATTTAGTTGAATAGTCGCCATAAGATACTTAATTGATTGAAATAAACTTTAATTGATTCGATTAAACATTTATCCAATCAAACAAGTATTTAATATGCTATGAAATATTCCATCAATGAGAACAGTTAGCAAATTGAGTCAATGAAACTTTATTCAAATCGATTAAGTATTTTATGGCGACTATTCAACTAAATATTTTATTGTTCCAGGAAATTTTGTCTCTCAGTGCATGTGAAGTCATTAATGTCATTCCATACGAGAGAGAAAAAATAAGAACACTCTGTTCATATTTACTCCACAAAGCGGAATGTGTGGAATCCGTGTGTGGAAATCAATCCTGGGCATCCTAAGGTAGGCCCTGGCCCCGTAGGAGTATATATCTTAGGCATCCAATACAAGGTTGCCCACCCGCGGTCCATATAGGCCCCTAGTTGGCTACCATTGTGTCGCCTGGATATTTGATATCATTACGGGGCCTAGATTGAAAAGCGTAACATTCCAAGTTGGGGCCACTTTTCAAGTAGGGATTATAAATCTGGCCCAGGTCTGAGCCCGGGAGAAATTTCCACACGGGTAGTAACAGTCCTTCAGATTTATGTGCATTCCCATTAAAGGAAGTTGGGGGGCTGATCACGCCTATGACCAATTTGTATTTTTCAATCATTTTTTGGCCCACCTGAATTCGCTAAGGATGTCGAACTTTCTGTCGCTTACCACTGAAAAATATACGAATTAAGCAATAATTATAAGACTGAAGTCAATTCGCCCAAGTAGCACAACAGGTTAGAAATGCTAAGAAGGTTCTTTGAAGTTTTGAGCATATTTTATGAACATTTATAGAATCTTCGCATGGGATTGTTGCGGATAAGTATATTCTATGCATATTATTCGAATGTATTTTTCGAATTTATCCAAAACAGTCTCACCTGCACATTCTATGCATGATCTCAGAATTAACGCAGAATGTTTGAAATGTTCTTGTGTTACTTGGGGATTAATGCCCTTGTTCAACGAGCAACAAACCATATCGAGCAACCATTCATATGGTCAATAATACCACAGGTGACATTCGTAATTATTTTCGATTCCCAGCTGATCAGTGGAAGAAATTTCATATAACGAGGCATGTTGACTTGTGGTTACAGTTTGTATTTTTTCCCCTCACACCTGGTTCTTGTGTTTTCTGTCATACCGTATTCATTACCGTTCTTCTTACGATAATCTTCGAAATGGATCGCTATACGGGAGTGAGATGTTGGTTGTTATTTCATAATTCTTCGAAGAATTTTATGTTGATCGTAAAAATAAATAGAGTGAAAGATAAATATCATCATTGATAAATAAGATACATTCTGGAATAATCGAACTGTGAGCCCTTGTGGAAATCTTATTAGGCAGTTCACTGACCCATATCAGGGCCAGGGATTGCCTAGTCTGTCAGGGGCGAAGGAGGGCCTAGAATAGTTTCTATTAGGGAAAAAGTGCGCGTAAAGTGATGAATCTTCGATTAAGGAAGAAATCTCCATTTAAATTTTGAGACAATTCATAATGATTCGATTAAAAATCGTCATGAAATTCTACTTGTAAACTAAAAATTTAATCAAATCTTTCTCACGTAGGAATCGGATTTCGTGAAATTTTATTGATTGCACTGAATATACTATTTGTTGATCAATAAAATGAATGATCACAAGAATTATCAGCAGTTTATCATGAAAAGTATATTATGTATGATTATAAATCCACCTCTGGACCTGATTAGGTTCATCTTGTTCGATTCTACTTAGTAGAAATGTTCTAAGCACCCACAAGTTTTGTAACGCTCAGTGCCACCTTTAGCTTGGAAGCTTAACCCTTAATTAGTCGCTTAGCGATCCTGAGTACCGCATTTTTATAATTTTCTGAAATAATGACCTCGTTGGAGTGGTAACTTCAAAAGCGCGTTATAGTATTGTAAGTTTGGGATGTTCAGAAGTGTTCTTGATTTCAGTTTAAATTGATGTAATCCCGGTAGAATTGCATGTAACATTTCCGAGCGTGCACAGTTAAGAGAATACCAGAGTTACCATCGGGGCAAGTTTTCTTGCATTAAAATACTCGAAACTGAATTCATAAAAAAATCTGTAATTTTCAGGGATGACCCTTCGAGATTTCATCCCTGGAAGTTTCAGATTTTTTTTATTAATTCAGTTTCGAGTATTTTAGTGCAAGAAAACGTGCTCCGATGGAATTTTGGTATCCTCTTAAGGGTTGAAAATTTTTTACTCGAAAAGCATGGATCCGAATGAAAAATTGCTGAAACTAAAAATGTTCTTAAATTTTCTAAAGATTCTTCAAAATTTGGATTTTGTGACTTTTGGAAAAATTAAAAATTGAATCAGGAAATGCTGAAAACAATTGAGTGTTCTTTCATCAATTCTAAGATATGTTTGATATGACGGAATTTTTTTTCAATTTCCAGTTTTGGATCAAAAAGTTTTCCAAATTTTGGAAAAAAATTCTCCATTTCGGCCGTCATTTTGGTTTACCAAAAATTTTTTCAGATCCCAGCAAGCTTATTCATTTCAAATTCGGACATCATGGAAGCCTTTTATAAAGGTTTTAGGCATGTAAAAAAATACAAAATATGACCAAAGATAAAAAGATTCAATTGAAAAGTCACTTTTCTTTTGTTTATTCTTCATTTTTTCATGCGCAAACTTTTTTGCGGGAGTTCTAACCATTAATGTTGGGAAGAGCATCCTTAAACGCATAGGGGACAATGGGAAAAATAAATTTTGACTATTTTTAGAATTTTTAAGAATCTCGAGCGACCCCTCAACAATTTTTTTTTAAGCTGATTTTAAGAAAGGACTCTTGAAACATAAAAAACTAACACATTTCCATACGAGACACTAAGAGAAAGAATTGTTGGTTCTTTTGCGCCTGGTAAGTATGTAGAAAGAGAATGAGTTAGAGTTATACCGCGGTGACTCATCCAGCAGTAATGGATTTATCAACTTCACTCCAAATCTTGATGAAATATTCTGTACGTGATTTTTGAACAGGAATAACGAACTGTTTTGTCATACTATACCACCTAAAAGATATAATTGCCAAGGAAACCAGAAAAATTGCGAATATACACCCAAAAAATCATATTCTAAAAATTAGAATCTGCTCCATAATATGAGCCTAATACATCTTCCTCTTAATATCACACGGAAAGACCGGGTCTATTAATATTTAGAAAGAATTTATCAACGTTTAGAAAAATGACTGTCAATTTAGGGAAAACGAGGATCGCTGGAAAATATTCGTAGTGAGTCTACTAAAAATTCGTAGTCCATGTATTAACAGTTGATAGTTTTACTGTGAAAAATACCAATGAAACTATTGTTAATATTTTGACTCCGAATTTTCGGTAGACTCATTGCGAATATTTTTCAGCGATCCTCTTTTTCCTTGAATTGACAGTCATTTTTCTAAACGTTGATAAATTCTTTCTAAATATTAATAGACCCGGTCTTTTCGTGCAGCGGTAATTCTTCTAACCACCAGAGAAACTGCCACATCAATCCTCTGAAACTCAGAGGAATATGTACTAGCCTCATATTTTAGAGGAATATTCTTAATTCTAGTATACGAGTTTCTTAGTGTATCGTAAAACGAGGTGAATATGATCATTCGGACGAATCAGCTCACCAACGGAAAAAATGTTAACTACAGTCATGAGGGGCCATCCATAAATTACGTAGCCCTGTTTTTGCGACTTTTGACTGCCCCCCTCCCTCCCTCCTACGGTGAAACGTAGTTCTTTTACGTTCAACGAAACCTATTTCAACCAAATTATAATAACACTGTTAGAAAAATTCTTTAACTTCCGAAAAAAATTCCTTGTGAAATTCAATATCTCCAGATTAAATTCAACAAAGTTCTTGAATTTGATATGAGTTAACAAATTTTAGAATTTCCTATTGGAATGTGAGAAAGGATTCATTAAATTGAAAAATATTTTATCAAAATAAACAGGAGAATTCTTAAAATTAAGAATTATATTATCAAAATCAATATCATATGATGAAATTTAAGAGATTTTGTTATATCACAAGTTCCATAATATTTTTATAAAAAATGAGGCAGGTTTTCTTTACAGTGAATATGAACCTGATGGAATTTTATTGATATGAAATTTCAGTCGCTTGAAATAAAATTAAGAAAAACCTTTGTATGGAAACATTTTGTATGGAAAATGCAAAATGCTTTCGGAAATCTATTATAAAATACGAAAAATGAAATATATCATGTTCAGAGACATTTTTTCCAGAAGAAAACCACGAAAACACATAGAAAGTTTGCAGAAACGGGGAATATTCAGCAAAATTTCTTGACAATGCCAAAATTTCGCAAAAAGACCATTTCAAATGCTTTCACGTTTCTGTGTAGGATCATGCATAATCCTATCAGGCCAATTCATATGTATAATCATTCATGATCACGTGCGATTTTCTCCCAAGTTGTTTCACAGGCGAGACATTTGGGAGACAACGCGAGACTATTTGTGAGATTGTTGCGAGACTCTAAATTTCCTCGCGAGGGGAGCTGCACTGTAGAAAATAATAGGAATTTTCCTATACGTAGCAATCGGAAAATTCAAATCATGCGATGGGAAATCAATTTCTGGTCAATTTATATGAAATTTCCAATGAATTTAACTAAAAATTCCAAACTTCATGGAATTTTCACTATCATTCTCCAGTGAATTTCTGGTAAAGCACATGAAATTCTTCATTTTATTTTTTGATGTTGAAGACTATACAACAAACAAAAAGATATCTTTAAGATATCTGGATGGATCTTGAGATATCTTCAACTTTTTTGGTGAAGTTATCTTTAAGATACATAAAAGATGTATTATGCGACATATTCGGATAACTCAAAGATGTTTTGTGAGATATCGTTTGAGAATCTTTTGCAAGATGGAATCAAGATCATCGTACGGAATCTGAGAAATCTTTGGGAATATATCTTCAAGATATCTCAAAGTTATGTTCAAGATATCTTCAAGACATCTCAAAGTTATCTCCAATATACATTTAAGATCCTTTTACGATATATTCAAGATGCCGTTAAGAATAACAATGCAAAAATAATAATTTTCAATTGAGATATAATAAAAAGATTTTTCCCAGAATTTTACTGTACTTTCCGTCTGTTGAGTATCTGAGGCGTCTTTTCAAGTCTGAGAAATTTTCATTGCTTGAAAGAGATTCGAACCTATCTAGTTAACCTATCAGCTCACCTAAAAAACCGGTCTTAACAGCTGGAACTAACGCGCCATATGATTGTATGGTGGTTTATTATCAATTGGTCAAATTCTCGTTTGTGTGAAACTTCTTAAAATATATTTCATGAAAAGGTCTGGCATTTTCGAGGAATGAATCCAATATTTCATCTGATTTCGTACATAATTCTCTCCGAAATTTTCTAATAGAAAATATCTTGACTTCATAACTCCAAGATATCTGAAAGAGATTTTTGAGATGTATTCCGATGATATCTCAATCAACATGTTTTCAAGACATCTCGTATACATCTCAATTTCAGTTCTCAAAGCTATCTTAAAGATATCTTTACGATACATATTGAAGATATCTTCGTGAGGATATGGGACCGTTGCATCTTTCTCGTATCTTGCGGAAGATATCTTAATTTCATAATTTCCAGATATCCAAAAGAGATCTTTGAGACGTATTCTGAAAATATCTCACTTGAGATGTTATCAACACATCTTTTATTAATCTCAAATTCGGCACCTCAATTTCATTTTTGAAAGTTATCTTGAAAAAATCTTCATGATGTATCTTGAATATATCTTCGCGAAGATATAAAACCGCTGCATCTCTCAGGTATCTTGCGAAAGATATCTTCATTCCATAACTTGAAGATTTCTAAAAGAGGTCTTCGGAATGTATCTTGAAGATATCTCCATTAAGATGTTTCCAAGACATCTTGTATCCATCTCAAATTCGACACCTTGATTTCATTTCTTGAAGTTATCTTCAAGATATCTTTACGGCACATCCTCAAGATATCTTAAATGTATCTCCAAGACATTTATGTTTATTGGGTAGAAAGTCTTTTTCATACCTTACATAGATACCTTTTCATTTCATGATTTATTCCACCGACATGAACTTTGGTGCAACATTTTCAGAACTCTCGTGAAGACCCTATCAGAAGAACTGAATCCACAAAATATCGGAACTCATTAAGTTTCTTCTCACTGAGATCGCCCACGTCTGATCTTAGTCAGGTCCTTGGGAGATACCCCTGATTTCCAATAACCTTGTCACGTCTTTGTAAAATATCAGATCAATGTCATGATAATTTTTTGTCAGGTATATGAAAATAAACGAGCTACCTGTGACGTTTTCCAATCTATCGAGAATTAAATAAACATGAAATTCTCCAGAGATATTATATACAATCTGAAAAACATATCAGAATAATAGGGGATTGTGAGAAAAACTCACAATAATAGCACGAGTTCGAAATTGAATGGTGATGAAATAATCTTAAATCGAGTGGAATCTAATTATATAGGGTTTTGATGGTATGCATATGTAAACATATATACTTACACATGTATAGATAACGTATACAAATGTCGGCATTAAATATCGAGGTGTTTGCTTGTACACCGTTTAACGTTTCGTATCTATACAAACGACTCAACTAGTCCAGTTGGATGGAGATTGATTCAGTTTTGTTGGCAATTAGCCGGGCCCCATTAGTTAAGGCTATTCTGACTTTTCAATCGAGCGCCGAAACGAGCTGAAACGAGCCGTCATCAGTTCAACTTCTCTGGTACACCATAACAGTTCGGCCACGTCATCGACGGACAAATGGATTTTCTTCACGGATTTCTTAATCCCCTCTTTTAACCACACGCACACACAAATATTTGTGAGCTCGTGTTTGTATCTGTTTACGTTACATCTCTCTGTATTTAAAAGCGCCAAGGTAGCATTTAATTAGGTGAGTGTTGAACAGTGCTCTTTCCAGCTGAATAGTTTCCTACCTACACGGTTACAACGTGTACGTATACTTTTGTGCTATTAGTGGAATTTGTATACTTATGCTTAATCTCTTCCAAATGTGGGATGCTATGAAAAAAAAGTTCATTAGTTTTGACAGGACTTCGAAGAAAAAAAATAATCATCCGTAACAAAGGACAATGTGAAAAAAATGATCGATCGATCTTTAGCCGTGAAGTGTAAGTCATCGGAGAATACGTATTTACGAACTGAGGCTTGCTTAACACGACATTCGTATTTAATGATTTCTCATTCCTTTTCACACGGTGAAGACGATTTTTTTCCCTCAGGATTTCAGGTATTCTTACAATTTCTTGGGCCGAAATTACGATTGATTCGTGAGATCGTTATTTTTTCTTTCTTCATTTGCCCGGATAAATAGATGTTTTATGTATTTTATTCTGTATCAATTGGATATAATAATTATTCCGTTTAGATTTCCCATTGTTCGTATAACAGTTTTTTATATAATTCATTGTATGTTTTATAACAAATTTATATGAAAGGATACGGTTTTGATTGAGCGTACACAAGATTCATTTTGTGAAATACCTAGAACTGTATCTTCTCTGAAGCTAAACCCCAAATATTTCATCCCCAGTCAAGAATTCCCATTTATTCCCATTTAAAATGATTCAATGGAAAGAAATCAAGTTTCCACTTCTGAAATTTCTCACTGAATGAGCTGATTTTCCATTGGAATTTTAATTGGAAATGAATATATCGTAGTTTGAAAAATAAATCAAGAAGCCATGATGAAATTAAGAAAAGACCCCGTTGAAAAAACCCAGCATGGTCCAACATGGAACCAACTTGGTCTCAGCTGGACCAACTTGGTTCCACCATACTGACCATGATGGGTGGCCCAATAACCAACGTGAGACCAACTTGGTTCCAATTGGACCAATTTGGTTCCAGCCGATGCCAGTTACAGACCATGAGGGCAGTTAAATCAGATTCAACGAGATTACCCCCTCCATCATGATCTATGATGAAAAAGAAATCTCGAAATGCCAGCGAGATGAAGCTCTAGTAAAATATAATAAAAATTAAAACCCCTGGGTAATTCTGCTTTATACTACTGGAATTTTGAGGATTCACTTATTGCTATCAGAGTTTATATCGAACACAGTCTGACTTATGTAGGTATTAGATCAGTAAAGTTAAGTATAACCATGCAGGATAGTGCCGACCTAGGTGGAACCATACTGGGTGATACTAACCTAGGTAAAACCCAGTAAACACACGCACGTTTAAAAAACGTCAAAAACAGTCAATAACCACACGTTGTGAATTAGTAATATTCTTGCGTTGTTTCAACGTAAAAATCTCGCGGCGGATCACGTGTTTTTCAACCATAAAATAACGTCATATCAATGGTTTGAACATCGTTTAAAAGACCTCAAATATTGACGTATCCTACTGATGGTTCTGAAACGCGAATAGAATCCAACAAATTATTTTGACAACTTTTCATTCAATATCTTTGTTGAAATTTCAACCATTATTCGGTTTCGTTCGACATTTTTAGCAGAATATCTTCAATTGAAGTTCAAACACAAGGTGCTATAAACACATTTCAAACGCGTGATTCAAACCCGTTCAAGACACGTTTTTTGAGGACGTCGTTTGATGATTATTTTTGAATATTAGTTTAAATTACACGTCATCAAAACGTAATTCCTGGTCGTCTGTTTCCTTATCAAATTTCAACTAAAAATCAACGTTATGAAATCAACGACTGACGTCCGTTTGACAGTCTGACGTTCTTTCAACGTTGACATAACGTGTGTGTGTTTATTGGGAACCATGCTGAGCAGGACCTACCTATAGGGGACCTAGGTAGGACCATGTTGGTCCCATATGGGTAGGTCCTACCCAGCATGGTCTCACCTTCCATGGTTCAAATTCCTACTGGTCCTACCCAGCATGGTCGAACCCAGCTGGGTTTCAACAGGGGAGGGTATAGCCTGGTATAGAAGGTAGACTTTTTTCCAAAAAAAGTATTCAATATAGAATAAGGGGACTAATTTTGAATCAAGGTTCCTAATTCGGATCAAAATTTCAAATCACTATTTCTGTTGAACTGATCAACAAATCCTCGCGTAGAAAAATCCTCCACTTTAATTGTAAATGCGATATCAAGCTGTGATTGTGGCAAACGACGTGATACAGCGGGAAAGAGAACCCAATGAACATGAAACTCTTGAAGATATTTTCTGAGAGACATCCACAAGACATATCCAAAAGACATCTCGAAGACATATCAACAAGATATCTCAAAGATATCTTTTCGACATGTGTTGAAGATATCTTTCAAAAGATATCTTTAAGATGTCTTGTTAAATTTATCTTTAAGATCAGCAGTTTTGAGGTTATGAGTACATGATTATATGAATCATGCATCAATAAATCTGGTGGTATCCAGGAGAGCTTAAGAACATGCTAGCGTCGGTATTGGACCTCTCTTTGTATTTTATGATTCTGTCTCTTTCTAACCAGTTCCCGACACTATTATGTCCTCAACGGGTGATTATGCCGGTATTTGATTGCTAATTCATTTTAGTAAACCATTCAAACTTTAGTAAAAACTTATCAGAGAATTCTTCGAGATCATTGATACTTGAAATAAGGAACAAATTACTGTAAAAAATTTTCCATGAAAAACTTCACATAAATGTTTGGGAGTAATTAACACATACATTCATTAGGAATTTTCCGTATTTAACCGGAAATTTACTGGAAAGTGATAGTAAAAATCCCATACAGTTTGGATTTTTTCGTTTATTGAAACGAATTAGTAATCGGAACACGGAATACTCAACTGTTGAAGACCCAGTACTTCTTTGAGCAATATTTTCAGTTCTGAGGGGTTGATTTGAGAGGCTACATAACGATCATTCATCAGGTTTTGTGGGTTTGAATTTTCGCTCTGTTTCTATAAACGATTCAAACTTCAGCCACATTTACATTACGAATCAATCACTAGACCATTTCTATTTGGGTATATAAAACACTCGGAATGTTGAGTTCAACACTTAATTTTTCACTGTTTATCGGTTTCTATTGGATACAGTGGGATCTTTGAACCAGAGATGTACCATTGTTTCATGGGAAACGCAAACTACATACCATTGCGACATAATGCAAAAGCAATTCTTTTGATCAGTTTCAAATTTTCATTCGATCAAATCAAGAATAGGGGAAATTTGGGCAATATCGGACGCTTAAGCTTTTCCAAATCTGATCAAAGTACTCATGAATGTACGTCCACAAACAGTATTGCACCCAAAATGTTGAAACGTCTTTCAAATACCCCTGAAGCCTCATAGTTCTGACTAGAAGTGTTAATCCAGCTCTCAGTACTTAGCTACTTACAATTTAGCATTCGTCCAACCAGCCCTGACGAGATGGGGGGACGGCCAGGGTGTTTCCCCCCGGGCCCGGAGTTTTCTGTGGGCCCGGATTTTTCCCAAGTACTTTATCTCCTTCCGTTTTTGTCAAACGGTTTCCAACTCAAATGAAACGAAAGATATATGGTGAGGTATATATTTTTGATTTTGAAGTCAAGGAACTTTGTATTATTCCTTTGTGAGAATGAAGTTTTTCAACCCTTCTTCAACCCGATTTCAAGAAAATTGAGGCTCGTAAATCGCTTTCCCTCGGGCCTGGATTTTCTCTCCACGGCCCTGCGTTCAACCCCATCCTCACTGTAAAGAATAATTCGGAAAATTTCCACTACCGGCTTGGAAGCAATTAACCTGTACATTTGTACTGAAAAATTATATTCAAATTATGAAAATTCCAGTAAACGTATCAGAAAATTCTTGTATTTATACTGGAAAATTGAAGTAAAAAACATGAAATTTCATGTGCAATACGGAAAAATCTCAGTACAACAGGAATTTTCTTGTACGCAAACTAAAAAATTCGTCACGAATAGACATTTTCCAGTTCCTGGGTATCCAAAAATTCCAGTTTTTTTCAACAGTGCTGCTGTTCGGTATTACCCAATTTTCCCTTAATTTGAAACTGATTAAATCTTTGCGTCTTCATCCGATCCTTCAATTATCATTGTAATAATTTTCGAATGGATATATAACTTCCAACTAGATTACATTGTTGAGTGTTGGAATCAGGGATCATTATAATTATTGGCCTGTGAGTAACGATTATCAGCATTTCAACGGGTCGATAATGGTCTAAGGATATCTGTAAAAAGTTGTTGACAGGTCTTGAAAATGCCAGCTGCCGTGTAGATATTGGAAATATCTCAATAATATTCTCATGTTGTTGAAAATCGAATCGTTTATAAAAACGAAACGAAAATTGAAAATTACAAAATTTGAATAATCATCGGTGGTGATCCTCCCGAAAGAACTCCTTGAAACTGAAAATATCGTTCAAAGCATGTACCGGAAGACTTTGGGTCTTCGAAAGCTGATTATTTCGTTATTCAATTCCCAATCTGTTGCAATAAACAATTCAAACTTCAAAAACATATACCTTCTTCGAACAGCAGTTGAAGCAATCAAATACTCAGTTCCGAGAATTAACTTTATTAATGTCATCAACTTAGCTGACTATTAGACATAACATTCAAAATTGAATCTAACGCAGCAGCAACGGTAGGAGATATACCGGGTGTTTCATAATTCACTGAAAACACTTCAGAAGGGTTATTCTCTGCATCCAAAACGAAATAATTTCCCGTTTGGAAGAAATTTTTTGGAGGCTTAGTTTTTGGGTTATGAGCATTTTTATTTTTTTTTTCAAATTCAAATAACTCAAAAGCATTATTGAGCTCAACACCATGCTCTAAATTGAAAAACGCCAGTTCTCTGAGGGAAAAATTCAAATATCCTATTAATATCATTCTTTGTTTCAGCTCTGCAGCGATTTGAAATTTTCTGCACTGAGAAGAAGGTTTTCTTCTGACAAATCAACGCACGTGGTTGAGTATTTTCAAGGAGTATCATTTCATACAAATGAGACATATCGATTATAACCAAACATTGTGTTGAATCAAGAAATTCATATTTATTAACTATAACCAAATCATTCATTTTCCGAGTCGAAAAATTGTAATACGTGTTGAAACCTGATTAACTCCGTAATACGCAACGATCCAGAGTTGAACCAGGTCTAAAAAAGATTAACCTCAGGTTCAGTGAGAATTTCTGAAGCAGAATCAGGTTGAGAGCAGGGCGAGATCAGGGTGAAAAATGAAATCCACCCTGATTCAATCCGTACTACGCAACAAATCAGAGCTGAATCAGTTTTCACTTTTTGACTCGGGTTGATTCAAAGTGATTGAAGTTGATATGAATGAATATGAATTCTTGTCAAATTCAGATCTATCGAATCATAATCGGTATGAAGCTGACTCCAAGAAATATGTGGTGTATTCAACAACTATGTGATAAAATGAATATTAGTAAATATTTCTTTCCTCGTATTCAAATATACGATTTATTTACTGTAAACAAATCTCACTTGAGTCAACAAATCCTACTTCTCAGTGTGGCTTCTAGCCAATCAGGATTCAGCAACTTTAAATTGCTATAGCTCAGAAACAAAGAATGATAAGATAGTTGAATTTTTCTTCCAGAGATCCAGCGTTTTCCAACTGAGAGAATGGTGTTATGCTCAAGAATGTAGAATGTAATGCTTCTAAGTTATTTGGATTTGAGAAAAAATCTAAAAGTGCTCATAGTTCAAAAACTAAGCCTCCAAAAAATTGTTTCCAAACGGGAAATTATTGCATTTTGAAACACCCTGTATACTTCTTTTCGAATTATAAATTGTGTCAAACTTTATATAAAACCAATAAAAAATCGAATCGATGCCTCTCCATTTACAAAAACTATGATTTAAATCAATCGTTCAGCAATGATTATTCAACGAACTCGTAAAAGTTTAGGCGCTACCGATAATTAGCGAGAAATTCCCCTCATTAGGACTATACGCGAAGGAGACTCGATGAATGCAAATTAATTAGGGATTGGATATACCAACGGCCGAGCGATAAATAAATCCAGCAAAGGAGATGAGAAAAGACCCAAATTCCACGCCTTTTTGGAAAAAAATGTCTATTAATTATAATGACCATCATCATCATTACCATCGTGATAAAGGTAATGATATTGATTACGAGTTCTTGGTATTTATATCCATTTCACGAGCATATAAGTTATTCATAAATCAAACACACGATTCACTGAAAATCACTTCATAAAATCATCATCGTGATATTCAGGTTCCAATGACCTTCCATTACCGTTTGATTTTTCTTTTCTTTTTCAACTTCTAAATTGTTTCAGACGGCATAGCTACCATAAGAGTAACTTTCACAGGCAGACAGCTATTTTAGAATACAAAAGTGTTGTTTGCTCGTAACCCAGGGCAGAGATGGAGGAAGAAGAAAAAGGGCATAAGGAATATCAAGAGGCGTCTGCTGGTATCTTAAAGTGGCGTATGATAAAGAAAGAGAGAAGAGTATAGGCTGAAAGAGGTAAGAAGAGGGGAGGACCGGGTATAGGTTAACGAGGGTGTGATTCATGAGGCCCTGGCGGGCGGCGTGGGCCCCTCTTCTTCCTCCTCCGATCCCCACTCGTCCTTCACCCTTCTTGCTTGTCCGAAAGGTGCTCATATTCCGAAATTATGTCCAGGCCGCACCTGCAGCTGCTCGCATCGTATGCCGATGGTGCTGCTGTTTTTTACACTACCACCACCATCGCTACTACCATTGTTTAGCTTCGAAAATTTGCATTTTCACGATTTTTGAAAAAACCCTTCGTTTTCTCTTTCAAAATACTTCTCCTTCCTTGTCAAAAATCATCACCGAGATTGAATCATTCATCGGGAATTAACGCATCGAATTCGAGAATTCTTTTCGAATTTATCAGATGAATAAATGATCTTTATATGAGAATCATGAGTTATTGGAGAGAAATTCGGTTGAGAATCCCTGAGCACAAGTCCAGTGCATCATCCGCATGGTATTATTTAACTTGGTTAAGGAGCGCGATAGTGTATGGGACTAATGGGTATGAGGTTGTAAAGGATCCCTCCAAGACATTAATATTACTAAGGTAAGCATCAACTCTCTTGTAATCATGGTGCATCGTTGCGCTTATACATATATTTTTTTTCACTCAGGTCAGGTGTGTATATATGTTTGTTACATATGTGTTCGATTTTGCGTACTAACATATTTGAAAGTAGAATCAGCAGTCAGAAGACCGTTATCAAATACCGCCATTATTATGGTATTATTAACTTTAATGTGTAGTTGTAGACTCTGGGTTTGCATAAAGATAATTTTTATGAGCACTTGTGCCTTATTGCGAAAGTATTCGTTCGTTTTTGTCGTTTCTCTTACAATCATCGTGATTTAAAGTCGATTAGAAATATTTATTCTAACTTCAATTTACTCCCTAACGTCCTTTTTTATTAAGGTCACGAGTCAACGTTCTTGAAATATTCCCTCCCTTTGGGGATCTCGGCCGCGGTATATTTTTCAACTTTATTCAGTGCTCACTGTGAACTCGATCCAATCTTACGAACGCTCGTTTTGAATGAAATTTCAAAATCAGACATCCTCTCTCCTTGTCTCTGTCTTTCCTACATAATGAGCATAACAATATGACAAAGTCAATACAAAGTCTCTAACGTAGAATACAATCATTCATCTCGGGAAAATTTGTTGTACATCCCATATAATCTATCTCTCATATACCTGTTTCCAAATTTCCGCTGTTTTTTTTTTTTGACAAACTTTCAAGGTATGTTTGTTCTGTTATTGACAATACCGCAGATCTCTGCTTTTCCTCCAAATACCCTAACGTTGGGCCTTTGAAAGAAATTTTGAAAGAACGATGGTAGGCGGGCAAGTGATAATCTGTGGGTAACCGCAACAATTGTCCCACATGATGAGCGCGACAATTCGTTTTTACCTGATCAGGGAAAAAGAATTACAAACGTTAGGAGTGGAATAAACAGAAAAGAAGAGATGGAAGGAACACACGCATAGTTTCATGTACGTCACGGTGTAGTCAAATCCGTAAGTTTATAAACGTGTGTTCAAACCGGTCACCCGTCGTCAAATCCTAAAATTATCCATTTAACTCTGTGTCATTTTCATTATCTGTCTGTTATTTTCTTCGTTGGGGGCGTCAACCGGCAAAGGACCGGTCAACTTAAGAATTTCAAGATTGTGCAGAGGACTGGGTAGAAATTTGCTGCAGATCGCCAAGGAGTCAGATCCACAACCTCGGCTTCAACTAATTTTAATGCCCTGACAATGGGGATAATCCCGTATACGACAGACTAAGTTCTAATACAGTTAAATCTTTTTTGAATAATCCTCAAAGTAAACGAAAAATGTAAAAGATGAGGTTGTTGAAAAAATATGTTTCCTTGGTAACTGGTTTTTTGGGCTCTGATGTGGAAAGACAATGCGGTATGTCAAATCCATAGAATTTTAACAGAGTATTAATAAATGTTTAGCGGTATGCCTAAGAATAGGATATTAAAAGGTCCAGAGAATACTTGAGAATGTGCGTTGATCGTCACACATTTAAGTTATAAAGTTATTACACCTGACCCCACGTTTCCCAATAACTGAGCACATTAAACAAGATCATCAAAACGCTCTGCTGCATGAACAACTGTCTTCTTGGTACCTATTCGATATACGTGATACTTTCTCTGAAGAATCGGATGGTGCAGCACATTCAATTAGCACGCAGTTGATACTTATCTCTTAACAATTTATGATCATCTCAATTGTGAAGAACTCCTCAACGAATATTTTTACAGAATTATTTTAGGAATTCTTTCGGACATTTTCAACGGATTCTTGAATAGTATGCATAATGATATCAACTTTGGAGCAAATGAATATTCGCGTATGGAATTGAATGGTGAGATTTCTACAGTAATTCACAATTCCATGCACTGAGATTGCATGTAACTTGGATCGATAATTTTCATATCTCATAGGAAGTGGTGATGCATATTGATTACCGTTCAACTCACTCATATTACACTTGAAATCATATTCTACAAAAACACATGGGCTGGTACTGGTATTAAGATTTACCACACAATCTACAATCATCTATGATTCAAGTATAATAGCTTTAGTTTCATTTCTATCACGAAAATACATTTCTCTCACAAAAATCCACCCTTCGGATTGACGAATCCTGTTTTAAATCTCCATAATCTTGAATTTCATTAGTTTTCGTGTATCCGTGAACTTGTATGAAAAAAAAGCTTCTCCTTTCGGACGCGAAAGTGATTAATTGAAAATTCTGCCTCGTCAACTTGAAAAAGTTTTCCCCGTTTCCTTGTCCCGCTGTAAGTACGCGTGCCAAAGGAGGAGACTCCCAGCAAACCGAGACTCGGTCCTTCGCTCCACCCACTCTTCTCATCTCTGACGTTTTAACAAACACACAGCAACCAGCATCCAGTTGCACAGATAATTATTTTTGCAAGAGTATACATATACCGTACACGTATACGCATTTTACACGCATACAAGAGTTCACCGGAACCCCATACAATTATACTTTCTCGTATCTTCATTTACCTGAGGCTTTCATGCAACTATTTTTATTTTTATTCTTGTTACACGGGCAAGAATTTTTTCGCCTTCGGAACCGCCTTGGTAGGATCACCTCCACCTAAGCTGCGCACTTTTTTAGTACGGCCCTGGCCCGGGCCCCGCGTGTTGGAAGAAGTGAAAAAGGGTATGGGGCGTGGTAACAGTCAGTGTTTTAAATCACCTTTGCCCGACTCTTGGAGCATATGTACGTGTACATCCCTGCATTTCGACGCCTCCATATTTTGTTTGCCTTTTGTCCTCGGGGTGTTTTGCGAGCCTCTACTCTTTCTCTCATATGGCTTGGTCTCTTCTTTTTTTTCCTCCAACCATACGAGTTACAGAGCGTGCGATTGCAGGCTCTTATTAGCGGTTAATATATATGGACTGTTACGAATCAACGATGAAATATATGATGATGGAAAAAAATAATATCGATTGGTACTTGTAACAGTAATAAGCGATAAATTGAATTGACAAATATTGGGATTGTGATCTTGGGTTCGTGAAAATTCCATATTATTGTTCTCCAATTTCGATCCAGTCGAAACGAATAGGTTGAGGAAACTTCAACTCCGGATTCCAGCTGAGGATAAAATTTGCATCGTGAAAAGTGAATTTATTCATCCTGCTGACAATTTTATTGTAATTGACATAAACAACAGGCTGGTTCGATTTCCTAAATGATAGGCCGTACACACTGTTTGCGCATAAAGTGGTAACTGGTTTCAATACACGAATGCTTGCAGTAAAATTTGTCGCGCGAATCTTGAAGTCATAAATCGGTCCCCTTAGGCACGCCCCTGGCACCAAACTGAGCTGGTTCTCGCCGATCGGGCTCTACCGATCTTCGAACGCAGAATACGTGCACCTTAGCCATAAAAACTACCTCAGTCATCATCTATGTACGTACAAGCCAAGAAAAAACATTTTCGAATGCCCTCTTTCTTTTTACGACCTTATTTCGTCCGAACCACACGCTTACATGTTTCTTAGCGTGTACGTACTCGGCTAACATCGATTCTACTTGTAAGATCTCTGTACAGCCCAGAACTCCATAGAAAATACATTAGAAAAAATCCTATTCGTCGCATACTACCAAGATGACATATGCATCGTTGACGCTGCACGGAGCATGGATTTTCTTCTCTCGTAGCAAAGGTTCCCGATATCAGAAATCGAATTTTGAATGTCGTTGAAAAGGAGAATACTATCGATTCGTAAAAATTGTCCAAAAAATCCAACCTCACACTTGGTTTGGAGGAACATTGTCCGAACGATATAGAAAGAGTGATGAAAATATGGTGAAAAGGTGAAGGATAAACTGTTAAGAGGATGAAAAGGATTGCGAGGGAGAGCAGAAGAGAGCGAAAGAGAGAGAGAGTAGTAGCAAAGGAAGGACGAGAGGTAGATGGTAGGGCAGAAAACCAATATGAAATTATCCTTCCACGAGCGAGTGAACGAGTGAGCGCCAAATTGCAGGTAATAAAGTGGGCCGATAAACAAATGAAGCAACGAGAGAGGCGCGAGGTGCGGCTTCCCTCGAAGAAAATAAAATAATAAGCCGAAGAAGAATGGGAAAAAAATGAAAAGGAGACGAAGAGGCGCATACTTCATCCTCATCTTTTACCAAGACCTCATCTTCGGTATAAAACAAATACTCTTACACAGAGTCTGGAGGGCGTGTGGTGAGAGAAAACAGAAAAGAAAGATGAGAAAATGAAACTGTAAATGATGGTAAAGCTGAATATTTATGAACGAAATGATATGTGAATAAAATTCTGCATGAATAATTATGATGTATTGAACTGTACGTGGTAAAAAAACATGATCGATGTTGATAAAACACCACAAGTCATAAAGTAATAATACAATGATTGTGGATAAGTCTGGTCGAATAACATAGGGTCTGGCGATATAAATATTCCCTGCTTGACATACAAGCAAGCTTGATTTTAATCTCACTCTCGATATTCGTCGTTGTAGAGTTCTACGTTGTTTTTACAGATTTTGATCACCCATTTCGAAATTAAAACAATTCGAAATTTAAACATTGTTGAAGACAGAATCAAAGTTATTTTCGGACAGAAAATTTGTCATTTTCATCGTAAATGGCAGGAGTAGATTTTTATATTGTTGTCTAGAGTATACTGTAACTCTTTTTTTATAGTAATTGAATTTGTTAAATGGTCTTTTTACAGAGATGGGAAAATTAAATGTATGTATCGTAATCAATGGTTCGTAAAAACACATAAGTGTAGACTTTTTACATTGGGTTCAAAAATGAAACATAAAAGTACCTCCCAACCCAAGTAGAAATGCTCTAGTTATTCACGAGTTTTGTAACGCTTAACTAGTCAGATACTAGACAATTGCAAGTACCTCACTAGAACCCTACGAGGCACTTGCAAGCGTCTAGTTTTTAGCTAGTTAAGCGTTACAGAACTCGTCAATTACTAGAGCATTTTTACTAGGGAAGCGACACACGGATGTTTCAGATGTGATATAAACATGCTAGAAACTTCCAAATGAGACTGTTTTGGATAATCATCTTCTATCCATGTCCATACGATACTGTACGCAGTTTAATTCCTTCTGATGCTGCTTGGGCTGTTGTTGTTAGCCGCAAAACGTTAGAAGGAGCCTAACATGAATTGTAAGAATCTTGACTACAAAATCCCATTCATTCCAATTAAATGTGTAGAATTGTAATTGGAATCGATTAATACCCATTAGATTTGAATCAGAATTCTGCAAGTTTAACCAAGGGAGTTTGCAGGCTCTTGAATACTGTTCAGGATCATTTTTATTAGAGAATGTTTCTTGTTCAGTTCCACACTTCTTGTGGAGTGTTTCAGCTGTTTGAATAGGAGATGCCTTGATGACCATTAATTGAATTGGTTCAATGCCAGGCAGGGAATCATTAGATACTACACGTCAATTTAATGGACGACGAGTTTCAAATAATAATTGCTATTCACAATTAATGGACGATTTAATGCCAAATAATGGTCATTCGTCAAGTTTACTTATTCTGAATATTTTCCTCGCGCACAAAATAAGAAAGGATCTTCAGTTCAACGGAACACTGCAGAAAGTTTCACTGAATGTGACTGCATCTTACTTGAAAATTTGAATTTTTGAAATGGCATTTGTTTCTGGTGCTTTCAACTTTCAGTTGAAATAGGGCTAGTTTTGGCTGCATCTTAAGATCAGCTGATATTCAGGAAGAAAGTAAGTTCCACTTTTCACTGTAAAGTCAATCGAATTAGAAGTGGAGTTGGAAGTCGAGGATTAGACTAGAGTGTTCAGCATGAAGTAAAAAGATGAATACGATGTTTTAAAAAATACTCATATGACCTGGAAATAATATTGCATGGACATTGGTCCAACATGGTATCAACGCAGAACATTGGTGCCACGCTGGACTAACATTGAAATGATTAAATTAGTTACCAACGCCAACTTACTCAATTCTCACGAATTTTCGACTCCCCCTGCTTACAAGTAACGATTGGGTATAATCAAAATTTTATTGGATGGATGCGTGACGATTGAACTCCAATCGGGTTTGGTTATTTTCAATACCCGGAGAAAAAGGTTCTTACAAAGCAGGAATCTGACAAGGGCAAAAAAAGATTAGTTGAAATAAGTATTTAACTTGTAAGCGCATATGGCCCCATTTTTTCCGTTAGAATAACAATTTTCTTTAATAAATTATTTTGAACAGTTAAATCAATTAATAAAATTGTCATTCTAACGAAAAAAATGGGTCCGTATGGACTCACAAGTTAAATAGTTATTCCAACTAATCTTTCTTTTCTGTGAATGGCGACGTCTTCTGGATATCCAAGAGACATTGCAATATCCCCAGGATCTCCTGGAGACGTCGCCAGGAGATTTGTGCTAGGTGGGTTTATTTATCGTCAATATAAACGTATATTTGCCCATGGCGAAATAAATGTTCTTTGTAATCAAATATAATCCGTTAATAATAAGGGATTGATATTCAGTTAGGAATAAACGCTTTTTACCCTGCTGAAACTGCCAGGCAGATCTGGACAGAAAATATTTAGATAAAACTTTTGTCTGTTAGTTTTTGACAGCATAGCCCAAATTTGATGATTCTGAATTGAACTAGGTAGAAATTTTGTGAATTTTTTATTGGATTTCTTGCGACAAGAACCGTTCAAAGCCTGATAACTATTTTTTTGTCCGGATCAGGGTTCCTGACAAAATCGCGGTGTTAATTGCTCAATTCTACAAGAATATACCAATGGATGTAGTGTATTACAATTTAGTTGAGATCTCTGATCCGGATCTGCCTGGCATTTTCAGCAGGGAATAGCTAATAAATTGTATTTATGAGTATCATGACCCTAACAGCAAAATATGTCTCTGGGACGTCTCCTGAACGTTCAGAAAACTTTCTCTACGTTTTATAAACATTCAATATACGTTTCAGTGGCAAGTTGTGCTATCCGAGGATAGATTTACGCGTTGTAAATATTCATTCCACCATAAGCGAACACCTATTTCTCTGTGTAATGATGAATATGCACAATCTCATGAATAGTATTGAATTAGCGATATACGGGTATTATGGGTAACTCTCATTCATAGGAGTGTAGGACAGGCGATCCCACCAAATTACATCCCCTGGAAAAAAAATCCCTGCGCGAAAAGAACCCAGACTAAAATAACCCCGGATAAAACATCCCAGACTAAAATGGGTCACATGTTTCATTCCAAAAGATAATTATTTGTCGGATGTAAATTATTCAATGAATGAATGTATATTATTTTTTTGAATATTTCAATCCTGGATAATTTGCATACAAAGTGTTGTAAAAGCGAATGACAATGTTAAAAAACTTATTCTCTGGAATGGAGGGTGAAAATTTAACAAGCGTCCAACGTCGCATTTTATGATCCCGATCTCTGAGACCCAAACTATATGAATCTGTGATAATTTTGAACTGTACGCAGAACGGTTAATGATTCTTCAAAACACCAATTCTCAGGCATTCCAAAACAAAAATTGGCCATTGGTTCTGGAGTGGCAGGATGTACTTCAAGATTGAGCAATTATCGGCAATAAGAGAGTGCCACTGTGAAATAATGACATCATAAATATTCTTCCACAATAGGAACAACATTGGCAAAACAGTGACCCAAATTTGAGGCTGACGGTCGCAGCTAAGATGGAGCCGAGCTATTCTCAATACTTGGTGCAATACTTATCTATTTTATAGAATCCATATTGAGGTGAGGATTGTCGACAGTTTGTCTGAAACGTGAATGAATGCGGACACAATCGCAAATTGTCGAATAATTGTGCAGAATTTTGTTAAGTACCGATCAACATTGACTCTACATAAATTGCCGAAACATAGCCATCAGTCCCGTACAGTGCAACCACCGATCCTCCACTTAGGACTTCGGTGGATAATTGGTGGAGAAATGGGAACCGCGGAAATAAGGGAGAACGATCTTGAAAAAACTATAAAACGCCTACACTAATTTTTATCAGGAATAGATTATTGTTGAATGTACATATCAAAAGTTGTTGATTGATTTTCACGTGTCCCAATAAATATATCCGACTGGAAATTATCATAGGGTTAACCTGACGTATGGTGAGGACCTAACAAGGTCATCCGAAATACGGTATACCTGTTGAAATCCTAATCAGGATCAGATGTAGAGGCCCCACGTAGGGATAAATCCATTTGATCCTAATTAGGTTTCTCTTAAATTATCCTAAAAGGTTGAAATAGGTTTCCCTCGCTGTAATTTCATCAAGACCTTGTTAGGTTATCCTGAGATTATGAACATATTTGTTTATAAAGTATAGTTTAATAAAGTGAATGCAAAAATGTCTTAATTTTAGATTGTATACTCCTTGGTGAAATAAATTTTCTGTAAATTAGGGAAATATTTTTGAACAAATGTCAACTGTGCATATCTTTCAAGTTAGATCTTTCCATGCCGAATACAACATTTTTGGGTTGTGGATTTTCTGTTCATATTCTAATTTCAATTTATTTTAGAGGTTTTGGTGTGAGATTCCAAATTATTGACTTATTAGTCTTGCCTCATAAGGTCCTTATATTAGTAAAGCGTGACCTGACTTGTCAGGTCCTGACGAGGTTGCCTTACGAGGACCTGGGCTGGATCAAAGTTGATCTGATCTGGTCCATGGGGTACGTAAAAGTTTAATTTATATGTACATTATATATTTCCATTCCTTCCAGGAATAGAGATTCGCATTGAAAATAATTGTTCAATGACAAACAACTTTTTAGGGTTATTATCAATTATTTAGGTAACAGGTTTTTCTCAAACTAACAGCAAACAGTAACCATAAACAAGTACGTTCCGAGTACCAGTCGACGTAGACATACTAATGCGTACATATCGCAATACGCGCTTATAATGTGAGAAATCATGAAATGCTAGCTTGTATTTAAAGTTGATCGCAGGTCTTGGAGCTTCGAAGGCCCATTAGTTGTTGAACCTCATAACCTAACGTCTAATTGCCGTACATTTAATGCACATTGCAGGCAGAACACGTTTGGTGCAAGGTGCAGTATATGTATTTGTATGAAATCAGGAAAAAGAACTGCACATCAGGTCTAATGAATGATTGATGGAACTGTTTTTCAGAAAAATATGTTCTAAATAATAACTTTCCTTCACAAAGTAAGAGGGAGTCAAACCTCACAGCATTATCCTGAAACTCGACCATCCTGCTATTATCTATTCTAATTACTCACAGCTTGCAGAATCTTCCTGATTCTTACACATTTTATGAAAAGATCTGGGAGAAATGTGGAAGCTCCGAAAAAAATGAGAAGAACGTACCCCAAAAAAGAACACAGAGTCATTACCCCATAAATTCCAATTCATAGGACTTACAATGATGCTTCAACTAGAAACTCATCGAATGAAGTATTCTGATCAATTCTAGACCATTCGTATCGATAGAACGCATGTAACTGGATAGAGCTGCACGTAAACACCGGCTGATTCCATATTCCTCTCTCTTTTCCAATCAAATACATAATCTTTTATGGCATTCGATAAATCAGCAACCGGCGATTGATTACCACCTACAGATGAAACATCCTTGTTTCTTATTCTATGTAAGCATAATTGCCTCCGTATCTACGCAATTTGTGAAAGATGAAAATTTTGTTCTCGTTCCATTATCACCGGTTGCTACTTGCACTTCGTGTTCCACGTCAATCAGCAGGATGTTATTATACACCATCAGAGTGTTTTTTACCTCAAGGACGCCCTCCATTAGATATCCGTTTACCCGTCTTAAAACGACTACACCATTTCTCGGTCTATCATTGTATTTTCCCGGAATCCTTAGAATCATGGATCGTGGGATAAAGGTCATTCTAGGAAGCGTTCATTACACGGTTGAAGATTAAATCGTCCACGATATATCGTGATACCACGCAAATCTAGAATTACATCGTACAGACATTCATGAATATGAAAAGAACTTATTCAATGTATGCAAAAAGTTAAATATGAAGGAAAAACGTCTATCATCATACTCAAAGCTCTTGGGTAAGAGAAAATATGTGCGAGGGAAGAGTACGTTTCGAATCCTGGTAGCTGGGAGAATCTATGATTTCGCTGAATGTTATCGATCTCTTCCATAAATTGATATGAGTCTGATTCGTTGTTTCGATTGAGTGATTCCTAGTTCTGAGGCGAACACTGTAATATGGGGTTCTAGGTTGAGGAAAGAAGACCCAGTAATTGAGAACTTTTTTAGATTTTTTGTGTAATTATTATCGATAATTTTAATACATTCTTGCGTGGTGTTATTAGGAGCAGTTTTTGGTACTGACCGAAGAGGCAGACGTTTGAGAATTTTGACCACAAGTGTCTTGTTTGAATACAATATTTGTGCCTTCATGGCAAAGCCTATGTGAAAATCTTTATTGCGGGCGTTCTGTATTGAATATCGCCTCCGTATTTGCTTAAGGAGGGTGTTCAAACTTAGGATGTCCTAGCCTCAGCCACTAAGGGACTTAGTCGGGTTGCTGATATTCAGCCTCATTTCTCTAACTCAGGGACACCCATATAAGGCCCATATGGAACCAAGTTGCATCACCAATGTTTTCCCCTGTTTTCAAAATCTAGGCACACCAACTACAGCTTGCATAGGGCCTTGTCAGGCTCCCCGTATTCTCCCGAAGATTCTAATTTAAACATACCTGTACTCAGCCCATGTAGGGTCAAGCTGCATTTCCAACGTTTCCCCCTGTTTCGAAAATCTGAATGCACACAACCACAGTCCGCATAGGGCTATGCCCTTATATTGATTCCTTTGTTAAATATAAACCAACGTTAACGACAAATCTACTCAAATCATATTGGTAATTCCCTATGTGCCTGTTGCACTGATTATACACGTGTGAATACACGTCTGACAATATTTAAGAAACTGTTTCTTCAACAAAGAGTGCTATAACATAATGCAGGGTCATCGATCCTCTTCGATATTTGCACACGTAAAAAATATTCCATCGATGATTACTGTATTCACACTATCGGCGAACAATGTCAAAAAATCGAAAAAGCATGACTGTATGGTTAGTTGCGAGATATAATGAGGTTGTTCTGTTTTTTGATACAGTCCGATAATGTATGAACAAAGTTGGGTGAAATACCTAAATAGAAATGGAAATCGGTCCATTCCAGACCCTGTTCGGGCTCAAGTCGAAGTGGTCTGGGTACAGATAGGGTTTCGGATAGCCCAATTTTTAACCGAGGAAGTTTCCACCTGGAAATTCTTTCCTTGCAATATTCATTCAATTTGATATTCGCAACAATTTATTATCTTTTTACAGGTCCTAGTTTCAGTGCCTGCATTGGTTTCGTCATGGGTGTCCTACATAGGCTCAAGTTGGTAATACTGTGCAAGCCCTGAGGCTGAGTGCGTGACAATCCTGTTGAGGCCCTATAAGGGTGACCAAAACAGGGCCTGAAATAAAATAAGGACGCATAGTTTGGCCCAAACTATCGCCAAGAAATAATTTCCACACGAGATACTGAGGATAGAATATAACTGGCCATCCAGTTGACAGCCAAGGTTGGGTGATAATGGTCCAAATATTGTACCAATATAGGCAGTCAATAGATCAAATTCATTGATTCATCATTGATCATACACCATAAAAAGTGAATATCAAAATAAGAATATCCCTCTCATGCTGTATCGATACATCGGTACAAACAGTGTCAGACTGGCCCGCCCGGCTCTCCGGGGGCCCTTCAGTATTGGGGGGCATGTTTAGTTCTCAGTTTTCCTTTTTTTTCACGAATTGTGATGAAATTATGATTTTTCTGGGAATATCCTCCGTCTACGGCGCAAAGAATGCTTATTGGTTCTCTCTCCATAAAATATTCATTTGTAGGAATCAATTATTCAATTGGGTGCCCAAATTGATTACTTGTGGGGAATACATTATTTATTCCCTGGCGAAAATGAAGCGTACTCTAAGTTAATTACTCTTTAGAGGTTATCTATCCCTTCCCACACGACATATTCGAAAAGAGATAGCCAACCCCTGAAGAGTCATTTGGCGGATATTCACGCTTAGAGCACGCTTCATTTTCACCAGGGTTTAGAAGACCAAATTATTTGGGGCAAGCATTCCATTATTTGATTTGATTGAATATTTCATTAATCCTAAGGAATATGATATGGAGATAGAACAAATAAACTATTTATTTGACGAGAAGACATTGTTTTCAGCATAGGGGGCCCAACGTGTTTTTCAGCCGGGGGCCTTGATGCAAGCCAGTCCGACACTGGGTAAAAAAAGCATTGAAAAAAATATCGATTTACCGGATACGCAGAATATCGATGTTGCATCGAACATCCCTAAAGTCGCGCCACTATTAACATAAATTCTGTTGCTAGACTGTGTGTGTTTTAAATAAAACTGGTGGCCGCCAGAATTCCCGTAAGTGCATGCCTCAAATTTGAATCTGATGTCTTTGGGCGTATATAAGTCCGCCATTTTATAACAGGAGAAACAAGAAAATACTCTTCCAGTCCTCAGATATGCATTAAACTTCATGCCGAATTCTGTTGAATTTGAATCAAAACTTGTTAGTAAAAAAATGTTTGTGAAATGCTTGATTTTTGGCCTCTTAATTATATCTCTCCCATTAAGGAGTGTTGAGGCTCAAATTCTCAATTCCATCAATACATTTGATTAATCGATTATTTATGTTATGATTTTATTTCATTTCTCAATTATATATTTCATTAATTATTTATTCTAATAATTAATCACTCATTTTTTTCATTAACTTATTTTGTATTCTATTATTTATTTATTGGATTCATGGTTTTTTGCATTATTATTGTTTGTTTTAACACTTTTTTTGTTGCTCATTCAAATTTGAAACACTGTAAGAAAAGAGGAGAGTAATCAACAGGCAGTTGAGTAGAAAAAGTTCATTTCTTACAGCAACGTATGTTTCGAATTCTCATTCCTTTTCTTATAGTTGATAAAAAATGTAAAATCAACAATATGATATTTTCCACAAATCATCTTAATGATAATAATTTTATAATAATATTCCTAACTCACTCGGTTTTCAAGCATGCAAGGGTATGTGAACCCACAATAAATTCAAATCTTTCATGATGTCGCAATTTGAAAGTTATTCGATACAATCGGGTTTTATGCATGATTTTGACCCGTTTTATTCTGGAGTATGATTTTGCAAGTACAGTGTCTGAAGAATAAAAGGATAAGAGTCATTTATTTTGATAACATTACAGACTTGAGGTTACAATAGGATTTCATTCAAGGGGTGTCAACACTCTAATCATGATTTTATCCATGTTAACCATTATCAACTTCATTACCATTGAGTAAGCTGGAAAGTTCCGTCTCTTAGTGGACACGGTTCGTTGATTTGAGGAGCATTTAACTTCCATTTGTGTTACTACTCACATTTCCAACGTTATTGAGCCATCTTGGGATATGCTCTGAGGCATTCACGAGTCTTCACACCTGCTTGTTCTGTTTGCAATCATAAACGTATTTAAGGATACAATGCGGAATTTACATGATATAAATGCCTATGAATAAATTCATTCGATTGAGATTCAAAACATATATATTCGGTGTCGAATTTATAAGTAATCTTATGGAAATCACTTCGTTGTGATGCAGATGGGGGTTTCAATTTTTTCTGAAGAACAGCGATCTTTTGGAATTTTGATCCGAAATATCCCGTTTTAAGGCCGCCATTTGAGATTTGAACTGTATTCCAAAATTCTGCAGAGAGCAAAAAAATTCATTGTGACTGCGAAGTTTGATTTCACTGAGTACCTTCTGCTAGAAAAGTAAATTTTCCGTTGTGATTGAAATCTGTTCGCTATCATAGCAATGTTGTCAACTTTTTATCAGTATTTACCTGTGGTGACAAGACATTTCGACGCCTCCAGTTGAATTTATGCAGTTTTCAATGCTATTCTATATATAAAGCTCGAAATTTAGTTGCCTTCCCTGGTGGAGAAGTAGTATTAATTTAACAACCTTAATTGTTCTTCAAATTTCACTACTAAAGTGTGAGTTTTCGCTCCAACGTTCGAATTTATTGAAAATAATAGAAAAGTTCACAGATCCTAATATCCTACATGGAAAAAGATTGACTTTTCAGTGCATATGGAGTCATGTTTTGTTGTTAGAACAAGTTTTTTCATCGATTTAACTAATTTAAATAATAAATCATTCAAAATTGGTTATTCTGACGAAGAAAAATGGGTTCATATGCATTTAAAAGTTAAATAGTTATTTCAATTAATTTCCTTTTTCCGTGTACAGTGAGTGAACAAAGTTCGTGTCGGTTCTAACGGAAAGATTTTTATGATTTCGTTATCGCTTGTAATATGGCGACCCTTTTGATGCATAATCGAAACATTAAAACTCGTCATCCACTCAATTAATGAAGGCAACCCCAGCAACGTCATCCATGGAACTGTCTAGGGCTTCGCGAGAATCTAGCCAAGGGCTAGAAAGAGTCTAGTGGCTAGCGGGGAACTTGTAAGGGCCTAGCGAGTGCTGATATAACGCTTGCTCGGGAAGATATCAGCATTCCATAAATAATGACAGAATATCAAACATTTTTCCGTTGAAACCGACATGAACTTCTTCTACTCACCGTACAGCAATGTATCGGCAATAATCAATTCAGTTGCAGAATCGCTTTTATTGCAACAGGTCATCTGTTTTGAATGAATAAAATACTGATCAAATCCAATCAAAAAATATTTTATTGATAACAATCGGAATTTTCATTGATCATGAAATACCAATTGAAACCAATTAGAAAATATTTTATTGGTACACGGAGAAAAATAATGTAGTAAAATAGTATTATTTCGTCAAATGTCGTCACAATACCTGACGGTCTCAGAGGCTTTCTTACAGAATTTAGTAAAAATTATTGCAGTTGTAGTATTCTATTCCACATTTGAAGAGTACTTTTCAAGACATTAGGCATATAGTATTAATTCACTAAAAAATGTTGTAATTTTTATTGCATTATTTTTCTCCGTGTATCAATCGGAATTTTTATTATTAATAAAATACCTATTGAATGCGATTGAAAAATATTTCAATGTTATCGGTGTTGTGATATTGGAAACTGTCATAATGTTATCTAAAAAATGTAGAAATTATTTCTGCCATCTTTCTGACGTCATCTCAAGAGCGCTAAATGCTATCTAAAACTTATTCGTGATATATTTTAGACAGCATTTAGAACTCTCCACTGTAAAAAGTAAATATGGAATTTTTCCCTAATTTGGTGGCAGTAAGAATTTTCCACTGCAGTAAATTCTTTTTCTCTACATTCTGAGGAATTTTTCTTCATTTCAAGAGAAATTTCCTCCAGAAAACAAGAATTTTCTCCCAAATGGAGAAGAATTCCTCAAAAATATAGTAGAGATGAATTTCCCTCACTTGAGGGATTTTTCATGCCACTAAATTTGAGGAAAACTTCATTCTTACTTTCCACGGTATGCAGGTACACATAAAAAAGATGGCAGAAATCGACACATCAGAGATCATTTCGACATGTTTCAGATCACATTATGAGAGTTTCGAATGGGTCACTTTTCAGTGTGCTAATTGGGAAGATACCGCATTTAAAATAATGAGAAGGATGTAGAAACCACTCGAATGATTTGAAAATGTATCATATAATAGTTCTCGAGGCACTTCATTTCAAATCAGAACATGAAGAAACTACATCGACAATGATTGATTCAAGATGATGGATGAACATTTTCTAATTCATTAATTGGCTTTGGAATTGGACATAACAGAAGTTTGAAAACTTGATTTAGAATTCTCGGTTGCAGGTACAAAATTCGAAACGTGGATGTTGAATTATCAGCGAAAATTGGATTCGTTTAATATTTTCTGTAGAATAGTTCCTGAGGTTGTTGTGAAGGCATCTAAAATCGAAAATACAAAATTGTGGATGAAAGTACTGAAATTTGAAAAGAGATACACAACTCATTGGATTCGTTTGATGACGAGTGTTCCAGATCGCTGCGCAATGAATCTATCTATGGATTGATAAATCTTTTCCATGCATGTGCCACAATAAAACCAGATTTTTTCAATCTTGTGGTAAACCTTATATGGCAGATGTATACCATATTCATCACTTATTCAATTTCTACATTTTCCATACATTATACTAACCTTGTTCATTTACTAGTATGCCTTGAACAGTTGGGAGATTGAAAACTTTCCAATCGTTTAGACTATACTTTCTCCATGCTTGTGCATGGTTGATCAAGTCTTGTTCTAATCCGGAAAACGTATAAAACAATTCTATTGGTCTCAATGAATTAACCGTACAGCAGTTAAACTAATTTTCATTCGAGAATGCAAGCGAATGAATCCATCATTCACACACTAAGAAGAGTCATTCCTTTCATCGACAAGATATTTTCTTTTTCCGTGAAATCCATTTCCCTTAAAATGTGTATCCTCGATGCAAGAAAGTTTGTCTGGAGCTAAGAATAGATTTCTTGAATTGAGGAGATATTTTTTTGATTCAAGAAAATTTCGTTTGAGGGAACATTCTAATGTGAACGTCGGAAAAAAGCATATTTTCAAGATTTTTTTCCCTTGGGAACTATTGAATACAATCGAATGAACTTTTTTCCCCTTAAAGGTATAATCAAGGGGAGTTGTTGAACGAAATTTTTTTGGTCATAAAAAATATTTATTCATTTACTTATAATACAAAATACGTGTGTTGAGAAAAAAAAGGAATTTCTGTCTGCGGGGATGATTCCGGCTCAGTTTCTTGATCTACGTTGTTGCCCTCATCACCCGTACCTCAATTATTCTATTTTACCAGAATTTAACAAAATTCGCGTCATACATCGGGTGGAAATATAAGTTAAAACAGTTTGAGGTACGGACGATAGCGATGATAGTACTGAATACCGTGTTGAAACTTGAAGTCGTTACGATTGGTTGTTTTTGAGAAATTATCCCCGTAAGGTAATCCATAACAGCCTTCCAAAACTGGGACGTGCGCTGTTTGAGCCTCTTGTTTGAAGCGTTACAAGACGGAAAACACCTCAACCGAATGTAGGGTATCAATTTTATGGGTAATAACTATCGAAAAATGTTCCAAAAAAGAATTCGAATTTTCCAACCCATCACATTGAAATGTTCCCTTGAGGCTAAAACATGAAACATATTCTTAAAACATATACAAGAATATATTTTCTCGGTATTAGTAATTATTCACGGAGAAAAAGGGAATTCGCTGTGGCAGCAAAAAATGTTTGCTATCCCAGCAAAATTTGTTTGCTATTCTGTATATAATACTGAAAATTTGCTGGCGGAGCAAACATTTTTGGCTGCCACAGCTAAAAAATTGCTGTCGTAGCTAACACGATTGCTGTTATAGCAAATTTTTAGCTAGGTCAGCAAAAAATTTTGCTATTCTATATATAATACCTCGATTTGCTGCGTCAGCAAATTTTTTCTCTCCGTGTTCATCTCAATACATTGAATACACATTTCTAGAGAGTCAAAATCATTTGGTCTGGTCTTTCAATCCCAATATGTGGAATCGGTAGCATTTTGGTAACAAAATCGTTTCCCAAGAGCATTATTCATAAAAAAAATTTTTCGCCAAGTTATTGTCATGGAAAATTCTCCGTAACTTTCTTTTTCAATTCATTATATTTTTTTCTCGATCCCCTACCTTTGATAATTTATTTGTTCATGAATCTCTGTTGATAACAAAATTGTTGGCAATCATTGTTCTGAAGCATAAGAAATTCACAGAAATTGTTCGAACTGTTTCAAAAGAACTAATTCTAAAATATTTATGAAATAAAATAACCAATACAAAACAAAACTAATTTGCTCAGTTATCATTAGTGATAAATTGTGGGGTATTAATTCACGAAAAATTCCAACTTCTACAGTTTATTACCACAAATAATTGTGTTAAAAGAAATGCAGCTCATGTAACCCTTCAGCGAACAACTAATCATCCAATCGCAACACCCCAAGCATTGTATGAATGGTGTGAAACTTTTTTTCAAGATATCTATTTTGCCTGAATAAATAAAAAAGAATCATTGGAGAAACGTTTCAAAAGAGCACAAGGAATTTTCCTTCCATCATTCCCCTCAATAAGGAGAAAGTCGCGTGTCGAGTATTTTCTGCATCAGATACAATAGTTGAAAACAAGGTCCTTCGAGAATTTTATAATTCGTTCTAGATGATAATCATGCATGTAATAATAATGATATTATATATAATTCTATGAGATAATACATATAATAAATGGTTGAAATAGGAATTTTATGTGAATCAATTGCTTCCAATTCATCACCAACGACACCTGAAAAAATTAGTTTTGTTTTGTAAGTACAACGAACCGCACTGTTAGAAAAATCTGTCTTAAACTTAACAATAATATTATGAAGTTTTTTACATCAACATTTTATTATTGTTAAGTTTAAGACAGATTTTTCTAACAGTGAAGTCACAAATCACGCGTTCGAAAACGTGTAGGACTTAGTTCACATCATCATATATATCTTCCAAACAAAAAATAAGCATACTTTGTAATGTACAACCCTAGTAACATACAATCTTCGTCAAAAGTTCTGAGAATGTTTGCAGGACGTTTAAATATTCTGAGAACGTTCGGAGAATATTTTACGCACATTGGTGTTACTTGGGAATGTTCTTTTGAACAGCTCGAACTTTTTTTGTGAATTGTTTCAGATTTTTTCATCCTCCAGAACATTGTTTGCCAACGAATTGTTATAAACAAACTAATTATCATTTACCTTTAAGAGGTGAGGGGTCGAAAAAATTGATTGTGACTTCTGACTATAGAAGAAATAGGTCTGTGAATTTTGTTCAATTCGATTCAGTACATTTCAAAAAATGATGAATTGAAAAAATAGTCACGGAGAATTTTTCACGTCAATGCTTTCATTGACGAAAGATTTTTTTTATCAGTAATGCTTTTGGGAATCGATTTTGTCATCAAAATGCTACAGATTCCATATATTGACATTGAAAAACCAGACCTAGCGATTTTTAGTGAGCCGTTTCACGAATTCTAACTCATGTGCATTTCTTTCATTCTTATCAAACCGATTTTTTCATTCGATCTGGTTTTCAGTCATTCAGAAAACTGAGTTGGTGCAATTTAAACGGAAAAAAGCATGCAAGAAATATTGATTTTGCATATAATTCGGCAATCTCTGCACAAATTGCCGTAAAGTGAATCAAATAAAATCGTTAAACGGTTCTGGTTGAAGAAATCCATTGAATCTGCTATACTGAAATCCCATCAAATTTGACCAAAACATTGTCTAAAATTCATTGACAAATAATTGGACGAGATCTAACGCGGGTCGAAAAATTTGAACGGTTTTTGTCCTCTTATTCTATTTTTAGGCTGATTTTGTCCTGATCGTTCAATAATGCGAAACAATATTTAGATCTAAATTTCTCATCAATCCCTTTCATTCGTTGTTGGAGAATTTCAGACTAAAATCATGAAGAAGTGCTGTTTTTGTCCACATCCCTACACACAATGATTACTGGCGTTTCAATGGGCCGCTGATGGCCCGGCAATGCCGTTGAAGAGCCGTCACTGGTCCTTTGAAACACCAGCAGTCGTGTTTGCTGGGATCATTCAACAATCAGGACGAAATCAGTCCAAAAACGAAATATGAAGACAAAAACCGTCCGAATTTTCCGACTCGGGACGCAGATCGTTGTTAAATTCCAGCGAGATTCAGTTAGATTCAACGGGTCTTTGTGATAAAATATAAAAAGTCAACGAAGAATCATTGTCAAAGAGTGAAGAAATAGAACAAAGCTCACGATATCACCTTTGTTTTATTCTTTGTATACTCCACATTCGTTCCTGAGGGCTGAATATTCCATCATTCCATCATACTCAACCTGAGGAAGATCTTATATTTCTGAAACTCATAAAAAATCAACAACTCTACAAAAAATTTTAAACAATGTCAGTTAATTTTTGTCGCTCCAGACAATTTTCAGGGATTGTTTTCATCCCACCCGTTGGTTTCACATTTTTTTGCATCATAATATCCTGTACAATACATCGGGTGTATCCTACTCCACAAGCTTGGAAAACTTTGTAACCGCATATTTAACGATACTTCGATCAAATCTTGTCGGTCCGATAATGCTATAGCATCAACATGCTCAATCCATTCCATAATTCAAGAAAAAAGTGCACAACTAATCATCCCTTGAGACCAAACAGTATCGAAACATGGTACGTATTCACGTAACAAGAACGAAGTAACGATGCACACACGGTGCTTTGAATGATATAAAGGATATACGAAGAACACTGAAGATAGAGAAACGGAAAGGAAGAAAAGAAGTGGAATTAGAATGAAGAGGTGGAACGAAAAGTGGGGATGAAAGTTAAGAGGGAGGGTAAAGGGGCGGGAGGATAAGAAGGGGACTTCCCTATCGGAGATGCGATCAGATCGTTTCCTTTCCTTTTTTCTCTGATTCTTTCCTCTTTCCTTCCTTCGTTCCTTGCAGTGGCCCTTCTTGGGCCCAATGTTGGTATAAGAAAACACTGTCGGGTGATGACTGTCATTATCCCCACCGAAGCTATCTCGCACTGAGTAGTCTGTGTTTATGGATACGGAGGCAGGTCTGGGATAACTGGGAAGGATGGGAGGGCAGGTACGTGGTTGGTCGGCCATCTTGGATCATCAAAGGGGTCCCCTAACCTCGAGCTTTCCTGACCAACACACGGACCTCACTGTATCCACAAGGCAATAAAGGTTTTACATGTGGGCACGTCGTGCAAGGTGGACACGATCGCGTGCCGTCGCGACACTAACGGTTAATTAATTTACCTGATTACACCAATGAGCCTTCTTCTCCCTACTACTGCTGTGTTCATCATCATCATCATCGTTGTCGTCATTTGTGTTCGTCATGTCGTCACGCCTTTTCTTGTTTACCTGTATGATATTTAATCTCGATGGTAATATCCCGCTATTCTATTGTAGAGCAATTTACAAATACCCATGAAATTGAAACGGAACGACTGTTTCCTAAACGATTAACGGTAATTGAATTTTTACTTTATGTCTTGTTTTACCCGCTCTATTTAGTTTTATAAGAAGATTCATTAATGTTGATTGTAGATAGTTATATATTTCTTTCTTCCTTTATGTTGACTATTAATTCCAATGTGTCACGACGATGTCTGTTAACTTGGGTTCTTTCGTCGTTGGACTAATTAAACTGATTTTCCCACATGACAAGATCGGAGCATTTTTAAGAATTAGGGAAGTGAAAGGAGCTTGGTCGCGTTTGTTTTGATATCAATTTCGTTATGCTGTAATAAATGTTTCTCAAGTACCAAAATTCTGCGAATAGGAGAGAAGGATGAAGGAATTTACATGGTTTTTGCCCTTATATTTGATTTTTATGGTACTAATTTTGTTCTGATTTATGAATATCGCAAATGAAATTAGGTTAATTCTTGATTTTATTCGCAATATTCATAAATCTAGAAATCAAATTACAAGAACGAAAATCAATAGAACATCAACCCAAATGGAAAGAAATCTCTCTGACAGGAATCAACAGATGACTCGAACGATGTTGGGGCAATTCACGTGCCATATTCACTCACGATTTGTCCTTATTTGACCAAGGTACGGCATCTCTTATCGGCCATACCTTGATCACATGCTCAGTAATGCAGTGATTTTTGACATATTGACTCGTTCCCACTCAGGAATTTATTACAACTGTGTGAAAACCATACGAAAAATCGACAAACACTCATTGGTTTCCATAGAATTATACACGGGAAAAAAATTAGTTGAAATGACTATTTAACTTCCCATTCAGCACAAACATCGCAGTAATGTTGCTGCAATAATAATGCAATATTTCTACATTGCTGTAATATTACTGCACTGAGAGAAAGGTACCTAGTTGGGACAACTGAACGTTAGTTGCCGCAGTTAGATTTTTATTTACGCTAGCTGGACTCTAGTTGGGGTAAATAAAAGACTAGCTGTCTGAAATATGAATGAAGTGGTTTATTCAATGGGAATAAAGAATATAGTTGTGACTCGTGAAATTCAGTTAGCACAACTAAATTTTCATTTACAGTGACTAAATTTCCTAGCCGTAGAATATTTAAATAGACTCTTTCTCTCAGTGTGTAATATTTGTGCGATATTTGTGCTGGGTGGGTTGTAAGTGCTTGTGGACTTATTCTTTTTATTACACCTAATTCACCTTATTCCTGGAATGAATTATTTAGAATTGGTTCAATTAATGAATGAATTTGTTATTCCAACGAAAAAAATAGGTCCATATGCACTCACAAGTTAAGTTGTCGGTTCAACTAATCTTTTTTCCTCATGTAGGTATATTAGGTTTTATTGAAGTTTTTCAACAGGGCTGAATTGATTGTAAATCATCCTTTGCAGAGAATTTATCTATTATATCCAAAAATGCTGTAGGAGTTCATTATTCCCGAGAAAAGAAGATTAGATCTACTGAGATCTAGGTAGATGTATTGAGATATGTGTAGATCTCTTCAGATCTAAACTTTGGCAACAAGAAGATCTACGGAGATCCACAAAGATCTCCAGAAATCTTTTTGAATTTTCCTATATTTTTTGGGATTTCTTGGAAAATTGGAATATTTTGAAGTGAATGGGTATCGGGAAACTCCAAAAATTGTTGCATCAGTTTAGATGTTCAGATGTGAATAGATATGAACAGATTTGCAGAGTTTTTTGCCAAAATTTGAATCTGATGAGATCTACTTAGATCTAACCTTTTTTTTTCTCAGGATTCGCAGATTATTTTGAAAATTGCAGTAAAAATTTTAGGTTCTCTGGAAAACTAGACGAAAACATGACGATTTTCATCGTAATTTCGATAAAAATGCATGAAATTGGTTCAACACAAAGTAGCGAATAACTACCAAAGATGGACTACCCCAACGTATATGAATTTTGATACCCTTTTTGGCGCAGTCTTAGACCCATAAAGGCAGGATGGGGCCCATGCTGGACCAGTCTAGGCTCTAGAGCTTATTTTCTACTTATTAGGGTCCATTGAGGATCGCATTCAATTAATTTGATACAAATGACAGGAATTTACATGCTAGCTCACAGTACACTGCAAAAACTAAAGTTCTACACAATTTTAATCCAGTTATTCGAAATTCTGAATCAATTCGTGCGATGGAAAACTTGATAGAATTTGCAAAAATATCCCTATAAATTTATAGGAATGTAAGGAACAATATTTCAGTTTCAAATTGCAAACCTAGGAAATTTTAATCATATGCATTAGAAAAGTGTACGGTGCATCCACTTGAACCTAAACTCAACCACAGAATTTCGGATTTCAATTCATCAAAAATGATGAATTCCAAAGGACAAACCCTCACTTTTATCCTGAAGAGTTCATTAAGAGTATTCATATATCAAGACCAGTACCTCCACCAACCGACAAATAGAATAGGAAGAATGCAAAATACAAGAGAACAACCAATAAAATTCATCAATAAAAATCGAACGATCCCGATAAACGACTCATTTTGATGTTTACTACTTATCATTTACATTGATTATCGTGGTTAAAAGATTCGTAATGTTAATGTTTCGAAGAGTAATTTATGAATCAGATATCAAGCTCTTAAGTTCATTTGGAGTTCATCCACCGTATCTTAATGTCAGGTGTTAACAAGATCCGTTAGTACGTTCCTCTCTCTGTCTTACCCACCAATTTGGGATTTTTTTCTTGTATCTCGTTTTTTTTCTTTTTAGAATTTTATTAGGTCTTTAAGAAGTCGGTTGGCCTCTGGGCTAACTCCTAAGACCTTTCCGTATCCACGAGGTGAGGTGAATTTATGTGAAGTATTAAAACGACGACGCCTCAACGACGCCCACGACGTCTTCCGTTGTAAGTGAACCTCGCTGTTTCGTCGTCTTATAACGATTATAACGATCATCATTGCTAACTGTTTTTCGTTTTTTACCTTCGTGCGAATAAAGGCAACGCAACAAGGTGCTGCGTTGTGTGGCGATTCCGTAGATTACTGAGAATCGTTTCAGCGGAAAATATCATAAAACAGAAGGAATTTGACAATTCTGTGGGTTTCGCGGTAGACATTTGATGAGAATCACTTTACGTGTGACGATTGCATGATGATTTCGATAAATGAAGATATTATTCACGCGTGAATTATGTATAATTTATAAATCTACAGATAGCAGAGGTCGTTTATCGACATTAATGACGGCTCTTGATCTACATTTAATGTCTGATAAATTACACTTTTTTTATTTTCAAATCACGTGAAGGAGGTTGCGGTGAACGTAAGATGCAAATCTATCGTTTGAATGACCTCGTGTTCAACCTGCAACACTAACGACGTGTCCACAATTCAACTGCCTTGACGTTTGTTTAGGAAACAAAAGCGAAAATTGTACACGTGATAAATGTGCTGGAGGTGAATAAGAACGTGCACAATGGATTATGAATGATGCAGAGTTGAACTTTGTTCAGCAGTTTGAAGTGCATGAGAAACAATTACCCCCTGGGTGTGTACCCAGAGGATTTCGTGTCCCAGCCAATGGTGGTGGATCGACAACTTCTATATCTTTCACCAACATACGCCAAATGAAGGACAAAAAATGGGAAATCTCCCAGAGACATTCTCAGTCCGCCACTGAAGTTACTTTCAATTGTGCTCCAATTTTTAACACAATAATATAATTTATGTGTCAAGTTGGAGGTTGTTGATAGCAGCATGAAGTTTTTCAGATTTTTGGACACACATCCCAAAAAAACAAAAAGATATCTTAAAGATATCTGAATGGATGTTGAGATATCTTAGGATTTCTTCTTGAAGTTATACATAAGTTAAGACACATAAAAGATGTCTTATGCAACATGATCGGATAACTCAAGGATGTCTTTTGAGATATTTTGGGAGAATTTTTTGCAAGATGGAATTAAGATCATCGTACAAACTCTCATTTCAAACATCTTTGGAATATCTTTAATACATCTTCGATAAAGTTATCTCCAAGATACATTTAAGATCCTTCTACAATACATTCAAGATGCTGTAAACAATAACAATGCAAAAATAATAATTTCCAATGACCATAAAGAAAAGATTTTTCCCAGAATTCCATTGTACTTTTTGTTAATTAGTTCTAGAGGTATGCTTTTCCTGTCTGAGAAATTTTTATTCCTTGGAAGGGATCCGAACCCACCTAAAGAACCGGTCTTAACAGCCTCGGGTCACGCGCCGTATGATGATATACTGGCTTATTATCACTTAAGGTCATAACGTTATACAACTAGTCAGATTTCTGTGTGTGTCAAACAGAATTATCTGGAATTTTCTAGAATTTTCTACTGTCGTACAGAATTCGAATTTTAGAAAAGAATTTTATTTAAAATTTTCTTGTGGAAAATATCTCGACTTCGAAACTTCAAGATATCTGAAAGAGATGTATTCCAAACATATCTCAATTAGGATGTTTTGAAGACATCTCGTATCCAGCTCAAACTCAGCACCCTCGATTCAGTTCTCAAAGTTATCTTAAAGATATCTTTACGATACACCTTGAAGATATCTTTGTGAGGATATGGAACCGCTGCATCTTTCAGGTACCTTACGGAAGATATCTTCGTTTGATGACTCGGAGATTTCTCAAAGAAGTCTTTGAAATTTGCCTCAAAGATATCTCAATTCGGATGTTTTCAAGACATCTGGTATCCATCTCAAATTCGGCATCTTAATTTCATTACTGAAAATTATCTTAAAGATATCTTTACGATACATCTTGAAGATATGTTTTGTAATGATATGGGACCGTTGCATCTTTCCAGTATCCTTTGGAAGATATCTTAATTTAATAATTCCAAGATATTTTAGACGTATCCCGAAGATATCTCACTTGAGATGTTATCAAGACATCTTGTATAATATTAATCTCAAATTCGGCACCTCAATTTCATTCCTAAAAGTTATCTTGAAGATATCTTCATGATATATCTTAAATATATCTTTGTGGAGATATCTTAAATGTATCTTCAAGACATTAATGTTTATTGGCATGCCCCTGGTTTACAAAGAACGGAAATCAAATAATGGGTCACAGATGAAGGTTTAAGTGCTGAGGAATTTCGAATAATTTATAAGCTAATACGACCATTCGAGTAAAATTAGTCAGAGTATATGACTCATTTATGAACTCTGCGCTATAAAAAGTGAATGTGGAATTTCCCTCTAAATTGATGGTGGCAAAAATGAATTCCTTCTCCTTATACTTTGGAAAAATGAAGCGAGTTCTAAACGTACATATCCATCAAATCACTCTCTAGAGGTTGTCTATTCCTTTGCACACGACATATTTGAAAAGAGATAGTGAACCTCCGAAGAGTAATTTGGCGGATGTCCACGCTCAGAACGCGCTTCATTTTCGCCAGGAGAAAGAAAAAATTTTCTCTCAAATGGAGGAGAATTCCTCTAAAATATAGGGGAGATGAATTTCCCTCACATGGAGGATTTTTTGCTCCTGAATTTGGGGGAAACTCAACTTTTATTTTTTATAGTGTGTATAATGTATAATTTATTTAAAATTTCGAGATAAATTATATGGAATTATATTGTCTAACACAGAAGTTTGCATCAAAAATCCATGCGAAAGGATAAAACCCTGCATCGAAGATTCGATCAATATTTGAATATAAAACTGAAACACCAAACTCATCGATACGATACTATACCACGATATCGTGGTTGAAATGTTTCCAACTCAGCATTCAGCAAATCATCGTTCTCATTGTACCTCCACAAGTAGATTTCTTTATTGCTTTCAAGTAGCTTGTACAACCATCATAAAAATAACGCAGCACACAACAGCACACCATACTTACAATGAATTCACTGACAAATTGAACAAGCAGAAATATAGGATTTTACCGGTAAAACCTGCTCCTCTCGTTCCAATCGTATGGCTCGAGGTTTTAGGCGTAAAATATTATTCGGAATGTTGATAACATATTCATCATCCATCCCAGATGGGAAAACTCGTAGATGTAGGCGCACGAAAATAGTACAGTTAAAGCCATCTTTTAACAATAACCCAAGCACTCGTGAGTTTCTGTATTTTTGTTAGTGATTTGTTATTCAAATTGCCAGTAGTTACGGGCAATTTGTGTTGGATAGGCAGGGGCGACCAAATTGGTGGCAAATATGCATCAACAATGATCAGCAACGCGTGGGCGTGGCTATACATGCATAAAATATCATCTAAGGATATACAACAACTTTATTTACATTGAGGAGAAAATCGTCAGAATGCATATGAAATCTTGCTACCACGAGCTGTCGAGTTCATTTATTTTTGTAAATTTCAAACGGCCCTGTGAGACAAAAAGAAGATAATTTTCCATCATTCATTTGAATAAAAGATATTTTATTAGCTCAACGGAGAAAGTATCGTACATTATAAATGAGTGAGTGAATAAATAAATCACAATGAGTACATATGTATAGAATGAAAATCAAACCCGAGTACAATATATGTATATAAGAAAACAAAGGAGCATCGGCCGGATGATGCACGAGGTGTGTTTAGGCGCGCGATAGTGACGCGTTGTGTGCCGAGATCAGCGCCACAGGAGCCACACGAACACAACCACGCGTATATTATACATACTCACTCCTGAACACATACAATCTGGTACAGGTATGTGTGTATCGCAACGTCTTGCCAGGCAGAATTCCTCTACCTCCATATCCTCCTTATCCCCCTCTTGACCCCTCGAATAAGACCGGGATAGAGCCGTCAAAGCCGCGGGGGGGCCACGTTGCCTCGTCGACCCCCCGCTGGCCGCCATCTTGGCTCTTATTAACGAGAAAGGAGTCAGTTACTATGCGCCAGGGAAGCGTGGTGCTCGGCTGTGGAGGTGGAGGAGGAAGAGATCGGTCTTAACCTTTTCTCTTGCATTGCAGATTAAACTCTCTGTGTCCCGGGATGGGTGGAACATTGCCGATAGAGCTGTCTCGGTCATTCATTTATGTATCTGGATCCATCAATTCGAAGAAATTCATTTCTTCGGTGTATGTTCTAGATAATGTGATTATATAAGGAGTGTTATTATTCGAGAAACGTTCAAAATGCTTTTGAATTTCAATAATGATACAATCTACGATTCTTTTTGGGGAAAGGTGTTTTAGATTTCATCCGCTGATATTACAAATTACTAAATTATTTGGAGATCAGTACTGTTCTTCCCAGATAATTTTTCCTGTTTTATTCCAGAAATACTTATTTCACGTTGAGAATGATAAATTTTGTCTTTGGAAGACTTGTGTTTTTTTTTTGTTTTCAGAAACACGTTTGCCGTGAAATTAAGATTCAGTAGACGAAGCAATCTTGACATAAGCAATGCTGGCATGTTGATGTCATGTGAGAATATGCATGGATGTGCATAAATATTCAAGTTCTGAGAATATTTCTCCCGCATTTGAAGAAGAAAATGAGACAACAGGTGCAGGTATTCTCTCCTCCTTTTGGATTTTTATCCTAAATATACTGTAGGGAGAAATTTCCAACTCTCTGGGAATTTTCCTACGACCCGTACATAATAACTCATTTGAATTTTCCACAGAGGAGTGAATTTTTATTGAAATCACACAATTTAATTTATAATTTGAATCGATGAAATATTGAAGCGTCATATCCATTTATCGTTACGAGTAATAATTGGCTTGCTGAGCTAGACGAATATGTAATATCGACGTGTTTGCCTTTTTCAGCGTACCGAAGAAAGCAAGAAGGCAATCGATGCAAAATATGATACATTCATCTTCAGACATCATGCATGAAATAGGATCAATTTACCGCCTCAATCATCATCATCATTCATCATATTGTTCGTGGTGAGTAATAGTTATAAATAAATGAATGAATGAATAAATCAATAAGTATATGATCAATGGAATTCTCGTGCGAGCTTAATAATAGGAATCACGATGAGCAGTGAGGGGAACATTTCTTTTGGGAATAAGAATTTTAAGATGATAAGTACGTTACACGTATTTCTTGGAAAAGGAGGATTGAGAACAGGATCAGAAATTGCTCACTTTTAGATTCAGGGGGGAGGGGAGGGGGGAGGTGAATATTATCTTCCAAATGAAATTCAAAAGGTCAAAGAAATGTGGAAAATTGCTTGTACCGTGATTCGTACTGAAAATGTTCTTCCTTCAGCTGGAAAGCCTCACTAACTAAGCTATACAAACTCTTTATTTTTTCGGGTTTTAGATTTGTTTTTTGATGTCTCATGTCACCAGCTTTGTGACATTCTGGGGATATTCTGAAACATTGTTGAAATCATTGAGGTAACATTCTGGGTACATTCTGAAATATTGCTGTGATCATTTCAGCAATATTCTGTACGGAAAAGAACGTCACAATCACATACATTAAAAAGCTAACAAAATATTACTTTGGGTTGAAAAAAAATTTCTTCAGAATTTACTTCTACAAATGTTGAATGAGCTTGGCCAGAATCACTTTGAGTGGAAAAAAACCTGCTCCGAAGGCGATTATTCGAAAGTTCCCCCAGTGGGGATTGAACCCGGGTTCGGCGAGTGAGAGTCAAGGCTTCTATCACTTCAGCAAATCTCTGAGATTACGGCACCACTCTCAAAGTGCTATTTATTGTAATCATCGTGATGGGAGTTTGGAGAATTCATTTCCATGAAATAAAGAACAATCGATTCAGAATCTTCTGACACAAAAAATCAATAGGTCGTGGGAGAGAGGTTTTTCTCGACCTCAAGTTTGAAATTTTCAAAGGGCTGAGTAAGATCGATGGAAAAAATTCGAAAATTTGTTGCCGTGGGATATAGACTAATCGATTCAGAATCTTTTGGAATAGAGAATGATTAGCACTTGAGAGGAGCATTTCTTGAAAAGTACACTTCCAAAATTTACTAAGTGCTGGAACAAATTGATGAGAAACTTTCAAAAATTTGTTTCCGTGGTATATAGACCAATCGATTCAGAATCTTCTGAAATGGAAAGTGAATAGGTCGTACACGGAAAAAATAATTCAGCTGCAGCAGCTAAGTAGCTAGCACGAACACGGACAGCCATTGAATTGACTCCTGCAGCTAAATTTTAGCTGTAACAGCAAAAAAATTTGCATTTGTAATTAGTTCATTTGCGGTAACAGCTAAAATTTAGCTGCAGGAGCCAATTTAATGGCTGTCCGTGCCCGCGCTAGCTACTTAGCTGATGCAGCTAAATTATTATTTCCGTGTAGGAGAGGCGTTTTTTTCGATCTTGAATTGTAAATTTTACCAAGTCCTGGATCAGGTGTATGAAAATTCATTTTGCTTCATAAAATATTGCTGCTGTCATATTCTCAGAATATTTCATTTGCGACAAATTTAGCATATTCCCCATCGTAGATTTTCAAAACATTACAGATCATTATGTGTGCAATGTTCCATTAGGAAGATTCTCAGAACATTTTCAACAAAATATCGTATCTGCAATATCTATAGAATCTTGTAGAAGTATTTCATGTTCTAAGCGAGATATTGTGATATTCTAGAAATATTACTGAGACATTGGGTGCTGTGTGGGTAATGAGTCACCTAATATAATTTCTACCAGGGTTTTTGCTAAATTATCAACAAAATTCTGAATTTCAATCATTAGGCCATCGACTCAATTCAAAAAATAATCCAATCAGAAAAAGTAACTTGAATGTTCACGACATGATTTATATCTTTCTTTCCGTATTCAACATTTCGTATCAATGGAATGATGAAAATTAATTTTGACATAGTCTTTCAATAGTAGTGAAACCGATTACCAAGGATGACGGGAGATATTCTAAAGATGTCCTACGATGTACAGAAAATCCACTAAAAGAACTCTCATCAGCCTTTGAACGGATATGAAGCAGTTCTAAAACAAACTCGAAACTTCACAGTATTGATAACAAAACACTGTCGTGATACTATTATTGTATCGACATCAAAATATCATGTCATGGCTGGAATCTTTTTCCCGCAGTCACTTTAAATAGACAAGAAGCAGTCTTGGAATGATCTTCAGACAGTCCGCAAGGCAGTTTGATGGGACATTAGATATGCTGCTGTCACTTTCTCTGGTCGAAATAGTCTCGTGAAAAGTCTCCAAACACTTACACTGAGAGAAAGGTACCTAGTTGGGACAACTAAATGTTAGTTGTCACAGCTAGATTTTCATTTGCGCCAGCTAGACTGCTAGATATTCTGAAATATGAATAAAATGGTTCATTCAATAGGAATACAAAATTTAGTTATGAGATATAAAATTTAGCTGGCGCAACTAAATTTTTATTTACAGCGACTAAATTTCCTAGCTGTCGAATATTGGAATAGACCCTTCTTCTCAGTGTATAGTTATGAAACAGTTTTCAAACAATATTCAACCGATTCATTGAAAATAACACTATGTAAAAGATTCCTCAGAAGAACTCAAGTCGCATTCAAACAATTTCTAAGTAGATATCTAACTCTCTTCAGAAAAACTTCAAATATCAATACCATAACACTGCCATGTTGGCGTTTTCAGAGTATCATTAATCACCTCAATGCCAAGATATCACACAAATCATCTCTGCAAAACCACTGGAATAGTCAGTCTATAAATAGTCCTGAAACAGTGAGAAGAGAAGATACTGCTGTTATTGCCATCCGAGTGGAGAGGGAGTTGGTGACAATTGATCTCGTAATGTAGTCCTGAAATAATCGTGAAACAGTCTTCGAAAGGTATCAAATCCATTCATTTTGAGGAACTAAAACAATATTTCAAGAATCGTTAGTCGAGTTGTAGGTAATGAAGGTTTTTTTCGTTCACCAAAAAATAATGCTGTTTATGGGCAGTAGTAGCGTTTATTAACGGCTAACCGACGTTTCGTGTAGATTCTAGGCATTTACGGGGTTACAAAAATCGTAAGAAGGACAGAGAATCGGTCTCCATTTCCCAAGCCCTTGTCGTTGTCGCGAATTGGGTATAAATCGTTAGTAGAGTTGTAGATGCCCGAATGAAGATTTTTTTCATTCACCAAAATTGTGCCAAAGTTTGGGATATGGAGACCGATTCTCCGTCCCTCTTACGATCGTTGTAGCCTCGTAAATGCCTAGAATCTAGGTGATACCTCGGTTAGCCGTTAATAAACGCTCCCACTCCCCGTAATTAGGACCATTTTTCGGTGAATATTTCAAGAACGCTTCATAATATGTAAAACTTGTAATTTGAGTTCTGAATAATTTCCACATATCTCATGATCTGACCAAACGAACTCGAAAGGTCATAGAACTGATAGAATAAGACGTTGATAATGATATCTTTATAATACCTACCATTTAAACATGATGTTTTGAGAACTATTCCTAACAACCACTAGCCAGAACCGCGCAAAAAATAGTTATCAGGCTTTGAATTTTCAGAAAATCTCCCAGTAATGTATGGGATATCCCCACACAGTACAGAAGTTCAAGAAGAATTTTTGAGATCCCATAATGAATTTTCTGAACCCCAATCTGAACTAGTGTACTGTATGGGCATGCGCATCATAATTGACGAACTGATTTTTAGGGATGTATATTCTACAGACGAAAACAAACAACATTTTCCTTCACCATTTCTCTACTTAAAGCTTCGGTTCCGAGTAGTAATGCCACGAGACACGAGAAAGTCGAGAATGATATGACAAGAAACACAAATTCAGTTTGAAGGAGAGAAAAATTATGTTGCGAAAGAAAAATACTGAGATATCGAGATGAGAAAAAACCTATTCTCGTCTCGTCTCGCGGCATCACTACCACCAAGTGAAAAGTATCAACTACTTCAATGATTAATGAGTATACTCACGTGGCTTCTATTTGATTGATTGAAGTGAGGTCTGCAATTGAGTTTCAGGTTGAAACATGATGAGGAAAGAAGTTGTTTGTTTTTCTTTAAAAGAATACACCAATCAAATTCAGGTTGCGAATTATGATACGTCTCGTGTACATACACATGTTGTCTCAGGACTCACCTCCCGCATTTCTTTGAAATATTCTGCAACCAAAATGCAACAATTTCCCGTCCGGAAAAAATTTTTTCGGGGCTTAATTTTTGAAACATGAGCATTTTGAGATTTTTTTTGTTTTTCAACACCATTCGCTAAATTGAAAAACTGCGGATCTCTGGAAAAAATAGAACTATCCTATCGATTTTAGTTTCAGACAGGGTGACGACAACTCTGGACAACCTGGAAATCTCAGGGAATTTTTATGTTCTGGAAAACACCTGGAATTCCTCAGGTTTTCTCAAGTTCAACATCAAAATTTGCCAATTAATTTACTGATTATTTTTTGAAACATATTTTTAAATGGGAAATTGAATGTGTTGATTTCTAATTATGATATGCACCTTTTTTTTATTATCACGGATACATATTTTCAATGCTGAATTATTTAGAAATTTTCAATTCTTCCAATTTGTTTTACATATTATATTATTTAATGGTCTAATACAAGAATTCGACAAGCAAATGATTCTCAAATTAAATCAGTAAAACAAGGTTGAATTTTCTACCCTTTGAATTCAAATCGAGGTTTCGAATGCTTTGATTTTTTTACTTTTCTATTGACCTAATTTGACCCGTTCATTTGAAGTCCTGAAAAATGAATTCAAATGTTTTCGTCACAGTTCTGACGACAAATCTACACGGCTTATTTTCGAAAATAAGCCTTGAACAACTATAAATCCAAAAACACGTATCGAATATTTTTTGACCAAGAATCGGAAAAAAATTACTCAACTGAATTCTGAAATTTGGGTGCAAAAACCACGTGGAATGACCTATATATACTTCGGAAAATGTGAAAAAAAAATGAATCGATTTTTTTCAAATTTCAAACTGGAATGTCAATCCGTCAATTCTGAATTTGAATGAGGATAGCATTATTTTTCATTTATCCGATGATAGTTTTTTTTCATCGTTCCCCTAAAAATAATCTCTTCTGCAATGTGTCTTTTTTTCTGGAACTCTTTCTTTCCAGCATGCACACGGAAAAAATATAATATCAACAGCGATACCACTGAAAAATTACGGGTTCTTACTCTGGAAACCTGGAATTCTCAGGGAATCTCTTGGAAGCTATTTTATCGCTACCCTGTTCAGAGCTCTAATAATTCAAAGTTACTGAATTCTGATTGGCTGGGAGCCAACAAATTTCAAATCGCCATAATTCTGAATTGAAAAATAACCGATTAGTTCAACTTTTCTTCTAGGAATAGCCCGTTATCTAATTCATCGAATGGTATCAAACTCAAGTATGTAGTGCACAATGCTTTCGGTAAGGTAGTAAGTGCCCGAAAGGCCATTTACTCGAAAGCGGTGAAGTCTGTGGCTATTTGAGGAGGAATAGACAGGCGTGGTTCGAGGGGGGTTTAGTAGGGGCTATAGCCCCGGGCGCCGTGCACCGGGAGGCCCCATTTGAGGGAACAAATTAATGTAAAAGGGACATTCCTCATTCCGACTTGAGCGGAGCCTTGAATTGTTTCACAGCGCCGGGCCTCAACACTCCTTAATCCGGCCCTGGGGATAGAAACTTCTAGTAATTATTCTCGGATTCACGAATGATTGTCTTTGCAGCGAATGTAATTTCGGGCACTTGCACCTCGCCAACGCTTTTGAATGATTTGGATTTGAAGAAAAAATCTAAAAACTCTCACATCTCAAAAATTAAACTTCAACAAAATTTTTTCCACACGGGAAATTATTGCATGCTGGTTGTAGAATATGCCATTCTGGGACAACCTGTATGTAGACACAGTGGTAGACTGAGAACTCTATCCTCCTTCAACTCGCGAGAAACAAAGGACAGAAACTTGGCGTCGCCAAGTACGTCCAGTACTTGGCGTCGCCTGTTAATCACGTTCATTTACTGCAAACATATGAAGTCCTCACCAAGACTGCAATTAGAACAATACATAAAGTCCCATTGCCTTGTCCTTGATCAGGCATGTCTAAATAAAACAAACCCTAGGATCACTCGATCATTCCCTAATGAAGGTTTGAATTAATTTCCATCCGAGTGAGTAATAACATTTAGCAGCAATCCTATTCGATTCGATGGATAGTTTTTTTCTTCAATTTTTTTTTTCAAATACGAAATCGAACGAATATCGTGAAATTTCAACTCCAAGGATTGGATGAAATCTATAAAATCGTTCTTAACTTGTTTAATAATCGAATTTCTCTTTAAAAGATTTGATAGATGATTTAGAAATCAACAAACTCTTGCATCACTTAAAGATACGTCTTCGTAAGATTCCATATAAGGACCGTGATATTATTCACAATTCAAAAAACAAATGATTTCAGATTAAGAGTGAAATAATTTTCATTCATACGATATTAATAATCGTGAAGTAACATCTTGCACATTATTCAACAGTAAAGATGACACGATAGGCATCTCGGCTACCAACAAGTGAGCCTCAAATTATCCACATTGAAGAGATGTCTACGTTGAGATACGGATTTCCTCGAAGTAGCGAGAATTTCCAACTCCGTAGGACCCAGAAATTCAAAGAGAAAGAGAAAACAAAAAAGAAAGAAAAAGAGAAAAAGCGTGAAACAGATCGTGACGTGATGTACTCTGGGCGTTATGGAATTCTATCCTGAAAAAGATCTTGTCCTCCCTTTTCTTCTCTCCTCATTTGATGTTCTTTCGTGATTTTTTTTTTCCTTTATGTCCTCTCTTTCCTCTTCTTTTCCAAGGTGTACCGTTGTGGCTACATGGCCTGTTTAGGGACGTGTTCAGCGCACAAATTACCTTTTGTTTTGAAAGCTTAAAGATTCTAAGTCTGGTAAGTGATGTTGTTTCTCCCAACATGTTTCTTGGTATTTCTTCTCCATGAGAAAACGAAAAAGAATCGAGGAAAATCGTGAATATATGTACACATAATTTCAATGATTCGGTGATCATCCGGTGTTCAAATATACACGCGTCTCATCGCAATGTTACGTATAAAAATACAAAACAGTAAGTTTTACCTTTCGAGATGTAAGAGTTGTACGATTTTTATCACTCGATAAAGCCTAACCACGAACCAAAATACTCAAATATAAATATTCAACGACTAATTTCAAAACTACCTTCGTATTTTTGCGGTCGTGTATCTACCATAAATATATTTATATCGACGATACGAATAGAAACATTATCATTCTCGTAACAAAACATTTTTCAGTATTCAAATGGTATTATATCATTACAAGTTGAATTTATTTACAAATGGAGAATCACCGTGTGCGAGACTTTCAATTTCAATCGAATTTATAGAACCATTTTGCACAATTTTTATACGATTCATGAGAGTTTTTCAATTGAGACTTGGATTCCACAATAATATAATTTGCCAAAGCGCAGTACAAGGTAATATGAATATCATGTTCATTATCACAATCAAGATTATTTGCAAGTAAGTGAGATGTCTTTATACACGCACACAAGGAAACGCGTACGCATATATTCTCTCGAGGACAGCAAAGTAACCCGATCCCAAGGCGCGGAGGATCAGGATCACAGGCAAACAGGTAATCAGGCGAGACATGGCACGATGTGTCCTGAAGGTGTATGGTCATCTCCAACGACCAAAGGAGTTAGAAAGAAAAAGAGATCTGACTGGTTGGGTTCAGGATTCATCGCTCGTGGCTTCGTCGTAAGATAAAGACGGAGTCAGGATTTCTCGGGTTGAGTAGAAAGAGAGAGTGTGGGTACATTACCAGCTCGAGGTCCGTATAAATATATCCCTCGGTGGTGGCCGATAGTGATCTCTTTACCGGCAGGACCATTTGTTGTTACCCGTACCAGTTTGTCTGTTCTTGACCAGTTCGTGATCAGGCTTCAATCGTTCTGCACAAATAAAATAATTCACCGAGTTCAAGTGTCAAAAAATAAAATTGAAGGGAAATTATTTTTCGAATTTCAAAGAAGTCTGGCGAACTTCTTTCATTCCTTTCTATTTGAATAACTGAATTTGGAAAAAAAGAAAGATTGAAACCTGTTATTGTACTAAATTCAATCGTTTATACCGATAAAAAGGAATTTTCAAGTAAGGAGGGAGTAATTCCTCATTCACTTTCAGGCTGCTTCAATGAATGTAGAAAGAAGGAGAGGAAAAGGGGTCGGTAAGAGGGAAATATAATCGTGATAAGCAGAGGTGATAGATGCTCTCGTGAGCTCACCGAACCACAGCCCTGGAACCAAACAATAGCTATTTGTTTCTGCCTCTCCGCTCTTTTCTTCGTTCTCCTCTCCTCTATCCATTCCTCTTCTCTCCTCGTTCAGACTTCTTGTAAAGACACACATCAGTTAAATCACATCGACAGATAATCACAACTTAATTTACCCCCTGCGGTGGAGTCGTCTCATCATAGTAGCCTGTATAAAGTATGTACATATGAACGAACGAAGATGTCAAATCACGTTTGTGCCTCTCAAAGATACATGTTCCAGAAAGCATGAGCCAGATGGGCAAAACATGTCAAGAAATTTATTCTTAGGCCATCTTCCAACGTCCAATCAAAAATTCGTATCTTTTTTTTTTGGTCGTATTAAAAGATCTATACATATGAGATTAATATTAATGATCCGAAGAAAAAGTCTTTGGTACGATTAACAAATTTGACAATGACCTTGATTCGTTTTTTTAATATTTGAATATTGAAATCATCATTCGGTTGCTCAATGATATTCAAGTTTCAATAAATTCTCACGATATTTGGAATGTGTTGTGTGATTCTTGTAGATTTCAAAATCATCGCGTGAAATAATGTACGATTTTCAACTTCCCAAGTACAAATGGAGTTACTTTGATTCGAATGATGAACCAAAATACAGGGTATATGTACGGGTGAATGGAGAAGACGCTAGTTAACACTTGGCATTCGAATGACAAGTCATCGCCTCATTAATGTGATCGAGTAATGGTACTGTTGTACACGATTCATCTGTCATTAATCATCCGTTCAGCCAGCATTGTGATCCTTCGCATCATCATTCACGGTGTGCTGCTGCATACTTTGACTGTATCAAAGATTTGTTGATTTCAATGAATATACTTGACAATAAGCTGAATTCTGTATTCAGTTAATGGTGTATAAGTTCGAAACGGCAGTAAGTAATTTCGATTGGTCATCGTGTAGAGTGGAACGTCCAAATCGAATGATTTGATCTCGCGAATTTGTTATTCACAATCATTGAATATTTTCTATGAGAATACAGACCCTCTACCGTTTTCTAACACGTTTGAATCGTTTGACGACTGTGAACACAATGAACGATCACTTTTCTCTCCACCCACTTACCAAGGCACACGAGAGGGACCGAATCCACCAACCCAACTCGAGTCTGACAACATAATCATCGGTTCAACTTCCACTAAACCATTACATAGTCCAGCGGGCATTGCGGTTAGAGTAACTAAAATGTGTGTTTAACAACAGGTATTGCCTGGACGGTACCTCACCCCTTTTCTTCCTTTTAAAAGTAATCATATCTTTCGAATATCTTAACTCATGATCTCTGCTTCAGTCAGTGTTATGAACTAAATAACAAGCCGATTTCATTATAATTATCAAGATGGGAGTATAAAAATTCCTTGTCCATCTGTCAGAGTTTATGTACAATTTTATTGAACGAGCTTTTTGTCTTGCTTGTGGAAAAATGGTTGTCCGATGAATTACATTTTTGATGATAAAAGGGAAATCTTGTACGTTGAATACCGCTTTCGACTAATTTCAACTCGAGGATTAGATTTCATGACCAATTTAACCTGCAACTGGTTACTTCGTTCTTCCACCAACAGTTCCATAATCGTGATAAGCAAACACCCTTCATATAGATGTAAACGCAATGCCATCTAAAACCAGTATCAACATTGTAGTATTAGTGCGATGGTCACGCAGTGCGAATCACACGAAGCAGTATTAGTAGCATGATAGATCATGTATGTTCAACGGTGTGCTTTCTTACTGCAAGCGCTAGGCGTTCATACTCTGTGATACCATGCGAGTCGGCAAAGAGTATACGGAAACCAATTTATCAACATTATCACTGACGGCAGCAGTTAACTCCGTGTTAGTTGAGAGAAGAAGGAAAACGCGATACTTTGCCGGCAGGTGCAGAAGAATATCTACATATACGTGGTGATTATAAAATACCTACGATTCTTTGTCATATGAGGTGATATATGGACGAATTACCTTTTTTCGATTGTGCTCCGAGATTGGAGTCTCCGAAGCTTTCTAATGAATACAATTGGATTGGGAAAGAGAAGAGTTCGGTATCATGCGTCATGCACGATACACGAATCGGAATTATATTCGATACTTCGTGAAAGGTCTTGTTTGTTCCTCTGATATTAATTAAAGCGTGTATAGTGTTGAATTTTATCACGATATCCTGATTTATCAACAGCAAAGTATCAATTCTGGTTTGGTCTGCAACATTTTTTAGGGAATTGGTTCTTCTACATTCGTCCAATTACGAAGAAACACAAGGCACTTGTTGCCAGGAATATTGCGATAACATCTTCGCTACGTTTGCAGAAATTCGTACGTTGTATCAACACACTTTGGTAATGTAGAAATGTTTGGGATTTTGTTGGCAACGTTACAACATGTGGTATTCCAATCGGCATGTGGACAGTGAAAATAATACCTGATAGGGTGATTATAGCTCAGAAATGTTCAATGATTGAAAGAATAACTTGCGAAGATCATTGAAATATGTAGAGAAACTCCGGACGCGACTTTAGAGTGGGAAAAACTACAGATGGATATGAATATTATAATTTGAAACTAATGGACAAGCCTGCATAGACAATACATGTTGAGCATTTTGATAAACAGTATTGACTGAATTCCTCAATTTCATAGGGAATATGTGGTGAAATGATTTGAATAAAGATTCCAATTTCAGGGCACCGTTGACTTGGCACCTTATCGTTTCAAAAAAGAATTTTCGAATGATGCTTTACATTCCTTCAGAATAATTCTCTGCATAGTACATTGTGAGGGATAATTGTGAAGTTCCCCTTCAAAACAAGGGGACAGCAAATTTTTTTCAAGAATAGAAAACTTTTCACCGTAACGTGGTAGACTTTCTCCTCACTTTTTGGAGTATTCAACACCAAAAAAATGGGATAGTTTTCTCCAAGCGTCCTCAATGTGTTGTTTCTCAGATCAAGATTGCGGTGGAGCCTGAAGTCTGTGATCCAGGATAGACGACAACAGGACTCAACAATCATTGGAGTTCAAAAAGACACTGGTATGCATTACCACACCCAAGCAGAAAAATTCGAATTATGCCAATGTTGACATTAGGTGTAGTACAGTGCCAGTACTGGGTCTCCAACGCTTGGCCAATACGTACGGGATTAGTAGGGGGGCGTGGGCTACGTTGAGACAGTGGAAAATATTCAGAAATGGTTGATGTGAGAATTCTCAAAAAAATTCCCCACAAATTGTATTATCGGCTCAATTTTTTGTTATACAATTTATTATTGTTCGAATTAAAAATCAAAGTCGTTTTTGCGGTAACCAAAGGAAAAATTCAACAGCTCCATTGGCAGTAAATTTATCGAATTTTAGTTTCATATTACCGTAATGAAATGAACACCATTTGTGACTTTATTTTATGCTGAAAAAGGATCCGTTCACAACAAAATTGAATTCATTCATATACGGAGCAGAAAAGTTGATCTTCAATGTGCATGTAATGCGTCTACTTTGGGACAATCGAATCTTATACTTAGTCAGATAGAAAAAGTCTGTTCACGTCCCAGTTGTTTGGATTACGACACTAGATTGAATTGCTGCACGATTAAATATAAATTACAACGACACACAAGAGTTTTTGTGGTTTTTTTCGATATTTGATCTCATATAACTTCACAATTTTCTATTCATTCCACTTGTGGGGTAAACAGTTATTCAAGGGACGTATCAACTATTGAATCTGTTCAATAAATTATTATAAATCGAATTTTTGGGCTTCACAAAGGGGTTCAATGTAGACTTGCCACTGTCTCATCCTATACTACTTTAGTCTAGGTTGAGACACTTCCGATGTCCGCATAAAATGTTCTGGCATTAAAAAAGTTCAACAATAACAATTATTATTGGAAGAATACTTTCTACCTTAGGGTTGGATCTAATGATTTTGAGCGAAAAATTGCCTCCTTCTTGAAGTTTGTATTGTGTACACGAACAAATGAAAAGTGTCTCAACCTCCCATACAGCACCAGGAGGTTTTTTGAAGGTTCCGAAAACGTACTTGGTTATAAACGGAACGTGCAAATAACGTCTCAGGATGTTCTGAGAACGTCACATGTATGTCCCAGGGACATGCAAATGTCCCGTTTAGTTCCATTCATGTCCACCCGAGAAAAAATGAATTAGATCTAATTAGATCTAATTAGATCTCTTTAGATAAAAAAAATGGAATTCAGTAGATCTATTTAGATCTGAATGATACATCTGTTTGAATCACAGTAGATCTAGTTAGATCTTAGTAGATCTTTGTAGATCTAAATTCGAACAGTTCTAGATTGACTCAGATCAATTGAGATCTGAGGAGATCTAAGCAGATCTATTTAGATCTACAGAAATCTAAATACAAAAAGAGCTGTGAAGTGTGCTTAGATCTGCGTAGATCTATTTATATCTATTCAGATCCAAGGAGATCTGTGTCATCCCATTTTTTTTATCTAAAGAGATATCATTTGATCTAATGAGATCTAATTAGATCTCTTTAGATCTCATTCACTTTTTCTCGGGCACCGTGTAATTTTGTGTATTTAAAGGGTAGTTTTCATGAAAGGACGTTTGGAAGACATGGCGAGAACATCCCGTAGTAGATAAAAAGAACGTCCTCAGAACTCAATCTGAAGCATCAAAAGGGAAGATACTTCAAACGTTTGGAAAACCTATTCCATGGAGACCAAAACACGCAGAACCAAGAGTACGTTTCCGAAACATACAGAGAACTTCCTGTGCTGTCTGAGCTAGACCAATCTCCCCTACTAGATACATAGAAATACAGTACTACGCCTGTACCGATAAATCAGCACTGAGAGCTTGATGTCGGCTAGGTACTAATCCAGTACAGGTGCTGCACTGATTGCGATTAGCAGCATTAGTACTAAATACCAAGCACAAAAAAGCGTTATTATCCCAGAGAAATGCTAGTACCCTGCCAATCTTGCCCAGCACCGCTACATCAGTACTACTGCGCCTGTTGTAAATTTCTGGTCAGGCAGGATTATCAACACGAAACTGTACTGCTGGAATGGACCTCGAAAGGCAGGAGATCACAAACGATAGCCTCAACTCGCAAGTGATGGGGGAGGAGAGAGGATAGAGGACTAAAACCTCTCTGAAAAACCATGGTCCACCTGACCCGGAAGGTAGTAGTACCACGTGAGGGTCCCTGCCTAAGGATACAGATGAACCACGAGGAAGGCCAACGGCTCCACCGGTGGACGAGGAATATTTCCTAACGATCGTTGAAGGCGGGTGAGCCAACAACGGAGAAAACCAGGGCGCGTCTACACGATGATCGGCATGCGTCATGTTTGACCTTGGGTGTGCCTCGAACCAGTAAAGGCTTCTCATCCCAACTGGGAAGCGTGCTGATGTGAGCTTGCTCTGCCGAAAAGTCAACGTGGCGTACTATCAGGAGCCAACCCCTTTCGGACCCTGATCAGGGAGTGGACCTAGGGGAAGTGAATGTAGGTGTCGGAGCCTACATTGCCACAGGCGTCCCCCGGTTCGTGAAGTATCTCGGACTGGGCAAATGGAGGCCCGGCCCCGGGGAACTGAGGTAGGAGAGGTTTTCTGAGGGCCGCCTCTCTGAACACGATGCACTGCTAAAAATCAAAGCATGGATAATAACACAAATGAGAATCGAACAACGTTGTTGAAGGTGTCGAGTCACCGTAACCAGGTGTTACAGATGCTTCGAGTAAGGCCATACACGAGCCAAATGCAAGGGAGTAGACCACTCCGAAGCATGTTTTGCATGCGGTGGAGAAGGTCACTCCTACGTGCAGTGTACTGGACCTCCCAAGTACTTTCTATGCCCGGAAAACGAAGGAGGCGAACAGGCAGAACACGTGGCCGGTTCTGGGAAATGCCTGGTATCTGGACGAGCCTTGCAAGTGGCAAAAAAAAGCGAGATGAGGGAGGCGAATCCCTCACCCATGCAGAAGCGAACGCGCGAGGGTGACGCACGAGGAACTCCCTTGAAGTGTTGCGGAGAAACAGTGCCGGGGGAGGGGGTTATTCCTGGGAGAAGAGGGGGTTTCAGTGGGTATACTGCACAAGGCAAACACTATCATCGGCCGCTGCAGGAGTCCCACACACCGGGAAGCAATCCAGTTTCCTGATGGTGCATACAGCATTTCCTCCTCTATAAAAAAATATTATTATTATTGACTTCTTTTCCATTATTCTTCATTGATTCATTGATAGTTATTTATTTATATATTATTAATGATCATTATTCATTAATTTATCAAAATTCATTTATTCACTTCCCAGATAACGTTTAAGCTTGTCATAACCCGCGTGGAAAAAATTAGTATGGCAACGATCGCGGAGAGATCTTTTCACAAAGTATGGGGTTTGGGACTGTCCCATACTCTTGAGAGACTGAAAAAAGTATGTTGGGAGTATGGGAGAGGCCCAAACGCCATACTTTGTAAAAAGACTTTCACTAGATCTTTGCCAAATGAATCCGATATTTTAGTAAGCTTGATGCCAGATTTTGGGCGAGATCGTTGCCATACGAATTTTTTTCCACACGGGAAGCTTGTCAGATTTGTCATTTGATTATTTTAGACCTGTTATTGACAACCTTGTCAGTGTAAGGCTGCTACAACTCTGCTACACGGGTTTCGTAAGCTTGTGACCTTGTCGTGTATCAACTGGGAGGTTATCTGGGTCATTATTATTTATTTACTCGCTTATTATTATTTATATTGTTATTGTAATGTATCCATCAATCATTATCACTTATTCATCCACCACTGATTGCCATTTTAGTAGTGAATAACGTATAAGTCGAAAAGACAGGAGGCCAGCGTTTTTGCGCCTGTACCCCAATAAGGGCTGAACTTGTAGACGAAAAATTGCTTCTGATAATACACTATTCGGTTCGTTGTATTATTTACCGTTTTCCGAAAAAATGTCTATTCAGAGCAGTTTGATTCGAAGAAATCTGCTCAAAGAATTATGTTTCAAAAAACTTCCCGGATACCATTTTCCTTTCTTTTGATACCCAATTTCATCAGCCCAACAGGACATCTAGTTACCCAATAATTTTCTACAAATCATGTGTCACAGGGAATGAATATTACGTGAGGCCAATTGGATGCGTGCGCATTATGTACAACACCATAATGAAATGCATTTCTCCGTGCCCCGTACATGAGCATACGTGCATAAACAGTTCAAGTGAACTCTCGAAAGCGAGCAAGCAAGTTGGCTAGGTGATCCTGAGACGATAGTAACGCCACTGCGAAGACAATACGAGCAAACAAGAATAGGAAAATTCTCGAAGTGGTACAAATCACGAAAAATGATATTCTTTTCCGCATAAATGAGACAGAAACCGTTCACAGTTATCATATCTGTTTTTATAGTGTTTTTTTTTTAATGAGGAATACTAAATTTGTTTGCTTACTTGAATGCAGCAAGTTAGTTTAAAACGTTGTGAAGGTTAATTAACTATCCAAGATGCAAGACGCGCGTGACGACAGCCCATTATTTTCGCTCGATGAAACAATTAGTCAGCTACTCGAATGACTATAATTAAACAAAGGACAATTATCCATGAATCGCCGTGTTATCTCGCCGTTATTTCTAAGGAACATATGTTCCAAGACACGATACAATAAATCGTTGAATTTTCCCCTTTGTATAGGCATTTTGTTAGTGATATTAGCTGTAATGAGTTCTTTGGAAAAAGAAGTGGAATTCATTTGTATTTAAATTGCACGCGAATAACATGGAAATCCTTTCGATGAGAATGAAATTGGCTATGAAATTTGATAACCTTTCTTTTGTCTCGGAGAAAATACACGTCATATTGTCATATGAGAGGTAGGTATTGCAATCACTTATTCACGCTTGGAATAGTTCACTGTCACTTCTTAATATCTATTGGCATTAGTCATTCGCATTATTTTAGACTCAACTCTATGTATATATATATATATATATTGAAGCATACCAAAAGATAACTTATTTCGATACGCAGACAGTAGAATAAAGTCACGTATCAAATCCCATTTGAGCACACCATAGAAATATTACATCACCGATGACTCTATCTAAGCGAAGACAGAATGCGTAGAATGGAACAACTGAAAGTTCATGTGCTACGAATACTTGAAACATCGCTTTCTTCAGGATATCCCTACAGTGTGAGTAATAAGTTGCTCATCGAAATGGAGTGAAATTTATTCCTTTGGTTCCTTGAAATTAACCACATTATGTTTCGAAACTATAAGAAGCAGAACATTAGATTGCCAGAATAAATTTCAGCTGATCAGTGAACGTCGAATCCTCCTCCGTAGTTTCAAATTTCATTTTATTCTTATTCACTCGTTCAATTGTTTGAGGGAGACATACCAATCAAGAAGGCAGGATTTCATGAATCTTTTTAAGGACACTCGAGCATCAGGAGATGCGGGTAAAATTTTGTACCAACTTTGTTCCGAAATTACTTGATAAATCCAGACTTAAAATCGATCATAATAGAGTACATCCGTGAGATTGGACTCTGAATACAAATTTGGATTTTTTTCAAAGTTTGCAGATATCGAGAAATGAAATTATAAGAAATTTTTGACAGTTGAAGGTTATACTCGCCAGAAATCAGCAAAAGACTAAAACTTTGTACTTAGAGTGTAATTTTAGTCGTGGGTTATATTATTATTCACTAAAAATGTCCGTTGAATGCATAGTTTATTGAAAAAGTTGGCACAAAATTTGACTCGCTTTTTTGGGTGCTTGAGTGCCCTTAAGTTAATACTAGCGTGTGGCAGCAGCCAAATCATTTATGACAAACTACGGGCAAACGACTGCATTGAATCAAAATATCGCTCTGTACAGCATTTCTATTGGAGTCAGAGAAATGCTGTACAGAGCAATATTTTGATTCAATGCAGGCGTTTGCCCGTAATTTGTTTGAACGATTTGGCTGCTTTCATGCCGCTAGTATCCCCTTCAGTAGATACCCAACAATCTCTGGCAATGCAACCCAAGCCCCAAATCTTTTCTGAAAAATCTGTGTTGACTAAAAAAGGTCTTTATAGAGGGATATTTTGATTTCATTGCTCCATTTTCGGCCAATTTGACATAATAGTTTGGGGCATTGCCTTTTCTAACCAATGGTTTTGGTTGCATCTTCAGGGACCGCTGGTATCACCCAGTGATGCCAAGAAAGACAAGACAGACCGAAAAATCAGCTCCTCCACTGTAAACACTTTGAAAGCTTCGTATGCGTGTGAGTCACATATATATACGGAAATTGAATTGTGTGAACAGTGGAGGGGCAGATTTTTCGGCCCGGACCGTCTTTCCTGATATCACTGGTATCACCTTCAAATAAAAATGATGTAAAAATTTCCATTGAAACTTTTCGAATTTATCAGTAAAAGTCATTCAAGTTCATCAAAAACATTTTAGTCCATTTTTTCAAATGGTGGAATTATAGGACGATCTTTGACATAATTTTTGCTTCCTCGCAAAGAGGAAACATAGTGATCGTTTCGGAGACCCGAACATTTTTTTTCCTCCAAACTCAAAATTTCTTACACCAAACGATTCCCCAAAACTCGGAGAACAATTTTGGTTCGGTGTCCGATGTCCGTCTGTCTGTCTGTCTGACGTCTGTATGTCAACATCCCATAAAGCACAAATGTCTCAGTAATATCTCCAGAATATTCTGACGATATTACAATGTCTCCAGAATATTCTGGAGATATTACTGAGACATTTGTGCTATGTGGGATTTACACGAATGCGCATATTTTCCGTTTGAGTTGTCCAATCGTTATGAAATTTCTATCACAGTTGTCGGCAAGGTCGATGATGGTCCCATATTTGTTTCAGCCCGATACGTGCACGAGAATTTGATGGAGATGAGCAAATGTAGCAAAAATTTGTCATTTTTGCGAACGCGCATATCTTGGCTCCGTATTATCCAATTGCAATGAAATTTATATCGCGCTCTAATTATAATCCGATAGTGGTCCCATACGAGTTCCATCGCAGTCAGTTAAAAATTGCGGAGAATTTATTTTTGCGATTCGCATCATTTTACAACATTTTAAAAGCATGTCTTTCCTATGTCATTATCATCCGAATGCCATAGAACTTTGACGACATGCAACTCTCGAGGTGTTAATTGTACAATATAAATTCCAGGCAAATCGGTGTTCAAGCGAGAAAAGGGTAAGCGCTGAGCTTCGAAACGAAATTTGAGAATTTCGTAAATACCGCTATCATGCGAATATCCTTCGTTCCTATCATCCACAGTTTTATGCAGTGTCGATAAGCGCCCCAAATCAGTTTCAATCTGATCCTTACAGGAAAACGGGAAGGGGAAAAAAAAACTCTGCCAATTGGCACACGGCTTCCTCTTTTGTACATCTGCTGCAAATTCGGGAGGGAGAAAAATTTCAGTGTCGAGAATGATCCCATATGAGTTTCAACTTGATCTTTGCAGAAAAACGGGAGAGGGGGAGGAAACATGTTATCGACAATTTTGATTTTGTAACCGTACGTCTCTTCGCTTCCCGTTATCCGATTGGGATGAAACTTAAATGGGATCCCTATGGGACCATAACTGAAACGTGGTATAAGTCCCACATAACAATTCATGTCTTGCGATGTCTTTTCGATAAGTTTAAGATGTCTTGCACAACACATTTAGATGTCTCTGAGATATCTACAACTCTTCTTCGGTCTTTTAGATATCATTTAGACCAAAGACGAGTTTCAGACATCTAATAGACATCTTAATGTGTCGCGCAAGACATCTCAAATTTATCTAAGAGACATCGCAAGACATGAATTGTTATGTGGGGTTTCATTACAATCGGATAACGGGAAGCGAAGAGACGTACGGTTACAAAATTAAAATTGTCGATAACATGTTTCCTCCCCCTCTCCCATTTTTCCGCACAGATCAAGTTGAAACTCATATGGGATCATTATCGACACTGAAATTTTGCTCCCTCCCGAATTTGCAACAGATGTGCAAAAGAGGAAGCCGTGTGCCAATTGGCAGAGTTTTTAAGTTTGTGTAAAAAATGATGGCCAAAATTCTCATCTGAAACAAAAAAAATAGTCTCTGAAATAAAACTTTTTACAACACAGAAGGTCTTGAAGTGATCTACAAGATATCTTCAGGAAGACATCTTTTAGATACATCGGAAAGATGTCTTTTAGATATTTGAATGACGTTACCAAAGAGATATCTTGAAGATATGAACGATATTATATCTTTTAGACGTCTTCAAGAGATGTTGGGAACATGTCTTTGAGGTATTTTTGAAAGACATCTTTTAGATGTCGAATCAGCACAGTCTAAAGGACATCTTGAGAGATGTTCTCAATGATATCTATTACACATCTTCGAAATTGTCAAAGTAAGAAGGACAAAAGTCAGACCATTTTCCTTTCTGAGAACTCATTAGTGACCTTTTGTGCTGTCTGGGATGTCTTGAAAGTATCTTGGAAAAATCAAAAACGTTTCTTAAGAGAATCAAAAACGGATCTTAAGACATCCAAAAGATGTCTTCCACATATCTGAAACATATCTTTGTCAGCGTGTCTAAAGCATATCGTTTGCGAGACCTTTTTGAGATATCTGAAACTTGTTGAAATTTATTGCATAAGACATCTTTTAGCTGTCGAAAAGATATATTCAGGGAAGTCTTCCAAGACATCTTTTAGATACTAATAGGTATCTTTTTGTTCGTTGGGAATCTAGTTGAAATTATGCATCTTTTCAAATAAATGATGAAAATTTGAAAATGAGCGTTTCTTCGACTTCTTTTACTGCAGTTTTCAAAATTATTTAGGTTTATATTCTCCCATATGATATTAGAAAGTTGTGTGTAGAATTTGAGCAATACCGAATCGGCAGTTCTCGCATAGTTTCCTACGCAAATTTGAAAAACGCAATTCGTGGGAGAATGCGTTGAAAGGTTACACTACAAAAGCTGATAAAATGTACGAGCTCTTTGAATTAAGAAATTTACCAATTAATCTGCGATCTCGGAACCATAAAATAGAACTTCAATTCCTCGTACAGCTGGTGTTTTTTTACAAGTGTTTGCTTTTAGGACTTGCCCAATGAAAATGATGTCATTTTGACGGATTTCTGTCACACAATGCTCAAGCCTAATTTCATTATTATAACATAACATCACCGTGACTTCAGTTTGAAGTCATTTTGAGTTAGTGGAATTCCAAAAAAATTCATTTGCGAATTTGACTATTCCTTTTGGTTCAAGAGAGTTGGAGTTAATTGAAACAACATTTGTGGACATGAAACTTTTTCATCTTTGTCAATAGCCCTTGGAAAATATATCAACGTGTGAAAGAAACAAGAACATCAGTACGCCTGATTTTAAATTTTTTCTGATATATGATCATGAATTCGATTTGCTCATGTATCAATTTTTGTCTCTTCTAATTCTGGTTGTCAAATTTATGAATTAGTGTACAAAATAGTGCATTATCTAGCAAATATTTTGGGTTCCAGACATTTTTCCTTGTATGAAACATACGTTCCATTGGTCAAAAGAACAAAGTTTGTTTTCTTCGTATTTTTTCTATAAAGGAATCTACATTTTCATTCGAAAATTGAATTTAAACTCCATTTTTTATGAATGAATGCCTTGCTTGGAATATTATTGTTTACATTATTATTATAGATTTGTATGAATGGATCAGTTTGATTATCTTGGAATGGAATTTGGCATAGGTGAACGTTTTTTAGATTTGAAAGAAATGTAATCAAATCAACAGAGTTTTCATTGATTTCTGGGATTGAGCACTACCCAACAAACCAAAAGCTATCTATTCATATCTAAAAGATGTCTTAAAATCATGGAAGATGTCTTGGAAGACTTTGGTGAAGATATCTTTTCGATATCTAAAAGATGTCTTATGCAACGAATTTCAACAAGTTTTAGATATTTCATAAAAGTCTTGCAAAAGATGTATTGTAGACACGCTGACAAAGATATGTTTTAGATATGTGAAAGACATCTTTGAGATGCCTTTCTATATATAGGAGATATATTTTTCATTCTTTTAAGATACGTGTTGAATTTTTCCAAGATACGTTTTGAATATTCTCGAGATATGTTTTAGATGTATTTAAGATGTCTTTTTGAAATCATCGAGACATCTCAGACAGCACGAAGTAATCACTAATGAGTTCTCAAAAATGAACATGATGTCACTTTTGTCCTTCTTACTTTGACAATTTTCAAGATGTGTCATAGAAGATATCATTCAGAAACTCTTTCAAGATGTCTTTTAGACTACACTGCTTCGACATCTATGAGATGTCTTTCAGAAATCCCTTGAAGACAAGTTTCCGACATTTCTTGAAGCTGTCTAAAAGATATCATTTCGATATATCTTGGAGATATCTCTTTCATGACGTAGATATCTAAATGACATCTTTTCGTTGTATCTCAAAGATGCCTTCCTAAAGATATCTCGTAGATGTCTTCAAGACCTTCGGTGTTTGTCGGTTAACTATGAATTTTCATTCTCAAATGGTTCTGAAATATCACAGAATCAGTATAAAAAATATTCCCAGTTGAATGTTATAATTTAACCCTTCGGAGTACACACAGGTGCAAATTCACACCACGTAACTTTACCGAATCATAACTCGGTTCCTATTCGACCATTCTAATCTTCTTTTTTTTTCAATTCGAAGGAAAAACTGTGGAGATTAACGTGACATGAAAGAAAATTCACTAATATCCAGTTTGGTTAGTGAAAAAAACGCGAGAATAAAATCAATTTTTGAAGAAAAACGAAAAGTATGAAGATGGTTGGTGCGAATTCGCAACTGTGTGTACTTGAAGGGTTGAGAAATTGTTCTTTTAGTGTTAAAACCTACTATGGGATGAGAATTCACATTCAATGAATGAAAATCACACACAAAATTTTATCATGGAATAAGATGAATTTTGGTACCTCACAAATATTTGTTTCATTCAAGAAAATATGACACATCTAATATCGTTTCCCAACGAATGATTTATGAGATATGCTTACGATGATTATCATCATTTATCAAAAGTATCAGATTTCAAGGAAGAATGAAATCGAAGACAGTCTTTAGAATTTCATTAAACATTCGTGTATGAGAGAAAAATATTACAATAATACGGAACAGAGAGAAGAAAAATTTCTTATTGCTAACATATAGTGAGGCTTTTGATTAATAATACTCACTTATTGCCTCACTAAACGTTTGAGAGTTCTTGGAAGATTAGAAACTAAAAGCTAATTAATAAAGTGACTTTATCCGCGTTACATCTTCGCAGTATTATAGTCGCTCCTCGACAACGAGAGTTTATTCCATGGGATCTACCTGTTTATCTTGCAGTCCGATCGAGTTTTAATAAAGTTCTTGACCATCTCGAGACTCCGCTACAGAAATTTTATCCTCAATTTGTTGAGAGGCATGGCTAAAGTGAAATGACATGAATGTTATTATGTCCCGAGACAGAATCTTCACTGGGAATTCGTATTTTTTATTCCAAATTAACGCACATCGTAAAAAGTTCATTGAAAGAAAAGAAAAAGGGAATGATTGAATGATCAATTAAGGATTTAATTTGATTTTTTGATCATTTACGTGGAAGTGATAGGGAGTATCTGATCGGTCCCCGTTTAATTTACAACATGTTACATTGTGGAATTTGATGGAGATATACGAATTTCTCAATTTAGCATGATTTTACAGCTGACAAATTTATGTGGTAAGCTGTTTGATATCTTGATTCAAAAATTGCCTGGTGTTCGGTGTTCAATGTGAGTTAACGCGATTCACATTAGTTTTTCAAAATCTCTATGAATTTGAATATTGAAACTGAAACAATTAGAACGGTTGCGACATCTTTTTAAATTCTCAGAGACAAGGAAGAACAACAGTAAATATTCATTCACCCTAGTAGAAATATCACGAGTTCTTCCTCATGACTCATGAGTTATTCGCAGGGAAAAACTTATTAAAATAAAACTAGCGAGCGACTAATGAATCACTTGTAAATCTTATCTGACTAGTGATGTTTGGATAAAACTCGTGAATTTCTTGCAAGATTAATCCAAACATTACTAAAATTAGATTTATGCGTTATTAGCTAAAATCATTAATATAAGCAGTTTTATTTATTAGATTCATATTTGGATTAATTAATTTTTCTGGATGCCTGGTAAAAAATGTTTCATGCATGTACGCTCACAAAAATAATTAATCAAATTGAAAACATGTCTATTCTGAAAATAGAATCCTCTCCAGACAGTGTTCTTTTGATGCGAGAAAACAATAATGTTGCTACCAGAAAACAAAATTCTCTGAGTTGAAGTTAATTTATTCAAACTAAGAACATATTTGAATCAATTATAAATTCAATGATAAGTTTTTATTTTTACCCTAATTATTCTCACAAGTGCCATGTTAGTTTCTACGTAGAAACTTATTAATAAGTTCCTCGTTAGGTAATGACGACTGTTTCACTAGTTTTGAAAAATGGAATCTAGTGAGTTGGAGTGTTACATTCTAGCGAATGCCTTGTGAGTTTTCCTCACTAGTGCCTTATGAGTAGAAGAGATAAACTCGTGAGTGCTTCATTATTCACTCGCAAAAATTTCTACCAGGGCAGAAATAATCTAGGGAACATTTTTTATTCTCGACAAAAAAGTTCCACACCCTTATGAATTTGCATGAGAACTATTTGGCAAAAACGAAGACGTTTGAATTCATGCCAAATACACACAGTGTGATGTAATAAATCAGATGATTCTGATGCAAAATATCTCATACCGATGCATCCTCACGCAACGATGATGAGGTGTGAATTGAAGGGAATTTTTTGGATTCGAAGTATTAAAAATGTTCTCTCATACCGAAGTACTCGACAAACATGGATTTCAATGCTTTCCATGTATTTGATTCCACTTGAAATTCAGTTGGAGATTCATATATTCATTAAAGTTGCATTCGAGTAATTGAGGATACACGAAGAAAGAAACAGGTTTTCAATGCTAGAAATTGATAAATGTTCATTGATAACGAAACTCTCGTGAATACTGACAGTCAAGACCTACGTGATTAGAATTTTCGAAAGGACGTTCAATGAAAATTGACATCTGTCTATTCGAAATTCATATGACAAGAATTTCCATATTATCCAAACGGTTATCGTAAATCGAAATGAATAAGTTGAGCATTGAAATTCAATATCGAACGAGTAATGATTGCTAAATGATTGGTCGAAACAACGTATGGTTTCTAAATACGCATAAAAAATTGTTCATCCGACGAGTGGGCGCCTTGGAGTAACAAAGCCTCCAGAAATTTTGACATACGTGAGAGGAATGAGAATGTAACATTTCACCGGTAGAGGTTTGACGTAAATTACATGACGTTACCAGGAAATCGATCGAGCCTAATTATGTCCCGATACACACAGGTATACACATACATTCTCGTCGTAACATCGTCTCTCAGGCTAAGCAACCAATTTACTGGCCTGACCACGCGGAATCGATTGGAATTCAGCAGGCGTTTCATGTCGTGATACAGTCACTCTATTCCGTGTGTCCACTCGGTGTAAGTATATCCATATACATCAGTACATTATGACGACGGTTCTTACACGTTCGATAATATCGTCGTGTCTGAAGAAGGGCCAAAAAAATTAACCAATCAATATTCATGGTTAGTCGGTAAATTCACTACTGCGATAGCTTGTGATCAGGAATGAATAATGAGCAAATATTGCTAATCAATGTTGTAGTTACAATTATTTACAACAAAAAATCAACTCTCGCCAGCATACTTTTTGCGTGCGGTTGATTTCGATTATCATCATATCATTATCATTATTATCGAGTGAATTAATAGTTCAATGTTTTGAAAGTGTACAAAAAAATCGTTCTTTGCGTTTACACGGAGAGGTGGAGAACTCACGATTCTTCATTTTAAGTACGAGATTCATATCCCTGAGGCTTCGCAAGACAGTCAACGACAAATATAAATGTATATCTGGATATAATACTGTGCGCAATTTCACGTGAAAAAAACTATAAAACATCAAGTTTATACAAAATTGATATTTAAGTGGGCTACTCGCATTGGAATGGAATTCCAAGATTGATCGCAAAATTATAAAAATTATACGACACTTAAAATTAATAAGAATAATAAATTTGGTGAAACAATTAAAACGGAATCCGCGTTTTACCTCAGGATTGGTCGGAAAGTCAATTGAACGTCGCATAAAAGCCACAATTATTGGTTAACCAAAGAATCGATGGGCGAGGCTTTCAAGAATGCAACATACTTTCAACGTTCAAATGATATCCGAGGTACCAGTTTTCCTTTATTCCTTTTTTTCAGCTTATTCTTTCTTCTTCTTTCTCTCCGTACTTCTTGGGTTCTTTTTTTTCTTTGGTGCGGCAAACTCAACGCGACCAAAACGAGCTATCCAATTAACCAACAATCCGAAACAATTTGGTCGGTCAGATGGTATCTCGTTCTCGACACACGAACCGTAGAACGTTAACCAACCAACCATACCGGGTATGGTCAACCTATCAGGTTCTTCTGTTTCCAATGGAACTGATCTTCTGCATCTGGAACTACGATCAGAATTGTCAGTGTCGTATGTATTTACATTCGAAGGTATTTATGGTGTGATGTGTAAAGGATATTTCAAATAAGAAGCCTTACTTCATGAACATTGTAACGTAGATTCATCAATTTTCTTCATGAATCACATTAGTAATCATTTAATATCGTTTTTTTGATGATGAGATCCTCCATTTCACAAAGATCAAATTAGAAATTTAATTCGTTGGAAGTAAAACTTGTTCCTGATGGTTTTAATTTTCTTTGATATTCACGTAACGCGTATTAATGATACGATTAAACGTTCCGTGGATTTGATAGTTCAATTTCTTCGTATGGAAATCAGATAGTTGAAACAAATATCAAGGAGATAAAAGGGAAAAAGTATAAAGATTACATCTGTAAAAAATATTGCTTGAGTGTTGCATGGTTTCAAATAACATACTTCAGGCCTACACGTCTTGGAGGATCTCCCATATACGATGGTCAAGTCTATACCGAAAGACCCATAATCATATTAAATGAATTCTATATTGCATAAGTTTTCATAAACAGGTTTCAAATTTATAATCGTTTGGCGTTTGGCTCGAGAGAGAATCCTGTAAAAAAAATTCTGTCGAAAGGAATTGAGAATCGCACAAATGAATGCGATTTTTGTACCTTTGATGATTGAAAACATTCAATGTGAATACCTTTCAATTCCTTCTCGATGGCTCAAATTTCCTTTTGTGAATTGCTCTCAATGATAAATTCCTCCGAAATTCTTTGGAACCATTGAAATCCGCGCATTTCAATTCCTGCGAATTCCTACCCTCTTTCACGATTGAATTGGAATTTTATTCCCTATCATACAATTTCTATGCGATTGATTGAAACAATTTTTATTATTTGGAATGTAAATTATTCAATATCTTGGTTCACTCGAATGCAAAGAGCTCTCAAATTACATTTTTTGCTGGGACAGCTAATTTCGAAAATTGATTCATATTTATATTCCATCAGAGGTATTCAGAAATCGTATTCGTTCTCATTAAAATTCCCAATTCCCTTGAATGGATAATTCTTTACAGGAGATTCAAATGAAATTTAATTAACTTCACATCAGCTTGATGGTGATGATGATGCGTGAAATTATCGCCATTCAAATAGATCTCAGTCGTAGAAATTGACAATATTTCATATGATTCGTAGAATTGAAAAAATATATATATATATATAAGAACGAATGATTAAATTTAAAGCAATCGCAGTGATGTGACATTGAGTAATAATAGTTTTGATAGATAGAACCCCTCCTTTCAAGTGATTCTGCCACAAAAGAAATGAAAATTGTTAAAAATAAAACACACACTTAGAGAAAAAGTTTCCGGGAACAATAAAATATTTGATTGAATAGTCGACATAAAATACTCAATTGATTTGAATAAACTTTCATTGTCTCAATAAAATATTCATTCAATCAAACAAATATTTAATATGCTATAAAATATTTCATCAATGGAAACACTTATTTAATTGAGTCAATGAAAGTTTATTCAAATCAATTAAGTATTTTATGGCGACTATTCAACTAAATATTTTATTGTTCCCGGAAATTTTTTCTCTCAGTGCATATTCAATTAATTTCCACTTTCTTTATTATCGCCTTCAAAATAGGTTCTTTCAAAAGTGATATATATTAGATCACCGATTTCGCTCGTGATTTTTTATATGAAAGTTGATACTCAAAGCAGGCTGTACCTCAATTTTTAGCCAAGAATATGCAAAATTGCAGATATGGTAATTTTTTGGGGATTTTCAATAATTGTTTTCTCAGGATGCTTTCAATCAAATGACTTCGTCGATCCCGCTTGTTCTTCATCAGATTGTGTATTTTTTTGAAAAAATTCGTCCTCCCATGTGTTACGAAGTCCCTCATTCAGTGTCGGACTGGTTTGTATCAAGGTCCCCGGCTGGGAATTAGTTGGGCCCCCTAGAAGGGAAGATTTCATCATGATTCTTACAAAAAAAAAAAAAAACTGAAAACTGAATGGACCCCCAAATACCGAAGCGCCCCCGGCGATTGCCGGGGAGCTGGGCGGGCCAGTCCGACACTGCCCTCATTCATACATTTAATTATACGCAGACAAAAATTTGCGAAGATTGACAAATCTTCAATGGTCTGGCAAATCGACAATTTTTGAACACACTTCCTAAATTTTGAAGAAAAATCCAAATTAATCGAAACGAACGCAACTATGAGCCTTAAAAAAATCATCATCCTTACACAGCTGCAACTTTTTTCTCGGAACTTCGATCCGTTTGAAATTTGCAGAAAAGTTGCTTTTATATGTCCTTAAAGAGCCCTGAAAATTTGAACCTAGGAATCGAGCTTGGATCTGAGTTATGAATTTCCAAACATCCCAACAATTGCATTGTTCAAAATAATGTTTGCGAATAATTTTTCATAACTCTAATGTATTATTCACTTGTTTTTAAGTCAACAATCAATACCTGATTGGAATATTCTATGTTACTGTAGTTGATGCTCATTTATGTATTCATAACTTCATTTGTTCGTGGAAAAGTCTTCGAGATTCTTTAAATATTTCGAAACCGATCGCGTACTCAACTTTATTGCACGTGTGAAGTAACGTTTTAACACAAATCCTTTCATCATTTTGGCTTAAAATATTTTTTTCAGAAATGATCATCGGATTCTATACTAACAAGGGGAGGTCGCCAAAAGTGAGAGCTAGTTTTCGATGAAAGTTACATGCATATGTACCTGAAGTACTTGTAAGAAAAACTCTGTTGGCTTTCGTTCAAACGCGTTTTAATTTTCGAGATATTTGAATTCGAAGATTGAGCGCAAGTCATTTTAACCAGGATTTGTAAATTATCCCGTTATAGTGTAGCTTCCCAATAAACACACACACGTTATTTCAACGTTGAGAGAACGTTAGACTGTCAAACGGACGTCAGTCGTTGGTTTCATAACGTTGATTTTTAGTTGAAACTTAATAGGGAAATAGACGACCAGGAATTACGTTTTGATGACGTGTAATTTAAACTAATATTGAAAAATAACCATCAAACGACGTCCTCAAAAAACGTGTTTTTAACGGGTTCGAACCACGCGTTCAAAATGTATTTATAACACCTTGTGTTTGAACTTCAATTCAAGATATTCTGCTAAAAATGTCGAACGAACCCGAACAATGGTTAAAATTTCAACAAAGAGCAAGATAGTAAATCGTGTGGCATACTTCCCAAATTCTGTCATACTCAGAAATACTATTCTTCTCGATATTGAATGAGAAGTTTTCAAAATAATTTGTTGGATTCAATTTACGTTTTAGAACCATCATTAGGATACGTCAATATTCAACGTCTTTTAAACGATGTTCAAACCGTTGATATGACGTTATTTTATGGTTGAAAAACACGTGATCTGCCGCGACATTTTTACGTTGAATCAACGCAAGAATATTACTAATTCACAACGTGTGGTTATTGACTGTTTTTGACGTTTTTAAAACGTGCGTGTATTTACTGGGTTACTATGAGAAAATAGTTGTGATTAACTAAAAATCAAGTTATTCCGATCCTATCCTTTTGTTACATTGCACAATAAAAATTAGTAAGTGATACTAAGAAAAAATAGTTGAAACGTTATTTTACTAATTTTTTCTAATAATGGCAACTGATAATTTCTCTCAGTGTACTTTTTGGAATGTGGTACAGAGAGGGATTTGAATGAATAATGCACGTAGTGTGAGTCAAAAATGGGTAGAGTCTCATCGCTCGTATCGAATCCTGAATGGTCATAGTCCCGAATTGTCATCCCGGTTACAAAAATTTTAATTCTAATATAAATCAAGTAATTGGACACTCTCGTCGAAAAAACAACCGTTTCTCAATTGTTCTATGACAAAAAACAGTAGGAAAAATTAGTTTTCTATGAGGAATGTGACCAATTATTCAATTTATATTGAAATTGAAATTTTTATTAGATTCGGGATCATGACTATTCGAAGAATTTCCGCTTATATTAAGAGGAAGATATTCTTGGCTCCTATTATACAAAAGATTCTCATTTATAAAATATGATCTTTTTAGTGCACTGCTGAGTTAGTTCCATCTCTATACGCAAATCGAGTACGTACTCACAAGGAATTTTTGTATGTAAAAGTGTATGATAACGTCGCTACCAGACGCACTCCTTCGACTATCTGGACTGGATGCTGCCAAGAAAAAGAGTCTTTCATGAAGGAACGCTGCTACAATTTGCTTCCGGCAGCATTTGTCAATTCTACTACTGCGGAATGAAGATTAGAACGGAGAAACTTTGATACCGTTTACTCCGCTTAATAGCACTTCTAGAATATCGCTGCTATGAAGAAGAAATGTTCATCGGGAAGTACTGTTGCCACTCGCTCTTAGGAGCTCTTCTTCAACTCTACTGACTGGGTTTGATAAGCCACACATCTGAGCAAGATCTAGTGGTCATCGTTACATTTACAAAATACCACAATATGTAACAACAAAATTAAAAAATCATCACTCAAACAGTATTGAACAATTTATTATTGTACATCAATACTGTCCCTAGAATCTATCAACAGTAGAAAACAATTGAATATTTGGAAACCTAATTTGTTCTGGACGTGACCAAATAGTATAATTCAGAATTTATTCAGTCTTTGGAGATCTTGAGCGCATAGCCGATATCAGTTATGTGGAAGAGAATATAAATACAGCGTGTGATCTCTGCTGAAAATGGCAGGCAGAACTGCCCAAGAAATTGTTGTCCAGCTTTGAATGGTTTGTGTCCCTGGAAAGTCGGTCAGAAACTGACGAAATTTCTATCCGGTTTTATCTGCAATTATCAAATTGGAACCCCTCATTAAAAACTAACGACAACTTTTCAGGACGACGTTGTCCGAAATTCGCATACTGACTACACACATCGCACACCATGGAGTCTTCCGAAGTAGTTGATCTATGGGATCCGGATCACTTTTCAGCCTTTTGAATTGGTTCGGAAGCTGATTCGATCACCTAGATCAGTTATTTCTAATTCTATTTCTATCAATATCACAAATATCTCGCTCACAACATTCTATGTGGAATATTCTTACGATATTCTATAGATTTTACGGATACAATATCCCCAGGGCATTTGGAATTTGGAAATTCTCCGCCCCTAGGCCAGATATATAGTACCGCTCCCAGAGGGGGGAAATTGTCGGAATTATAGATAATTTATAAATAATTCGATGTAGTTTATATCTAAGTTTTATATTAGTATATATAAATTATGTTGTGATGCCGCCCTTCAGACCTGCCGCCCCTAGACCATGGCCTAGGTTGGCCTAGGCGCAGATCCGCCACTGAATATTCCATATGTTGCTAAAGTTTGAATCGTTCATTGAAACGAGTTAGTGATCGAATAACGAAATCCTCAACTGTTCAAAGCCCAAAATTTTGCAGTACTTTTTTTAAGTGATTGTTTCAGCTCCAAGGGGTTGACTTGAACACTTATATACGGATCATTTATTAGATTTTGTGAATTTGAGTTTCGTTTCTATAAACGCACAGAAGAAATAGGAAAAGCTGTGTTAGCTACTCACTTTTTTAGCACCCTTTTTTCACCGCTGTAGCTGAAATAATCGCAATTTTCTAGCTACCGCAGTAGGAAATCGTCGCTGTAACTGCACAGGTTTCGTGGTTGATATTTGAATAGCCAAATAATTTAACTGTTGAATTTTCCCTGCGACAGCTACATTTCTTGCTCCTGCTGTTAAGTGAGTGGTTGTGACATCTAAAAAATATCTCCCATAGCTCATTATTTTTTTCCGTGCGATTCAAGCTTCAGCAACATATATTCCATTAAAAATATTTGGAGAATCTTCCAATTGAAATATTGCACATACCCTAGCAAAAAAGGCCCTTCCTAGCAACTAGCTTCCCTGCTATAATTATTTTTACTAGGATATAATATTCTGCAATTTTCTGAAAATCTATGATGGCGGATATTTGAAGTTTGTCGCGAATGAAATATTCTGAGAATATTTCATTAGCAATATTTTATATGGCAATGAAAAGTTTTCGTCCATCTGCACCAGTAAATTTAGTAAAATGTACAAGTTGAGGTCAAAAAGAAAATCTCTCTGACGACCTATTCAATTTTTCTTCCAAATTATTCTGACTCGATTCGTCTATATTTGACAGAAAAAAATTCTCAAAAACTGATCATCACAATGACGATAAATGGCACTTTGAGAGCATTATCGTCATTTTGGTGATCAGCTGATGCGATAGAGGCTCTGTTTCTGACTTGGAGAACCGGGGTTTAATCCTCAGTGAAGAAAATTTTATAACCCAGGCAAGTCATACCAAGACTGACAATTGGACCATGACTTGCGTGAAGCTTGGTATGCCAAGTCTCGTTAGCCTAGCCTTGGCCAATGGTTAACCCACCGTAGCTGACTAAGCGTTGATAGAGCGTTCGATACCAATCATAGGACCTAGCCTATTTTGCCGTGTTTGATTCAGTTTTCGTTAACCAAGTCTTGATTGATGCTTGGCCTGTCACAGCTCACCAACCCTCAATAGCACCTCAGACATCAATGCTAGGATTAAGCATATTTCGCTGCGTTTGATTTATTTTTCGTCAATCAAGCTTTGATCGACACTTAGCTCGCCGTAAGCTTAGATATAGCCACATGACGTGGACTTGGAATTTATTCGCATTTCAGAAACTTGAGAGATTATACGCCTGAATGTACATCAGCCCAAATACGGGTATCCTCTCAACGTCTTCCCAGATAGCACAAGAGTCCTAAAAGAAAAGACTTTTGTGCTATCTAGACTAAAGTGACAGTGTCGAAATCCAATATTTCGAAATTTCATGTGTCGGAATATATTATATTCAATCAAGTTTGGATGCCAATAAGAAAACTATTCTATTCGTTGGGGTTGATTGTATATCAATCATGGCACCAATATCGATTCAAAACATGAAACCAATATTGAATCTTGAAATTGAACCAAGCTTGGATGTCAAGCGTTGAACATTGCTTTCGTCCCAGACATTAATCTAATTTGGTGCCAATGTTGGTAACCATGTTAGGCCCAATGTTGACTAGCATTGGCTCAAGCTTTGCACCAAGCTTGGTACATTTTTCAACGCATACCTGGGAATAAGCGACTTTTAATGTGGATTCACACTAGAGAAAATTTTCTCTTTACCCAAAGTCATATTTTGTACCATTGTTAATACACTTAATTATTCAGATGTTTCTCTGTATTGAATATTGCTGAAATGATTGCTCGGCAACATTTTAGAGTGTCTCCAGAATCACGACAATCATCTCAGTGATATTTCAGAATGTCTGCAGAATGTCACAAAGATGGTAACATGAGATATTCTGGAAACATTTTGACTAAATTCTTGAAATAGTTGCCAGAATATCGCATATTTCAAATTCAATATCCTGACTATGTCGTTGAGACATCCTGTCTTATGTGGATAATATCCAGGAGAAAACTGACGAAAATTTTCTTGTCAGGTTTCAACAGGATATTCCAATTTCGTAATTCCGGACAAAACCGGGTAAAAATGTTGTCAGTCCTTAACCGGCTTTTCGAAGACAGAAAAAATGGTTTGGTACTATAGCGCCGACAAAGAAATTTGTTGTCCTTGCAAAAATATTCACTCCAGCAGCTAACCCATACAGCACAAATGATCATTTTGAATCTACAAAAACTTCTGAAACAACTTCTTGAACAGTCCCTGTTATGACAGTAGAAATGAATTCAATATAAACTCAATGAATTCAAAATGCATACATGTTGATTGCCTGAATAGTTCTTTATGAATTCGTGATATGAATTCTTTCCGAAGATTGAGTTTATTTTGAATTCACACAATTCATAATGAATTCATGTTTACTGTCATAACGGGAGCTCTTTGCGGGAACTTTTGTGCTGTATGGGAAGACGTTAGTTCTGTTAACAAATTTGTTTATGTCAACAAAAAAATGTAGTTGTGTCAATCATTTTTCTTGCTCGTCCGGCTAATTTTTTTTGTAGGCACTATAGTAACAGACCTGTTTATTATGCCAGCAATGCTTTTTTTCTCCGTGAATTACTTTTTGCTCGATTCTGCCTAGATTTCGAAGCAAGGTTCGAAGAACGGATTTTTGGTAAAGAAAAACAACATTGCTCTTGAATCCTAATTTTGCTCAAAATTCAGGCCTGTGGAAATAATATTCTCACAGTCAGGACAAGATTGAGATCAAACGCATTCTTCCTACATCATTTTTAGTGCGATATACAATGTGATATAATACCTCACCGTTTTTGTACAGTCGGTGGATTTAACCCTAGAACGGGCACGTGAAAAACACAGGAAATTTCAAATGGCTGTAACTCATTTAAAACTAAACGGATTTCAAGTCATTATGGGTGGCTTTTGTTGGATGTATACTCTGAGAATGTTTGGGTGTCAAACTACAGAGATAAAGAGAGGCTCAGATGCTGGGGTAGAAAAAAATATCCTGGGATCCTAAAAGACCCCACATGCTTGTTCTAGGGGTAATCCTTTCCCTCCTTATCTCATCAATTCAAGAACACTGAAAAATGTATTTCGATTACAATCATGATACTCAATTTACAAACTTTTTAACCATATCATTGACCAACGTGAATCATTCTTCAAAAGTTTAGGTGGTTGAATTTCAATGTTCATCAAGAATTTGTGAATTGTGTAATCCACCGACTGTTAATATGAAAAAGTATATACCGGATACAAACATTTTCTATTATCGAATAAGAACTTTTGCGTCCATAACGATGTTAAAAAAACAATAACTCGCTCGTTTACTTGAATCCTAAAATCAAAGTAGCAGTAATTTCAATGGGCGTGACTGTGTTTTTCACATTATCCGTCCTGGCGATACAATGTTTTCAACAGCATAGGGCATCAGTTTCCAAAATTATACACCCAAGGTACGTTCGAGTGTACGTTCTTATGAGCAAAATCACATTTAAAATTGTACAAACCCTCAAAAAGTATCAATATCTGAAAATGGCTTGATGCATGGTTGTGGAGTACAATACTCGTAACTTTCTTGGGTTCAACTAAAGGGCAAAAAAATGAAGATCGAAACGTTTACACGGTGGTCATGATGAACTTTCATTACATTACATACAGGGTGCATTATCTCATAGGGGGCAAATGTCTGCCCCCATATCAGTCCATAATAACTGTACCTACATGCACTCCAAGGAGCTGCTAGATTTTTTGAAAAAGTTTCTCACATTCTGCGCGAATTATCGGCCTTGCATATGTAGTTCAGCGCATCCTGTTATTCGCTCGTGATCTCACTACATTTTTACATTGCTTCTGATCCTTCGGAAAAACGAGAAGAAGAAGAAGAAGGAGGAGGATGAAGAAAATCCTCCTCCTCCTTCGCTTTGTACATATTCAGCTCACGAGGATCGGTGGTCAGACCCGAGCTTCATGTCCAATAAAATAATAGTGGACATAAGACCTTGTTCAATGTAGCGCGCTCTTCTCCCGATCGGCTACAGAAACCTCTCCAATAGGCCGATCTCTCGGTTCTCTTTGCACGCTTATTACGCTAATGCCAGTACTTAACACACTGTTCGCTGCACATATTCGTCGTTTATTTGCTGTATGCCAACGACCGGGTGTCCTGTTTTATCTTCCATATACGAGGAGAAGATGGTGTAATCATTCAAGGTGCATTCAGATACAGCTTACGAGACACGATCGAGCAGCTCGATCGTATGTGCTCGCTCGTGTTTACGCTTGCGGCTACTTTTTACATTCCGAAATATTCAATTCAATCAAGTATTCCACATTCCGAGATTCAACGAATAATATCCCATAGAAATACGATTCCGCTGTTGGAAGATCGATCGTGTCGATAATCTTATACATTGATTTTAATGAGAAGTGGTTAATGCTTCGATTAAGGATCCAATTCCTTTCTGCTTGGCCATACTCTGGTTCCTTCTTGACAATTCTCGGTTGCCACAAACAAGGCATTAACAAACGAATGCTTAAACCCTTGCGTCACGCGTCATACATGTTCGGTGCGTTAATTACTAGAATTGTCAACTTCTTTTATCTTCTAAAGCATCATAAAATCGAATTTTCATTGCTCTGAAATTTATGGCACGCAAATAAGTAAACGTCAAGCGTGTCACATGATTCTTTATTAACATGAGCACCTGGTGTATCTCAGAATTCTCATCGTCGCGTAAAACAGATGTCTTGAAATCATCCTTGATGTATCAAAATCACCTTGGAATCCATCAAATTTCTGAAAATCCGCTTTCCCGTTGTTTCAAAATGCCACGCGAAAGAAACGAAGCGAGGAGTAAACAAAAATGAAAGAAAAACGTATTGAGTTAACTAAAGAGGAAGAGAAAAAAGAAAAGAGAGGTAGAGCTGGAGGGCTCACTCACTGCAAGTTGACTGCTGATGCTTCGAGCACTCTCTCAAGTCTAAAAGGAGGCTCCTATAGGTGGGATATATCGTTGCTCTCGGTGTAGAGGCCGAACAACGTAGCAATTATCAGCCATTCCTCGCAAATAGCTGATGGTTAGTGATAATTATCTGCCGAGAACGCCACGCCATCGGCCTCAACATCTAGCGTATTCATAACTATATATATATATATTCTTAAACAATTCGCATGTACCGGGTGCCTGCAGCAAACAATTCCAATCGCTTTCACTCTTCCTCAAATATTTCTGAATATTGTAATTAATTCTTCCCTGTAAATATTTCGGGTATCCGACGTGATAAAGTACAGAATCATTAAAACATCGATTAGATATTCAAACTACATATATATATATTTTATACATCATATCCACCTGGGTTTTTTTACTCCATTGTGTGTACAATAAGTGAAAATAAAAAATCTTGTACATAAAGATTTGACATTTTGCGATATTTATGGTATAATTTATGTGAATACCTGCCCGGCAAAGTTTTCCCCTTCCAATGATCTTGAGAAATAAAATGTAATATTCAATACTAATACAACATATCTGCAATCATTCAATACTCAATTTTTCAATAAAACGTGTTCTCTAATGTTAAGAAAATTGTTTAGTAATTCTTATTCATAAACAGCAAACTCAAATTCCCCAATCAATTCAAAGTAATATAGGACTCCTTGAGGTAGAGTCACGCATCGAGTTAACTATATATACTTAAATGTACGAGCCACCATGCTGAATAGTCCTCTCTCTCTTATTACCCTGTAAACCGTAATGATACACCTGCAATTAAATAACCTGGCATGAGTCCACTTATCCATTGAAAGAATTTTATAATGGCATATAACACAACATGATTAAGTAACAGGCCAATATAATTAACTTGACGAATAAATACTTTCAGCATAATTAATGAGGAAGGATATACATATCGATATAATTCCCAATAGATCGAAATTCGATTGAACTTTAATGACCAAGCAATTGAAATCAATAAATTTTCCATCTTGAACGATTGAGCGTGATTGAAAATAAAATAGCGTGAAGAGTCGCGCATGCGAAGGCTAATTGAAAATCTCATTGTATCGTGACAAAATGAAATTTTCAAAGTTTTCCAAATAGAAATTCATTCAAATATAAATGTAAATTTGACATAGTAATATTTCAAATGGACTAGCGTGTTTGAACATACCCTATACTATTACATTGCAGCCACTGCACTGCAGTACTCTCTCATTGCCCTGTAAATCGTAATGTTACACCGCGGCAATTTAATAAGTTGGCCTCTTGCGCCTCTACTCGCTCTCCGCTTATATCCTGTCCAAGACTGACGAGGCCGGTCGAGAACCAGGTACATAATATTGTTAATGGTAGCAAGTATATCTTCCAGGACAGCAAATAGGCTGGCAAAGTATATTGGTATGGAAGCAGGGATATTGCGTGAGCACTATCACAACTGAACTCATGTTTCATGCATTCGTAGACCTATCTTTGATATTATTGATAAACAATATACATACGTTATTGATTTTTCTCATACGCGATCCACGATGATTGAATTGTGTTTTTGTTATATAATTTTGGGATAATATACATTTCTACGAGAATAAATACAACGAATCCGCACGTCAATCCGTGCAGCTTCACATTTCGAATTCCTCTGTTGGATAGCTGGAGAGATCGAAGCGATATCCAATAATCCCTGGGTATTGTTTTTTCATCAAGGCTGAATTAATTTCTGGTTTGATCCTTTTATTCGTTCGGATACGTCGACAAATTCGTATACGTACACATGCACAGGTCATGTTACACGAAGGATGTAAAGAAGAAATAGGTGAGGTAGGTACTATAAATCGATCGATCATGCGAGGGTACAAGAGGGTGGAGAAGTTAAAAGAGATTTTTTGTTCAACAGCAACAGTCATATGCGTGAGGTTCATTCAGGCCGAGCAATCACATGGAGAATTTCGCGGGTCACCTGCGTGGAACCCCCTCCAACCTTCTTCAGCCTTTTCCCTGTACAGATCCATGACTCGATTCACTTTATTTGATTGTGTTACGGCACCAACCGCTTGCACGAGCCAGGCACACTGCACCCTGGATTTTTATTCATTTTTCTTTTTCTCTTATTCCATCGAATCGAATCGAATATGTGGATATACATATGTGTACGCGTTGGACGATGGCTATGGTTTGAAAACTGATACCCCTACTTCAGACTAACAAATGCCAATTGTTGATTGTTGCTTGCTGTTGCACTTTCAAATTAATTCATAGAATTTTTTCTTCAAAAAATTTATGGTGAATTTCATGTACGAGTATCGGAAATTACCCAGGTAAGAATTGACCATGAACGTTAGGTTGGCGCAAGTCTGGAATGATATAACATCATTTGAGCTAGGGGTGTGCGAGTACTCGAAATTTTCGAGTATACTCGAGACGAGTCGAGTACTTTCTACTACTCGAAATTTTCCGAGTCATTTGTAAATATTTTCAGAATTATCATAAATCATCATTTCTAAGAAGTAGAACATTCTTAGAAAACACGAGGGTTCGTTATCCACCATCATGTATCATAGATTAAATTCGCATTATCGAGGCAACAAGGTTGCTTCGAGTACTCGACTCGAAAAAATCACTACTCGCACACGCCTAACTCAAGCTTAGGCTTAGAAGTTCTTACGATCAACATTTCAAATTGGTAATGAAGGATGCCATCAGTAGCACACTATGAAGAAATTTTTCTGTCAGAGATGATCTAAGATTGAATTGAAACTAGTAGTTTACTAAAATCGTAGGCTAGCGGACAAGTATTTCAATGATGTGCGTCACATCATGGTATTCACTATCGCTCCTCCGTTACCAATTACTAGATGTAGATAAAAGGGTCCGAAAATGGGCAATCGAAGTTGTAGGCTTGTATGGCGCTGCCGCTTGGTGGTGACCGATTCAACATGTTCCTTATCACCGACCAATTGCGTGCACAGCAGTTGGCGATTACAGTACAACGTGTTTTTTCTAGAAGTGAATTTATATTTTTCGATGTCTCTCAAAACTTTTTCAGGTATGCGATTTTTTCAATATTATTACTAGTCATCCGTTCCGTTGGATCTGACACGATATGTGGCTTATTCGGGAAGTATAGAAACTAGGGGTGTGCGGGTACCCGAGTCATCGGGTTTTTATCGGGTCGGGTCGGGTCGGGTACCCGTCGGGTCGGGTTTTTCAATTACCCGAGTTTTTCGGGTACCCGATTACATTCGGGTAATTCAAATATAGCAAACGTTTTCCTCAGCAGGAAATATTGTGACAGCAACTCGATCAAGATTACTGACAAAACATGTGGAAGAGTTGTGCTTCCTCCATTCAAATTTAAAAATATGAAAAAAGAATGACATTTATAAGAAGAATATTTATTTTCATTGATGTTCAAGATTCTATATTGTGGTTACTAAATAAGAAAATAGATAATATGTTATTTATGAGATATAAATGTGATTATATTTTTTAATTGAATTAAAAAATAAATATAAACATTCCATGAAGCAATTTGGAGATTTCTTAATGCGCTGCATAATCAATTACATGGAGTAACAACCCTAATAGACTTGTAGTGAATATGGCATTCTTCATATTAGAATTGAATTCATATGAAATCCCCTTATTCCTACAATCGCTCAAGACAATTTGTCCTTAAAATATCAACGGCAATGGCAACTTCGAATAGAAGTTGAAAATATTAAATTCAAGCGATTTTATTATATTCGGGTACCCGACTTGGAAAACCCGATTTAATCGGGTACCCGACCCGACCCGACCCGACCCGAAAAGAAATACAAATACCCGAACCCGACCCGACCTGATAAAAAGTGCTACCCGCACACCCCTAATAGAAACGTAAATTAACCGGAGAATAAATTGATATCATAACAGTTTCGCCAAAAACCCTCAGCTGCATCCCCAGTTTCAACAAAATTTTACGGGTAGCCCATATTCGGACCCCACTTTCAAAAATCACAGTTTTTACGTTTTCTATAAAAGATTTTATCACCCCTTCAATCATTGAAAATAAAATATATCGCACAAACACGCACCTCTGGTAATAGTTGTAGGTTCTCGCTGTGATTCTTATTTGGATTTTTTGCGTGAGGACTGGCCAGTAGGAGATGAAATCAAAATGGTAACCCATTTTCAGACCCTTTCCTCTACAATGAGCCAGACTTGGAAGTCTTTGGTCGCCACAAGGTTCCCGTATGATAAGCTGTCAAAATGTTCTGAAAGTTTATCAATGTTGCGTCGACATTGCGCCAATTTTGCTCCAACCCTGCATTTAGCTCATTCAACCCTGCTCATTTAGCGTTAAGGAACCATGCTAGTCTACACGGAAGAAAGTAATTAGCTGTGAGATGGACATTTTTTTTTAGCTTCAATAGCCAAATTTCAGCTAATATTGCTGAGAAATTAGCTGTCCTGTGGGTGCTAAAACATTGAGCTATAATAGCTAAAATTTAGTTGATACAGATGAAAATTTCTTTCCGTAGATGCCAACAAAGGCGACTTTTGTAAATTGTTTAAGAAAGTATTACTATAAGTACTGATATAAAATTCATTCGGCTCCCCAGATACTTTCGGAATACATACAAAGTTTATTCATTTGTGTATTTTAATACTGTTTATACATAAAAATTGCAGACGAACGTAACTTCTTGAAAAGTTGGCCAAAATACTAAAAAAGTATATAATTACTAAATATCCTCTACCAAGTTTGTTAGAGCATACTGCAATCAGGCGTATGGAAATGCATCAAGTAAATCACCAGATGCACTTTAGGCATTATAATTACTTGTTGAAGACTAGATGAATCGAATATAGATATTCACTTGGTAAATTACTTCATGTTTGAAGTCTTACAAAAAGCTTTGTATTCGAACAACTTGGATTTGGAAATCTGTATTTTGATAATTCCTGTCATAAAATTGATTCACGTTCACCAACCATTATATTTAACCCGTTCACTTGAAGTGTGCAGTATACTGTACAAAGCTGAGAATTAGATTCTTCCTCATACAAGTAAAACTATCATTTGCAATCTCAATATACCTGCATGATCCCGACTGGAAATTCAGTCACATTTGATCGGGTTAACCTGGTGTTTGATGAGGACCCGATCCAGACCTGGTCGGGTCCTAAGCAAACGCCGGATTAACCCGATTGAATTTCTAGTCAGGATCAACCCTCAGCTCACAAACAGGATTAGCGTAATCTAATAAGTATTTGCCCCATGCGGAGTGCGAAAAGAGTATGGTACGAGTCTCAACTTCTATATCTTTGAAGTGAGCCACTTCAGGATGAACTATTGAATTAGTATCATTTTATTAACCCTTTGCCGCTGGAATTTCACGAAACAGCACCTCCCTAGTTCTCCCTAGTTCAAGAAACCCATTGATCTTCGCCAAATTTGATTTTAATTGGACAGAGATCTGATTGATCAATCAGACCTTCGTTAAATTCCAATGAGACTTGGTGAGCATCAATAGGGATCATCGACCAGGGGTTCTGGTGGATAAAAAGCAAATGGTGAGGGGAATTTCCAACGACAAAGAGTGAAAAAGTGAAAAATTCTGGCTGGCATAGGAGGATTTTTATGAAACGTGGGGCCTGGGGGTTTTCGAGGGTGCCGAATCCGAATCTGAAGTGAAAAAACGAATTCAAGATGGCAGATCCAACATGGTGGATGTGCAAATTCTCAATTTAGCATTTATGAACTTCTTTATGTGCAACACGGGTTCTGAGGGTTTTTGAGGATGCCCAATAAAAATCTCCCGTCATAATTGTGGAATTTGAAACGTGAAATCAGTCATTTTAGCATGTACAGACTTATTCATGTGAAACACGAGTTTCAGGGGTTTTCAAGGATACTGAATTCAAATCTGATGTAAAAATTGAGACATTCAACATGAGTTCGACTGAATAGCAACCCATGTGTGCATAGACCAATGGCCCAATGATGGACCAAGCCTAGCACAAGACCTGCCGAGACTTGTCTTGAACAATTTACCAAACTTGGCCCAAGTTTGGGAATGATAAGATCAGAACAAGCTTCGGCCAGTGGTTTTGCCAGGCCCGATCCAATTCATTTACCAAGCATCAACCACCCTGGTGAAAATATACGCTCGTAGTAAGCGCACTCGAAGCTGACGGGAAACGTAAAGAGGTTTCAATCTTCTCTTCCCAAAGCTATAATAATTGCTTATTGTAGAGTATTGAAATTATACGTTATCAATAAGCTTTATAAACCTTCATTGCCGTTTTGGGAAGAGTACTGCTACGTTCCATGAAAGGAAATGCGAATCATTCCATACAGACTTTGAGTATCGGTTTTAAACTGTCAGGAATCATAGCATTCCATGGCCGAATAGGTAAGACGCTGGATCGCAATGATGAAAATCATGGATTCGAATCTCGCTAAGTGGTTCAAATTTTTATCCTCTTATATTGTTCATACTCTTCATGGATCGTGGATTTTTGTATGCTGCCTTTGTTCCAAACTTCGCTTCAAATACTCTTCGAATCCGTTCTATTTACTCTTTGTTCATGCTTTTCGTCTGCGCTTCATTTCAGTTTCCATTTTCACCAGGGCAATGCTTTTTTGATCCCAGATATGAATGAAAGAAGTAATTGATGCATATTTCAATTCATGACTTTCTCCCTCAGAATAACGTACATGAATTATCTCAAAACGATAGAAAAAATGTGACAAGACTGGGACAAGCTTGTATGATCATTGGAAAATTTGCGTTCTTTGATATTTCAATCAATTTTGATTCTATTGTTGAATTATGCTCAAACTAAACTGATGATATAGATCAATAAAATCTAGCTTGGTGTGTAAAACTAGTGTGTAGGATTAATTATGGCAGAAAGATCGGGCCAGTCCTAGCTCGATGGTTATCCCCAAGTCTTCAGCCATTGTAAATTCAAAATTCAGTCAATATTTATAAACATTATGTCAATCATGTGGGCAATATTGGCACAATCGTTCTCAACGAATGTTCGATTTTTACACTTGTGCCAAGCTGGTACCAAATGTAGTGGCCCCTTCAAAAATATTAACAAATGTACCATGACTGGCTATCCATTGGGAACAACGGGACAATCATGGAACAATATTGGGCCAATTGTGCTTCACGGAGGTTTGTTTCTGACACATGTGCCAACCTTGGGACAAGCTTGGGTTTGTTTTCAGTCTTGGCAATACCTGCATGTGGATCATCAGTTATTTCATCATTTATGATCACGGATACAATATAGCGGACGTCAACCGGGTAGTTCAGAATACGTGGACTCATTCCTATGGAACGTCCCAATATATACCATATATTCATATTATATATACAACGTTCGGGTGCTGCTTAGGGTGGACCTCAGGGATCTTTGAGAATAGTGAATACTGTCAATGCATTATGAGTGAAATATTCGACTGATCAAGGACTATTTGGAGGTTGTGTTCAAACTGGTGGAAGTGAACTTAAAATTCATTCTGAACACAAGAGTAGTATGTCTGGGGACTGGCTTACGACTACTTCAAGGCTATTCCAAGCCTTTTTTGAGGTCCATTTACCCGAGCAGGAGTTCCTATCCGGCAAGCCCTAAAGTAGTCCGAACAGGATTCGGCTTTGAAATCGGATGCCCTGTACGAGGCTTCATATCCGGGCCTGACCAGGTCCACGTAAGTAACAAAATATCAGGGATTCCAGATCCGGCACGAATAAGGGTAACCTGATAATAGTTCTAATGAGATTGACCCTATTCAAATGTAACCGGCTCTAACCCGTTTTCCTGATTGAGGCCGAATGCAGGTAATTTGAATCAAACCCAAATGTGGCTCACTGATTTCATGCCTTCCTTTATGAAAAAACCCGATATCGGGATTTCATCGTTAAATCATCAGTTGTTTCATTATCAAACATGTCCTCGATAATTTTCCGATACAAAACCGAACCAGCAACTCGATGACTTCCCGATAGATATCTATATCGGGTTTACATTGGATAGTTATCGTAGATATCGTATTTTTATCGGATTCGTACGATAATGAGACAAACCCGGTAGATTGAAGATAGTATTAATACAACTGATGATTTAACGATGAAATTCCGATATCAGGTTTTTTTCATCAGGGTTAATAAGCAAAAACTCATGCAGTCTTATACGGATCTAATCAATTTTCCTGATTGAAGCCGGATGCAGATAATTTTAATCAGGTCCGGATATGACTAACCTAACTGGCTTCCTAATATGAACAGCCTCATTCAACCTTGTTCGTTCTTGATCAGTTGACCAGACAAGGCACAAATGAGGGGAATCATGATCCAATTCGGAAGAGGCGAATCTTATTGCGGTCCTCACAAGGCTTTCAGAATCCCATCAGACTCGGATTAGTTCTCTGATGGGAGTCAGATACGAATGATGGTAATCAAGTCCAGATGTAGCTCACCTCAGAATGAGTGCAAGTAAATTTTTCCCAAATGCCTCCAGAATTATACAATTTTTCAATTTTTCCCTGATCAATTCAGAAATATCATCAAATGCCGATCAGATCGAATCATTTTTTCTCGGATTCTTAATCCAGATTCGAAACCAACTGACGTGAACATAAACAATATATAATCTAACCCAGGAAATGTGACCTTAAATTTGTAAGCACCATCTAATGGTAAATCGTCATCAATAATCATCACAAATCATTATTTGTTTTATTTTATTTTTTATTCTTCATCTATTTTATATTTATAGCTATCACTTCTGAGCCGGGAGGAAATAATGCTCTTAACTCACAGACGGCACACTGCAAATTACACCTCCGTACACTTCTGTCAACTTACCTCATTTTACCATAAATTGCCCAGCCTAGTGAAACAGCCTCGCGCCAAGCTATATCCTACCGTCGGCATTGGAGAAACTAGAAGACTTTTATATCGGGAGCAATTTTTGCGAAACACGCACGCAGAGAATGTCGATTGTTTTGGAATTCTTACTTTTAGAAATTTCAATCACATGTAATGGAAGCAATTTCCACTCAAATGATTGAAGAAGTTTTTGAAATTTCAATTACATTTGAATGAAAATTCAGTTAATGAACTATGTTATTGAGGGGTAATATAATATAGCAAGAATTGAATTCCTAATTCCATCACCAAAAACTAAATATTCAATTTACAAATGTAGTTGAAAGATGAATGGAAATTCAAGAAATTTTGAACAGTGCAGGATAGAAAATTTTCTTGATTTTTCAGTACTCTCCACAGATATCAGATCGTATCGGTGATTCAGTTTCAATTTTGAACAACCAGTTCAGCGAAATATAAGCTTTGTTGTTTCTCTTTTCCACCACACAGATATAATATTTCGATATTTAAAGTCAAGTTACAGTTATTCTGTGCATATAATTGAAAGAATTTCCTGTACCCATGTGTATCCGCTCATCTATCGCCTCGCAAGGTGTTTATACATAGGTATATATAAATATATATAATTCCAATCGACTGAGAAGTTGATGGTCATATACTTATCTGACACGACCTCGGTATCGTGGTTCGCGAAACCATATCGATCCTTCCATACCCAGTGCACCGAGATTCCCAGCCAAGGGGCAATTTCACTTAATCGATTCTACGATTTCTCGAGATCTCCGGAGTAGTAGAAAGAAAGAAAATTGCAGGACACCTATATCTTTATACCAGAAGAAAGATTTATTTTATGTTCCTGCGCAACGTTTTCCCTCCAATCTGTCGATCGAGTCGTGAGTTGATCCTCCGTATCATCAAGAGATACGCGACTCAATACTTTCCACAATATTCTTCTTCTTTCATTTCATTTTATTGCTTCTATTGAAGAGAATTAGGGTTGATTCATTGATCAACCCTTGGATCAAATAATAGATTGTTCATGATGACTCTGAATGGAGCATTGTAATTGCATTCGGAGGAACACAATTCCTGTTATTCTCTCTCTCTCTTCTGTCTTGTTTTTTTTGCGTTTAAACACCTTCAAGAAATGATTTCATATCTGAAGTATTGTAGAATTTACAAACTATTGAATGGAACCATCCATGATTGGTAGTGTTTCGTTCTCGTACAGTTATGCCAGATTCGAGACCGAGACCGTTATTACCCTCTCCATCGACCGCTTCCCCTTTCTCCCACCATACGGATTAAGTCGGGCGAGCGAGAGAGTGATAGTTACTCTTTCTCTCTCCCTCGCTCCACTCGATTCGCATGGTGGGAGAAAGGGGAAGCGATCGATGGAGAGGGCGAAAACGGTTTCGGTCTCGATCTCGATTTATAATCTCGTCTCGGTCTCGAGTCAAGATTCTATTGTAATTATGTATCTAATGCACTAGATGATAACTGTCAGGTGGATACTGTTTATACGGATTTTACGAAAGCCTTCGACACTGTTGATCATAATATTTTACTGTCCAAATTATATGACTTGGGTATCCGTGGTAACATTCTCAATTGGATTAGTAGTTACTTGAGGAATAGAACCCAGACTGTAGAAATTATGAATTTCACTTCCAGAATCATCAATGTCTGCTCCGGTGTTCCTTAGGGATCTCATTTAGGACCACTACTATTTATTCTTCCCATAAACGATATCGGCCTCAATTTTAAACATGCAAATTATTTACTTTTTGCCGATGATTTGAAGTTGATCATGAGAATTTCATCTCATATTGATACCGTTAAACTTCAGGCTGATTTGTGTAGTTTGGAAAAATGGTGTTCCATTAATAAATTACAACTAAATTCCTCTAAATATCAGGTTATAAGGATGACACGTAAGCTACATACTTTCGATTTTCCGTATAAGTTAAATGGTTTAACGTTAACCACAGTAGTGAGCTTATGCGATTTGGGTATTACAATTAATGTTAATTTTGATTTCACCACCCACTATCAAAATATGGTAAACTCTGCGATGCAGCAGCTTGGATTCTTGAAGTGCATGTCTAACGATTTCAAGAATCCCTCAACATTGATTTCTTTATATGATTCTTTAGTTAGACCTCATTTAGAATATGCGTCTCAAATTTGGTGTCCTTATCAGGCCAAATATTGTTTACTCATTTAGAGAGTTCAGCACAAGTTCTTGCGTTTTTTAGCATACAAAAATCGAAGACTGAAAAATGATTTGTTATTCATTTTTGAGATTATTAATGCTCAAATTAGTTGTCCTGAACTTCTCTCACTTGTGAATTTTCTCTGTACCGTCGAGGTCTCTCAGAAAACCACTCTTATTCAATGTCCCTGTTTTTTCTTCGCGCTTTATTTATACTGATTCAATCAATCGTATTTTGAATCTGGCTCATAGCTTCAGAGAAGAAATTGATTTCTTTTCTGTATCTTTTTCTATCTTCAAAGTTTCTGCGATCAGGGTCTGTACTAATTAAGAGTTGTTTTTCAGTGATTCATAGATTTCAAGCCTGCGTTGTGGAAATTCTTGTATTACAACATTTCTTTTTGTAACACCTGCCATTTGCTTAGTACTCACATTTGTACACAAAGGGCGTAATAGCCCGTTGAATAAATAAATGAATTCATTCCGCTGTTTCTCCTTCTAATTTTGTTCAATATTAATGCTTATGTATTGACAAGTTTGAGAGGGAGAACAGCAACGCGAAGGTGGTAGCAAAAACGATATTTCTTCACTTTTCTGGCTAGTACTATGCCTCCCACGAGATCGCTCATTCCTGGTTCTTCCGCGACTCAACAATTAAATCATAGCTTTCTTTTTTAAGAGAAAACTTGTAAAGCTGCACGTTTTACCCTGAAGGAGCAATTTGTCATATTCATTGTTGCGTTCAGATGTTTCAAACTCGCTCTCAAGAAGAACAATTCTTCGAGTATTCTTTGGTAATTCTAAACACGTATCCATAAGCATCTCGTGAAACATTTACATACATTAAAATTCAATTACCCCTTCATTTTTTGTTCAATTTCAACCTCAAACAAGCAAAAAGTCCCACGAAAAGAAAATGTTCTAATTTCTCGAGATAAATAGCTCATATTATCCTTCTATTATCTACTCCACGCTCATAATTTCCATAGCAAACGCGTTCGTACAAACTAGAGTTCCCAACTCGTTCTCATCAGATGAAATAAAAAAATGATGATTGAAACATGTCAAATCCAGCTCGAGGCTATCTCGATTAGCCATTACCAACACATTTCTAACGAAACTAATTAAAATAATAATACCATACGATACAAACCACAAGGATTATCACAAATTTTCATCCTCGAGCAAAGATTTTTCCTCAATGCGAGAACGCAACCGCAACATTGTTACCATTATTGCTCCGTAAACGAGATACTCTCGCTTCAATAACATCGATAACTGTGATAATTTAAGAGAATATCCGTGGGTAATAAAGTCTGGTAAAAAGCTGTTGGTCTGTTTACATTCCTGTCAACACATTCACATACCACATCATCTTCTCTTATGTGCGTATAATAATGACTGTAGTTCATACTGGAGTTTATATAGGGTTTTGCACTTTACCGTGGTTGGAATTCGAAGAGTTAGAGATGGAGCGCCATGACGCTCGCTATCCCGAGCTGTACCCGCTGCCGCTGCTGCTGCTCTGCTCGTTCGTCCATCCTTCAGAAACGAAAAGGAACGGGCTGCTGTAGAAAGGAACAAGTGCGGAGGGAAACAGTGCAAGGAGAAGGGAACAAGGTGTAATCAGTCTAATGAATAGTCGCTCCGCGTAATTACGGTGAACCTCAGCACAAGAATATATGTGCGCTCCTTACGTGTGTTCTTTCGTATCCATGCGTATGTGTTAATGTTTGTGAGTACAAATATGTTATCAAGCTCTTAAAACAAAACCGTTGACGAGTAGAATAGAGCAAAAGCATCCATATGAAAATTATTATAAATTCCCTTCATAAATAACATTGTAATATTCAGAATCTATGTTTTATTCCTGGTATAATGATGTAAATTACGTCGCTGATACACGCAACGAGATATTTTTCACTACACAAATCATACGCCTCGTCGTTGAAAAACATTGCGCTGTACGTATGTGAATTATTATTGGACTGAAATTAACGCTCGAGTATGTGGAAATGAGTTTCGAGTGATCCCATTGGATCGAAGTCACGTTCATTGGGATTGACACTTCCTTCGACCCTGCGAACGTTCCTTGAACGTAACTGAATGTGGAGAAATAATTTGGTATTTTATTGATGAACGATTTGAAAAAAAAATCCCAAGACAACAGTGGTATACGCTCCGTTCCTTCATCATGAAACGTGAATGTAAATCTATATGAATGTATATGGATGTATATCAGTCAAGAAAGCGGTCGTTGATCGTACGGTAATGATGTAGAGGAAGAACGAAAAGCAACAACAGAAACACAAGGAGAGAAAGAACAGTAGCAGAGACAAGACTCGGTAATACTCATGGAAATGCAAATTCGAATAAGGGAATTCACAAAGTCGAGAGAGAAGAGCCAGTTACTTGGATAAACATGTGGTTAAGGGGTCCGCATTGCCCCCAAGTTATGATAGGTTTGCGTGGTTGGCCCACATTAGACGATCGACATAAAGCGGTCGGTTCGCGATCTGGAAATCGTAGAAATCCTTTCCGGAGTCTGATGATACTCAGTTATTAGATGTTACGCGTCCTGGTACCATCATGACCTGCAGTGTGTATCTTTACGTTCCTATCATTGTGTTTTACGTGTCTACTTACCAATACTAGGTTTGTACCTTGAGTATCTCAAAAGTATCCTCACAATGCATCGTGATTACATCCATGCATCGTGCACAAAAAACATTCCTCAAATTGATCCGAATGACTCTAGAATTAAAACCGTGAGGCAGGATTTTTCAATTCAATTTGAAATTGAGAACGATAAAAATTCATTCCTGAGAGAGGAAAAAGATAGAAACTTGAAAAAATTGTGAAGTAACATTGTTTCCAAGGGTTGCCGGATGAAAGAAAAACGCAATGGATGAGATCAAAGAAGGAGAAACAAAACCAACAAGTAAAACGAAAAAATTATTCAAAGGTGCTCAGCAGTTGGGTGGCAATGCGTGTGGGTTCAGCACGGGGGTGTCGGGTTACCGATGAAATAGTGGTACCATTTTGTTTACAATATTGTCGGGGTAGTACTAAGAAGAACGAAGAAGAAGAAGAGGTATTCTACACTTGGAGTCTTTGGTTGAATATCTTTGTGTGTTGAGACACAGACTGAAACACCTTGTAGAGTGTCTTGTGGGGAAGAATCATGTGTACACGGTTCTTCACGATCCTTAAGAATTATCTCCTTGTGGAACGTGCCGCAAAACTCGTTTGAGCTAATTCTTGTTAACCAACACGTTGCTGAATTTCATCTTTGTTCTTTTTCCCTCTCTATACCATCATCTTGTACTGAATTCTGTACTGAAAACTGTTTTAATAGTTCAATGTCAGTTCGTTTATAAACTTCGATCTATTCTATCAAGAACCATATTCTCACGAATAACGATTCCTTCTTGTAAATCTTCATAATCGCAACAGCGATCTAATTCATTCGTACGATTCCTGACGAAAATACAGATAATAATATGAGAGAACAAGATATTTGTGACGGAAAGCGTGAAATAGTTGTATGACGCTATTCCGTCTTATGTTTTACTCAGTGTTCCACGTAATAGAAATCGTTTACAAGCAAACTCGACGATATAAGAAGATACCGTTGTCTGGATAACGACATTCTCTCCTTAACATATATAAACATTCACATATATACGTCTTATGATCCTGTTCCAATGCTAGTTCAACCGTGCTCGTTCAAGATAACAACTGTAACAGCAGCAGCGGAGTAATGGTGGTTATGTGATGTCTTAACTGGAGAATGACTCAAGGATATATTTCATTTGATGTAGCTCGAACTTGTATCCAATTCGATTCACAGATGGCTTAGTTCTTTGCGTTGTTCATATCGATGTCGTAATCACGATGGGGTAGATCATGAAAAGATCAAGCAAACATTGTCCTGATGCGCTATAAACGATAAATTACTGTAACATCGATAATAAGGTGTCACACATATTTGGTAAAACCTGAATTATCATTTTCACGAAATCCTTGAATCTCAGTTTCCACGCATCAAGGAACAAGAAACGTTCCAGGTCCCAAGGTCGGACATTCAACCGCAGATTTTTCCATCGAGTATATGATAACAAATCACTCTATAAACATGGCGTTTTAAAAGAGTTGCTGTTCGTGAATTGGCGAGAGAAATTCGACAAATCGTACGTGTACTCCATATACGTCTGTCGTTACGTACATTCGATGAAGAAAATGAGTTCTTCTGGTATACGGAAAAAAAAGAATCACATTTTTTATTTTAGTTTAGGTCAGGGATCGAGGGAGAGTAGGCAGAAAGAGGGACACGCGTGGAACATTTGTCAGACACTTTAGGACCTGTCCGGTTCATTGTTTTCTCATCGATTTCTACTCGAAAAGCACGGCTTTAACCGGTGTTTTACACGCTTCGTTCCTGGAACCGGATCCTACATCTGCGCAGCTCTCCGAGATCTTTTCGAGGCATTCTCAAGTCATATATAAGAAGAGAGGAAGAAGGAAAGCAAGAAAAGAGAAGATCCATCCAGGTATAAGAGTATGTTGGACCATGGGCTCCAGAGGACCATTTCGTCTGTCAGGCCCAATTCTGCTCGACCCAGGAGAACCAAACTGCCTCCTGTTCCCCTCTCCCTTCCTCTTTTCTACAGTTTATGGCCGTCATTACCTCGATCGGCCTCGGCTTGGATTAAACGATTTGCTCAACGTGGGTTAAATTTTATTAGTCACACGTCCTCACAGATCCTTGTAACGCGATACTTTGGTTTTGATTCACCAACAACTACAGTATCCTTTTTGATTTAATTCTGCTATTTTGAGATTAGCATCGTTAAATTGAATCTGATAAGATCTGATTCAAATATCTGTACCCAGAAATTGTACGTCGTGAAAATGGGAAGATCTTCATGATGTGCACAAAATCACTGTTTTTGCAACACGTTCTCTATTATTCGTACATCGAAGTTTTCATAGGTGCGATTTTTGTAGAGTCGAAACAAAATTGCCGCGCTGTTGGAATGAATTTTTGTCTCCGTTCCAGAACTCATCGGAAACTTCGAATTTGAAGGAGAAAGAGAATACAATTAAAAACGAATTTCATTGACGACCAATGAAGAAATGAAATCGATCGGTCCAATTAGCGGCTATTGATAGAACATTTTGATGAAATTTAATGGGAGTAGAAATTCAAAAGATACATTCGTAAAATGACGAGACATTGATTGAAAGTGGTGAATTAATTGGAATATTGAGCGGATGAAATGATGAGAGTTAATTGAACGTTTTCTTTTGGAAGTGTGTGAACGAAGTCTCGTTAAGCGATCGGGAAGAGTCAAATACTTTTTGTTCTTTGTAATCCACGAGGAAAGATATGGAATCAAAAGCAGAGATCGATAATTAATAGATCACCTTGTCCAACCTTCTCGTCCACAACTTTTTAATCTTTTATCGTATATCTCTGTTCCTCTCTCGCCACTATTTTCCACAAACTCTCCGCTGGCCCATTACTACGCTCACGTAGGCGTGGTCCTTTTAATCGATCATTATCCGATAATCCGGCTATTAAATAGCGGCGTTGGATTCACGGATTCTTCGATTCTTAGAAATCCTTTGTATTCTATATACGATAATGTATTTGAAAATTGTTTGAAATAATATAAAAACTAAGATGAATGATAATTGTTTAACCGACAGAAGCTGTCGGAATAATGACCGAAGAATTCTGTGTGAATTTATGAGGGTTGATTGCAGATGAAACAAGCAAGGATGAGGGTTGATTGCAGATGCAAGCGGATTCTTCGAGGATACTTGGCGAAGATGGACCGAAGACAAGAGATTTTTCTTCGTATCCTCTCGACAATTTTCTTCAGATTTTTTCTTTGTAAACATCTTATCTTCAATCCGTAGACTAATTGAGATATCAATCATCATACATCTTGAGTAGATTCTCATCTCAGATGGCAACCAGATTACCGTAATTTTACCACAAGAGCTTATTGAATAAATTCCAGATCAGACGTGTATTTAATATGAAAAATTATTGATTGATAAATGAAGTATGTTTTTACTTTGACGTTCAAACTTTATTAACCGATTTTCTCTTCTCCGGGAAGTTGGTATCGTGAATTAATTTGTGCTGATAATATTCTGTTTTCTCATCATGATTCCTTGATTCGATCAATAATGTATTCTGGGTTTTTTTTTCGAAGCGGTTCAGTGGTTTCATACTATTCAATGAAGTTTTACAATTCATTGTGATTCAAATGACGATACTTTGCTTAAGCGATACGATTATGATTATTATCAGATTGTCTGTTATAGTTTCAATGAAATACAAATCGGAGGTTTCAATTATGAAATTTTGTAAGAAATTTTCTTGACAGAAAAAAAAACGTACGGAAAGAATATAAACGTATTACCATACACGGAGAAAAATTTGATTGTGAAAATTACTATTTTTTGTCGTAAACTAGTATTATTGGAAAATATTGGCAGTAATTTGTAACCTAAGTGTATTATTTTATACGCACGTAGTAAATAATCGTCAGCTACAATGGTAAAAATGAAGATTCAGCGTGAGAAAATATATTTCAGTAATAACAACTATATGAACAAACGAAATAAATACTTTTTCTGATGAAAATTATCACCACTTGACAATAATAGATTTTGTTTGAACAACTATTCTGAATTTTGAAAGCCACAAATCACATTTACTACCAATGACGGGTCGGTAATATCCTTAACATATATAAACATTCCATATATACGTCTTATGATCCTGTTCCAATGCTAGATTCAACCGTGCTCGTTCAAGATAACAACTGTAACAGCAGCAGCGGAGTAATGGTGGTTATGTGATGTCTTAACTGGAGAATGACTCTGGCTCAGGATATATTTCATTTGATGTAGCTCGAACTTGTATCCAATTCGATTCACAGATGGCTTAGTTCTTTGCGTTGTTCATATCGATGTCGTAATCACGATGGGGTAGATCATGAAAAGATCAAGCAACATTGTCCTGATGCGCTATAAACGATAAATTGCACAGTACAAATATCGATAATAAGGTGTCACACATATTTGGTAAAACCTGAATTATCATTTTCACGAAATCCTTGAATCTCAGTTTCACGCATCAAGGAACAAGAAACGTTCCAGGTCCCAAGGTCGGACATTCAACCGCAGATTTTTCCATCGAGTATATGATAACAAATCACTCTATAAACATGGCGTTTTAAAAGAGTTGCTGTTCGTGAATTGGCGAGAGAAATTCGGGATAAATCGTACGTGTACTCCATATACGTCTGTCGTTACGTACATTCGATGAAGAAAATGAGTTCTTCTGGTATACGGAAAAAAGAATCAGCATTTTTATTTTAGTTTAGGTCAGGGATCGAGGGAGAGTAGGCAGAAAGAGGACACGCGTGGAACATTTGTCAGACACTTTAGGACCTGTCCGGTTCATTGTTTTCTCATCGATTTCTACTCGAAAAGCACGGCTTTAACCGGTGTTTTACACGCTTCGTTCCTGGAACCGGATCCTACATCTGCGCAGCTCTCCGAGATCTTTTCGAGGCATTCTGGTCATATATAAGAAGAGAGGAAGAAGGAAAGCAAGAAAAGAGAAGATCCATCCAGGTATAAGAGTATGTTGGACCATGGGCCCAGGAGGACCATTTCGTCTGTCAGGCCCAATTCTGCTCGACCCAGGAGAACCAAACTGCCTCCTGTTCCCCTCTCCTTCCTCTTTTCTACAGTTTATGGCCGTCATTACCTCGATCGGCTCGCTTGGATTAAACGATTTGCTCAACGTGGGTTAAATTTTATTAGTCACACGTCCTCACAGATCCTTGTAACGCGATACTTTGGTTTTGATTCACCAACAACTACAGTATCCTTTTGATTTAATTCTGCTATTTTGAGATTAGCATCGTTAAATTAAATCTGATAAGATCTGATTCAAATATCTGTACCCAGAAATTGTACGTCGTGAAAATGGGAAGATCTTCATGATGTGCACAAAATCACTGTTTTGCAACACGTTCTCTATTATTCGTACATCGAAGTTTTCATAGGTGCGATTTTTGTAGAGTCGAAACAAAATTGCCGCGCTGTTGGAATGAATTTTTGTCTCCGTTCCAGAACTCATCGGAAACTTCGAATTTGAAGGAGAAAGAGAATACAATTAAAAACGAATTTCATTGACGACCAATGAAGAAATGAAATCGATCGGTCCAATTAGCGGCTATTGATAGAACATTTTGATGAAATTTAATGGGAGTAGAAATTCAAAAGATACATTCGTAAAATGACGAGACATTGATTGAAAGTGGTGAATTAATTGGAATATTGAGCGGATGAAATGATGAGAGTTAATTGAACGTTTTCTTTTGGAAGTGTGTGAACGAAGTCTCGTTAAGCGATCGGGAAGAGTCAAATACTTTTTGTTCTTTGTAATCCACGAGGAAAGATATGGAATCAAAAGCAGAGATCGATAATTAATAGATCACCTTGTCCAACCTTCTCGTCCACAACTTTTTAATCTTTTATCGTATATCTCTGTTCCTCTCTCGCCACTATTTTCCACAAACTCTCCGCTGGCCCATTACTACGCTCACGTAGGCGTGGTCCTTTTAATCGATCATTATCCGATAATCCGGCTATTAAATAGCGGCGTTGGATTCACGGATTCTTCGATTCTTAGAAATCCTTTGTATTCTATATACGATAATGTATTTGAAAATTGTTTGAAATAATATAAAAACTAAGATGAATGATAATTGTTTAACCGACAGAAGCTGTCGGAATAATGACCGAAGAATTCTGTGTGAATTTATGAGGGTTGATTGCAGACGAAACAAGCAAGGATGAGGGTTGATTGCAGATGCAAGCGGATTCTTCGAGGATACTTGGCGAAGATGGACCGAAGACAAGAGATTTTTCTTCGTATCCTCTCGACAATTTTCTTCAGATTTTTTCTTTGTAAACATCTTATCTTCAATCCGTAGACTAATTGAGATATCAATCATCATACATCTTGAGTAGATTCTCATCTCAGATGGCAACCAGATTACCGTAATTTTACCACAAGAGCTTATTGAATAAATTCCAGATCAGACGTGTATTTAATATGAAAAATTATTGATTGATAAATGAAGTATGTTTTTACTTTGACGTTCAAACTTTATTAACCGATTTTCTCTTCTCCGGGAAGTTGGTATCGTGAATTAATTTGTGCTGATAATATTCTGTTTTCTCATCATGATTCCTTGATTCGATCAATAATGTATTCTGGGTTTTTTTTTCGAAGCGGTTCAGTGGTTTCATACTATTCAATGAAGTTTTACAATTCATTGTGATTCAAATGACGATACTTTGCTTAAGCGATACGATTATGATTATTATCAGATTGTCTGTTATAGTTTCAATGAAATACAAATCGGAGGTTTCAATTATGAAATTTTGTAAGAAATTTTCTTGACAGAAAAAAAACGTACGGAAAGAATATAAACGTATTACCATACACGGAGAAAAATTTGATTGTGAAAATTACTATTTTTTGTCGTAAACTAGTATTATTGGAAAATATTGGCAGTAATTTGTAACCTAAGTGTATTATTTTATACGCACGTAGTAAATAATCGTCAGCTACGATGGTAAAAATGAAGATTCAGCGTGAGAAAATATATTTCAGTAATAACAACTATATGAACAAACGAAATAAATACTTTTTCTGATGAAAATTATCACCACTTGATAATAATAGATTTTGTTTGAACAACTATTCTGAATTTTGAAAGCCACAAATCACATTTACTACCAATGACGGGTCGGTATAATACAAGCGCTGATGGTAATATTTTCCAACAGCGCTCGAGATTTTCTTACAATTATCGCACACAACGAGTTGTCCAGTTTAGGTTCCCTCGTTTAGTCTTTCAATGAAACTTCAAAACAGTGAATTCATAAGTGCGAGCGTAGCAAAGCGGCTTTAATTGTAAGGTTTATAGGTAGATATAAGTACATTATTCTTAAGTTCAAATCCCCTGCGCGTAATTAGGATTTTTCATTATAAACTGTACTCAAGAATGTATTAAAAATAACATGATTGCAATCAACAAATATGGTGGTAATAACTCGAAGGTTGGACAACATGAAATAACAAATGTCCCTGGAAATATGTTTTTGCAAGTAAATTGTTTTTTTCATTTTCGTGAATGATATTACCATCATTGATGGTGAAAATGATTGTCTTTGCTTCGATTTTTAGAGCTCTCGCTTGCGAGAATCTTGAAATAAAGTGTAAATAAACATTACGATCGCTGATGGTAGAAAGTATTAGCACTGCCTGGAATCATCAATATTACCTTTGTTAGTTTTTCTGAAGAAATTTTGAAATTTTTGACAAAGTGAAGTTTACCATCGTGATAATTTTATTTCCAAGCTATTCCCAATAGTTTCAGTTTACCAATTTTGATGATGATTATTACCTACGTATTTTATCACTTTCAACCATCAAATTTCTTTCCATGTACCCACATAGCACACAATGTCTCAGTAATATTCTCAGAATATCACAAATATCTCACTCGAAATATTCAATGTTGAATATTGCGTATAAAATATTTTATTACATATATTCTAACAATCTTGCAATTGAAATATTGCACATATGACATTCTGCAATGTTCTGGGAATCTATGATGAGAGATATTTCATGTTTGTCACAAATGAAATATTATAAGAATATTTCAGTAGCAATATTTTATGTGGCAGTAAGAATTTTTATGCATCAGACCCGATACTTACTTGGTAGTAAAATTTACAAGTCGAGGGCGAAAGAAACCTCTTTCCCACGACCTTTTTGATTTCAGTTTCAAAGGATTCTGAATTAATTGATCTATATCCTACGGAAACGGATTTATCAGAAGCACATTATTATTATGACGAACAGTGGGCATTCAAGTCATCTCAGTGATTAGCTGAGGTGATAGAGGCTTTGTCTATGACTCGGAGAACTGGGGTTCGATCCTCGCTGAGGGAACTTTCCTAACAATCGACTTTCAATGTGTATTTCTCTCACAAAACCATGCAAATCATATTTTATACACAATCTGTAGAGGGGCTCACTCTGAAGAAGATTTCTTTTTACCAAAAGCAATTATGAGATGTTTTCCTGTATAAAGTATCCCTAACATGATTTCAGCAGTATTTCAAAATTCCTCCAGAATATTATTTTTTATATTTGAAACATGCAATATTCTGGCAATGTCATTGAGACATTCTGTGCTATGTGGGTAATTACACCGAACACAATTGAAATTTCATGCATCTTTGGGATTCTAAACGTGAAGCATTTGACAGGTAGAGAGATATATATTATTTTCGCAGAGACGAGTGATACCTTTGAACCGGGGAATGTTAATCAAATAAATGAGATTGAATCCTACGCCAATGTTTATGCACATAGTAGGCAGAACGGAGAATCTGAATGTGAGGCGACGAGTGAACGAATATGTTGGATAAGGACTGCTGGTTTAAGAAATGAAACGAGGAATGAAAAGGGTAAGAAAATAGAAGGCTAAGAAGGAGAGAGGTTGTCCGAGGGCCGCGAGAGTTCAGAACTGCTAATTATGTAAATTGCCGGTGTTGCAAATTACCCTCACAGTTTGCGTTCATTCTGCACACAATCCACACGGTCCTTGCACACCTCGTTCGGAATCCATCCACTCGTATATTGTTACTACTTCCTTCGAATTGGTTAAAATGAAGAAAGCGAGAAATCGGAGATAAAGTGGGCGAAGGAGATTGAATGGGGAAATGGTAGACGATAAAGAGAAACAAATGAGATGGGAAAAGTGAAAGTGTTTATTGATTGAGAGGATTTTACTTTTCGTTACACTAAGAAAACTTGTTCAGTTGCGGTAACCAAAAACAACATCAAATGAAAAGTTTAAGTCGCTTGAATTGAATTCGTTGTTCGTTTCAATCAAAATTTGTAGTAGAAGAAACTAATATTTTGTTGCGATAATTGGATTTTTTATTTGTTTTCTCAGTGAACAACGTTATAAATTCATGAGAAATGAGCTTCAATACGTAGATACAAATCTAATGATCTAGTAAAAGTATTTTTTTCCATCTGCGAACAATCGAGGAATTATTTCCTCGATCGTGTAAGAGTTTCTTCGAATACTTACACATGTGCTCGACGCGTACGTGCATCCGGGGACGAACAAGATCCTCCAGTACCCAGAAGGTATTCTTCTCACCATAATTATTATTTTAGGATGTAGTGATTACATGACGATTATCGACAACGATCGCTCATATTTCTCGTGAAATTTTCAAACCAGAAATCTTATCTGTCCTTATTCCAACTTGAGTTTATTCTCATTTATGAATTCATTTGATGAAAAAGACGATAATTATCTTGCATCTGTGTTGGTCGAAGGGGTTTCATGCATCGACTGTGATGAAGAATATCTACTTTGTTGATGCATTTATAGAACTCGAATCATTATCCAGGGTAATTATCATTCATTGTTTCGTTGATTGTCTTATCTCGTTATGAATATTTTTTCGATTCTTGAGAAAATGAATGAATGAATTCCTTATTCTCGGAGAGAACTGTTTTCCAAGAAGTTGATGATGAAAATTCGTATACGCTCTACAAATCCTTTACATAAAAATTGTATTTACGATGATTTTGTAATAACAAAGTCTTTATGTGGCTCGTAGAATTTGAACGATACTGGAAATCGAGAAGAATTCTTCCCACGTTAAAATTCATACACAAAAAGATCATATAATTCCGTCGTAAATTCTCAGAATTTTCTTCAAACTTGAACGAGATTCACATAATTTTTCTTGGAATTTCTTGGTTGTGAAAGGACCGCCATCTTTCAGCTGCTGCTGTAGCATTTTTCGTTGTGTCTGAAAAAAGTTTGGCTGATGATGTTAAGAGAATAAAGAAGTGAAGAAAATGGTATCAAACAAATTTTGGACATACGAAATCTGTCCGAAGTGTTAGAAACGGTTCAATATTAGGACGTCGAGACGAGGTAAGAAGGCCATGACGAAAAACAAGAAACGAGAAAAACACTACACGGAGAAATTGTCACACAGAAAAACAATGTCTTGGTTAACTTGTACATTGGTAGTGATTCGGACGAGACCGAGACTGGTCTCGGTATCGACCCCGAGATCGAGACGATAGTCTCGAACGAGAATCTCGACTCGAGACCGAGAATCTCCCCAGATAACAATTTTGAGGAATTCTTCCGGAACATTCTAAAAGATATCTTGCACGGAGAAAAAGGTATCTTAAAAAGTACCATAATTTATGGATTTTTAGCGCTGGTCTGACCCGAGTCTCAATATTTACCTGAACAAACCTCTAAAAGTACCATAATATCTGGGACTTTTATAAGGAAGGTACCATACTTATTCTGAAAAGTCCAAGAAATTATGGTACTTTTAGATATTCGTGCAAGTAAATATTCCGACTCGGGTCAGACCAGCGCTGAAAATCCATAAATTATGGTAATTTTCAGGATATCTGTTTTCTCAGTGTGAAGAACTCTAGAAGATGTCTTATGAAACACCTAAAGACATCTTAAAGATATCTTACGGAAGATATGTTTAAGAATTCTAAAAGATACCTTCTGAAAACTTCAAGAAATCTCATATAAAGACTTCCAAAAGATATCTTTTGGTGTTTCATAAGACACCTTTTCGAATTCTTCAAGATATCTTTCAGAATGATCCAAAAGAGTGATCCATAATTGTTATGTGGTTCACCTCGAGATCGAGATCGAGTCAATCTCGGCGAGACGAGACGAGACCGAAACACTACACATTGGTAGTCAATGTGAAACAAAAAGCATCTTTTTCACATTAATTCTCAATGTGCAATACATCGATGACTTATGTAAGAACATTGGCCATACCTGCGTGACAGTTTTTCCGTGTACTCGAATAATTTACCACACGAGACGAGAATGATTTGATGAAAAACGAAAATTCAGTTTAAAGGGGTGAAGAGTAATATCGCCAAAAAATGTCAAGATGTCGAGACGAGAAAAAGGCTATTTCGGTCTTGTCTCGCTTGCGGCATCACTGCCCCACAAACACCGAAAGGTCTTGAAGACATCTACAAGATACCTTTGGGAGGACATCTTTTAGATACATCGAAAAGATGTCTTTCAGATATCTGAAGAACGTCACAAAAGAGAACCCGAGAAAAAATGAATTAGATCTAAAGAGATCTGATTGAATCTAATTATATCTAATTAGATCTAATTAGATCTCTTTAGATAAAAAAAATGGAATTCAGCAGATCTATTTAGATCTGAATGATGCATCTGTTTGAATCACAGTAGATCTACTTATATCTGAGTAGATCTTTGTAGATCTAAATTCAAACAGTTCTAGATTGACCCAGATCAATTGAGATCTGAGGAGATCCAAGCAGATCTATTTAGATCTACAGATATCTACATGCAAAAAGAGCTGTGAAGTGTGCTTAGATCTGCGTAGATCTATCTATATCTATTCAGATCCAAGGAGATCTGTGTCATCCCATTTTTTTATCTGAAGAGATATCATTTGATCTAATGAGATCTAATTAGATCTCTTTAGATCTCATTCATGTTTTCTCGGGAAATCTTTAAGATATATCGAAATCATATATTTTAGGCACCTTCAAGAAATTTCAGAAACATACCTTTAAGGTATTTGTGGAAGACATCTTTTAGACTTCGAATCAGCATAGTCTAAAAGACATCTGAAAAGAGTTTCTGAATGATATGTGTTACACATCTTAAAAATTGTCTAAATAAGAAGAGCAAACGTCACGGCATGTTCCTTTTTTATAACTCATTAATGAAACTTGTTCTGTCCTGAATGCCTTCATAATTTCAAAAAGACATCGTAAAGACATCTAAAACATATCTCGAAGATATTTAAAACGTATCTTGGAAAAATCAAAGCCATATCTTTAGGGATCTAAAAGATGTCTTCCACATATTTAAAACATATTTTTATCAGCGTGTCTGAAAAGTATCTTTTGCAAGATCTTTTTGGGATATCTATAACTTATTGAAATTTGTTGCAAAAGACATCTTTGAGATGTCGAAAAGATATCCTCACGAAAGTCTTCCAAGACATCTTCCATGATTTCAAGACATATTTTAGATACTGAGAGATATCCTTTTTTTGTTGGGTAAACTGTGAATTTAAGCATTATATTTTGATGCACTCGGAGTGTTTGAATCGTGTAGTCACTTTCTCGTACTTAAAAAGTGATCAGTCCACACTGATTGACCAGTTAATAGGTTTGAATCGGATCTTTGAAGCAGGGACATGTGTCGTATAGGATGTGTTCCTTTTTCTGTATATATACACTGAGAAGAAAGAATAATGGACTCAACTACGCACGACAGTAGGATACGTTCGAATGCAATACTTCTTTGACTCAATTAGATTTGTAGTTGACTCAATTGACTCAACTACGCGTATTGGAATGAACCTTGTATTCAAATTAGGTTGATAAACGATTGCGTGTGGACGTATCCAACTTTCGTGCGCAGTTGAGTCCCCTATCTTTTCTCTCATTGTACATCTATAACGTAGACCACCTCCAAAAAAATTCTAAATACATCTTTGAATTCTATGAGTCCAAGTATACGAAATTTTTCCAACGCAGACGTTCTAATTGGATGAAACATCAGATCTTCGAAAAATACTAGCGATGGCTTTAAGGAGCAAATTGATCAATTTGAGACGTTCAAATTCTGTCTGAAAAGCGTCAATAATTTCCAGATATGTCTAAAAATTGACTTGGACATCCCGAGTCAAAAATTCAAACCTGATTTAGCTCTGATTCGTTGCGTATTATAGAGTGACTCAGGTTTGTTTTCATTTCTCACCCTGATGTCACCCTGTTCTCAACCTGATCTTGTTTACAAACTTCTTATTCGACCTGATATTAAACTTCTTTCGACCTGATCAAACTCTGGATCGTTGCGTATTACGGAGTTGATCAGGCTTCAAAAAGTATTACAATTTTTCGACTCGGAATGTCTACGATGTTCGTTCAGGTTCATTTATTTATTTTCGGAATTTTTCATGGAGTCGAATTTGATATCTATGGTTCAAACAAAATGTGTCTGAGATTTTAGATATATGATGTCCAAAGTATGTCTATAATTGGTCTGGTGTGTCTCGACATGTCTGAAATGCATCCAAAACTTTCTCACAATGTCCAGTGTTTGTCTAACCGATGTCCATCTGGCTCAAATTTTAGACAAGTGCCATTGAGAATCAACGTGAATACGATAAACTATTCACGTTACCATGGAAACGAGCGGTTAACATCGTAATGATCACGAAATCAGGAGTCATCATTCACTTCCCATTCAAAAGTCGCGATGAGAACTAGGGCGAAGGGTAGGTAATCAGTCCCATATAATACTTTTCTCCATGCATCTAACGTCCACTAATTGTCTGAGCAGCCCATCGGGTAAAACCCTAGTCATTTCTTACGAGATGAATTATCGCAAAATGCCGCAAATCAAAATTTCGCTATGCTAAGCAATGTTTTGGAGCATATACCATATTGAATTGCTGCACAAAATAGTGTTTTGATTTTATTCCCGACTATAAATTATAAGGACCTGGTCAGGTCCTAAATAAACGTCGGGTCAACCCAATCAAATCTGACTGAATTTCCGGTCGGGTTGAAACATTTCAGAATGGTTCGTCACCAGCGCTAGTATTTTCTTAAGAATGAAATGTTCCCTGAACTGTTCCAAGTAAAAATTTGATCAAGCATTCCCTATTTTCGATAAGATCCTGATCAGGTTAGAATCAGGAAATCGTGAATAAGGAAAATCTTATAAGGCCCTTATAACAAATGCCTGACCTGATTTCCCTAATAAGATTCAAATAGAGTTGGGACGCAAGGGTACAATAGAGTTCGGATAAGATTTCCATAAAATCGAGCAAATACGGTTCAGAACACAATGAGATAAGTAATGGACATGCCGTTTCACTCAACTGTGAATAAATTATATCCTTGAATCAATTGATTTTTGCGAACAGAATTTTTCTTTTTATCCAAACCCAGATGGCACAATATTCCCCAAGTATTTAAATTCAAAAGAAGCTCCCAGCGAAATCCTGAAGAATTATTTGAATATTTATATTGTGGATGAAATGACACGTCTCCAAGTATTTCACATGAACTCACTTCAAATCCCCAGGGTTTATGACGATTTTCTTTCGAGAAGGGTCTCAAGGTCTCCTAAACAATGAAGAACCATCACAGGTCTTATTGAGCTCTGTTGTCTGTCGAAAAATCTTCCAAGGTGATCTTTAAGAAAATGTAAAATGTTCGGAGAATATATTACAGAGAGTAAAAAATCAAAATTGACCACTATTGGATTTTAATTATTTTGCTGTAGAAAAATGTACCCACTCTGTGAATTGTTAACCCAATGGAACCGGTTACATTGATGAGATTCAATGAAAATTGGATAGATTGAAATGTTCATTCACCGTTGCAAGTTAATTAATGGGTTCCCAAGTAGAGATTCTACAAATAGGTGATCCGCGTTGATACTTCAGATGAAATTTCATTCTTCTGCTATATAGAATGATCTCTGTACCATGCTTAACGTATACGTAAAGAGAGGATTGGAGCACAAAAGAACAATCACAAGTATCTTGAAGACATGATATAATTTATTTTGCTATCGTTGAAACACGAACTTAAACTTTCGATGATCTTATGATTCATATACGCCTCTGTACGCCGAGTTTAATCACAATTTTTTATTTACAATTTATTTACAAATCGAACGTAATTGATGTCATGAATCATCGATAATTCCACTCGATAGAATTCCCTAATCGTTTGATTTATATTCGATACACGTTACGCAATCTCTCATCGAGAAAGCGGAAAATATATTTCGTCGAAATGAATGAAACTATCATCGAATCATGTCATCAAATCCGCCTGGTTAACATTATACATTATTCATAATAATTTAAATCTTCAGTACATCTCGGAACATCGATCCACAAAATTAAGGAATACTGTTTGTTCGTAGAACAAGGACTTATGTTAAATATACAAGAGGAGTCATGAAGGGTAGGAAATCTTTATCTTTGAATACACAATGTCGTAGACGATTTACAAAAACAAAATTACTCAACACTGGTGTCTGTTTATGAAGATTAAGTTTGGCACACGCTTTCCTCTCTTTTCCATCGTCAATTCTGATTCTGATTTGTCACACACCCGACGGTAATAATACTATACATCATCAACTATTCGATCTCATCTTTCGTATGGCATGTGAGAAATATAAATCAATTTTCTTTAAAATAAAATAACGAATAGAAGACACGTGAAAAACGTTAAGTATTTTCAATGGATATTTTTGTGTACACGTGTATGTATTTATATGCATGTATGTATGTATGTATTTATATACAATAAATAAATTTCTTCTTCTCCTCTTCTTCCGAAAAGCAAACTCCATCCGTATTCTATCGACAATTTCTCCCGAATTGCCATCGTCTCTGTTTCCGCCGGAAGCTCGTCCATTTGGCTTCTTCCCTCACAATAATCAGGAACAATACTTCCCATCAGCTCATTTCCTCCCGAGGAAATTCCATCTATCGTCACCTCGTCTCATCTTTTTCATCTGTTTCTTATCTCACTTTTGTTTCTATTATTCTCCTTTCGAAAACTACGTCAGTCTTAAAGACTAGAAGTAAGTCTTCTCGGGTTCTATGGAAATCCAGCGCAACCGTCATAACCTTGAAGATAAGCCGTGAAAAGTACAGCCGAACCGTATCACTGGTCCAATTGAATCTTCGAATCCTATTCCCGGAGTATTTAATCCAGGCAAAGAACGTCTAGCTACGCCTCGGAACCGCTCGAGCATTCATCGGCTTCCGGATCGATATGTTCTTCGTCGTCGTCCTCCTCGTGATGATAATCACCCGTTTCTTGTTGCCATTTACTCACGTGATGAGTATTTTTGTTATTACTACCGTTATTGTTAGAGTTTGTACCACCGGTGCCTCCTCCACCACCTCCGCTCCCGTTGCTACCGTTCCCGGATTGCTGCTGGGTCTTAGCTTCCTCCTCTTGCTGCATCCGTTTGTGTTTCGTTCGTCGATTTTGAAACCAAACTTTCACCTAGAATCACACAAGAAGTACTCCGTTTTAAAAAATGAATGAAATAAAATCTATCGTTAATATCCTACAACGATGAGGGTAAATATTGTTGGAAGGATATGTGATATATAGCTTTTCTCTCTTTCATAACTTTAAGTATCCTCGTATATATGTCGGTACACATATTTCAGGGTTACTTGTGACGGAGGTTAATCCGGGTCTTGTCAAAACCACATTTCACCCTTCGGATGGTAGACAAACATCTAAGCTTCCCATCGATACAATACTGATTTTCCGCGTTGATAGTTTCAAACAGGATATCTCTCTCTCTCTCTCTCTCTCTCAAAAACCCTTTTTCAAAAAGAGGAAGCAGCCTCGTTGTGACAATACAACGCAGTCAATCCGAGAACAATGGAGGCGCGTTCTGGCTTTCACTAGACCTTCTTCCTTCTCTTCATCGAGCATTTGTGCAAGAGAGTGTTGTACACGAAGCGTATACACGCTCCCCCTTCGGGAGGAAAGTGTTAAATGGAAGAGAATCCTATGCAACCCCTATTGTAAACGAATAAACTCATTCAAAGATGGAAACTTTGAATAGTTACCGATTAACGAGAAAAAGTACGTTTCAAACGAATGATAGAAGTAAAATACAGTTGATACGGTGGATTAAGTGTTGAAGAATATTGCTCATCCATGTGAGAATTAAAGGAGATTCAGCATTAGTGAACGGTCCCTCAGCGACTGGGACACTTAACGAGTGATTAAGAGGGCAAATAGAGAACGAGAAGAGAAGAAACGATCCCCTTTCATCTCCTCCCCATAAAATTAACTCCGAAAAGGTTTTTCATCCCTTCTTTTCCTTCACCACTCTGTCGTCGATGTCCCTTTAGGATCCCGTACTTTTGGTACATGTATCAGTTTAATCGAGTTGCTCCCTCTCTTTCTCCCTCCCCCATTTCATAATCACCCTACCCGTATAAGGTGGTTTAGGGGTTGAGTTGCTATGGTTACACAGGGATCTAACCAGCAGCCGATTGGAGGATCACTACGCACGCGGGAGAGAAATACACGGCCATTTGGTTCTATCTCCTAACAGAGCCAATGCGGCTTGTTCTCTGTGCTCTCAAAGGGGATGAACTTTCCTATACTTCATTTTTCTTTTCTACCATTTTCTTAAAAAAGATTTACTATTAATTCTATATCAAACTGAAATCGTTCTCGGGGTACGATCATTCATTTTCAATTCTTTCGAATATGATTTCTACACTGATAGCGTCTTCATTATGATCTATGTATAAATAATTGGATTAAATATAGAATCATTTTTATTTCTCATACGTGCGAGAAGATTTCCAGGAGAATTTATGAATTATATTGAGTTCGGATATAGCGACGTTAATCTGTATTTATTGTATTCTACGATCCTACGTGCAAGTATTTAACTGCGGACGATTCTTCTCAATGTGTCTTACGATGTATCAAATCTAATCGCTCTTGCTTCGGCTCAACGACTAGTTTCAACGACGTAATTAGCATACTCGTGGCATTACACTTCCCGTTGTGGCAAAGATTTCTGAAATTATTCACACACTTTTAGACTGAAACACCGTTCCACGCTCGTTCTATAGGGTCCAAAATTTATATAATTATACAATGATGACCGGAAAAACCGAATTAATATCCTGTATTCTGATCATTTATAGCATAATTTTCAGGATATTAAATTGTGGAGTGTTTAATACATTTTATCGACATGCTTCATTGAACGCAAGATATAATTATGACAGCATTTCAGGTGTGATAAGTAACATTGATTTTGATCTAACGTCAAAAGAATGTGATTTTATTTTATGATATTAATATGAGTTTTATCATAAATCATTCTGTACTGTGATAATGAGTCAAAATAGTTACTACTTCCATCGAATGGACCAGTACGTAGCGATTTGGTATCAGAAATGACATCCCTAACAAGATTTCTCGATCTTCCCCAACAAATAATTTAAGAGATACTGTCATATGAAGATTAAGTTTGGCACACGCTTTCCTCTCTTTTCCATCGTCAATTCTGATTCTGATTTGTCACACACCCGACGGTAATAATACTATACATCATCAACTATTCGATCTCATCTTTCGTATGGCATGTGAGAAATATAAATCAATTTTCTTTAAAATAAAATAACGAATAGAAGACACGTGAAAAACGTTTAGTATTTTCAATGGATATTTTTGTGTACACGTGTATGTATTTATATGCATGTATGTATGTATGTATTTATATACAATAAATAAATTTCTTCTTCTCCTCTTCTTCCGAAAAGCAAACTCCATCCGTATTCTATCGACAATTTCTCCCGAATTGCCATCGTCTCTGTTTCCGCCGGAAGCTCGTCCATTTGGCTTCTTCCCTCACAATAATCAGGAACAATACTTCCCATCAGCTCATTTCCTCCCGAGGAAATTCCATCTATCGTCACCTCGTCTCATCTTTTTCATCTGTTTCTTATCTCACTTTTGTTTCTATTATTCTCCTTTCGAAAACTACGTCAGTCTTAAAGACTAGAAGTAAGTCTTCTCGGGTTCTATGGAAATCCAGCGCAACCGTCATAACCTTGAAGATAAGCCGTGAAAAGTACAGCCGAACCGTATCACTGGTCCAATTGAATCTTCGAATCCTATTCCCGGAGTATTTAATCCAGGCAAAGAACGTCTAGCTACGCCTCGGAACCGCTCGAGCATTCATCGGCTTCCGGATCGATATGTTCTTCGTCGTCGTCCTCCTCGTGATGATAATCACCCGTTTCTTGTTGCCATTTACTCACGTGATGAGTATTTTTGTTATTACTACCGTTATTGTTAGAGTTTGTACCACCGGTGCCTCCTCCACCACCTCCGCTCCCGTTGCTACCGTTCCCGGATTGCTGCTGGGTCTTAGCTTCCTCCTCTTGCTGCATCCGTTTGTGTTTCGTTCGTCGATTTTGAAACCAAACTTTCACCTAGAATCACACAAGAAGTACTCCGTTTTAAAAAATGAATGAAATAAAATCTATCGTTAATATCCTACAACGATGAGGGTAAATATTGTTGGAAGGATATGTGATATATAGCTTTTCTCTCTTTCATAACTTTAAGTATCCTCGTATATATGTCGGTACACATATTTCAGGGTTACTTGTGACGGAGGTTAATCCGGGTCTTGTCAAAACCACATTTCACCCTTCGGATGGTAGACAAACATCTAAGCTTCCCATCGATACAATACTGATTTTCCGCGTTGATAGTTTCAAACAGGATATCTCTCTCTCTCTCTCTCTCTCTCAAAAACCCTTTTTCAAAAAGAGGAAGCAGCCTCGTTGTGACAATACAACGCAGTCAATCCGAGAACAATGGAGGCGCGTTCTGGCTTTCACTAGACCTTCTTCCTTCTCTTCATCGAGCATTTGTGCAAGAGAGTGTTGTACACGAAGCGTATACACGCTCCCCCTTCGGGAGGAAAGTGTTAAATGGAAGAGAATCCTATGCAACCCCTATTGTAAACGAATAAACTCATTCAAAGATGAAAACTTTGAATAGTTACCGATTAACGAGAAAAAGTACGTTTCAAACGAATGATAGAAGTAAAATACAGTTGATACAGTGGATTAAGTGTTGAAGAATATTGCTCATCCATGTGAGAATTAAAGGAGATTCAGCATTAGTGAACGGTCCCTCAGCGACTGGGACACTTAACGAGTGATTAAGAGGGCAAATAGAGAACGAGAAGAGAAGAAACGATCCCCTTTCATCTCCTCCCCATAAAATTAACTCCGAAAAGGTTTTTCATCCCTTCTTTTCCTTCACCACTCTGTCGTCGATGTCCCTTTAGGATCCCGTACTTTTGGTACATGTATCAGTTTAATCGAGTTGCTCCCTCTCTTTCTCCCTCCCCCATTTCATAATCACCCTACCCGTATAAGGTGGTTTAGGGGTTGAGTTGCTATGGTTACACAGGGATCTAACCAGCAGCCGATTGGAGGATCACTACGCACGCGGGAGAGAAATACCCGGCCATTTGTTTCTATCTCCTAACAGAGCCAATGCGGCTTGTTCTCTGTGCTCTCAAAGGGGATGAACTTTCCCATACTTCATTTTTCTTTTCTACCATTTTCTTAAAAAAGATTTACTATTAATTCTATATCAAACTGAAATCGTTCTCGGGGTACGATCATTCATTTTCAATTCTTTCGAATATGATTTCTACACTGATAGCGTCTTCATTATGATCTATGTATAAATAATTGGATTAAATATAGAATCATTTTTATTTCTCATACGTGCGAGAAGATTTCCAGGAGAATTTATGAATTATATTGAGTTCGGATATAGCGACGTTAATCTGTATTTATTGTATTCTACGATCCTACGTGCAAGTATTTAACTGCGGACGATTCTTCTCAATGTGTCTTACGATGTATCAAATCTAATCGCTCTTGCTTCGGCTCAACGACTAGTTTCAACGACGTAATTAGCATACTCGTGGCATTACACTTCCCGTTGTGGCAAAGATTTCTGAAATTATTCACACACTTTTAGACTGAAACACCGTTCCACGCTCGTTCTATAGGGTCCAAAATTTATATAATTATACAATGATGACCGGAAAAACCGAATTAATATCCTGTATTCTGATCATTTATAGCATAATTTTCAGGATATTAAGTGTGGAGTGTTTAATACATTTTATCGACATGCTTCATTGAACGCAAGATATAATTATGACAGCATTTCAGGTGTGATAAGTAACATTGATTTTGATCTAACGTCAAAAGAATGTGATTTTATTTTATGATATTAATATGAGTTTTATCATAAATCATTCTGTACTGTGATAATGAGTCAAAATAGTTACTACTTCCATCGAATGGACCAGTACGTAGGCGATTTGGTATCAGAAATGACATCCCTAACAAGATTTCTCGATCTTCCCCAACAAATAATTTAAGAGATAAAAACGTGGAATCCCCACTACTGATCTGAACAACCGCATGCGTGTTCGTACGATAACAATGAGAACGCAGGGCCTGAAGACAGATACTCAGCAATCTGCTCGTGTCTAGGAAAGAAGAAGAAGGAGAAGAAAAAGAAGAGAAAGAACAAGAAGACGAAGGTATAGAGCTGCCGTAATTGAAGCTGCTTCTGAAGAACGCACTCAAATGACAGGCGAACACCTTATACGCAAAACATACTACATACTACATATATATGCGAAAGATCTCAACCGTGAAAGTCGTATAAGCGAGGCACGTGTAGAGGATGTATTTCTGTGTATCGCTTCTTCGACCTGTTTATTTATCCAAGGCACACAGGTGTTCCTTTGGCAGAAACAAGAATCACAGGTAAACAGCCGAGCAGGCATACCATGGTAAACGTACGTCTTGAAATCTGCCAAACGGATACAAAAATACACCATAAAGATTTCAACTGCTTGTAATTTCATAAAACAGGGATGATGGAAGTTTCATATCATACCGCAACATCTCAATTATATGTAACATTTTTAACAAAGATCTTTGTTCGATTTATCAATCTTTATGAAAACAACGCGAGGAAAAAATACAGCATCACAGCGAATGACAAAAAAATGTATATATACTGATATGAAATAATCCCTTGGGATCGAGATCAATATGATCAGGTCACGCTCGAGACATTACTTTTAATCCCCTATACATGACCATCCTCTTCCCTCCGAATCCCTTTTGATCCGCGACTCCCAACCATACGGGGAACGACTAAATAAACTCAACTCAATATTATTTTTCAATTGCCGTTTTCCAGTGCGCAATGACACCGGCGTATCACGTGTATACCCATACAAGGAGAAAACCCTCGACAATGCAAACGTGCAACAAGAACTCCATATGTATACACACACATGTATAGCTTCATACAGAATTGTATGGGGTGAAAGAACAGCAGGAGGACGAGTAGGAGGAAAACGGGGTGAGATGTTTTGTTAGGATGAAATTGCGCGTGATCTAACGGCAGCGAATGAAACATTTTTCAGAAGGGAATCGAAACTAAACATCATTTTGTAACGGATATCTCGTTTGGGGGATGAATCGTTGATCGATGAATTTGATTCTGTGGAACGATACCAATTGCGTGGTAATGTGTTTGGAGACAATATCAGATCATACGTGAACACAAGGAGTATAAAATGAGTGATAAAATAAGATTAAAGTTAAAATTAATAATATATATATATATACAGCATGCGATGAAGAACGATTAGTTTGTTCTAGAATTGAGAAAAGAATAGTTCCAAAAGCGAATAAATAAAATATAATCGATGAATATAAATATAGGTATGCAGGAGAACTGATGCGTTAGCGCATGCACGTACTAGATCTCGAACAGTTCAACTCGGATGTATTTTCAAGTCTTGATTTTGCACGTTTATTAAGTGAATTAATGCGACCCGTTTCTCGATTATATTCACCTATCCCCCCGAGTGTATGGCCATAGAGAAATACGAACGAAAGGAGGCAAGTCGGCAGGCTTGGTATTAATTTCCATTAGCGAATATCCAATTTCCTGCGGCCATACAGTCGCGCGATTCGAGTATATGTATGGGTTGGCAGTTAAAAGGCAAGCGCAATCACAGCCGATCGCAGTTCCCGTACTGCCGGTAATAAAATTAATTATGTTCAACGAAGGACATGAAATTAAATTCCATCAAAAGTTTTTGACACATCGATAGTATAGTTTTTTGTGCTTACGAATTGAAACGTTCGAACATTAAACATTTGTGCTTGTTGGGAACAGAGGTTAAATATTCATAGGAAGAGAATGAATCCCAAGATGGTCGAGTTTCTGCGTTTGGAAAGAATTCAAAGATGTTCTTTTTTTTCAAACGCAATCTCCAATCTGGAAGGCAAATCCGACGGTAGGTATATAAAAGTGAGGTATAAAAGGTAAGTACATCTGTACACAAGAAGTCGACGACAGTGACGAGCCAGGATCGTGACTAGAAAATCAAGGAGTCATCCTCGATTCCCCTCTCTTAGACACTTCGTCATCAACATAAGATTACGAGGATCGAAGAAGCCGAAGGAACAAAACCGATGACCGCACCTACCACTATCGTCTTCACCGATCTATCCTTTATCGAATCACAAAAAGTTTCGTATCAAGTTTGGTGCATGACGCCTTTTTCGCTTGATTTCAATCAAGTGTACCGGTGGTACACGGAGAAAAATGCAGGTCGAAAATATAGTAATCTCTAATGAAAATTCGAGAATATTTCTTAAAATCTAAGAGTATTTCTTCAATGCATAATGAAGATAAGAAGGTTCACATTTTTGTGGAATTATATTCCAAAAACAATGAAAGATTATCAATATTCAATAAAAAATAGAGAAACATATGAAATTTCCAAAAGTCGCGCGTAAAATTTAACAAAGACAATAACAAAATTTCAATATTCCCAAATTCTTATCAAAGATTACTATATTTTCGACCTGTATTTTTCGCCGTGTACCGAGATTTCAAACTTTCTGGGATTTATATATAATTTATTCATCGTCTCCATGTTGCACTGAGAGAAATTGACTATTTGAGGACAACTATAGCGATAATGTGAATATATTCACATTCAGTATTCGCAACTATATAAAGAATTATGGTAACTTGTTTATAGTAATGAAAACTATTTATACAACTGCATTAACTATAAAAAGCGTAGTCTATTTCATACTGAAAGAATTGACATTTGATGTTATCGGAAAATATGTTGGAAATCCGTTTCAATTGAACACAATGAAACAAGTTATTACCTTAAATCATAGGTTCGAACAACAACAATTGATGAATAATCGATGCTTCACGGATCACTCGAACAGTCTTTATAATAGAGCGTGATCACTGGTTTTTGAGCAATTTTATGTAATTACATACTCTCGAGTCCAATTCAACAGTCGTTAATTGTTGCGACTGATTGATTCATTGAATGCATAATGATATCTATAATGACGATCGATCTCAGCATCAATTCATATCACAGTTGTAAATTTGTAATATTGTTACAAATTAAAAGCGTGTAGTATGCTAATCGTAACATCACGCGTGCTGTTACGCAAAAACAATTCGTACTTGTGGAACGATTTCACGATAACGATACCACAAAATAATTTGAAATTGTAAACTTTTCAAGTAGGAGAACAATTTTTCAGATCAAATTTTCTGCGCGCAAAGGTTGAACTTGAGAAGCCGAAACGTCACGCGCATTCAAGTTTTTCTCGATGTTTCGTCGGTGAATCACCCGTCATTCGTGCAGGGCACGCAAATAGGCGTTACGCTCGTGTACGAGGGCGGTTATTTGTGATTCTTCCAATTCAAATTGGCACATCGGTTCTATCCAACATTTATACGCGAATGGAAATTTATTTTTCGAAACTGTTTGGGTTAACTTCGATTCTACTTGGATTTTGCGAAGGATGAAGAGAATACTTCGCTGTGCGAAAGAAGAAATGTACGGCTGATGTAATCATACACCGAGAGGAAGGTACCAGCTGAATTTTAGGTGGCGTCGATAAAAGTCTAGTTGTCTGAAATAGAAATGGAAAATTCAGCTGTAACGAATGAAATTTATTTGGTTTAACGAAATTTTTATTGACAGGGACTAGATTTTCCTAGCTGTCTGATATTTAATTAAACCCTTTTTCTCAGTGTAGATTGGAATACACAAACGAAAGGAATTCGTTGAGGCAGCTGCTCGCTGTTTTCTTTCACTTTTTGCGCTGCTGAGATAATTGCGGGTGTAGCTATTCGTTAGCTGTAATGCAAGAATTCGTAGCTGAACGGAGAAAATAAAATCCACAGGGATAGCAGAGTGTAATTCTAATAAAGTGCTGTCCTAATCCTCATAAAAATCATTGTATTTTTTCATAATTCTTATACAAGTTTCAATTCCTAGAAAAAATTATGAAAAAGTCTCATCATTTCTCTACGAATTAGAACTTTTATGAGGAATTATGAAATAAGATAACAAGATTTCCGCTAAGGGTAACGGCGAATTATTTTTGGAACCCGCTAAATTCTCTGTATTATTGTATATCAAAGATTGAACAAATTCAACTGAAGGGGTCAACATGTTTTGCTGTAACTTCGTGTGTGGCATCATGATTTTAGTGGAATACGTGGATAGCGATATTTGTTGCGGTAGGTATATTCCTCGTTATAACAGCTCATACGGTAGCTATGCCGTCTAATAACTACACGGAAAAAATAATTCAGCTGCAGCAGCTAAGTAGCTAGCACGGACACGGACAGCCATTAAATTCCCGTGTAGAAAAAAACAGTTTGGCGTCAAGCTGGTGGAAAAGTGTCGCAAGAATTTTGCGACACGTATGAAAGAATAGGGCAGAGATACGGGAATGATCTTGACAAAAGTATGGGAATTGAAATTTTCCCATACTTGTTCCATACCTTTAACAGATTCACAGGATCTTACACTAGTCTCGCAGGAATATGGCAGAGTCCCAAATCCCATACCTTTACCCAAATCTTCCCTGTATCTTGGACGTATGCTTTTATAAGTATGCGATAGTCTTGCGAGACTCTTCTTGCAAGACTATTGCAAAGATCGACGCCAGACTGTTTTTTTCCACGTGGGTTGGCTCCTGCAGCTAGATTTTAACTGTTACTGCAAAAAAATTTGCATTTGTAGTCAATTTATTTGCGGTAACAGCTTAAATTTAGCTGCAGGAGCTAATTTAATGACTGTCCGTGTCCGTGCTAGCTACTTAGCTGCTGCAGCTAATTTATTTTTTCCGTGTAGCTCGTGGAGTTGGCTTTTGATCGTCTACTCTGTACAGAGGAAAAAAACTTGCTGCCGCAACAAATCAAGTTATTGCATATGTACACTGAGAACCCAATTTTTTCGATTCAAAGAAAATTTCTTTGCCCTCGTTTTCAATGGGAAAGATAGTTAATTTCAATGAGAAAATTTTTCATGAATTGAAGTTATATTGTTCGAATTCAAGAAAGAATATATTCCTCTCTCAATTCGGAAATTTTTTGTTTCAATTGGATGAAAAATTTTTCTATTAAAAAAAATATTTATTAGAACGAGGGTGTAGAAAATCTTCTTTCAATGTAAAAATTTGGGTTCTCAGTGTAATGGCAAATAGTTTTACTAACGTAGCTGAAAATTCGCTGCTATAACCAATTTGAGAGAGCTAAGTTTTCGGTATTGAACACGCAGAGAAAAATTCTTGCTGAAAAAGCGATTCCGAGAAATTTGATTTGCTAAAATAGCAAAACGGTTGCTGTTACAGCAACATTTTCTAGTCTCCTGTATATCTACAGTTCCGGATTGCTGAATGACAAGCCTTGTTAAAAGATCAAGATTTTTGCTGTTATAGCAAATGTTTTGCCATATCAGTGAAGCAAATTCTCGAGGCTTGCTGTTTCAGCAACTTTCTCTCTCTCTGAGTGGATATAGAATGGCAAACAAGTTTAGTTGGAGAAGTCGACATTTATTATTATGTTTCGTAGTGCTGACTGCCTCAAAAACAAGTCATGTCTACGTTTGATGTGATCGTTTGTGACAGCAACTCCATCAGCACAATGTTCACATCGCTACGTCTATCGTCGCTACTGTTTCTGGGTAGGACAATGCAGACTTGCTTGATTGTTAATTCTCCTCTTATCTTCTGATAACAACACCAAAAAAAAACGAAATTTTCTGATGTAGCGAAATCATATTTGCCTGTCTCCCTTTCTGCTGGAGGAACAAATGATTGGTTAAGAAAGCAGATAATTTGCCAATTATTCAACTGTAGCGACGAATTATTTGCTGAGGTAGCAAAATTTTGAGTATTACATAAAAAACAGCAAACAAATTTAGCTGGAATAGTTAACATTCTTTGCTGTAACAGTTACAAAATCATTGTAATATTTAACAATATTGCTGTCGCAGCAAATAATTTGCTATTCCAGCAAGAAGCCCCTACCGAAATCAAATTTCGCTGTCACAGTGAATTTTTTCCTTCTTACATATAAATCACTGAAGCACTGACAGTTGAGCACTTTTTGCTGGGACAGGGAATTTTTTAATAACAACGTTGCAAATAATTTGCAAATAATTGATATAAAAATATGTATATAGAATAACAAACAAATTCAGCTGAAGAAGTCAACCATTTTTCCTGTGACAGCTAAGAAATTGCTGCCATAGCAAAAATTTGATGTTACAAATCAAATCAGATTTTCCTGTTTACAATGGAGTTTTCCCTCAAAACAGGGCGACAGCGAAGTTTTTGTATTCAAAGAACTTTTCCCTACGACATGGTAAAAAAAAATATAGTAATTTTTCTACGAACGGGAGACAGAATTCACTACTGAAATCAGGAAAAGCTTCCCATCATTTATACAATGTCCTGTCCAATCAAATCATAGTGAAAAGTTTTTCATTTATGGAAGAACTTTGCCCCCTCCAATTATTTTTTACAGTGTACGCCAGATCTCGGATAACGTCGTTAGGTGCTCATAAAACATCAACTCAACATGATTATAACTTCCAGTCGGGTATTTATTGGTCTATGAATGATATTTAGTTGAAAAATAATTCTTTTATGGTTTTTAGAACATTAGGATAAAAAATATCAGGAAATGAACGTTTATTACCACGACAACTCCAAGGATGTATATCGAAGAACTAGTTTTGAACGATCGTTGTCGTGTGCAAAACATCTTCTGCTGTAAATCTTTCCACATGAAAATAAATGGAGAGTGAATTTTGACTAGAAATATCATGGAATAAACCATACTCTGTGAATCTGAATCAATGAAAAGTGCTGGAAATCAACGGGATTTCTTAGTTTTAAAGAATGAAAATTATGAAATATTTGTTCTCCTATCCCTCAGTTTGTTTTTCTATCGAAAATATCATGATTACAATCATTCTAATCACTCTATCTGGGCCTTCCAAGGTCTTTGCGAGGGATTTGCAATGTCTGAAGAATGACAAGAGTGATTTTTGCCACTTCGAAAGCACTGCTCTATCTTTTGAATGATGAATTCTCCAAGAGATAGAGGAAAAGTCTACCTAATGTTAGATACCACCATTTTTAGGATCATGTATAATTCATTCTCACTGTGTACTAAAATAGTTGTGAGATTTGAAGAACAATTGGGACATTTTGTACACGCAAACCTATTCGCACGTCAATACTTTTAATGAGTGTATCAAAATTTTCCGAGTTAATTAATAAATAAAAGATTAAAATGAAACTATTCACCCAAATTCAGAAGATTTTAGTATTTCATGTATAACCAAATTATCTGTCATTGTAGTTCGAGGCTAGAGGAGATAAACAGACAAAACAAATTTCAACTGATTATTCACACAATCAGAATATTCTATTCATATCGCGTACCTTGATAGTTACCGATATTAATTAACATATCCTTTTGTAAGCATTTTTCCCTTCTTCGGTAAACGACATTCATTGTTACTACTTGAATGGTTCAAAGTTTGAACAGACATTTACGAGTCATGACTTGAGAGTTATGTCGTATAAATAACAAACCTAATACACAAAGTGTGTCTCAAGGAAATTTTCATTCACTTTAAATACCGAATGATTAAGCGAACAATACGTATCTCACATCTTGGAGTTATTTATTTGAAAAATGGATTTTTAAAATTCTGTCGTTTGAATGCGGGAAGCTGTTCAAGACCTATCAATTACGATAAGGTGATGAAGTGGTATTGGTAGAAGAGAGAATCGAGATATTGATGTTCTAGAGTAACTGGTTTTACACATGGCACACATTTCCAATCCCTTCGGAATATTCTTTCAAAATTCCACGTTGTTGAGGAGGATAACAGTGAATGAACAATCAATCCTTCTAGCATCTTATATTCTTCGAAGCATCGAATTTTCGGCTTCGATTTGTCCTAATCATCATTTAAATGATACTTGAAATTCGAATTTGCCTTAATGATACTGTTATTCCTGAGAATTATTGAGAATCGCTCACCATTGAGCATCATAAAAAAACTGTGTCTGAATGACACGTACGCGTATATGTATATACATATAGTATATCGTATGACAGTTCACAGTGTGTTCACGATTCGCAATGCTTTATTCTTAGTCCAGCGACGACGCGTCTCATTATGCATAGAAAATCTGTACGCGACCTGCATAATATGCAAACTTTTCTTGCCATTACCGTCCACGCCAATGTAATATGGGCGTGATTCGACGAACAACCATATAAAATCCCGATTGAGTATCAAAATTGTTATGAAATCTTCCTCGAGTCGCCGACATATTACGTTCTGGTATTTTATCGATAGCGAATAGTTCATTATCGATTCTATTCTCAAACGAACAACGATTTCTAATAGGGAGTTTATGTCGTAAAAATATTTCTGTTTCAGTTCTGTGAGGACTGTTTCTTGATATAAGGAATAAAGAACAACTTTCACTATTAGAAATAATGTACGAATAGAGACGATGATCGTGGCTGGATAATGAATTCGAGAAGCATATTATATCTTTGTAATATAGGTATAATATAAAAGACTACGTTGAAGGAAAAATTCTCATTTTTTTCTCCCCAGGAATGTCTCGTTAGCATCTTTTTTTCCAAGATACAAAGGGTATTCTTTTGCGGTAAAATATACAGAGTTTTTGAAACGTATTCGTGAATATTCATTATTATTCTATTCATCTATGATCTATCGATTATCATTTTGATGAATAATTTCCAAGATCGTTCGTGGAAATTAATAGAAAATGAAATATCACGATAAACGATTGAATCGAACAACAAATGATGATGTAACGAACGAGAAAGCACAAATCCATCGTCATTGATCTATCGGTCGTCGACTGGTACCCCTATCGCATAATGCATCATGTGCTAAGTAATAAATTAATAGGAAGTAATTCTTCACGGATCGACAACAATCGTCATTAAGTTCCACTTATGGGTAGGGAAAATCAGCACCACCGCCTTTGTTCACCTGTTTAGACACTAACATCAATACGCTTCCGTATAACCTATTACAGGCACTCGTAGAGAGCATTCAAGTCACTATCTTTCAATTTACATCTTTTGTTCAGTTAAACCAGTCGATATCACACGTCTGTCTTTAATAACGTAACGCAATTAAGGTTACTGCTTGCTGCTTAACTGCTAATTGTACCCACTGTGTTTGTTCTCGTCATTGATCCATGTACAATAAGGCTCGCAATGAAAATTTAACCATATCTATTCTCACATTTAGTGCCTATTGACTCATTTCATTCGATGAGAATCTTTACGGTATCATGGTTCGTTGAAATAATGAGACTGATATTAAAACACATGTGTTGATCTCCCCTCAAATGAAAATTCATAAGTTTCCACGGAAATTATTTGGAATCTCAATTACGTTCCCGTATTTGACGAGAACGCCACGGAGAATGAAACGTGTACCATAACGCGACAAACGTTTTATTCAGCATATCGTTGAAGAGGTTTCGTTCGTTGCATAATCTATTTCTGAATTTCTTCATGTACAACGTGTATGTACCCGCGAGCATATTGATTTTCATATTTTTCATCTCCTCTCCCGAGTAGAAGTTCAAGTACGTTTGAATATAAACACGCATGCAAACGTACAATCACATGCATAAATCTTGGCGAGATGCATATAAAGAGACGGTGAATATAACGCACGCGACCCGGCGCCCCTCATTAAGGCTCTAATTATGTACGATTAGAGTTGAAATTACCGAGAATACATTACAACTACATAAAATTACCGAATTCTGATCACGCAGAGAAGAGGCACCAATCTCGTTGTTAGGAAATCCCGTATTGTCTGCAGTGCGTGCGAAATCTTATAAACTGCTCTTGGATTTTGCACGCCTTCGTGTGGAGATTCTCGAGATTCGTGAATCACCGAGAGCATAAAAGAAATGTTAAGCTCGATATTTTGAATTTCATCAATCAAATTGTTCAAGATCAATAATTTCGTAATAATATATAGTTGATGCGATTAAAAGATTCCAATGTTTTGAGGTACACTGATGAATGAGTTGCGCAATCCAATATGTGGCGAACAATGTTCCGTGCGGTAAAAATCATTTGAAATCGTAATGAATGTCAAATGATGAATCAGATAGCACGTACCGAAAGGGAACCGTGTTTCGCATCTACAGTGAAAATCTAACACAAAAACGTTGGCGTGCGAGCTATGACTTTTAATGTGCATGTGTTACAAATGCATTACGCTGGATGAAAATGAATTGGAACGAAATTATTGATAATTGAAATTCATAAAAAATTCCCCAATAGTTGACATCATTGATTTATCGCTTCCCGTTCTTCCTCCGCGAGAAAATAAAATGAACATTATTTGTGAATCGAGGGAACAGAGGCCAGAGGAATGATCGTTACGAAAAAAAAAAAAAAACTGAAACTGCAGAAAATATTTGACCCGTCAATGATAATGAATTGCAGTAGAGTATAAAGTCATGGAGAAACGAAAATGGCCCCGGCAATCACAACGCCATTTTATACGGCTACACAATGCTACCAAGTCCTTTCAAAAATAATCTCCCCTCCACGTATGATTTTCAATTGAATACATCACTATAAGTGCTAACCCCCATTACACACAGGAAAAATACATCTGCAAGGACTTAAGCACACATTTCATGCTCATGGCCAATCTCATATATTTTATATTCTTCCCGGCGTACACACATACTTACGTAAAAGTTGGTAATCATGCGCGTATATTCGAGTACATGCAGAAGGGGGTATAAAGAAAAAACACGTGGGCACGCACCCCTTGGTCAAGAGATTAGCATATCAATCGTCTCGTTATGAACACGCATGTGTGAATATGCGAATATAGGATGTACAGTCGATATATACAGTTTCGTTCCTTGCCCACGCCATTAAAGTCCATTTTAATGCCTCGCTCGTATTAAGAGGATGATCAATGCCAATGCTGGAGTACAGGAATCTTTCATACGAAAAAAATTACTATCTGCCAAAAGGTTTAAAGTTCTGAGAGAGAGAGAGAGAGAGTATTCTTGAGAAAGAATGCCAATCGCTTCCAGAGATTTTAATCCATCATTTTTATCATTTTAACGAAAGTCTGAGGATCGTCTAGGTGAGATATTATTGTGTTCTTAAAAAAACAGCTTTGAATGAGGCAGAAAAAATGCTTGTTGAAATTCGAAATTTTTACGTTCGTTGAGTAGTTTGTGAAAGTTCTCACCTGTGTTTCCGTCAACGATAATGCTTGAGCCAACTGTTTCCTCTCGGCCCCGACAACGTAATGATTCTTCTCAAAGGCATGTTCTAATTTCAGTAATTGACTCGGGCTGAACGCTGTCCTTATTCTTTTTGGTTTCCTAAAAGGTTGTAAGAGGAATCCTGGGATATCAGGACCTGGAATAAATAAATAAAGTCCAAATGAAATTCCTGGATTATTAATAATCGTTATAAATTCTGCGTTTTTGAAAATCAGGTAACTTAACTAAACTCAGCTAAACTCGTATATACTGGTAAATACAATGAACATTCTATTTGATTTGACATTTGATTTCACATTCTTGGGTAATAATTGAACGCTGAAAGATGATTCTTCCTTTAAGGGGATACTAGTGCTTGAATTTTCTATGATTTGTGGGATTTTCAATGATTTGAAATCTTTTTATTTTATGGACACTTTAATACGGAAATTGGTCATCGAAAATTCGACCTTGGAATTCAAATTTCCACCTCTGCGAGAATCTATTGGAAAGATGCTGTTAAAATTCGAAGTAAATCGGAGACAAATTGTTGAAGCGATTTGTGAGGTCAAATCAATAACGTGATTTCGGAAAAAACGAGTTCAAAGTTTCACACGTAGTTTTTTGGTTTTCAAAAAAACTGGTTTTTGTTACTTTGACATGTATACTAATTGTAGTTTTTATACGAAAAAAATTTATAAATATGCTCCTCGTGTTGAGCTCTTTACAGTGGCTGTATCCTTAAAAGAATCTATTCTAACACAAATAGTCATCCCACAAATATGTTGTAAACATTTGAATTGAATACTACTATGTCCAAAAAATAAGGTAACATAGCATTCATTTTCAAAAATCTTCATTTATTCTCCCAAAATTTAGTGTAAGCCGGTGCATTGTCGTGGTGCAAAAACCAAGAGTTGTCTCGCCACAATTCCGGTCTCTTTGGGCGACTAGCTTCACATAAACGACGCATAACGCTCAAATAATATTCTTTGTTAACAGTTTGACCCGGCGGAATGAACTCAAAATGCACAACACCACGATAATCGAAGAAAACAGTCAACATAACCTTGATCTTTGAGCGACTTTGGCGCAGGTTTTTTGGTTTTTTCTCACCTTTAGCGCCATATTCACTTGATCGATCGGTTGTTTCCGGACCGTAAGCATGAATCCATGTCTCACGTACCGTAATAATGCGTTTCATTTTGTCCTGATAGTCAGGAAGCCTTGTTTTACACACTTCAACGCGACGATGTTTTTCCAGGAAATTCAGTGTTTTCGGTACCAATCGAGATTTGACGCATCTGAGGCCCGAAACATTCTTCAAAATGGTATTGACTGATCCTTTTGAAATGCCAACGTCATCAGCAAGATCTCTAATTGTTAATCGACGATTCACGAGCACCAAATCTTTGATTTTCTGGACGTGAACTTCGTCAGTTGAAGTTGATGGTCGACCGGGACGCTTTTCGTCTTCTTGTATTTCCGCAGCTATTTAAATCGGCCCCAAATCAAAATCACAAGTCAAATCTTTGACCGCCAAAGCTAGTTATACTTTATCCCTAGTATCATCTTTTTTCTAGTGCTTTTTCTTTCCTTCGGATTCCATAACTCAAATGGTCTGGGCTCCAGCCAATTTGAGAGCTGGTGACCCATTGTTTGCGTTCTACTTCAGTAACTGTCTTGATAAGGGACTTCTGTGTATCAACATTACTCACAATGAAAGTGCAAGCACCGACGGTATTAGTTAAGATCTCTTATACGGATGTTGCACAGGTAGAGCACAATCTGACAAGATTTTGGAGGATTCGACAACTCTGCATTCGTCGCGTATTGTGATATTTGACTCTCTTGTTAGTTCGGCCTTGTAATGCGCTCCACAATATTATCGTAATTCGATAAGGCTCTTTCGAAGAAAGCATAGCATTTGTCAAAGCAAATTTCACACAATCTCGAATATTTAATATATTCCATCGCGATTTTCAATGTAGCTTAATTTTGACAAGAGTCCAATTGTAACTGAACGGTGGAAAAACTTGTGAATATTTAAAAACGTAAAAAAACAGATATATCGTCCACAGTCCTTTTGGACTTCCTGTAGACATCCTGCATCGTCTCGACGCCAAGTACACGATCAACCGAATTCAATCTCTTCAATGCAAATTCAATAACACGAAATCATACGAAAGTGCATCAATTCACGTTTCTTCGTACAGCTCATCGTGCGGATAGAATGAATTTTGTAATCTGCAATTTTCATCGATGCAAGGTACAAGATTTCTCATCGTTAAGGTTACGTGTTTATTTCTTTTCATGTAATTGCCTTGAATTTTCTTCATCAAGTTATTACTCTTGTAATGTGGGGGAGAAAAAAAGAATCGATAACGATCCCATTGAAATTACAGCAACGTGTTAGAATACGAACGCAAGAATTTACCATAACCCTCGGTCATAATCGCAAGAATGTTGCTCGCACGTGGAAATGCATCATCTCCCTTAAATGAGCTTGTACACGCATACACGATATGGCCACTGAATGGCATTCACGTGTGAGTTTAAATCCAACTTTATTCTCCGTTTTATTTTGTATATAAGTATTTATATAAGAGATACATCGCAACACGCAAACGAGAAACATGACATTCCGTAATTATTCCTACAGTTCGGTGGATGAATCGGTGAAAAAAATTACATTTCTGTAATACCGTTCCACTTCTATAATGATCGTTTCAAATATATTCTACGATTCCAGAAAATATTCATTCAACCATGGAGCTGACGTATACAGCATGCTTTTAGGATGCACAGAAGTTTCTCTTCGCCATTCTATACGTAAAGATAAGAAATAGGTATAGGAAACATGAGTTTACGGACGATTTGATATCACCGTCGTCGCGTTACAACGATAAAATCTTGGACCGTTTTTTTTATTCCTTGCAAAATGCCGGAACGAGGATTTATAATGACATCTAAATGGAGAAGATTAAAAATTGCAACCTGTGAAAATGAAGCATATAAGCGGTTGAATGTGTGGCGAGATCAATTCTCTTTATCTCATAGAAAGAGAGAGAGGGAGAGAGAGAGAGTTAACAAGTATGTTGCTTCTATGAGCTTCCTAGATGTAGCCGAAGGCTCAAAAACGATTCCGTTTTACTTGGATAAGACACTTCGAAGAAGGAGAAGAAGAGGAGAATAAAGAGACGAAGATGAAGAAGAACACGAAAGAAGATGAGAGTTGGACGGCCTGTAATTACGAGAATCTCTTCTTCTCTCTTCTCGACTCTTTTCCCTTCTCTCGCAGCTGAGACGCCCAGAGCGACTCGAAATTACTCAAAAATAAGACTAAATGGTATAAACGTATCAAATTATATGCCCTTCTTTGCTGCAGTTTCTGCAACAGTACTGCGGGCGCGGTATATCAATAATCATCATCATAAGAAAAATAATGATAATAACGAATCCAAAAAGAAGCGAAAAAACCGGCCAACGGCCAGGAAAGAAGGATACGATTTATCTGGAAATTTTCTTCGGAAGACCCCATCGTGAGAGGGCTAATGCGTTTTTAATTGTTGCTAAGCGTGCGACGTCGATGCTCACTTTAACGTGTTGTATGTGTAACGTGCAAAACAACAAAACAAAAGGATGACACAAATAAAAGTTGAAATTTCGTCGGATGATTCCAAGATAATAAGATTATCCATTTATTTATAGTATAACTTCTGCGATTCCTTTGTGGGGAATGTTTTTCCCTTACATGAATTATTTGTCAAATTTGAGGAAAAAGAATCGTTATAATTTTACAGAATTTTCTTCGAGTAATGGAGAAAAGAATGATTTCAAATGAGATTTTCTTTAGAGACATCCAAGAGCTTTGATTATCCAATTATTCGAATTCAACTGATTATTTTTCAAAATGATACTATTCATCGGATACCATTGAGAATTGGATTAATCATCTGAAATATCACTGTGAAAAGAAATCATTCAGACGTCGTACAAGCAGGATATGTAAGGTATGTAATAATTTAGGCCTGTTGAAGAGCAAAAAAGTGAAAGGAGATAACTGAATCGTTGAACCACCACTTATTTTGTACTTAACTAGATTATGAAAGAGTATTATATTGAGTAAGTTTTCACGAGACTATTATATGATGGATACTTATTGATAATTATAGGTATACATTCTTAATGTATGGAAATAAATCTATTCGAACAAGTGATACGCGGGAAGAGAAATTCACTAAATGTAATTTTATATAACGTTCATTGATGCCATGGAACACCACCTCTCGTGTAGTTAGTGATATAAAACGTTCTGTGACGTGAAGAATGGTTTTGTAACTGAACGATTTCATTATATCTTGTGACTGATCTCTGGCGGAAGATGCCTGTTTGTCAAAGAGAATATCATTTCATTGTTGGCATATTCAAATCAAAGGAGTTATGGGTTGCTTTGATTTGGAGCAAATGATAAAACCTGTGAAATAATTTTAAAAACCCTCATCGGTAGAGGCGGCTTATTGAGGCTCTACTTTCTGAACCAAGGGAAAATGTTCTTTTTATCTAGTGAATATTTTTGGATCACTCTTTTAGACTATTCTAGAAAATATCTAAAAGATATTTCTTTGAGTGTTCCGGAAGACTTCTACACAAATGTTTATTTGGTATTGTCTAGTGGTTTTCTTACACCGCATTCTTTGCACAGAGAAAACTGGTATAGTAAAATATGAACGGACCAAACATTGGTCACTACAATCAATCGCATTGTTGTTCTCATTGAACGTATCGTTAGTTTAATTTAGTTTGGTTAGTTAGCGTATGGTCATTTAGATTGAGCCGTTTAGCTCTTATGATTGCACAGTTTGCTCTGTCCATATTTTACTATTCGCTCAGCGATTATCACTATTCCTTTTCCTTCGTGTAGGGTAAAGTGAAGATATTTAATGCACTGAGAAAAAGTATTAGTTGCCATTATCTAAGAAAATTAGTAACATAACGTCTTAACTATTTTCGTTTAGTATCACTCACTAATCGAGATTACTTGATTTTTAGTAAACACAACTATTTCTCACAACTACTTTTTAATAGTGAGCTACACGCATCGTTGGTTCAATTGAGCGTATCGTAATTTCGATTGAGTCGTTTAGTTATTTTGATTGCGCAGTTTGGTCTGACCATATTTTACTATTCACTCAGTAATTACCACTATTCCTTTTTCTCCGTATGGTTCCTAACCAACCAATTTTGATTTGGTTTGGTTTGGTTTGGTTTGGTTTGGTTGGTTGGCTTGATTGGTGATTGTGAGGCAGCAACCCCTGGTTAAACAAACCCATTGATTGTCGCTAAATCTCATTGAATTTTGCACAATATTCTGACCACATCCTATTCAACCATTTTCAATGAGATTTAATTTTTTCAATGTGATTCTCATTGAATCTTGCCAAATATGATTGAACCTTGCGCAATATTCTGACAAAATCCCATAGAACTTCATTTCTTCAAATTCTATGAATTTTTTTAACCAGGGACCACTCTGCATTGCAAATCAACAAACTAGTCAATTCAATTTTTTATTCAAAATGAGATTCTTGTACCGTTCAATTTAGGAAATCTGCCTGAATCGGATGACGGGAAAACAAAATTTTCCAAAACATTCAGTCGACCACTTTTTGGATAATACGGCAGCACCGATATGTTTATGGTATAAATTGGATGCAGTATCACGCACAGTGCAGCTTGGTCACGTGACTACATTTTGCACTAACACGCATGTAAACGCTCTTGTCGATGAGCTCGGCTAATATCGCAACACTGATCGCTCATATTTCCAATGCTAAACTTTTGGATTCAACCGAAGTCGAAGAAATTACTATGAAACACTAGGAAACGATAAGAACGTCGTCTGCAGTTTTCAGCCAAATTCTCAGGAATGAAGAGTCCAGATTATGATTAAAGTGATGAAAATTATTAGTCCAATGCAAAATACATTATAATTTTGCAATAAACAATATGTAAATGAATAATCAAAATATTTCACTGCTTTTTCAAAATTCATACAAAATGGATTGATTAATATTTTGAATCATTTTATTGCGAAAACTTGGCTGGCTGCTCTGATTTTACAGGTGTATTCTGCAGCCTCAATGTGATAATTTCCCGTATTGAAAAATTTTTTCCGAGAATCAATTTTTGTGGTATGAGGATTTTTAGACTTTTTTTTTAATCCAAACAGCACAACAGCATTGTGTGTTACAAACTCCAGCTTAACACCATTGACTAAATTTGAAAACGGCGGATCTCTAAGAAAAAAATTGCAGTATCCCATCATTCCTCATTCCGAAACTATAACAATTTGAAATTTTTGAGCTCCCAACTAATCAGAATCGAGCAACTCTCAATTATTCCAGCTCCGAAACAGAGAATAACTGGATAGTTCAAATGTTTTTCCAGGGATCCGCTGTTTTCCAACTGGACCTATGGTGTTGAGCTGAACCCAGACAGCACCGAAAGTTTTCAATGGTTTTCATCGAACGTGTCCTTTGGTCCCATGAGTTTTAGTTTGCAGGAAAACGTTTTGCAAACGTTTCAGAAACTTGAATATTTGGTTTGAAATAAAACATTTTAGGAATGTTCTTTGTTGGTTTCGAGGAACTTTATTGGTACGTTTGCAAAAAATATACTACAAAATACCAATATTAGGTTTTTAACCTATGCAAAATGCTTATTCACTATTTTAGAAGTAATCAACACATCAAATATTGAGTAAACATCTTTTATCACCTACATACGTAGATGATTTTCTATGAACAGTGGATGATGAAACAGATTTTAATGGATGAATTCATTCCATTAAAGTGAACATAACCAACAGTTAATATTTTGTTATATTCTATGTACCCCATTGACAATATCGATATAAAAGCAATTTTTGAAATGCATAATCACTTTCAACACTGTAAACTCAATATCCCACGGAATTGTATATATTTTTAATAATTCATGAAATCGAATTTATGAAGTTCTTATAGTTTCTTCTGAGAATATGAATTGAACATTCGCGGACATTTTCACTTTCCAAAAACGTTTTGAAAACGTTGTATGAACGTTTCCAAAACATTCGAGTGCTGTCTGGGGAAGTTTGTAGCACACAATACTATCGAGTTAAAAATGCTGATATCTACAAAACTAAGCCTCAAAAAACATCTGTCCAAACGGGAAATTATTGAATTTTAATTGCAGAATATACCTGTAGAATCCGTTTTGCGAATTCTGGGACACCCTGTATATATATACCAGTGGCTGCAACTCCGATCAGTACAATTGATGAGACCGTATTTGTGCTCTATCTCTTGAATTAATATTTATGCGAACTGAAAATCAATATGGCAAAATCAGTCCGCCACTGCAGGATAATCGCCAAATAGAATTTCAAAACTTCAACACCGGGAAAGTCAATATGTTTAATCAATTAGCGCCTGTCATGTAGCCGACTTCATATTAATTCAACTTTGAAGCAAGTTGTTGTCGCATGTTTTATAAATAAAAATAACATGTGTGTTGCCTATGTGTGTTTTCCCTGTTACTTGAACTTTGTATCAATGTTACATGAGCTTGTTTCCAAGACGATTCAATACAAGGAGTATCAGGAGGGAATATAGCGGTGGTAGGGACGAAACGGAAACTCACACCCCCAAGATCTACTTTCTGATGGGTCCAATCAATGAGAGCCCAATTCTAAAAGTAATCAGTGAATTATACTTTTGGAAACAGAACTTCCGTTGGTTGGAGCCATAAGAAAATTGGTCTTGAGAGTGTGAGTTTCCGTTTCAATAATTTCTACCCCTTCCAACGTTATGTTCCCTCCTGATACTCCTTGATTCAATGTGGTTTTTTTGCCCAGTGAACAATATTTCCACATTTAAGCACTAAACAATTTTTTTTTCAAACCGAATTATGACCGCTTTATTGTTGAAGTGCTGTTTATGTTTACAAATTCAAATTGATCAGAATGACGTTCAGATTATTCCATTATCCCAAACCACCAATTTGATTTTCAGTTCGCATGAATATTTATTCAAGAAAGGACGCGCGAATACGATCTCAATTTTACTGATTGAAATTACAGTGGCCTGCTAATTTCAAAACAATTGTTATGGAAAGTGGTTTTAGACGACAATCAGAGTTGCCAGATAAAAACAGGACATTTCGGGGATTGGATAATTTTCATATACCCAACCATTCAGGTTCCAGTTTCCGAAAGAAGGAACCTGTCACTGAAATGTCCCGCTTTTTACCTGGCAACCCTGATGACGGTGTATAAAAAAACATTCAGGGCTAAGTATGCCAACAATGTGTGAGAAAGTAATATGAGTAACTGAATCCGAAAAAGATATTACATCACGCGCAGTGTCTAACCAATTTTGAAGGGAAAGTAGATTCCATTCAAGAATTTTCCATGTTTTAAGAAAAAAAATTGCGAGTTATTTATGTCATTTATAACCTCTTAACATTGAGAGACTTGGGAACTTGTAAGAATGGCAAGTGTACGTAGATCATTTCAATTAATTATAACTTCCCAGCGAACACATAACATAACGTCAACAAAACTGTTACATAACAAAGGAAAATGTTACATAACAGTGGTGTCAATGTTACAAACTGTATCGACTGGGTTGCAATCACTTCGATGACGCGACTAGACTAGATCATATCTTTGTGGTAGATGATGAAAGTTGAAACGGAAGCGATAATCTTAGCAGTTCTGTTGATGATGAAGACGATATCGATGATAACGATGGTAATTGATTTAGAAGAAAACATTGAATCAGGAATGTAGAAGATAGAAGGAAAATCAATGGATTGCGATGGAACGGAATGACAAGCTTGACAGGTTTTATGACTCTGCCACGCAGGAAGAAACACACAAAATTATTCATAATTCCAACTTGAATAAAATTAATCTTTGACCAGGGCAACACATTGACAGTCCTCCTGATGCATTATTCCCGGTTTTTTTTCCATCTAATCAGATGAATCGACAACTTGTTGTCCAAAATGTGATAAAAATATCTATGATGAACGTAATAAATTCACCGTGAATAACCGCGTCATATGCTTCACTCTGAAGAAAATTATTCGTCGGATTCGAATTATTAAGGATGAATTACGCGTACTTCTACAACCAATAGTTAATGAGGAGAGAAAATCATTGATAAAATTCTGCAAATAACTGGAAAGCGGTCAAAAATTGATTTATCTGACAACCTGAATCATTACTTATAACATTCGATATGGTTTGTACATCAACGTTGATAGAGTACTGTTTTTTTCCCACGTCTAACCTCGATTTTTGACATTTAACCTCGATATAACTTTAAAAATTCAATCACACGAAGAGAAGAGATTTTCGGAAAATAGTAGGAGAGAGTCAACTATTTCTGTATAATTATGGATTTTGGTACGTCGAATCATACTCGAAGAGAACATAAAGTTTCAGCGAACGTTCAGATTAGATCTGTATAGATCGGATCGAAGGTTCATGAAAGCTAACTTTGAAATTCACAAACGTTTGTCAAAGGTACTACGAACGTGGAAATGTCCGCCTCAAAATACTCTCAGGAAACATAGATGGAACGTTCATTGGAGGTTCATCGAAGGTTTGAGAAAACTCCACAAAAATATCTGTACTTGGAATAATGTATAATAATTTATTTTTCATATAAATTGATCAAAATTAATATAAGTATAGATATTTTTATGAAGCTTCGTCAAACCTTCGATGAACCTTCAGTGAACGTTAAATCCTATGTTTCCTGAACGTATTTCGAGGCGGACATTTCAACGTCCGCAGAACTTTTGTCAAACGTTTGTGAATCTAACAATGAGCTCTAATGAACCTTCGGCCCGATCTATATACACATCTGATCTGAACGTTCGCTGAAGCTTATCATGTTCTCTTCGGGATATTATTTCATCATACTATTTTAGGGTATTGTTTTGTACGAATTTATAGGTCATTTCACGTGGAGAAAACTGGTGAAGTAAAATATGAACGGACCAAACATTTGCTCACTACAGTCAATCGCATCATTATTCTAACTGAACGCATCGTTGGTTCAATTAAGCGTATCGTAATTTCGATTGAGCCGTTTAATTATTTTGATTGCGCAGTTTGGTCTGTCCATATTTGACTATTCGCTCAGTGATTATCACTATTCCTTTCCCTCCGTGCAACCAGGATTTATATATTATCCTATTATAGTGTAGCTCACTATTAAAAAGTAGTTGTGAGAAATAGTTGTGTTTACTAAAAATCAAGTAATCTCGATTAGTGAGTGATACTAAACGAAAATAGTTAAGACGTTATGTTACTAATTTTCTTAGATAATGGCAACTAATACTTTCTCTCAGTGCATCATGATCTTCACTTCACCCTACACGAAGGAAAAGGAATAGTGATAATCGCTGAGCGAATAGTAAAATATGGACAGAGCAAACTGTGCAATCATAAGAGCTAAACGGCTCAATCTAAATGACCATACGCTAACTAACTAAACTAAATTAAACTAACGATACGTTCAATTAGAACAACAATGCGATTGATTGTAGTGACCAATGTTTGGTCCGTCCATATTTTACTATACCAGCTTTCTGCGTGTACATCTGAATATTCAGATAAACTTTCGTAATGATATTTTACTTCACATGATCGATGAATTATATCGCTCATTCTACTGAAAACATATCGAAAACATTTAATGCTACATCAAATCGTAACCTGTACTATCTTCCAAGACGATAATTTTGCGAGCAGCAAAAATATAATTATTCTAATCCACTTTTTTATCGGTGTATTTCCCCGGCTTTTGAACGTTTCAACATAATTTATGTTCTAACATGTTTTGAATTTCATATTTGTTATAAAATCATGTTCGCTTTATCGAACTTCCTCAAATCCAATGACTCAAAGTACGACTGCTTTATCGTGTCCTACACTCAGACAAGAAGGTGAGAAAGAGATGAGATCACTATTATTCAACCAAAAGAGCATCACCTCGTATATATTTCAATAAATCAAACATTCTTCGGTTTGACTAATCACCTGCGTGGCATCTCAATTCATTCGTAAATGTTGTTTGCATGATAGTTTCATGTTTATGGAGATACCGTAATCGTCATAACATTCTTGATATATTCGCTGTATATTCTTTGTCATCATAATTATAATATATATTCACAAAAACGGAAATAATGATAATAACCGTGTATAGTTTTGTTTTTTCCGGCACATTGTCGTCTCTTCACAGCTGAATACGTTTTTCTATATCACGAATGAATCTTTTGTGCTGTCATTAGCTGATATTTCATAATAATAGAATAAATACTCAACTGAAGATGATCCAGTTGAATCCACATTCCCCCATATCTGAAAATATACCCACACAAAATTTCAGCTCTATAAGATATCTCAAGCCAAATTTAAGAAGTCTTATGCAACATGAAAAGATATCTTTAGGAGATCTAAAACAGTTCTAACTTCTAAAAGATTTCAATGAGATGTCTAAAAGATATAATTTCGGAAGAAAAGTTTTAGATCTTCTAAAAGATATTTTTTAGATGTCTTTCAGAGGTAAGAACTGTTTTAGACATCTTAAGGATATCTTTTCTTCAAGATATCTTGAAGACCCAAAGTGCTGTGTGGGTATTATCCAAAATACACAATAATTCGATCCGAATGGTCAGGTTGACATTATTCCCGATGGTAAATCAGCGTTTCTAGTTGAAATTTTCATTAGTAAACCATTACACACTAATCAATCCATTCTTCTCGCTAGCTCATAAACGTAACTTTTCATAAACTTACATTAGCAAAAATCACTAACCTAATCATTTTGCAGTCCTCGCAAGTCTCACCAGGCCCGCATGAGAGATTTACAAGATCTGGTGAGCCTGCGTATGAACCTAGACAAGGACTAGGATAATTACGATTTACCGATAGGTAGCTTACTAGTTTTGCTAATCGGAACCAGTTAGGACTAACTCATCACTCGATTATTGACCAACGCTTCAATTTCATACTCATATTCAACGAATCCCTGTAAAATACTCTCCTCCGTTGAATCGGGGAAAAAATAGTGAACTTAATACGTTTTGTCATGCTGTGAAGAATTCAAGCGTTAACTACATTGAATTCACTCCAAAACAAATTCCTCGCGCATATTTATTTTCATAACCAAAGAATCTCACGAAACATTACCACATTCGCGTGCTCCCGATAATTAGGCATTCTAATAATTATCCTGAACAGATTCGATTATGCTTCAAATAAATCTCATTCTCTCTCCCTCTCGGTTCGTCTCGTTAAAATGCTTATGCGAGCCATTTGTTGCACGAAACTTAACCACGTTCGGTTGCATTTTACGGCTTGCGAACCTTTTGTCGTGTGCCGAGGGGAAATGAGATTTTTTCGCACGTAATAGTAATTCGCACAATGCGAGGCAAAAGTATGAGATCGATGGTACGAATCGAGCATGTGCTTTCGCATAGAAGTCAATCGTGTTGACTGATTTCCGTTTATTACAACTCCGCACATGCAAACTCAATTAATTACTTTGAAGAAATATCGATCGCTGAATATCATCGTCGAAAAACAAATATTCAACCGTTCGAAGAGAAGCAGCGGTCAATTTATCGAACGTGTTTGGGAAGCAATTAACTCGATTATGTCGGTAATATTTCTAGAAGAATGAACTAATCCGAGGCACCCGAGGTACTATTTTGATGTATAGGTGATGCATTGCAGTTTTATCATTAATAATGAAATTCGAGTATATGAAATTCTCCTCTTATATGCGCTATATAAGAAATATAGTTTGAAGTATTGAAATATCTGAACGTCTAGGATATTATCTGAGTATTTTCCAATCTTGTAGGATCTATAAAGTTGGGATAATTGTAGGAAGGATACTATCATTCTCATTGTTAACAATCCAAGCAATAATCTAATGATTTATGGCACAATTAGATAATGATTTTCTTTCCAACATCCACGGATTGTAATAGACAGGATACAATGGAATTCGTACTAAAGACTGTTACATGAGAAATGATGTTGAGGATATGGATACGAGATAATCGTTGCTTCTGACTCACACGTGAATAATCGTTCGTTCATTCATACATTCATTCATTCTGTCATTAAATAATCTTATTCGTTTGATCCCATGAAATCGGGCTTATACATTCATACACTACATTACAAGTTACCATACTGCGATCATAAATGTTTTTACTGGATGAACATCAACATTAATGAACATTTATAAGAAGATATTTTATTTAATTACGAAAGCAAGGTTGGTATTTAAGTTCCCGTTCACACATCTTTACAGCGTTCATTGAATCTATGTTTTCTAGTCGTCACTTCCCACTTGACATTTTCAACATAAGTGCTGCAAGAAAGGAATGAATGTACAAGTCATAGAATAGTAATTACCCTCACCGCAATCCGTTTCCAATTACCACTTACGGAGTAGGAACTAAGAGAATGCATTAGAATCCAATATAGTCAATATGGAATCGTTGAAAAAAGCAGATAGATCATCCCTGCGAACTCGCACGTTCCTGTATTTGAATAATACACGGCGATTGATTCATGAATAATTCTTTTTCTGTGAATTCTTGCGGAACCAATTCTTTTTTGTACTGGTTTATCTATGTCAAATATGATAAAATTCATTATATTTCGAGTAGGAATAATGTACTCACGAGATATATATATATACAAGAATTATATATATGTGGAATGAAAATGATTGTGGAATATTCCCTTGAAAGATGATAACAACAGCTGAGTTTTTACATAAATAAGGAACTTTTCATCAGGATTTGATGGACTTTTTTAGAAGAGTTCATTTTTCAAGTCGTATCAAGTGAAAAATAATTCCATCGCAAATTTTTCACGGTATAATAACATTCTATACACGTGACAGTCAAAATTCCACTCAACCGTGACTCGTCTGACCCTTTGAATTCCCAGTTCTTCATATTTCACTTATGCCACGGTTATCAATTATCATTCGAAAACATATTTTGAATTGATAATCCAGTCGATCAGCTATTATATTCTTATCAACCTTCAAATACTTAGAAATCAATTCAAACAACAGAATTAAGAATCCAACGGAATAATACAAATATTTTCGATTCGAATAAGAAAATTGTTCTTAATAAATTGCAATTACAAAATTAAATCAAGAAAGTAGATTAATGGATGACGTGGGCGTTAAAGTAAAGATACAAGACACGCGAGCGTGTATACCAACAACTCTCGATTACCGAAACCGGTTACATCTATACATTGCTTTGCTTAAACGGCCATGGTGGATGATAAACGACGGTAATGAGCGATTACAATTTAATTATACTCTGGCGACTTTTGCGCCACGCCATACTGCCTCTACTGCCTACTATACGTACACCGGATGCTAACGATTTCCATCATACATAGAATCGAAGAAAGAATCGATCGTAAACGCGGTACAAGATACAGCGGTATACGTTTTTATCTCTGGGATGCTTGTAAATTCTATTAAAAGTAGGTAATTAGAATTGGAAACCCGATGATTAACTTTAATTTACTAGTCAAATTATACGAGCGATCGTGTATGCGTGTGTGGGAATTCCAAGAACTCACTAAACCAGAGTGTCTCGAACTGGGAATGAAAATGTGAATACGATATTTATCGAGAGGGCTGTGAAATTATATTCTAACCCGATGACGATGATTACGGATCGAATTTCATGAAAAACCACGCCTGATGGTGTCTAGGGATCGAGGTTACTCCCCGAAATCTTTATCTTTTCAGCCATATTTCAGGGCTTCGTGATCTTCGTTTTATCTGATTTCCAAGAAGTTGATTTTTCAACATGCCAACGAGGAATGATTATAGAGTTAGAGGAGTAGGAGAGTAACAAGCTCTATCCGGAGGAATTTTATATCAAATGAATGTGGAATTCCGTAACAAAACGAAAAGCTTTAAGGTAATTAGCGAAACTTCTCGATATTGCGAAGAACGTGGCTTGTGAAAATTCGATATGACTGCACGTTTTAATGATCGCCGTAGGGGGTTAAATGAGGAGGCGTGTATATCTTGCACAAATTATCTTTTACGAGAGAACGAAATCGTAAAGATTACGCGAGAAAAACTGAGCATGACAGGCTTATAAAGTTCGCTCACACTTATCAAAAATCGTATAATTACATGTATTGATAATTGGTAATCGTGGCTGACAATTTGAAATTTTACCAATAACTCCACCGTGATAAATCCGTCGCATGGCTGGATAGGAAGAATTCTTGAATATGCAGAAACATAAATCTGAAAGTATGATACGATCCTCGAGAGAAGTGGTGGGGTACCATAGTCGATCGCCAATACTCCACAGTCAGAAGACATTAAAAAGGTTTGTCGCAAGTGACTAAAGCTTTTCTTGAATATTTTATTCGAGGTATGGTCGATGATACGAAACAACGTCCACCGAATAAATTTATTACGCGCGTGTATCGTAAATACCAACTATAAATAAAAGTGCATATGGCTCCCTAGTTTGACGTCTAACGCATTTAGATGCGTTGTACCGCGAATGCATATTGATGTCATCTGATCTAAATAAAATACTGTGTCCTGTTCTGTACAAAATAAACCCAAATATCCACATATAATCATAATCTGCATCCTTGATCTTCAATTCAAACTCACAGCCTGTGTCTATGAATAATGAAATTTGTATTATACAAAAAATAATAGAAAATGAAAAATAACAGCAACGAGATATAAATGTTCGAGACAATCCCATTTTGGAGGTCTTAACATGCGACTAGACTTGCTGTCGCAATTGGGCTATTTCTGCGAGAAATATTCAACAGGAACCGTTCACTCTTAACTAAAATATCTCGCACCGTCTGTGTAATCAAAGTACTATAAGCACTGCCTGTTTGCTCTGACTTTCTAATTAGCCGTCGATCGAGAGACATGACAAAATCACGTGAATGATCGGTCAACGTTCTCAAATAATTGAAAAGGTTGACAAAATTTAGAATTCATTAAATCACTTAGACAGCACAAATGGTCATTTTGACTTCACAAAAATTTCTCGAAGAATTCTGAAAAAATTAACGTTTGTAAGAATGAATTAAAAATGTATACATATTAAATACCTGATTGTTCTTTATCAAGTCTTGACATGAATTTTTTCTGAACAATCGAGTTGCTCATCAAGGGAATCATGTATCATTTTTTTCAATATTCTTCAACAGGTACAGATGTATCAGATACATTTTGTTTGAATATATCTGGATCCTGATCGAGTCTCATTCGAAAGATTTGAAAAGAAAAAGACAACAAAATTGAGATAGCTTCAAGTTCTGTCTAAACGGGGGGTTTAATATTGTGATAAATCCACATTACTGTACTATCTTATATGTGAATATCTATCAAATGAGTACATTACAAATCATTCCAAGACAAAAGTATCAAGAGAATCAATATTTTTATAATTGAACTTCCTTCGGATTTATCATTCCAATTCAAATTCATTCTACGAGAATTGATATTATTAAGAAGGCTTTAGAATTTCATGTATATTTTATGATACTTGATTAACTCTCTAGACAAATATTCTTGAACAAAAAGATAACAAGTATAACGATGTGCAAACAAATGTACCACACCTTTCTGCGAAAAAGGAAATGACGAATGGATTTTTTGACTTTGTTCTGCTTGGATATAACACAATTGTCAAGTATAACACGAAATTGTCTTATTAATTCAATAAAAGCGCGAGATAAGCATATAATTATGTCTATTAGATCTTAATCTTACTGAATAAATCTTTGGATTGTATCCTTTAAGGGCCATGTACTCCTAAAATTCTCAAAAAATAAATTTTAGCATGACGAGAAAAAATACGGTGAATTTATGATGTAATTATTAGAAACTTTGAACGCGTTTTTTTCTTTCTTTGAATGATGGTTTTATACAGTGTCTAAAAAGCACGATAACTCAGTCAATATTTGATATTTTTTACCTTTCTTTTTTAGAATTTTTATAATTATTTTTTCTTTGTAGTCTGAAGACTTTGAATCTTTTATAAATTATTAAACACAAGGGTATCGTAAGGTCTTGCAAGGCCTAGAAAATAACTAGAGTGATTTCTACTGAGGATATTTTAGTCAGGAGAGATTCTGAAAAATTTTTTGCATTTCCACTTGCTCCATATTTTAGCACAATTTCACTGCATACAAAAATTTTTTGTACGAATATTCTTCAGACAAAACGATCCCAAAACTGATAAACCAATTGAATTGAGAATTCTTGATATGGAGTAATCTACTCTTCCAAAAAAAAATCCAAACTTCCTCATCGCCGTTGCACGCGGTTGCAGGCGTGTCGTTGAAAAAGTGAGCATAGGTGAAAATGCCGGTGAAACAATTGAAAATGATGAAATGGTAGTCAGCGGATGCGTAATCAGATTCTATTTATTAAGGAACTCATTTGAATAAATATTTTAAGTTGCCTTGAATAAACATTCTTGAAGTGAAACAATTCATTCAACGCGCATAAATTGTTAGTTGTCGCAAATAAATGACTTATGCCACTATCAACTAAACTTTTTTATTTAAGATTAATAAACGTCAAATTATTGTTTTTGCTAAAACAAACAAATTTTCATTTGGGTCCAATAAGGATTTATTCAAACGAACTAAAAGATTATCAACTAAAGCATTTTTACTCACGCAACTAAGCGGTTTTTCTCAGTGTGGAATCTCGAAATAAAAAGAAGCCCGAAATTCAGTAATTTGTCAATCGCTACAGATGTACTAGGATTTCACCAATCAATTGATTTCAGACTCTTCCGCTCGAAGATTTGGATTTCGGGACATTCGTCTTTGAAAATCTCTAACTTTCGGGCTCCTGAATCATGAAGTGTTGGGCCTTAAACGTCAACATTGGAAGCGAAGAGAAGAGAGAGAGAGGGACAAGAGAGACTTTGTAAACTTTCCTAAAAACCGAATAATTTCTAGACTAAAACGGATAACTTTGTTTTTCCTTTGATAGCTTTTAGAATCCCAATAAATATTCATGAACTGAATGCACAATTTACGAAAGGTAAAAATGTCGACAACTTAATTCAAAAGAGAAATTACACTTCATTTTTCTTTCCAATCAAAATTTTGCAATTTTTATATTTCATAAATTTTACATTCACTCTGTTTCAATCAAACGTCGAACGTTGTATTTTATGAAATATAGTTTGTAAAATTTGGCTATTCAGTGTTTGGAATTCCGATCCTACACTGAAAAAAATGAAATTGGTTAATTCTACCAAAGGGACTCATCTACATTTTTATAGTCATGGTTACTAAACAAAATAATTGTCGTTATCAAAGAATGCTCATGGTAACTGAAATGATAGTTGAATTTACTAAAAAGCCCTTTTTTTCACACTGTAAAAAATAGTCTGAAATTTACTATATCAAATGAATATGAAAATTCTGAAACTTGTAATTGAAATCAAATTCAATTATGAAATTCACTGTAAAATGTACTAAAATTTATATAAAAATCATGATTCTGTATAAGATATTATAAAATTTCATATGAAAAGTCAGAACACTTTTGAAAATGAATACAAAATTTATATTATAGCAATTTTCTACAGTGCAGTGTACACTGAAAATAATATTTATTTGTCCTCTCTCCATAAAATATCTATTTGTAAAAATTAAATATTCAATTGGATGCAAAAACTGATTACTTGTGGCGAATAAATTATTTATTTGGAAGACCAATTTATTCGAGGCAAGCATTCCATTATTTGATTCAATTAAATATTCAATCAATCCTAAGAAATATTTTATGGAGAGAGGACAAATCAACTATTTATTTGGTTGGAAGACATTTTTTTTTTCAGTGTACCCATTACTTTTTCTACAATTTCTCGTAATGTTCTGTATTTTCATATGAGAATGCATTTTATAATGCTCACTGTTTCCGGTTCACTGGAAAATTGAGAAATCGTGTTATATTTTCGAGTACCATTTAATAGGATCTCTTTGGTTGGACAGATATCAATCAAATTCTTTTCTCAATCCTGGCACAAACTTGCGCCAAGCACAATCATACCTCCGTTGTCAATCAATAAATTTCCTACACTTGGCTAGCATGCTTTCCCTAAATCAGCTTCAGCATTGGCGAAATCCCTGAATCTTCACATGCGTTTTTATTCTACGAAATATTTGCGTCAATGCGAGAAAAAACAGATACAGAAAATGAGCAAAAAACAACCCACGTGAATCGGTTGGCAAGTATAAAAACAGAATACTAGGTCAATCAGCCTTATTAGAGTCTCTCTTATAAAATTTGACCTTTTGAAGTGTGACATTCACCGCGGGACGTCCACTACCGGCAATAATAGCAGACAGTCAGTGGCCCTTCACTGTTTTTTCTCTTCTCTCTTTCCCTTTTTTCCTCACGATTGTACCACATCACATTGACTTTCACGATTTCACGGCTCTCGAGTGTCTCGTTCACCACTCCTCTTGGGTTTCTTCCCTTCCTTTTCTACGCTATTTCCAAGCCCCTTTGCTCTCTTTGTGAAAATAAAAATGTTCTTTCCATTGGAGGATAATCGACTTCTCCCTTTTGTCATATTATAACCATTTTTCGAGTCTATTTTCTATACACGAGATCTTCATAAGCCTGGACAGAAGTGACGTGAAATCACTTCATTGCCACCGTTTGAGAGCGATTCCTTTCTTTACAACGACACCGCATCGGTGACAGATTCGTATTACGAGCAAGTGACGTTCACACGTATTTTCGTCACTTGTTTTAATCTTGGGAAAGAGACAAGGGGACAAAAATGAGGGAACGATGGAGGATCGGAGATTTCACTTGAATGCGAATTTATCGTAATGGAACAAAGAAAGAATGGAGTTATATCATTTTATTTTCCCACCCTGTAATATTCGTACAGAATATGTCTTTACCCTGGTTAAAAAATCCTATAGGATCCGATAGAAACCGATTCAAAATTAATCGGAATGAATAGGGTCAATCGGAAAACCTCAAGCACCGATTCAAAATGAATAGGATTCAATTGGAATCTGTTATCTATAGAATCGAATCGAGGATTTGCCCATTGAAAAGTTTGTTTTTCATTGGAATTAATAGGACTCCGCGTGATCTATTGGTCTATATAAGAAATATCTGATAGGGTTTTGAAAATTTTTTCCAATTCATAAGGCAAACGATTTTATCGGAAGTTTCCATAACCTCAATCTATTGGAACTACTGGGAAAATGTGTGAACTTGAATGAGTAATGAGTAGGGTCTTTTATGGGAAATTTTTGACTCAATTTTAGAATGTACAGATTTCATTGATCAATGAGTTTCAGTTGGAATATTCCAACATACGAAATTATTCGAAATAATAGAAAAATTTACAGATCATGGTATTCTACGGGTTTGTATCGGCAATATCCAATTCAATTTTGGAATTCCTTCCATTTCATTTGGAAATTAATTTTCATCGGAATCCGCGGTGATCCGGATCTATTGGAATCAGTAGGGAAGTTGATGAGGTTGAAGATTTAACGAGTTTTTATGGGAAATATCCATTTTAAGTTAGATTTCGATAGGGACACCTAGGAATCCTATTACCAAAAAAATTGAACGGATGAGAACGAGTGTTCTTATCATATCACCCATGAAATCCAACACTTGTTTTTGGGAACAGGATTTCATAGGTATTTGTCATCAAAGTTATGATGAGAATGTACGATTGAAAGAACTCTAATCGGAATCAATAGGACATTTCCGATGCAAAAACTCAATTCATTCTTTTATATTATGAATATTAATTGCTAATAACAAAACGATTTAACCCAATCGAAAAAATTTTTATTGATATCAATCAAAAATTTCCGATGCAGAAACTCAATTCATTCCGATAGAATTTTTCTTTATCGGATTGAATCAGATTTTTTAACCAGGGTATTCAAATCCTTGTTGAGGAAGATTAATAGCCTCTGAGATTCGAATCGAAACTACAAATATATGTTATTGCGATCCCACGTTTGCTGAATTCTAGAAAAATCCTGCATTTCCGGGTTTCTCATTACTTTCATCCCAAATATTTCGTACCGCGTAAATTGCGTATTGAGATTATAACGATTCTGAAGATGGTCATAACCGATACCGGTATACTGTATACCACTTCGGACTCGCTCACCGAGCCACGCGCTGATCTTCGTAAAAGGTAAGCAAGCGCTTGCACATTTACGCGTGCTTTTAACAAGCAGTTTCTGATAGAAGGTTGAAGAAGAGGGAAATGGAAAGGAGGAGAAACATCAGCAGAAAGAACATAAGAAGGAGAAGAAGAAGAAGAAGAACATGGCGTTTGCTGAGAATTTTTACCAAAGAGAACTAGTTTCACCAAGTATATTTCTCTACCGGGTGGTACCCTTTTCCTCTCTCGTATGTACCTTCTGCTGAGTCATATATGGGTGTCGATTGCAGTCAATTTATGATAATTGTTTTCTCCTCTCTCCTTCTCTCTCTCCCTCTCTCTTTGCTTGGAAATATCTACTATCCAGCTAAAATTCTGAAATGGCTTTCTGACCTCGTCAATCCAAACTAGGGACCACGTAATAATATCCAATCATCACCTAATTAGGTGCTCTTTGAGAGATTCCACAAAGATGGTCTTGACTACTGAACTAGCTTTGAACGATTCTTGCTTCAAAGGATTTTTCCAAGGATCATATTGAGAAGTGAAGATATCAAAACATTCTGCGAATGATGAATCTAAATTTGGACAAAAATGCGATGTCCGATTATTATCATCGTGGCAAAATTGGAATAAATAATTCTCGCCAGTAAAATTCGAATACACGGAGCATCAAAGAGTTCAACGCCTCTCAAACACTTGAAAGGTAATAGCTTCTGACATATATGATGTTTCAAATCAAACACTTGCTATAACTATCACTTTTCTCCCATAATAATAACATCAAACTGCAAGAGAGTTGGAGTTTCAGTATGAAAACTGAATCGAATACCCAATAACGACTCAGGCAATTATATAGAATTTACTAGAACAAATACTGTGAAAAGGTATCCTCGAGATTATATAGAAAATACATGAAATTATATATTTCAAAGTAGCAAATAATGGTATATTCACAAAATCATGAAAGTTCACATAACTTAAGATGAGAGCATTATAAAAATTAATGCAATTACATTGAGTGCGATTTTTTTTATCTCCGTGCTTTATTATTTTCAATGATATGAATGAAAAGATAATTATTCGATGAGAATTTTGAGATATCGTGGAGTCATTTTGTATGATGCAATGTTCAATGGGCCCTGAATTATGTGTAATTTGTTATTTCACATCCATTCAAAGTACGATGGATGTAAGTTAAATTACTCGTATTTGCGAGAAATAACTTTTCAACATCTTCATGAAGGTTTTGTTTTGTTTTATTTGCATTTAATATTAATTCTTCTTACGTAAGAAAATTGAAAGACGTTTATAGTAAACGTATCGGAGAGAAGCTTTTTTCTTCACAGATTAGATTGATTTTTTTTCACACAGAAACAATCTGTAGAAATCGTTGGAATTGACACTCATACTATTCAAATCGAATGAAATCATTCAAAATCCAAATTCCTGCACTATCCTTCGTAAAGAGTGATAATTATCATCGTCATCGATGCGAATTCCATACGTGGAAAGTTTTTATTGTTTATATGTTGACGTTTCACAATGCATTTGTCTTGATTTTACCACATTATCGATATCTTCGGTATCATTATCTTATCGAGGGATTAACACATCATACTTTAGCTTATCTCGTATCGAGTCTAATAAATTAATTGCTCTTCAAATCACTTTCTCGAATAAAACTGCCTAATTGGATTTTTGAACCGAATTGTGACGAATCGGTAACAACAAACAATTACGATCAATCAACGTTATTGAAGTGCAACTGATTGTTCGAAAATTCAAATTTCAATTTTTCAACTTCATAAAAAGTATAATCTGGTGATAAGAGATTCAACGGACACACAAGAGAATTCAATTACGACATCTTTACGTAATTCAATCTTGAGAGAGAATTACGTCTTCGTAACGACGAGAAGAATCGTAGTGAAAGAGGAAGAGAGATAAATAAATAATAAATTCATCGAATAAATCAGAAATGTCACACTTAAATATGGAAAAGGAGGTCAATTACGGTAATCGGGTTGATTCACCTAATGATCGAGTTTCCGAGTCATAGAGTGATAAGGGAACATCGATGACGAATACTGACCGCGTTTCTTATTTTGTTTGTGAGAAAAACATCGCATCAGTCAATGAAACGTCGTCCTTCTTTGCACTGATAAAGAATCGCGCTATTAATTAATGCCGATAATTTCGTATTCCAAAGTGACGCAATTCATTCAATAATTAATCTCTCTGTACTTTTCTTATTTTCTACTAATGAATTCAATGAAAAAACCATTAATTCATAATTATTGAATCAACTTGAATCATCGTAGTTTCTACAATTTCACAAAGGCGAGGATGAATCAATGAGTGAGAATGAATCAAAATGATAATATTCGGAACGATGCGGATTACGTGGAAAGATATGATTTGTATAATTGAAAAGTCATTTATAAATGAACTGACATCATGCGTATTCGACGGACGTCGCGAGCTTCTCAAAGTACAATGTTGAATCAAAAGAGCGATTATGATCAATCAGATTAAGAATAAGAATTCGAGAATTGAAATTTCTCTATTCCTCTTCCATTTCATTATCGTATTCCACGAGACAGCTTTTTGTAGTCTCATTCGGTTATTTCGATGAAGATACAACTTGATCGATAAAAATTCAAAGTTAACCATTCCAATTTCACGTATTTGCTTTAGATCGATATCAACCTTTCAGATAATATGCTATGAAAAGAAAAGTTATGCTATACAGTGTAAATTATTATAATTGCGATAACAGAATAATTTATAGATTAAGACCAGTTCATTGAATTTAACGGAGAAACACAAAAATCTATCCATATTTCCTGTACGAGCCCATTCGATGCTGGAAAATAACAGAGTTTTATTGTTGAATAACTTTATCTGCGTGTATAAATATCATTTGCCAGGAGCAGAAACATTATAAAGCAATGAAAAGAATTGGAATTGATTCGAATGAAATGTAAAGATAAAATATCAACACCTTAAAGTTTTTCTTTGATTAATGAATGTGTAAAGAATTATCGTAAAAATCATTAATCTATAGACTTCACGGATCGCGATAGAAGAACATTTTAATGCTGACGTGCCATCGAAAAGGTTGAGTTAATCCGAGATTAAAACGGTGTTTGTTTTGTTTTTAAACATTCTTTCTTCATGACAAAAATCTAAATCGAGCGAATTCGTGGAAGAAAATTATTCAATTGTAACGTTCGTCAGTATTCAGTGGGATTTAACAAGATTTAATACGCTTTCGATTGAAAATATTCATTCAATCTTATCTAATCTCATTGATGAATCATCGAACAGAATTTAACCAGATCTTTATCAAAATTCAATAAGATTTGACAATTCTCGTGAATAGGAATGGTACCCTCACAGAAATAATTGTACCCACCCTTAAATTCGTTTCAAATCCCTTCAAATTGTGAGACATTTGACTTACATTGACTGTATGTTGGCATTAAACAGGCTGAAATTTAGCTTTTTCCATTGTGTTGGTAATTGTTTTTTGTATTCACTTTATGTTCAAGATAAACTACTTTTGACTGCTTCTTGTATTAATTTAATACCTTCTCTTTCCGTGTTTCTACCCTGCTGAAAGTATCAAACAGAACTAGATGAAATAGTCAAAAACAGAAAAACTTTCTACCCGGTTTTAAAACCTGGCAGGAAAATTTTCGTCAGTTTTTGACTGAATATCACAGTCTGGGAATTCCAGACACAACCGTCTGGAAGAATTGCTGTCTGGATGTTTCGATGTGATAATTTTGGACGAATTTGGGTGGAAAGGTTGTCAGTTATTGACCGGGTTTGCTAGGACAAGAACCGTTCCAGGCCGGGCAACAATTCTTTGCTTGGTTCTGGCAATGGCATTTTCAGCAACGTCGTGTGAATAACTTCATTGCAAAGCTTCGGAAAGATGTTGAATAACCACTATAATCGTTCTCATTCGGATACATACCCTCATTTAGAAGAATTCCATCGCAAAAAGAAATTTTTGAAGATTTCCGGTGTACCCGAGTCAAAAAGTGAAACCTGATTTACTTCTGATTCGTTGCGTAAAGCGGAGCGAATCAGGTTTAATTTCATTTTTCGCCCTGATCTTGCCCTGTCTTCGACCTGATCTTGCTTTGAACATTCTTATTCGACCTGATGTTAACCTTTTTTTAACCCGATTGAACTCTGGATCGTCGCGTAATACGGAGTTGATCAGGCTTTAAAAAGTATTACAATTTTTCGACTCGGGTACACTGAGAGAAGAGTTTATTTGTATTTGATACATCTTGTTTTGGATACGATGAAGTAAATATTTATTACATACAAACATGACTCATTATCCTCAGATAAAGTTTATCAAGAGCTAAAAAAATGTCATATGAGATTTTTTAACAATCAATAAACTTCATTTATAGTCAATAAGCCAAATTTATGTGGGAAAAATATTTATTCCGCCGTATGCAAAATAAGCTTTATTGAATACAAATGAACTTTTCTCTCAGTGTACAAGTGTATATTCAAATTTTTTTGATTCGTAAAATTCATTCGATCCACACTGTAGAAAATAATTATAGAAGTCGCCTTCAGAAGAATGGTAAAAGCAAAATTCTTTCGGACATAGAGAATTCACGGAATAAAATTGAGAATGTGACAACTCAGTGGACAGTAAGGTTAGAATCGCAATGAGGATCTCGTGTGAAAACTGTTACAGAGTTTGATCGGATTTGTATGCGATTCAGAAATCACCTCAGAGACACATTTTGCTATTAGGGAAGGAGCAGTCGCATTTACGTAAGAGATTCTGCGGAGTCTAGATAACATTCATTTTGTGCTTTTCACTAAGATTATGGAGCATTCAACACTCGAAATGCAAAATAGTTCCTCTACACTGAAAAAAAAATTAGTTCCAGCCAAATAAATATTCATTTGTCCCGTACCAAACGAATATTGATTGAAATTGACAAAATATTTCTTTGGTGCAGGACAAATTAATATGTATTTGGCTGGAACAAATTTTTGTCCAATGTGAGGGGAGGAAAAATCTCCTATTTTTGATGAAAAAACAATTTTCACACGATCAAGATGAAATCCACTAATGAAGTGACGGAATAAGGAGAGTACAATGGAGTATGGAGATATGGAAATGTTTACAACGCCTGTCACTTCCGTGACACGTGAACAAAAAGCCATAACGGCAAATGTTTGATCATTCAGGAAACTTTTCCTACGTTTTATAAACATTCTATCAACGTTCCAGTGGCACACTGTGCTGCCACTCTAGAAGGAAATTATATCCCTCAAAGATTTGAATTTTCCCTCACTTCAGGAATGGATTCTATCCCTCGGATTCTTTCCTCCCTTCAAGGAATTATTCCCTGTTCCGAAGGTAAAAATAATCGAAATTTTTCTGTACCCAGCAACCAGTAATGCTTTATCAATCATATGAAAAATCAATTCCCGGTACATGTGTAATAAATTCACCTTGGATTTATACAATGATTCCTAATTTCATGGAATTTTTACGACAATTTGGTAGTAAATTTCCAGAAATATTACAGAAAATTCCTCACCCGTATATTCAGTAATTACTTCACATGCATGTAAGTGAAGATTTCCCTAGAAATTTTGTACAGCGCGGGCACAGAGATTACCAAACCATGATGAAGAATTCCCCATCTATAGAGAAACCCTGGTGAATAAATAACATTCACTAAACGCGAGAATCTAATTCCTACGCTTTGTAAGAGTTCCAAGAATTCAAGTAAAATCACGTCGTTTTCGTAAAGAAGAACACAATCAGTTCAATAAGAATTCTTTATGCATTTTTTTGGGACTGTAGTGTTGTGAGGATGTTCCGAGTTCGAGCACTCTTGATGCACGCTTTAGAACGCCAAATTACCCTTTCCAAATTGTTTATATTCTCTCAATTGGCACTGCGGCCTGTGCTTTTCATACATTTTCATTCCCACCAGGAAAAGCTGTTGCCAGAATTTTTTGGAGAAAATTCCTCAATTATTTCCTAAATCGACTCTCATCGGAATAACGATATCACGGGGAATTCGCTTTGAAACGAAATCAACGATCAAGTAGAATTAAACACACAACTGTGAGCACAAAAACGAGCCACGTGCAATGTTCTTATTCTCATCAATTATCGCATGATACTTTTGTTCAAGAGAAACTCATATTGAAACTTTTAAACAAAAAAAGAATTGAAGCATGAATTTTATACTATGAGAATTATTCGTACAATACTTGCCAAGAATCATTAGATCTTTGAGAGAAATAATACATGGCACATGCACAGAATATACATAATTTACTTTAACTTCTTCCAAGCGATATTTTACACTCCCGAAGTTGAAAAGGCGCAAAACTCTAATCTTGAAGCTTTTTCTTTTGGAAATACAAAACATAAACAACACGCAGGAATATTTCAAAGAAATTGCAATCTAAACCCACATAGCACGAATGTCTCAGTAATATCTCCAGGATATTCTAACAATATTACAATGTCTCCAGAATATTGCGGAATATTCTGAAGACATTTGGGCTATGTGGAAAGTTACAGCCGGTGTAAAATTATCAAAAATCCCGTTTTCACTTCCTAAACAAGTTCTCATCAGAAACCTGACGAGGATGATAAGTGTTCGCTGAATTCTACGAACAAATTTACATTCTCCTGGTGGAGAAATTCCTACGTGCTTCAAAGCATAGGAATGACTACGTCAGAAAACCAAGAATTCAAAAACAAACGACTCTTATTCGGGGACTCCGTGAGTGCTGCTCGTATGAGAATTTACCAATTCCGTCAAAACTGACGATGGGCCAAGCGTGGTAGCCAACAGACAACAAAGATATTATCTGTATGCATGTGTTGGTAATACACTGATGAATTATGTTGAAACAGTATTTTAGCAGAACCTTGCGTTAGCGTTAGCGAAAATTGAGCTTCGTTGATTACTGGAACAACCTGATCAATCCAGACCCTAGTCAAGCGTCCTCCCAAGCCTCCACCAACTAACATTCATCAAGGCTGGATCAACCTTTGGCTATTGATGAATTTTTACATGGATATTTTTATTATGTTGCAAAATTACAAATTTCGAAAACCAATGATGAACTTTAGTATACCTTGAATTTAAAATTACACACTTATTTCATCAAATTTCAGTACACGGTCTCCCCAGCATTTGAGATAAATATTCACATAAGAAGTACATCCCAGGTAGAAATATTCTATCAAATCTTATTACGAATTGTGGAATTTCTGATTAAATATCATTGAATTTCAATGAAAACCATTCATTTTCCCACTGGTCAATGATATTTTATAGATTATTTGTAACAGGGATGAAATTAATGTGTGAAATCTGTTAATTCGACAATATTTTCTGTCGGTATAATACAAACATTTACAGGAAACTTAATAATACAGTTGAAAAGCGGTGAAAACTTATCAAATTTATTTTATAATTGTGACCATAAAGATTGTTGTTGTTTGATAATCAATTCTGCTTGGATTTTCCACTTTCGTATACACATATCATTCACTGTAAAAAATGAGGGATTTTTCCACCACAAATGAAGGAAAAGTGCACCAAATTATGGTGAAAAATTCCCCATCTGTGGAGAGAACTTTGCTGCCAGCATGTTTTGGGGGAAAATTCCACAATCATCTTTTACAGTGTTCGTATGGAACCTCGTAGTGCGTGACAAGATAACGCGTACATTAATTCGTGTTAGCAGGAAATTTCATGACGCAAAATTGCGAGAATGAAAGAAAATTTCAAGACGTTTTATCTCCTATAAGTTCATAGGTGACACGCGCACAACTAATCCACGTGCCACATGTGCTTTCTATCAAAATGTAATAACTCATTATTCCAATCTCACATCCTTCTGAATTTGGCCCTAACAGGTGCATCATTTGTCAATATTGACTTTGAAATCAAATTTTTTATTCCAAATTCTGTAAATATAGATATGTCCGAAGTTTTACAGTCAATATATTGATTAATCGGGTAATGTAAACAAATATTATTACAAAAACATCATTAACGTTGTAAGATATGAGCATCACGCAGAATGTATTTATATATTTACTTTATTCGCAACTGTGCCGTTAACCTCAAATGCTTTCAGCGACGACCTTTTACGAAACAAAATTCACATTCTTATCACGAAAAGGAATAAAATTTCCAAAATAGTCATTCGATTATAAAACTGACCTTCACATATCGTTTGAAATTATCAGTATGTTTATTCCGCCGTATGAGAGAATTTAAACTTTTGTTATGATAAATATTCAAACATGCTGATTCATTATCTGATCACCCATCAAATATAATGAGTCATGGCAATGCAATTGAGTAATGTGACGGTGTTGAACCTCGAGCCTAACAGATTTTGTACGAACAAAAACACAACCCCAAGAGAACACGAAACTCTGATGAACGCTAGATAATTTTTAAATCAAGGTGCGGACATTCGTACCTTCAATGAAAACGAGAAAAAAAATCTAACGGATAGCGCAGTTAATACAGTTTGGAACAGCATTCATGTGAGAGTGATAAATCATTGGTGGCCGACCACGTGTCGTGTGCCATGGACAGATGAAGAAGTTTGGAAAAGAACTCACCTCCAGGAAATCTATGAGGGAAAATCCTTCCGTGCCTAGAGAGTAACCACGGATAAAGTGGATAGCTGTCTCTGGGAGGCTGATGCGAATGCGGAGGTGGAGGATGAGGGCCCCCAGGTGTGGCTCCTGGATGTGGATAAGGTCCGTGATGACCCACGGCACCGTGAGGCGAAGCACCATGATGCGCTTGCAGCGCGACCGCCAAATTAGCTGTTTGAAAATGCTGCACGGCAGCTAGATTCGCGGCTAAAGCTAATTGCTGTTGCGTATGATAATCGTTTTGACCGGTTTGAGTCCCCCCTGGACCGTGCCCGGGCAACCCATAGAGAGTTTTTAATTGTTCGGCTGCGACAACGGCCGCGGCAGCGGTAGCCGCGCTGGGCGGAGGTGCTAAATAATTTGGACTCGGTCGTACGACACCTGGCGGGGGTTGGGGATGAGAGCCTCCGATCGGAGGTGAATCACCCCCATGAGGAATTCTATGCGGAGGACTTGGACTATTGTTCGGAGTTGAGCCACCGCTATGACTGCTGTGGATGGTGGTGGTCGCCGTCGACGTCCTTTGAGCGAATTCCAAATGCGTCGATGTCAAATGATGATTGTTCAAATGATTGTGCGAATGATTTCCTTGATGATGATGGTGATGGTGATGATGGGGATGATGATGATTGTGAGGTGTCCGTCGAGAATTATTCGAATAAGATTCAACGGACGAACTTCTGGAGACAGGTCGATCGGAGCCTTCGGAATGAGCTCCCGGTGATCTTGTCACCCTATTACGACTTCTACTCCCTTGCGGTGAACTACCCTCGGAACCTACAACGTCCATCGGGCTACCATCATCTCTACACGAATCAACGATATCAACCCGTTCCGATAATCTATTCAACTTGTGATGACGATGATCATCGTTCCTCGAAGCGGCACCCCCGCCGACGATAGAGTCTATGCTGAAGCCGATTTTCGGCTTTGATGGCACCGGTACTATTGGCGTCGGCGCGAGCGGCATCATCGTACGATGAAAAAACACTGTTTCACCAACTCAAATGTTTCTCTGTTTCAAGTCAAATCGTGGTTTCCTCGTGTATCATACCTCTCACAAAAACCGCGAAACAATCGATCATATGTAACTTACTCTCGAAGAAGATTATATAGATTCTCAATCGAACACTTTTAGTTTCTCTCTCGGCACTCTACGACACATCGAAATTTAACGAGTCACTGTATCAAGATTATATATATTCATATATATATATATATACGTATAATATATCTAATTTATAATCCCTGGCGTGTGTCCGATACTTTGAGTTTCAACGAGTCATCGGAAGATCCGATGAACTCTTTCACTTGCACATCCCAATACGAATCACATGAACTTACGACAATACGTTTCTTCAAACTCAATCAATATATCACTTTTTCAACGCACCAATTATCAACCAACACAAGATCCATCATTTTACAACGATTATTCATAATGATGATTAAACTCGTAAGACGCGCGGATATTAATTACGTCACTGCATTTGAATTGTTTGTTTATATATTCTTTCAATTACATTTGACACTCGGATTTGCTTTCCTTCCCTTTCCCTCTTTCTTTCTCTCGAAGAAAGAAAAGAGCGGTCTGACACGGATGCTTCTGGCACGAGAGCTTGCTGGTGTTTGAGCAAATTACAGGCTAAACGAGGTTCTCTCTCGGTCGATGGTGGGGGTGGATGGAGATGGAACAACTTCTCAAGCTTCGATTCCGTCTCTTTCCTTTCGTTCCTCTCCGTCTCTCTCGAACCCATTGGTATAACAACATTGATAAAGGAGAAGGGGAACCATGATCGACCCCAGGGGTTATGGGCGTTACTTGGTGGGTAATCCTAGGCGTTAACTCACGACGCAACCTCATTGGTTCGGATCCTTTGAGGTCGTGGCTTAAGCGGACCCGGCTTATCCCTCATTTCCCACCCGATTTCAAACATCTCGTACGAGTGTGGTTGGGTTACACAGTGGGGCAACTCTCGCATTAACTCGCGATGGGCGTTAAACTCACGTTTTTGTCGTGCGATCAAAATGAGTCGTTTAATTAATACGTCTGGCTCTCCCCCTTTCTCCTTCTCTCTTTCTCTCTCTCTCTCTCCTTTCCTCACACACGCTTCGACTATTTTTATTATTGTTATTATTATTTTTACTCGAGAGAAAGAAACTCAGATCAGAAAAGTACTCGGTATACGTGTGTCTGTTTCTATATACGTGTATCTACGTTCTTGTACGTACGAGGGTTGTCTTATCTAATGAAGATCAAAAATTCATCGGAGGATTCATTCAACAAATAAAAACTAAACTCCCTTGACGCGTACCAAAGTCGGCATTTCGACTTCGAGACGATTAGATTTGGTTCGTTGACGTATGTACCCTGGTGTACCCTCCCTGCCGACGTAAATCGTTAACGGGATGATGAATAAATCTCATGTTTATGGAGTGAATTACTGTAATTAATATGTTCCGTGCGAGGAATTTTATGTTTTGCCGGGAACTACCCGGGTGGAAAAATGATACATGAACTGTATGAGAATTATATAGAATTCAGGGATGAGATTGAGATTTCTTTCCAGCTAAAAATTCTATGGGACAGATTATATAAGAATTTTATACAAAAAAAATTTCAATCTCGTCCCTGAATTCTTTATAAATTGGAAACATATTCATACTCGGAATCAAATTTATTCTTATCTTCAAAGTTTACACAAATTAGAAAGGAACTAAAAATTCTCATGTGAACATTTGTTGAAAGTGAAAAGATTCTAAATTCATTATGGAATCAACGAAAAGCTGCTGAATGTTCATTCTTGTGGAAAAATCATGCCTTCTCGTTCTCAAAATATCTGAAAAAGTCTTATCGGAACACTCGTGTCAGAATATTCAAAGTATCTGATATTTGATTATGAGAAATTGTTAATGTTACATCAAAAGATGTCGTCCTACTATAATCAAAGGACAAGTGTGTTGATCACGAACATGTGGATAATGAAATGACGGTTCGTTTAATCATCCGCTTTCGATGAGACTTTTCGTTATCACGTACGCACGTATCGATTAGAAGATTTGAAGCCTCGAATCAGCTCTGAAGAGCGTGATTCACGTATATAAGATGAGTCACGTGAATGACTGAATTGATAACTGCGTTCACACTTGAAAGTTAGTGAATTGACGTAATATCAAGCAATTGTTGTACTAATCATACGTTAAGCGCGTATGAATCATTCACACTTGAGTCAAAATTAATCCGATGAATCAATACTTGGATGTATTTTTGCTTTGATTATGATATTTGGGACCTATTTGGGACAAATAAATGTTAGTTGCCGCAGCTAGATTTTTATTTACGCCAGCTAGACTCTAGTTGGGGTAAATAAAAGGCTAGCTGTCTGAAATATGAATAAAATGGTACATTCAATGAGAATAAAAAATATAGTTGTGACAAATAAAATTTAGCTAGCACAACTAAATTTTTATATACAGTTACTAAATTTCCTAGCTGTCGAATATTTGAATAAACCCTTTCTCTCAGTGCAGGTGAGTTGGGTTTGTGCAACCCTGGTTCATCCGTGTTCACCCACATTATCCGTGTTCTTGTAGTCAATTTTAACATACTTCAGTTTGGAGTGTAGTTGATGATTCAGTGTTGTAAATGCACGAAGAAAAAACTTCATTGTGACAGCGAAATACAATTTCCGCTACACGTAGAGAATTTTGTAGCATAGATTACTACAATTATTTTGTAACGCTGGACTATACTGACACTCTGACTAAAATCACTGAACGTTTATTCAGAAATGCTTTGCATGCATCCCTTTTTACGATTGAGACATTGTAACCTTTCTTTGTTTTGTTTCCAATTTTACTATAATCTATCGTAATTTAAATCATTATCATCGCAATATTCCTCGTAATGTCAGTATGGTCCAACTTTACAGAAACATAGTAATATTGAACACATTCTTTATGCAATGTATACTACAAAATTTTCTCCGTGTAATACAGTAGTCTATTCGCCGCCACAGCTCAAGTGGAAAAAAGTTCAAATTGTATATAATTTGGAGAATTTTTCTACTTAATTAAAAAAAAACACTATTTCAGACTTCTTAGTGAAAAGAAATATTTGAAAAATGCTTGATTTCTGGCCTTCTAAACTGAGAGGAATAATTATGTCACCAACAACATATTTTCATGTTTGAAAGAATCCATTCCTCAAAAAATATGTATCCTTGATACAAGAAAATTTTTCTGGAACTACGAACACTGTAAAAAAAATTTGTTGAATTCCAAACAAAAATGCTTGGAAATTTACAAACTTGGTTTGGAAAAATAATTTCCGAACCTTTTTTGTAAATTGCCGAACAAAAGTTTGTGAATTCTCAAAAATGTTCGTGAAATTACAAAATTTTTTGAATGTTTACAAACTTTTGTTTGGTAATTTACAAACTTCTTTGGCAGTTTAGGAAGTATATTTTTTACAGTGAATATAATTCTTGAATTGAAGAAATATTTTCTTGATTCAAGAGAATTTCTCTTGGGCCTGCAACATATCAGCTGCTAATGAATTTCACGAAGATTTTTGAGAATTCACAAACTTTTGTTCGGCAATTTACAAAAAAGGTTCGGAAATTATTTTTCCAAACCAAGTTTGTAAATTTCCAAGCATTTTTGTTTGGAATTCAACAAATTTTTTTTACAGTGTATGCATCAAAATATTCAAGAACACATTTTCTTGGTTTTAGTAATTATTTCTCTCAGTGTAATTGTATCTCCCCTCTACTCTCTAAATCTGGAAGAGTCAAAAATCACGCGTTTCACTCCACTAAGTCTCAGAAGTGAGCCAGTCCGCTTCGAGTGGGATTTTCACTCGTTTCGAGCGAACCCCCACTCTTTTAGAGCGGAAAATTCACTCTAAAATTGGAATGGTTGTGAGTTTCTAACCTCAAACCTTAGACTTCCACTCTGAAAGAGTGGGAATTTCACTCGAAATTTCTACAAGCTCACTTCTGGCCGCCTAAAGAGTGAAATCTCACTCTAAAAATTTTAGAGAGTACACGGAAAAAATTTTAGGACTGTGAGAGAGCGAAATTTATATAACTCTAACAGTTCAATCATGTTTGGTTATGCAAGTTCAAAATTCGAATCTCTAAAGTTCAAAACAACATCGAACTCGTATAGTCACACGATCCACGTCATTAAATCCAATAGTTTGGCGTGAGAGAGTGCGGCGCTGCGTCGAACTATTGGATTTAATGGCCCACATCGTGTGACTATAAGAATTCGATGTTGTTTTGAACTTTTAAAATTCAATTTTTCAACCGAGTCAAGTCAAAAAGTTGCACTGTTACTGTTCAAATTACATTTAAACTCTTTCAGTACAAACAATTGTATTGATTCAGTCCTAAAACTTTTTCGTGTAGAGAAAATATTTATTTGGGCCTATCCAGATAACAATTTCTCAATTTCAAATATATCCATTTTTCTGCGTATATTAAAAAACGCTCGAGTTAAAAGAGTTTGATATTAAATATACATTTACAAAATGTATACATACATGATTTGATACAAAATATTTTCCTCTAAATTTTTTGGAGTGAAAATACTGCAAGTCCAATGAGAGTGTGATTACACTCCTATACAGTGAATTTTCGCTCTCTTGAAGCGCGGATTTCGCTCTTATAAAAAGGTGAAATTCCACTCTTGAAACTGAGTTGAACTATCCAACTCTGTTATAGAGTGAGAATTCAGCCTCATGGAGTGAAAAGTTACTCTTTAGGAGTGTAATCTCACTCTTCCCGGATTTACAGTATTTTCACTCTCCAAGAGTGAATTTTTCACTCCAAGGAATTGAGGGAGTAATTTTTGGAGCAAAAAACTAGATATTTTTTTGTATTTTCCCTTGAAATTCATCAATCATAAAAATAAATCGTAAGGTGAAGCTCAGAGGGATTTTTCAAACGCGACACTCAGTGTTTTTAATTTTTTGAAATTCCAATTACTTTTTCTAACTGCTGATGTGACAGCTTGGACAGCGTTGTTACTGCTTTTCGAGCGTCTGAATGGTTATTACTCAGGGACTCTCAATTGTTATTCCACAATTGCTACAGTTCATTGATTCTCAAGCAATACAACACTGTAAACACTGTAAAAAATATTCTGAAATTTCCGATATCAGATGTATATGAAAATTCTGAAACTTGTAATTGAAATCAAGTTCAATCATGAATTCATGAAATTTAATGCGAAATGTGTGAAAATTCATATAAAAATGCATGAAAAATCATAATTCTGTATGAGATATCATAAAATTTCATATGAAAAGCCAAAGAAGTTTTGAAAATTCAATACAAAATGTATATGTGAATTGCTTCACATACATTTCTATGAAATTTAGGAAGCAATTTTTTACAGTGAAGAATAATCGGAATTTTCTTATACGCAGCAATTGAAAAAATCCGGGCACGGGGTGGGAAATCAATTTCCGATACATGTATATGAAATTTCCTATAAATTCAACTGAAAATTCCAAACTTTATGGGATTTTTACTATTATTGTGCAGTGAATTTCCGGTGAAATACGGAAAATTTTTAACGCATGTACCATATGTGTTAATTACTTCCGAACATTTACGTGAAGATTTCCACAGAAATTTTCCACAGTGAAGATCTTGTCTTACCTAATTGAATCTATCCTATTGATAATATCTGAAAATGAATCTCCTACACGGAAATAAGAAAACAGCAATTGTTACTGTGCACTGTAAAAAATTGCTTCCTAAATTTCATAGAAATGTATGTGAAGCAATTAACATATACATTTTGTATTGAATTTTCAAAACTTCTTTGGCTTTTCATATGAAATTTTATGATATCTCATACAGAATTATGATTTTTCATGCATTTTTATATGAATTTTCACACATTTCGCATTAAATTTCATGAATTCATGATTGAACTTGATTTCAATTACAAGTTTTAGAATTTTCATATACATCTGATATCGGAAATTTCAGAATATTTTTTACACTGTGAATCATCAAAATACATTGAAACTCAAATTCATTTCATGCTGTACTGCACTGTAAAAAATGTCTATGGGAAAATTCCTATATATTCATGTGAAGTAATTTACACATACATGTGTGAGGAATTTTCCGAATTTGTCTGAAAATTTACTGTGAAATGTTGGGAAAAATCCCATAGAGTTTGGAAATTTCATATAATTGTATCGGAAATTGATTTCCCAATCAGTAATAATTGGAATTTTCCGGTTGTTATACATAGGAAAATTCCGATTATTTTTTACAGGGTGCGTTTCCCAGTCCCCATATACTGTCCAGTTAGCATTGAAGAATTTCATTACAATATCCATCTCTGTGATCGCGGTCATTCTCTTTTCCAAGCGTGCTTTCATTTGTTTTTCAACCGATCGCTGTCATTCACAGTATATAACCAGTGGTGTTTCCTTTCCCCCGGGTACAAAATATTCACTATAAAAAATTTATATGGGAAACTTCACATAAATATTCGGAAGTAATCAACACATACATGCGTTAGGAAGTTTCTCTATTTCACTGGAAATTTACTGCAAATGATCGTAAAAATTCCATAAAGTTTGGAATTTCACGTTGAACTTATGGGGAATTTCATATATATGTATCGGAAATTGATTCCCTATCCCATGACCGGGATTTTCCGGTTGCTGCGTAGAGGGAAATTTTGATTATTTCTTACAGTGTCTGATATCTCTATCACAATTTTGTAACACTGGAGCTTTATAACTTAGAAAGTACTTCACCAAAAAACATATGACAATGCTGTTATGGAAAGCTCTGAAAGTCAGCTACAAGAAAATGCGATGAAAAATAAGGGTATCGTCTCACAGCCAACTCGAAACCATATACTAGACATGTTCAAACCATTCTTTTCAACTCATCAATGATGAAAATAGTTGGGGAGCTCAATTGAAATGGGACACCCTGTGTATACTATATTGGGTATAGATAGATTATGCATATTTTTGTGAATTTTCTATTCGTGTATGGCAAACCTTGGGTGGGTCAATCTATACTGGTTCCGTTTATACTACGCCTGTAACGGTGCTACACATGGAAACAAGACGGTCGCTATACGTTTGCATCAGATCCGTTCAACGCACGAGAATGAAACTTTTGAGAGCAGTAACCAATTAAGATTTTGTCTCTGTTATTCTTCTTGTTTCCAGTATGCTGTAATATTGGAGCATCCCAAGTGAAAACGATTCATATAAGACCGCATATAAAACACATATATCACATATAATCCACAGGTAATCCAGATTTAATGCAACTACGGCGTATATACGGTGAATATACGGCCCGTATATGCACGAAGGATAACATATACGGGCCGTATATGCTCGTATATAAGCTGTATATGTAATAAGTGCGGATTCACTGAGAAAAGTTTTCAGTTGCCACAATCAAAAATTCACTGAATTTTTTAGTGACATACGACATCAAATATATTTTTATAGTTGTGGTAACAAAAAATATATTTTCATTCGGCCTCCAAAAATAATTGAGTAAACAAAATTTTCAAGTGTATCCGTATACATTATACCACAACTATATAAATTCAACCAACCCTTCGAAGTTTTAGGCACGAATTTGATTGTTTGAGTTAATTATATTTGATTCACACCTCTCAACTAAAAAAAAAGAGTTGTCTATACTATATTTTTCTATTTGTAACTATAAAAACATCTCTCCCCTTTTCTGAGAAATTCTCTGTGACTTCATCGACCGTTATTATTCCCTTTTTATTTTGTCAAATTTGTTCCCGGAGTGACTTCAGTGAAACTGCAGTACAAGTTAAAAAGACACTCAAGTTACTTTTTTGACGGAAATGAGATTTTCACCTCAATCGAATCTATCTGTCGAAAGGAAAATTAAGAAAGTCTTTGTGTTATTGTAAGTTTTATGCGCCGAAAATTCGTTCATCCCTGATAAAAAAAACGGTGTGAGAAAACGCTCGTTCATCGCCAACTTACAACTGAGAGCGAACCTAAGTCAACTTAGGTTCTTCTTGATTTGTAAAAGTGTCGAGGATTCGTTTGTGAGGCCAACACGACGTGAGCGCTTTTACAAATAAAATACCCTTGTGCTTTTACCCTCAAGTGCTTTTTTCCCTTGTATTGTTCTAAATGAACAAACGTGTCGTTGTTCTCAGTGCCAATCACAAAAAAGTTGGAATTTTTTTAAGGAATCGGAAAGAGAAAGATCATTTCACGACAAAAATATCTCCACATTTATTGAAATGATATTTTTCAATACATTTTCGTAAAAAAACCGTATTCGTCGATTATCTCCGTTCGAGGCTGAACAGACTCCAGTATCTTTTCAACTTGTACGGCAGGAAACTTATTTTTCCTTGCACGGCGTTACCGCTGTAGAGAAAGGATAATAAGAATCAGGGAATCGAACCCTCACGCGTGACGAACCATCGTGGTTAGAAGTGCGCGTTATCCGTTCAGCCATAGCATGCCATGGGCCTGTAGGAATCATTCTCCATATTTAATATACTCAGGAAAATCAATTAGGCAACACCATTTCCACATAGTTGTTGTTCTTTTGTTTATGGTGCCTCTAACATCAGTCGGAGTGTATGATATTTCGCTACAACTTTTTTCGTAAAATACGGAACCACTAAACGAAGTGATGCGATACCTGGCCAGGAACAACATTGAACGAAAAATTTGAGTTGCCACAACTGAAACGATAGTATCGTTAACTAATACTTTTGCGAGACAACAACAGTTTTTGTCCGATGTTGTATTTCATCGAGTCTTTCGCCATGACAACTGAACAGTTCTTCCAGTGTGATTGAAGGTATATAATAACATAAACCATGATAATTAAGATTAGTTGATGAGACTTATGAGTTCTGCAATGTGAAAAATAAGAAAGTGGACTTTTCCTTCACCCAAAAAACAAGATAATTCCTCAAAGTAGTGGAAAAATCCTTCATTTTTGATGAAATCCACCAGCAATTTGAAGAAAAACTCCCCATATTTTTTACAGTGTGTTTTAAGAACCCAACAATTTGCTTCGAAAGTTTTTCATTCCATCAACTAAAATTTCCATTTTCCCTTACTGTAATACACAGGAAAGGGTCCAAAGGCGATGACCGATTCAACATGTTTCTTATCACTAGGGTTGCCAACTCTGAAAGTCAATTTTTCGGGATTCTGTTCAAAAAAAATCGGGACCAACAAGAGAAAATCGGGATAGTCGACAAAAAGTTTTTTAATCATATATCATTGAAAATGGTGTAATGCAAAACCTCATATAGTACATTATATCACTTTAACAATCTGGAAAAACCATCATAATAGTGAAAATTGATCGATTTCAAAAATCGGGACAGATAGTGTCCCGCTAGGGTCTTCGTCGGGACCCGGGACCCTGAGGTCTGAAATCGGGACATCCCGATGAATTCTCATTGATTTCGATGCATAAAACTGATTTAAACCCATTGAGAATCCATTTTTAATGGGTTTGAATCAGTTTTCTGCATCGGAATCAATGAGAACCAATCGGTTCAATGAGATTCTTTCAGTAGGGCGATCAGCTTTTTCCTTGCCTCCGTTAATGAGATAAAATTAAATAATTCATTAAAAACAGGACGGAATAGTGGGATTTATATTATATCTTCAATGGATTACTCAGTATTATTCATTGGACGATGCATAAATTAACTATCTATGTTTTTGGTTATCCCATTAATGGCGGCCGTTGTCTTATCCCTCACTGGAGGATCCCTAGTCAAAGCTCGGCCAAACTTCCTTGCATCAAGGGTCAATTTCTATACAGCCATTAATTTGTAGAGCACATAATTCTTTATCAAACCACATAAAACGTATTCCTCACAAATTTTATTCCTCACGCCAAATTCATTCGAAAATTTCGTGACTTATGGATAAACCTCATAGAGTGTTTTGGAAGGACTAAGATGTACTTTACATGCCAATATTCATCGAATCCCATCAAATCAATCGTTTTGTAACCAAAGAGAAAACACAGATATCTTTCAAGCATCGTTATTACTTTTCTCTTTCAATAACAATGAATAATAGCCCCAGCTTCAAGTTTTTTTCCCCTTTTCGATGATTAATTCTATCGAATCCGCTCCGAGTATTTATAAAAAAACAATTCTACAGATGAAACGATCAAGTTCCAAGAAAATCATTAAAAAGACAATTTTCACGTACGATTGGATTGAGAAATACTACCTTGGTTCATACATTACAACTTCATAAGACTCTCTACGATTATTCATACTTCAGGATCAATCGGAGAGACGAGAGAAAAAAGCAAGAGAGCCCATCAGACAAACTAGGAATATCGACGAATTAACGGGAGCATCATCAATCCTGCCACGGAAATCATTGGATCCGAGCTGAAAGAGTAATATGTATCCGTGAGGAGCATAAAATCTGTTTGAGAGAAGTTATTTGCTTACTAGCATGCTCATCTATTCGTTAGAAAACTAACTAACGATCGCTCATGCGATAAATGTGTTTCCATAACTGCTTTTTTTAAAGTATCGATCTTGCACACAACTCTCGTGTAAGGAGTAAGTTACGGATCGAGCCGATCATTAAGGATCGTTAAACGCCGGATAAAGATAGGTTTTGCACCTACAGACATGTGTCACGTTGCTCTTGATGTTAGGTTTTCATAACTCAACATCTGTGTGTACAACCCATTTATGTGCAACCTATAATGTATAGACATTGCCAAGAAAAGCTGAACCTCTCTCTTTCTTAAATATTGTGTGTACATATATATGGCGAAAGTCTCCTTGCTAAATCATAATAGAGTCTGACATCTTGATTATACAATTACGTCGATCAAATTATACACGTTCATTGTTGAATGCGAGTTGCGTATTTGTTCTTGATAATATTCAAAAACGTTGCACAGGGGTAATCGAAGTAATAAGGAAACATGGCGGTGAATTAATTCAATGCCAGGGGAAATTATGAATTGAGTTATGAGTATAGAGAAAGGTTTATTTGTTGCAAAAAATGTCGCTGTATATACGTAAAATGATTGTAAAGCATTCATGTAGTAATTATTCGAAGGGTTCTTTCAATGATGAAGCATTGTTGGAGATATGTGTTTTTATTGAAATCGTATAAAAGTTCCTCAATGGCTTTCAATAGACAGATTCGAAGAGAGAGGGGTATTGTATGAATGTTTCCGTTTCAGAATAGAAGGAAGACATAGAATTCTCCAATAATACAATATCAATAGCAGGGAAAAAGGGTGAGATCGCATAGAAAACACCTCAAACGGAATACAGTGATCGTTGAATGAAGGAGATATCTATATCATGCGTCGTTGGCTAATGACCAGAGAATCGCATACAATAGATTGGAATGCCGACACATCTTACAATAGCGGCTCATATTACAGGCGTTTTCGTAATCACAGTATTTTATTCTTGGATTTTTTGTCGAATTCTGTTGAATGCCGCTATAATGATTCTGATAATCACGAGAAACTGAAAAGTTTCAAATACGATTGAGAATTGACACCGGCACACTTTCTTTTTTCGATTCTTCGATCGAAGACTTTTCCACAAACGTCCAGGTGTTTGACATTTTTTTGTCGTATCAGTAACGAAAATGTATTATCCGATACTCAAAGATTTCTCAACGGTTTTGAAATATTTTTGATGTATTATATCGTGTTGTTACGAATTCTCAACGGTTTTGGAGTGAATGTATCTTGATTCAATAATTCGACGAAAAAGAACAATAAAAAAGCAAATAATCACAAGCCAAACAGGGTGTCCTTCTACGAGAAACGAAGAAGTTTCAGGTTTCTTAAAACTTCCATGAATTATTTGATGATGAAAAATACTGAAAATCTGTGAAATTCCACTAAGGACCTCCATCGATACAGTGAACCCGGAGTTGAAGAATCACATGAGTTCAATCTCTGAGCAAACTAAATGAGACTGTACAAGACCGTTGGAAAATTTGTATTCAAATAAGAAGTGGAAATACAAAGCTTGAGAGCAACATTCGCTACACTTAGGAAGCACAGAATGTAAATAAGAAACATTTATAAGAACAAGAACAAACAAAAAAAAGAAGACAAGTCTGTGGTAGAATGCGAAGCAGGCGTGCACACGACTCGGGTATTGGTGCACGATTGTTCATAATGTGTGCACAGTCGCCATGTTGGATATCTACTCAACCCAACCCTCTTGTTCCTTTTCCTTAATGTAACACGTGTCGAGCGAAAACACCTACACGCGTGCCATGTTACACTACATTGGGCAAGGAACTCTGTTACGTTTGAATCTCATCGTAAGGAAGATTGAAGGAATTATTTCAAAAGAAAGGGGAATTTCCGCATTGATTGGAGATAATACAGTGTTTTATGGAATTTATATTGATTTTTGGTATACAGGGTGTTCCGGAATTCATCATTCGGATTTCTGTTGTGCATTCTTGAACCAAAATGCAATAATTTCCCGTTAGAAGAAAATTTTTTGGAGGCTTAGTTTTTAAGCTATGAGCATTTTTAGATTTTTTTTTCAGATCTCAATAACTCGAAAGCATTCCCAATGAACATTATGAGGACGAGGACTTGAAGACAACTGGAGGAGCTCTTAAAGAGATCTTTATGTCATCCAATGCGTCGGTTTAGGAGATCCTGTGGAGGTCTTGTTTAAGACCACTTTATGTTATTTTTATGTTATAAATGTTCTCTTTAAGATAACATAAAGTGATCTAAAACAAGACCTCCACAGGATCTCCTAAACCGACGCATTGGATGACATAAAGATCTGTTTAAGAGCTCCTCCAGTTGTCTTCAAGTCCTCGTCCTCATAATGTTCATTGGGTTGTGTTCTACATTTTTAAGCCTAACGCCATTCTCTGAGTTGGAGAACGCCGGATCTCTGGAAAAAAAACATTCAATTATCCTATCATTCTTTGTTTCGGAGCTATAGTAATTTAAAGTTGCTGAATTTTGATTCTGGCTAGAAGCCAGAAAGTTTCAAATCGCTGTAGCTCCGAAACAAGAGATGATAGGATAATTGTATTTTTCATCCAGAGATCCAGCATTTTCCAACTTAGAGAATGGTGTTAGGCTCAAGAATGTAGAACACAATGCTGTTGAGTTATTTGGATTGGAAAAAGAATTTAGAAATGCTCATGGCTAAAAAACTAAGCCTCCAAAAAATTTTTTTCAAACGGGAAATTATTGCATTTTGGCTGCAGAATACACTACAGAAATCCAAATGGTGAATTCTGAAACACCGTGTATACTTGGCAATTAAACGCACCTCAATGTACATGATGGTGAAAAATTTATATGCCTATTCCTAGAAGAAATGAGTCTAGCTATTTTTTTAACGCTGCACTAAAGAAAAACAATGTCTCACTCTAGTCTTCGCCTAATATCGATGGAGAAATATTCCAGTAAACCCTGAGTTCTTAAGGGGTTATATCTGTTTGAAATTTTTTCTTTTCCCTTTTTTTTTTATTGGCTTAAATGATGTAAAAATATCTCAAGAATGATATCAAACAACATTTATTGATGAAAACGTGTGTTGAAAACTCCTAAAATATGAATTTTTTAAGCAACTCCAGGCGGTTCGAAATGACGAATTTTGACTTTCTTCACCATGTAGCGATTTTGAATGTTACCAAAAATTGCTAAAGCGTCCAAGAAAGAGCTGGAAAAGAGTTATTTGAACTTAGAACGGCAGTTATATGGTGCTGGAATCGCAAATTAAAGGTCAAAAAATCAACAAGCCTCTATTTTAAGAATTTCCTATCGTAAACTCATTCTCAAACTTCAAACGCGTTTTTCTCGAAACCACTTTTTCAAAATCGGCCGACATCAGAACTCGAGTAATTTTTACTCGATTGACTGGAAAATTTAACTGTAGCTTCTTGGATAGATTATCCATCGAAGTACATAGGATTTTTATAATTGATGAACAATCACGATTTTTATAAACAAATTATGGTCGATTTTTTCGTCGAAAATGCGATTTTTTTCCTTCAAATTGATGCAAAAATTGCAAGAATCAATATTTCTCAATAATCCTACGTGCTTCTGTAGCAACAATCATGTGGATTGAGAAAAAATTCTGTTTATTGTTCTAGCTGCAGACGTACGAGACTTCTGATGTCGGCCGTGGAGCGCCTTCAAAAAGTACGCTTCTTTTGTATATACAACTGACAGGGCCGTCTTTAAGGCAGGGCACACCGGGCCCGAGCCCAGGGCCTCCTGCAAAAGGGGGGGCCTCTTCGTAGAGAATTGATAAGATTTTTACATATTTTCTTAAAAAGGTTACTTAAACAAAATGAAATCAAGTTATTTTTAAAACGAAACTAATTCTAGATATACGAACAAGTGGAAATTCAGTCAATACTTATTTTAAAGAAAAATCATAATGATTAACGTTAGAGTGATTTTTGAAAAATTTCAATATTTCACGTCTCCTTACATGGGCCTCCACTCTAAGTCGGCCCAGGGCTTTGAAGCAATGAAAGACGGCCCTGACAACTGAGCCGCCATTTTGTCCTCAATATTAAAATAAACAATTTGTTGTTCACCTCAAGATATGTATAATAAATCCTCGAAACCTTGTATTGATCGTTCCATTTGCAGAATCACAAAAAATTCACAGAAAATCCTCTTATTTTTAGGCTACAAACAGATATAACCCCTTAAAGATGAAATAAGATATCCGATGAACAGTCTGAAAGATGTCTTATGGATGTATATCAGGAATCTTCAGAAATATATCTTACAGATGCTTGTATAAGATATCTGAAATATACCTGAAAAATCTATTGCATCGGGGTTCTTAAAATATCATCTATAAGACATCTTTCAGAAGCATTAGGATTAAATATGAGGATTCAAGGGATTCACAGGCGCAATTGACCTGTTCATGCACTGTAAAAAAAAATTTCGGTAAATTTACCGAAGATATTCAGGAAGCTCAACTCGAACTTTCGGTAAAATTGCAAATTGGTATCGGGAATAATTTTAAATGTATTCGGTAATTTTACCGGTTATCTTCGGGAAAGATATGGAATTGAATGGATCAAAATTGCCGAAATGGTGTGGTGAAATTACCGAAATTCGTAAATTTTCTGCAGTTTTGTATCACAATTTACATGTACTGGAAAATTATTGCTCAATAATATTCATAAAAATTTTATCACGCGAACTGATTTTGCATATTCCTTGTGTTCCAAGATCACTGAGGAACTTGATCACTCATCTAGATGAAGAGAAAATCATACCTACTTAGCGGGATTCGAACCTACATTCCTACCTGCCTACCGACTGAAACCTAAGACCTAACCGCTGAGCTATGGCGTCCACATATGTTTCGTATATTTAGAATACACAAAAAGATAGATAAGGTGTGGATTTTCAGTTACATTTGGTAAATTTTCAGGACCGTGCTAACAAAATTGTCCCTGCCAGTAGGTTTTTTTTCAAAACTCGACATTTTTTCCAAGTCCTCTCATGGATTACAAAAACTTGTCCCACAAACTTCGGTCAATTTACCGTAGTTGTTTGGAAAAAATCCACCTGGAAATTTTTTCCAAGTCCTGATTCGAAATAAAGGGAGAAGTGAAAAAAAATTGTTTTTCCCATATGGACCATTCGATTTCAAATCTGTTGAATCGGATGAAAAAACTTGTCCCTGCCAGTACGTTTTTTTTTCAAAACTCGAAATTTTTTCTATAAGTCCTGGTTTAAGATAAAGGGAAACATGAGAAAAAAATGTTTTCCTCGTATGATCCATTTGATTCCAAATCTTCTGAAATGATTGAGAAACCTGTCATTCCGAGTAGTTTTTTTCCACCTCGAAATTTTTTCTAATTCCACATATCATGGACAAAAATTTTCCCGGACAACATCGGTAAAATCATGGTACCTGAGTTTTACCGAACTATCTTCGGTGAAACTTTTTACCGAACCAGTTTTGGACGATTCCCGAAGGAAAGTTCGGTAAATTTACCGATTTTTTTACAGTGTGGCATAAAAACTCCCCAAATAAGTGTATGATATTTTATTCGTATATTCGTTGGATGTCATGGTACACTTTTTCAAAATCAGCATTAGTATAAACATTACCGGCTTTCCTAACCTTGCTCTTTACTGTACTTTACATATACTATACAAATAAAATATCATGCACTTACTCGATGAGATTTTATTCTATTTATAGGCGCAATTGTCTTTCTTGAATATCTTGAACTATTGCAATAATGAATTCATGAACCTGAATACATGAATTTACAGCATGCTGTCTTCTTCTTGAAATAATTTCATCGAATTCATGTATCGATTCCCTGGCGAAGGTAGATCTCATAATTTCTCATATTTCCTCATAGATTGCAAATTCGGTAAGAAGAATCTAATATTTTCTCCTTGAATTTGTACCAAATGAGGAAATATGAAGAATTATGACTTTCATGAGAATTATTGAAAATTATGATTTACATTACCACCAGGGTTTAAGATTCCTCATTAAGATATCTTAGAAAAGCTTCTAAAAGATCTCGTCTCAGATATCTCAAAGATATATAATAAGTGTTGCACAATTTTCAGACATCTTTCAGATATCTAATAGAAATCGGATTGTCTATTTGGGTATATGCACCATCAATACCCTGGTGAAAATATTCTCCAAGACTTTCAGAATCATTTGGAATTTTATTGAGACTCGCAGAGATTTACAGAGATTGCTCGAATTTTGAGAGCTTCCCAGAGATTCTGAGAAATTCTCAGAGCAATATTCCCAACAGGGTATAACTGAAATTTTGAAAACATTTAAAACCTTTTACATTCACTCACCTTCATGTAGTTCATTTCTCGTTGAGTGATTTCAATGGTCTGTTGAAATTCATTTGCAACACATGGGGTTCTCATACATTTCCTTTCAGCTCATTAATGAAGACAGAAAAAGAATAAATGATACTTCCACGTATGCAACACTTCTTATACCCCTTTGTGCTATAAATTATATTGTAAATATGGGAACACGATTCCTTCATTCAGGAGTTTCCTCTTCAACCCGTTGTAAAATGTCTCTGAATTTTCGCGTGTAATTGATGTTTCCTCGTTTCAAAATGCAGAGTAGAGAACGCAACTTTATATGGATGATGAAGAACGGTCTGCGCGGATAACGGTGGACAATGATTCATACACGTCGTGAAAGATGAGCTTCAGACAACGAAATGTACGCACAACAAATCTTCCAGTTCCTCTGACAAACCAGGGGCATGAAATTATCGCGTGAGCGAGGTAATCTAGAAGAACAATTGAAGTATTTTTCCAAAACAGTAAAACAGATATGTGAAGTACATTGAGAAAAAAATAGTCCGATAAACATACAAATCTTGAAGACATCTTTTCGACATTTCTAAAAGACAACTTATAGACTTCTTTTAGATGTCTCACTGAAGACATTTCTAAGAAGTCTCTTGGAGTTATCTTAAAGATGTCTAATAGATTTTATTTCAAAGATGTCTTCAAAGATTCGATAAAAGACATCTTTTAGATATCTTGAAAATCAAAATCACAATATTGATAATATAATAATATACCGATAATGATTATAGGCCTGAATTTTAAAAAATATCAATTTTGATATAAAATCAAATAATTGGCGACTTTCATTATAGAAATTTTTATAATCTCATAGTGTGCATTGTTTCTACTGACCGAATTGGATCACGTCGGACCACAATTGATGTTGCACGGATTGAAAACTCAATTGATTCGAGTACTCCTGCTTAAAGAATGTTATTGAACCAATAGAATCTGCATCGGAATCAGTGGGTTCAATAAGATATTTTGAACAGGCGTACAAGAAAATTCTACGGTCATAGTTTGTAATTCCAAAAAAACACGAAGGTCCAAAGAATATTCAGTGGAGGTGCATTGAACGTCCGGACATTGGATGGTCCAAACATTCCTTGAACATAAATGTACGTATAATGAACGTGAATTTCACCTAAAAGATCTGTGTCTTGGGGAAGTTACAGGGATGGAATATATAATTCGCAAGACATTTTCAGATCATCTGAAAGTGTGCTTCAACCGTGGTTAATAAAACCTATTCATCCCTATTGAATGTAATAAATGCACATTAAAATTCGAATTCTGCACGATCAATAGGAATAAATGGGTTTTTTATCAATCAGGGAAGAGGTCCTAAGAAAAATTTGCATCATATTTAAAACTCGTCTTGAAGAAGTCTAAAAGATATCTTCTAGATATCTAGTAAGAGTTCTAAAGGATGTCTTACTCAAGACATGTTTTGGATGTCTAAAACTGTCGCATAATACATCTTTTAGACTTCTTTCAGATATCTTTTAGAACAGTTTGTAAGACATCTTGCGAAGTCATCTTTTAGATTTCGAAAAGATATCTTTTTGTCTATGTGGGAGTGGATCAATTGAAGTAAATCTCCGCTTAATCATCTCTATCGATATTCAGTTGACTCAACCGCGCGGTGACATTCGTCGTATCCAAACGCTTACGGGGTTGAGCCAAAACCTGGTGTTTTCTCAGTGTATACTTGACGTCCAAAAATTCCTGAAACTCTCTGAGCAACTATGAGCACCCCTGAAATCTCTGAAAATTCCAGTGATTCCAAGTGATATCTTCCCACCAGGGAAACGCTTGGATTATCTTACCAAATTGAGAATAAATCTGTCATTCCTGATTTTTCAAAAACTCCAAGTGGATCACACAATTGTCCAACAGCAATGGTATCGTAATTGTAACATACCTGAATTGTCAATTCCCAGAATCATGCCAGAACCCTCGACGTTCTGACGCGAGTTGAAAATAATTATACCCACAGATCTTTCGACTTTCTTCAGAACTCACGTATCGCTTCTTCTATAATTACTGTATCAACACTTTGTAGAAAGTGCGAGACATGTTCCAGGAATAATTAAATGAAACTCTCTCAAACTCGAGTACCTGTACTTACGCCGAAAGTAGTACACAAGCACATGTAGCGCAAGTGCGCTAATGCCCCACACAATTTCACACGAAAATTATATTTCACGTGTGCAACGTGCATACCGTTTACTTGGATGAAGCTGTCAAAGATTATCGATATCAATGAAACTCCTCGAATCACGCGCATGAAACGATCAATAAAATTCTTTTTTCCATAGAAGCGAACAATCGAACGATCGAAAAAGGTGAAAAACGTCCGCAAATTGATAGTGCGAGGGGAATTGAAAGCACCACCGAGTTTAGATATAGAGAAAGGGAAAAGAGATAATATCTTTCTATCTTTTCCTCCTTCGAAGGATATTGATCCCTCGTCTCGTATACTCGCGTATATAAAATGAAATGCCTCGCGGCAAGATAACTCCATTGCGCCGCATGATTTGAGATTCCTTATTAAGAACGATTAGCCTGAAAAGTGGGCAGATCAAGTAAGATACTTTCAAAGCCTCGTATATGCGTACATGTGTGCATGAGTGTGTTTTATAGCGGACCTCGCCTTTCATAAGTGGACGGTAATTGAATGTCAGCGTAACCTCGTTACCCTGAAGATGACGGTTTTTTATTTATTCGATAAATATCCTCACCAGTTTTCCCGTTATATGGGTATAATTTAGAATTTTTATGTGACTTTCCATATAATCATTATCAATGAACCAATTTAATAAGATATAAAATATTAGATAGTTAGGAATAATGGATGAAAATGCTTAGTTTCAATAAAATGATAACAATTCGTCGAGTTTTTTTACTTGTCTTATTCAATCCCTTATTCTTATCTTGTTCCCGTGGATAGATCGGTGAGAGAGAGCAATTGTGGGACTAATGAAATCGATTTGTGTCGAGATAATTGGGAAGGGTTTCAAATCAGTGAATAGATGGGCTGCAGAATTTCTATTGCGGAATGAATTAATTGATCTATTTAATATAATTAATGAACTGTAACGGAACGATGGAATTAATTGTAAAATTTAATTAATCGAACTCAAGACGTACTGGTAGGAACACGGACATTTTTGCAACAGAAAAAAAATTATGGAACCAATCACACGGTGGGAATGCACAGGGCAAAGTCCGTGTTGAGGTCAATTGAATCTCGGTTGCACAGTAAAAAGTAAAACTCAAAGTTATTCCGAATATCAGCTTAAAAATGCAGCCGAAAGTAGCGCCTATTCCAACTGAAAGTGCACTGAGAAAAAGAAACATGATTGTGCAGCATCTAGACAGTGATAATTCATGTCCACAAGAAAATGCTGGCCAGACATAAACTATTCGCATCCAAGGCATTACTGAGTACGTTCTGGACGCAAATAGGTGATGTCTGACGAGCATCTAGTGAGGACTAATTTGAAATTTCTTTCGGACATGAATTATCACCGTCTGAACGCTACACAGTCATGTTTCTTTTTCTCAGTGTAAGCAATGAAAAAGACTGAATTTCAGTCAATTCCATCTTACTTTGGGAATTAAGATGGAATTCTATCTTAATTCCAAAGTAAGATGGAATTAACTGAAATTCAGTCTTTTTGATTGCTTACTTTCAGTTGGAATAGGCGCTACTTTTGGCTGCATTTCTGAGCCGATATTCGGGATGACTTTGAGTTTCACTTTTTACTGTGTGCAATGAATGAATAGGGACTACCTCGAACCAATATTCAATTGACTCGAGGGGAACACACTGAGAGAAAGGGTCTATCCAAATATTCGACAGCTAGGAAATTTAGTCACTGTAAATAAAAATTTAGTTGTGCCAGCTGAATTTTATTTGTTGCAACTAAATTTTCTATTCCCATTAAATAAACCGTTTCATTCATATTTCAGACAGTGGAACTGCTGAACACCCAGACCATGTGCCATCGAACGGAAGAACCGTTTTGTTTTCATCACCCGTCACGATGCGATGAAGAAAACCCTTCCTTTTTTGCCGCTGGAGCAGTTGTTAACAGGTGAAAAAACGACGCTCCACGTCCCTTGGCTTCAACTCATAAGGAATCCAAGTTCCTTGCTTTTGAATCATTCCCAACGCAAGCAATCGCTTGGAAACGGCTAAGTTCTAATGCTGAAGCAAGCTGTTTTTGCATTTGACACGAATCCTCATCGAGCAATGCCTCCAATTCAGCGTCTTTGAATGTTTTCGGCTTACCTTCACGCGAACGGTCGTCAACATCGAAATCACCATCTTTGAAGCGACGAAACCAATCACGGCACGTTGTTTAAGTTAGAGCAGCATCTCCGTAAACTTTTTGGGGCTCTCGATACACTTCAGCTGCCGTTTTCTTCGAAAGAAATAAGGAAATCAACACTTCCGCAAATGACAATCTGACAATCATTTGGCACAAAATCACGCATTTCCACACAATCAAAATTATATGACGCTAAAACAAAATCAGTCACGTGTCAACGCGGTTTGTTCACCACATGTCTAAGCTTGGTTCATGATGTTTCGGATATGTCAAAATCGACCAGCACTTACTGCCGGAGCATGAAGAATAGAGAGAAGGAATACGATCAAAGCCTGGTTCCTCCAACGGTAAGTGTCCGTGAAATTATGATCCAGATAGTTCATAATTGTACCACTGATGACGCTGGTGACGGTAAAAACCGGAGTCTTATTGGTTAAACACTTGGTTTCCATGGTTACTAGTAGTACATATTGGTACACACGTACGACAGCGCCAATTTTGAGACCAATCTAGGTTACGTTTTCGAGGACACTTCAAAAGTACTGTGATCGTACTCCTTTCCGTTATTCTCCATGTGCTGGAGCCATCTAATGACAAACAGCGAGTACTTAGTTCCGCACCTGAAACTCCTAGTAAAAATGACGCCTATATAAAGCCCTATATAAATCATATATGATGTTAGCCATATATGTCCCCTATTAAATCCATATATGTTCCTATATAATACATATGTGGATCATATATGAATTCACATATTCTTCCATATATGAATTCAGATATTTTCATGTTTCCCCCCCCCCCACCGTATGAAAAAAGACTTTCTTCACAGTTTACTTCTACAAATGTTGAATGAGCTTGTCCGGAATCACTTTGAGTGAAAGAAAACCTGCTTCGAAGTCGATGATTAGAAAGTTTCCCCAGTGGGATTGAACCCGGGTTCAGCGAGTGAGAGTCAAGGTTTCTATCACATCGGCGAATCTCCGAGATGACGAGACTACTCTGTCAAAAGTGCCATTTACTGTAATCATCGTGATGGGAGTTGGAAAAATTCATTTCCGTGAAAGATAGACTAATCGGTTCAGAATCTTCTGAAATGGAAATTGAATAGCACTTGAGAGGAACGTTTTTTGAGAAGTGTACCTCCAAAATTGACAAAGTGCTGGAGTAAATTGATGGAAAAATTTCCAAAATTTGTCTCTGTGGGACAAATCTTCTGGAACAAAAAGTGAACAGGTCGTGGGAGAGGCGTTTAGATATTTCCTTTTAACCACATTTCACCAATAATAAAAAAAATATTTCATAGATAAAATCGAAATTATATATGAATTTTTATAATCACAAACAATTTGAATAGCATATGGCATGGCTATGAAAATCATATATAGAACAACTTCATGCAGCACCTAGTAAAAAAGGATTATATATGGTCTATGTATAATTATTGAAGTTTATATAAGTATGAAATTTATATATGCACATATATAGTTATATATAGTGGTATATATGGAATTTGAAATAATTATATATTAAAAGAATTATTCAGATTTTTTACTATATATGTATGACAATTCAAATTTTTATATATGGCTCCATATATAACTATATATGTCCTCATATAAATCTTAATAATACTTAAATAAACTTCAATAATTATATATAGACCATACATCATCCCTTCTTACTAGGGGCACAACACTTCCCTAGTAGAAAAAGAATATATATGCCCTATATACAATTATCGGATTTTATATAAGTATCATTGAAATTCATATATGGTCATATATGGTTATATATGCAGCTATATATAAAATTGGAAGTGACTATATATAGTGAATAACAGTTTTCATATATAGTCACATATATAATCATATATGACTATATATGAACTCCAATGATACGTATATGAAATCCAATAACTGTATATAGAGCACATATAATCTGTTTTTACTAGGGATATGGGAAAAGACTTCATATATAACTGAATATTGAAACCATATATAATCAAGCCTTCACATATGACTCATATATGAATTATATAGGGGTCATATATGGATTATATAGGAGTCATGTATGTTTCTTGTGATTCATATATGACTTTTTTTTACTAGGGACATGACATGACTTTTGATATACCTGTGATGTAGGAATTATGTATAAAGTTATATGATGTGACAGGCATGTGTTTGAAGCGGACATTCGGATGTCATCGTTATGTCATTGGTATGTAACTCGCATTAGTTCCAACAGAGAACTACCCGGGCAAAAATAATTCACATATGGTTGTATATGAGCGTATATGAATCATATATGGCCCATATATCAACATATATGAAATACACATTAACATATATGAACATATATGGGATTATATATTGAGCATATATTGATTTTGGCCATATATGATCATATATATTAATAAGAGAATACATGGTTATATTTGATCATATTCAATCATACATTGTCATATATATCCATATATGAACGAAAATATTTCACAATGATTTATGGAATGCTATGAAAAACCAAAGGAGAGAGAAGTGAGATCAATGCTGATGGATTTCACACTTTCATATATGACCATATATGGCCATTTTCCATATACGGATGCATATATGAATGCGTACATGAATCCATACATGGTTTTTTTTTTATCCCGGGTAAGGTATCCCCAAACGGTACTACGGTCCCAGAAAAATTCATGAAGAATGCTCATTGAACTGATTGTTTTCCTCATGAATTCTCTAAGAATTCTTCTCGGACTGTGGGGATCAGAGCCGGATTTAGAAATCCTGTTTCCCTTTCCAACGCACGTATAACCAAGGATAAGTGATAGGCCGCAGCCTATTCCACGAGTCAGGGTCAGTACTTGCCCGGTCCAAATTTCCACATGGGTAGTGTTCATCTTTTGTTACATGTTGATTGAAAAGTGGAACAAAATTCCAAAATCCAGCGCTGGTGGTGATGTGTGGATTGTGTTGTGCACAAAATGGAAATGTGGGAAAATTGTTTGTCTAGAAGTATGCAAAAATCTAGGGAATTTAATTGACGTTACAAAATACATGAACGATTAATGGTTACCTGCGTGGAAATAAATAGCTGAGCGTCAGTCTGGCAGAGAAGTCTCGTAAGATCACTGCAACACGTATAAAAGAATAAGGCGGAGGTATAGGAAAGATCTCGGATAAACCCACGCAAAACGCTCGTCACAGCAGCGCGCAGCGATATAACAGTGACATGATGGGTCACCACGATGTCACTGCTATGTCACTTTGACCAAGTGTTTGCTTGGAAAGTATGGGAATTGAGATTCTTCTATACTTTTCTGTATTCTATATTTTTACCAGACTGACAGGGTCTTACAGTAGTCTGGCAAGAATATGGGAGAGTCCCAAATCCCATACTTCATCCGAGATCTTTGCTATATCTCTGCCTTATTCTTTTATAAGGGTCACAACTTCTTCTGCCAGACAATTTTTTTCTATCCGGGTAGTTGATTCAGCGATGGTTCTCTGAGGGTTCTTCCACAACTTTCAGGAAGATAAGGATTTTGAGCTTCCGAAGTGGAGCCGGGTTTTATGTTCCTCTCTGAATCTGGAAGAGCGAAAAATCACTCGTTTCACTCCACCAAGTCTCAGAAGTGAGCCAGTCCGCGTCGAGTGAGATTTTCACTCGTTTCGAGTGGACTTACACTCTTTTGGACTGAAAAATTCACTCTAGAATTGAAGTGGCTGTGAGTTGATAACCTCAAACCTTAGAGTATCACTCTAAAAGAGTGGAAATTCCACTCCAAATTTCGACGGGTTCACTTCTGGCTGGCTAAAGAGTGAAATACCACTCTAACAATTTTACAGAGTGGATGCAATGGTTGCCGCCGTTTCGCCATCATTGCAGCTGAAAAACACTTCACTAAATTCCTCTTTAATCCTTTTGATTTATTTTCCATCATAAATAAGATATCGAGTATACAAAGTGCTTACACGGAAATTTCAAAATCAATAATTGATACTTCATCTGTACCGCCAAGTATGTTTTGGCGCATAAATAATTCAATTCCTGCATAAGGTTAGATATGTGATTACCTGAACTCCACGAGTGGAAATGAATGAATCCTCTAACTGTTATTTCGACTATTATACATCATTAGTTTTGAATAAGTGGCAATCTCGTTGCATGCGGATATCTGATTGTACGTTGAGAATCTTAAGGGTTCGAATGACTTTTCACAGCAAATTTTTGCATGGATTTGACATCCCTAGGGTACGTGTATGTAGATCCATGACTTCATTCTCCGATCACATAGCTATAGGGCAGCATGCGCATCCTCATCATATTCCATGCAGTCATTCAAACGTAAATCGAAAAGGTATAATTTTTACTTCTGTTCAACATTCACGATTTATGGAAGATATACATTTCTTTCACATGATTTCCACCAGGAATATGATGGAAATGATTCATTCATCTGTTAATAGGATGAATGATGGAAATATTTAACGGAACTGCTTCACGTATCGTGAGAATCTCAAACACATTCGTTTCAATTCTGAGATTTGCGAAATGAAAACATTCGTAACGAGATTTTGACCATCTTTTGCTGGAAAAACGGAGGATTCTTGTTTGAAAGTTGTGAAGTTTGGCACTGAGATGCATGTTAATTGTCTTGATGCTATTGAAAAGATCCGATAAATTTCATTGGAATTGATTGAATTTCATTAGGTTCATCTGGAACCGATCTGGAAAAAATCGAGTGGGGTAATTCATCACGGAGAAAAGGAAACAGCATTGATTATTGTGAATCACAGTGATCTATTGGACCTCAAATTCATTCCGTTCAGTACTGCGTTTCCCAGTACTGGTTACTGTCCAGCCAGCGTTAACAAATTTCATTACGTTACTCATCACTGTGATCGCGCTAACCTTCATTATCCGAGCGTGTTTTCATTTGTTTTTCAATCGATTGCTGTCATTCACAGTCACTAATGCTGTTTGCTTTTTTTCGTGATGGAATATGATCTGCAGTTGACATTGTCTCATTTCCATCTATAAATACCTCCGTGGAATGCATTGGATTTCATTTATTTCATTCATAATATGAGATCATGATGGGAATCGCATTGAATTCAATGTGGATCATCTATAATACGTATATTCATTGGTGATTCCTTATGCATTGATGAATGACTTTATAACAGCATTTCCAAATTTTGTTCATCGATCAGGATTGGTTAGGCATTACTGTCGATGGGTGATTGGATAAGACCCGGAGATTTCCAAACTGTTCACGATCAGATTTCATTTGTAATAACGCTGTGATACAAAATATTCTCATTGAATTGCACCAGTAACCGCAATGCATAGTCGAATAAATTGTCATGGTTACGTCATTGGAAATGCTGTGACAACAGCACATTATTTTCCAACGGAAATCTTTGGCGGTGCATAGGAATCTTTCTATCTATTGGACTGTTCCAACGGAGTAAACATATGTATTTTTTATGAAGCAAACGATATAGAAGGGTCAATAAATTGGAAAGCGGCAGTTGAAACTTTGTTTTCATGCTGTGTTTTTTCGATGCTCAATGTTTTAAGAACATCTCAAGAAGCAGCATCGAATCCACTGATGAGGGTTGGAATTTCCCACAGATCTGAGAATTCTAGAGTAATGAGAAAAGTGTTAAAAATCCCTATTTTTCCTAAAACTGTACTGATCTTCTACTGATCTACTTTCTATTTTATTTTCTATCCTCCTGTACTTATACAATTTTTGTCAGTATTTTCGAAGCATCTGAAGTTAGACTCATCTTTCTGTAGTTCTCGCACTTGTTTGCTCCTTGTTTTTTCGAAATGGTGAAAACTTTATTCTTTTGGTACTTCTCCATTTCCGTACATATTTCTGACCAATTCAAACAGTGCGTCACGAGTTCTTCGACTGGAAGCTTTGATAAGGTCCGCATTTATGCCATCTACACCTGGCTCTTGAAGCCCTGTCGAATTCTGATCTCAAAATCGAATCTCTCAATTCTTCTCCGTCCACATCTTCCTCCCTTTCTAAGAGTCCGGTAGAAAAGTTTTCTCTATTCATTTCCATAAACGTGCCAAATTTCCATGTTCTTTTCCACATTTCGAGAACAAAATAGGAAAAAGAACAAGGAAATTTGACATGAACGAGGAAAACTTCCCTAAAGGGTCCTACACTGCCGTCCTAAGCCGAAAGACCTTATGTCAACAAAATTTTTCTCCATTTTTTACATATTTATATTCGAATAGCTTGTTTATATGTGTTTCAATGAAAAAAATCTTTACACTATTGAAAACTACGTGAAAAACTGACTTAAACATCACGGCGCTTGGATAATTTAACATGTACAAGTTCAAATAAAATGCTTGATACTTCGAAACATCACAATTTTGACATACGGTCTTTTGGCTGAGGACGGCAGTACATTATCGTTTCCTTTATACAGACCTTCTAAATGACTAATCCATTGTCCCATCTTTTCCTCAGTTTCCATCAATTTTCTCTCTAGAGAATTTTGTATCTTATTGCTTCTAGATTTCATTTGTCCAAAAAATATCTTAACAATCCTATAAGCCTCATCTATTTTTCCCAAATGTAATCTTACTTCTATTTCTTGACATTTTTCTTCTAACCATTGTTCTTTTGCTTTTCTTGATTCTTGTATCTCTGCTGGTCTTGTTCGCTACTCTTATTCTTGTATTTCCTCCTTTCATTAATTAAATCGAGAATTTCTTCCGTTATCCATGGTTTCTTAGGTTCTGCTCCATCGTTCTTCAGAATTTCATTTGCACACTATTCTATGTTCCCCTTTATATTTGTCCATCCACTCAATATTTCCAAATCTTTCTCTTGTTGAACCTCCAATTTTTCATCCAACATCACTTTGAATGCTTCATGTGTTTGTTTTTGTTTGAGTTTCTTCAAATTCCATCTTTTTCGCATTTTCCTTTTCTCCTCCAGAGCTTGGAATATCAGAGAACATTTCATCATCAACATATTGTGATCTCTATCTATATCCGCACCTGGGTAAGTTGTACAGCTTTGCACTTGATTTCTGAATCTTTGTTTTACTAATATGTAATTAATTTGGTATCCTGGTGTATCTCCTGGCATTTTCCAAGTAGAGATTCTTCTTGTATGATTTTGAAATAATGTGTTGGTAATAACCATTTTATGATTTTTACAGAATTTGATTAAACGTTGTCCTGTTCATTTCTTTTCCCTAACGCAAAATCTCTTATTATGTTGTCCTCTTTTCCTTGTCCTACTATACTACCGCATTCCAGTCGCCTATGATCATTAAATTCTCTTCTTCCTTTACATATTCTATCACTCCTTCTATTTCATCGTACGTTTTTTCGATATCTTCCTCTGAATACGCAGATGTGGGCATGTATACTTGAACTATAACATTATCTACCGGTTTTGTTCTAATTCTGACCATCATTACGCATTCGCTATGTTGCAAACAATTTTCTATCCTATTCCCTACCCTTTTATGCGTTATGTTTCCTACACTTCCTTGACCATTCTTTGATCCTGTATGAATTATTCTACAATCCCCACTCCAGAAATCCCCTTCTTGCGGCCATCTCATTTCGCTAATCCCCATTACATCGATACCTCACCTATTCATTTCTAATTTCAAATTTTCTAGTTTTCCTGTTTGTCTCGGTGATTTAACATTCCACGCTCAGACTCGAAGAATGTTTTCTTCCTCCCTTATCTTCTTTAGTTTCTCATCTTGTTTGATGAAGCTCTCTCGAGCAGCCTCCACCCGGAGATCCGAACGGGAGGCTATTTTACCTCCGGAATATTTTACTCCAGAAAAACGCCATCATGTTGTTGTTTTTTTTTTATAAATTGAAAATTCTAGGTTTGGAAAAAGATTTCATTTCCTCGGGAAATATTGAGAGATGCCAAGAAAGGTAGTTTCCCCTTGCGTTCCCTCCATTTTTGCCGATGTCCCTTGCGTTGGGATGATTTGGTTTCTCTCAATTTGTATTCTCCCTCTCGAGTAGTTTATTCCACCCGGAAAAGAGATCCAATTCTGAGATACTTATCCTCCCCATCACGTAAAGGAAGCAGATACTACCAAGGATGGATAAAAAGGATATCAAGGACAGGTATCATGAATATCCTCCCGGAGGACCCGCAATGGTCCCACGGGGAGGAGAAATTCTATAAAAACCCCACAAAACCCATCTCCTTTAATCCCTCCAAAAAAGTCAATATTATTTATTTTAGCCATCCTTCCCCCAGACTCACGTTTCGCAATCAAAGCATTCGAAAAACCCCCAAAAAATGTCATTTATCTTCGACTGGAGGTGCAGTTTTGCTTTAAAAAAATCGTTCAACAAGTTGAACGGAGAGCCGGTGAATTTTTTCAACGAGAAAACTCTGATTAAGGTCTTATGAAGGTCCCAAAAACAGTCCAAAGTCTGTTATCAAGCTTTATTCTCCACATTTAATTTATAATGCATTGAAATGTTGAATTCCAGATCACAGATCATCATCATACGTTTTTGTTTTTTCTGGGGTAATAAGGTCAATAATTTATAGTTCTCAGGATTACCCGGTTTTCAAACCCATACAGCTTCGAAACACCATGAATTAATAACAACATATCCCCAAATTAAATATCAGAAAAGGTTGTGGGAAAATCCAATATGGACCAATTTGAAGACGAGCTGCAGTACATGAAATGTAGCGAATACTTCAGTTTGGCATTTACAAATAAATTCCATTGAAAAAACACGTTTTCCATGCAGTTCCTCATAGAACCTAATGAATACCCAACCAATACGAAGAAGTATTTGATAACCCAGTTCTCTGATTCCAGATGATTTCCATTGAGAAAATTTGTTCATTTGGTTTTCCGTATAAAATTCCATGGAAATCAATATGAAAATATATCAAAGAATTCAGTTTGGTATCTTCAGATGAATTCTATTGGAATACATTAATTATTCCCACTTTCACATGGGATCCAATGCAAAACATGATACATCAGAGAGCCTTTGAAGAAATACTGATAGATTCCAATACATTCTAATACCCTCTCCATACTCTAGGAAGTTCAGTTTTCATTGGTACCTATATGGAATTGTTGTGACAAAGGCAAATTATTTTCCAATGAAAAACCTTGTATCGGAATGCATTCACAATGTATGAAGAAAATTATTTCCCATGTGATATGGAAGAACTAAGACCATATCTGATGAAAAAGTCTCGAAGGGTTGGATGAATTGGAATATTCGAAGAATGCAGTTGCTCGGAATGAAGCTAAGAAGTATAATGAATGAAAAATCTTGCCCTTCGACAAAGTTCGTCTCGAAGTAATACAAGATCTTCTCGCAAGAAATTTGTGGTATGCAATGCTGTGAAGTGATGTTATGGAATGACGAGACAAGGTTGGTAAAAACTTCATGAATGTACCAAGAAGAGAAACACCCAGAATGGTTAGATCTAGAAGAATGCTTTTGAAGTAACTTGGAAAGGATTGAAGTATAAAACAAAAAGATGAAACTGATGAGATATATGATGATTTGCCACAAAAGAAATGAAGAGAAACAGAATAAAGAATTTAGTAAATAGATCAGAAGAATTGTCGGATCCTTTGAACGATGAGAAGTTGCATCAAACCAGTTTGAAGATTCATGCTCTTGATAATCATGATGAAACATAGTGTAAGTACACCAACGGAATTAGCATCCTGTATTGATCCTTCATTCCGCACACGTGATCTTAAACAACATTAATACTTTGCAGTTTGAACACATGATTATTATTATAAAATTACACAAATCGGAGTTCTCATGAGAGGCGAGATTCATTCATTCGTTCTTCGAAAAGAACGATCCCAAGTCCGAACCGATCTTTCATCCGCATTCGATCGTCGAAACGAATTATTTCGGCAACACGTTTCACAGTTGACGATGTGTATGATATACGTGCCAACAAGTTTCATGTAATTCTCGACCTGATTCCAATGACTTTCATCGTAATAACGATACAAGTACATTCAGTACATGTACGTACAATGTAAGCAATTATTCGTACATTCATTTACGATAATCCACAGAACATCGTTGGATACATATAATTTATGAGCATGTTATATATTAAATGCTGATGAATATCCATGAGCCTTATGATATCGCAACGACGCGTCCCAGGTGAAGCGGCGAGTTAATTACACTTGCAATCAGTTCACTGTAGAATTTTAGTTCACCGATGGTATTCTATATTATCAAACTGAGCTTGTAATCACGTAAAACAATCTTAATTAATGCCTCATTCCGATGAGAAAAATATTGGCGTAATCGAATGGTTCGTATTCTCAATGATATAATTCATGTATAGAATTTTGAATATCCGTATTTCTTTTGTCGAAACACTCAGAGATTTGATTCTTCCGTATGATTTCGAATCGTTTGAGATGTGGAGTGGAAAAAGAATGACATAAATTGAACCAAACCGAATATCATGCTTATCGATTCGATGTTAAATTTTTCAATACACAAAATCGATAATGAATTTTCGATGAACCTTGTAATATCTCTGTTCGTAATCGAACAAAGATCAACGAGGTATATTTCATTTCCTCGATGGCTAATTAATTGCAACTCGATCAAGAAATTTCATCACCGTACGATCCCGCGAATCGTCACAATTTACACGATCATTTTAGCTGTATGCAAAATAATTATCAACCATAACCTCAACATATGGAATCCAATAAATAACAAAGATAATATAATTAATTGTTGTATCTCCCATACTTGAGGGAACCTGAGAATCGGTAATTTAAAACTAAATTCGAAATCATGAATAACTGCACATATTCAAATTTATTTACTTTCCGTACAAGCGATTCGAAAAGCCTTCCTCTCCTTCGTATAAGTATCCCACTTATTCCAACTTTTTTCTCGTGTTTGACCCTTTTTTCCTTCAACCCTCCTGCTTTTACTCTTACTCGTGATCGAGCTTGCGAATCAATTTAATCGAGCCGCCCGCCCGTCGGTCGGTTCGTTCTAAGAAAATCACAGGTGTCGGTTATTTAAGATACGGTAACTGTACAAGGTAGAGGGAGAATCTACAGGGGTTCTCACTCGCCACATTTCATCACATACATTTACATGAAACATGTATGCAATTAACACCTATGCATAAGAGTATATACAGAGAGATACAAGTTATACAAGCTAACTTTCGGGGCTACTTTTCTTTTTTTCTCGTATCTTTGGACTCGTTTTCTTCGTATAAGGTGAAAAAGTGGAAAAATAAAATCCAGTCAGTTGTTTTGTTTAACCAACCAGCACAAATCTCGCAATAATATCACAGTAATATTACAGCAATATTTGTGCTGAGTGGGTAGATCATCATTCAGATGAGATCTACTTCACTCTGCCATGTATCAAAGATCCCTTTGCTGCTTCTGCACATACTAGTACATACGCAGATTGAAAAATGTCTCAATAATGCCATCATAATGGTGACATGCACGCCAAGAAATGTTTACATCATGGTGCCAAGGTGTTTCCGCATAAAGCATTGTTATTGGTAGCAGAACGAGGTGATGGTACCATAATTAAGACATAATGTTTACATTTTATGCATCATTGCAATCTGAGCGAAGTTTATGATGGTATGTTTAAGGCACATTATGTTACAAAATATTTAGGGCATGGTTTTTGGGTCTGGGTAGTAGTTAATATTTCTTACATCGAATTTTGAAAGAAATTTGTGTGATCGGAATGATTCTAAGATTACCTTAGCATGTATGTACCATGAGGCTCACCCCGGCCCAGCATGGGCCCCATCCTGCCCATATGGGCCCAAGACTGGGTCAGATTGGGGCCAGAGTGGGCCGAAGTTCATACACACTAAGGTAGATACATAATTGTCATTACTGTGTGTAAAGATATAACAGATTGTGGCAGAGGATCATTTTGTTTCATGCTATACTCTGGAAACCCTCCCACATAGCACACAATGTCTCAGTAATGTCTCGAAATATCACTAGAACATAACCGAGACATTTGAAACATTGCAGCAATATTTCGAAACATCACTGAGACATTGTGTGCTATGTGGGTCTATCTCTTTTATTTTTTTTTTTGGAATAGCAATGGCACTTCAGGACCCCATCACAAAAGTAGACCTGTTGGCGCCATCTCTTGTTCAGGTCGGAAACTTTTCACCCCACCTCGTATGATATTGTCTAAGAAATTATTCAAATGTATATTTTTTCGTGATGACTTTGCGTCTATCTGTTGCAGGGGAGAAAAACCAACACCAAATCATTCCTCCACGTAGAATCCTCGTTCATCTACGTTCTATCCACGTCCACCATTTATCCACGTAGAGTCCACGGAGATGTGACGTAGAAATCGTTGGATGTGCTGTTAGGGTTTATATTAATTTATGTTCATTAATTAATTGATTATTCATATAAATTGATAAAAGTTGATATAAGTACAGATATTTTTGTGGAACTTCATCAAACCTTCGATGAACCTTCAACAAACGTTCCATCTATGTTTGATGAAAGTATTTCGAAGCGGATTTTTTATCGTTCGTAAAATCTTCATCAAACGTTCGTGCCCAAGCGTGTATTGCCTATAATGACAATGGACCCCAGGCTAGGTCCATCCTCTTTAACCCAGTATTGGGGAATGACGATGGGGGCCCATGGTGGCTCAATCTGGGCCCTGTTGTGCTTTACCATACAATTATGGTTGGTAGAAGATGGAAATAATGAATCTTCATGCGGGCAAGATTGGGGTGAATTTATATCCCGAGCATGTGCGTACAATCCTCAGCGTGTATGAATTTTGGTCCCACTTTGGTCCAGTCTTGGACCCATATAGGCAGGATGGGGCTCAACACTAGGCTCAAGACTGGGCCAAAGTGGGGCTGAAATTCATGCCCGCTGGAGTAGGATTCAGAGCAATTTTCCAATTTCAAAAAAAAAGGAAGGGGCAGTATTGATTGCCCAGTCTGAGTTCATGCTGGGCCCATGGCGTTACCAATCCTCGGGCAACGCAATACAGCCAAGCTGGAAACGATGTTATCATCTCAGGGTTAGCACCCATTTGTCTGCCCAGCTTGACCCCACGTTGGGCAGCATGGTTAATACACACTTGGGTGAATCAAAAGTTAGCTCTCATGAACCTTCGGCCCGATCTATACAGATCTAATCTGAACGTTCGTTGAAGCTTCATGTTCTCTTCGGGATGTGACTTGTTGGCATCTCAAACCCTACCTAGGGCCGAGTTGATGCGATCTGGGCCAAAATAGAGGCTTTGATCGTTCAATTTGAAGAAATGTTCTAAGTTCCAGCTGGGTTCTTTTCAAGACTGTTGTAGAACTCTTAATTTGAAAGAAAAATTTAGTTATCTGATTTGGAAAGTCAAGAATGCAAAAATCCCGGTAATTCAATATAAAAAAATCAGTACAAAAAGCAAATAGTCATTACAAAAACCAACCTTACACACTGTGTTTAATAAAACTATAAACATAACCATTGAACTGATCGATCACCTCTTTCATATTAATTCCCCATGTAACTCCATCTTATATACGTTTAAGAATTGCTGAAAACTTGAATTCTACTTGCGAGTATATTGTATATATTTTATAACATGATAAAGAGCGAAAGGGGGACGAAGAGGAAGGTAATAAGACCGATCAGATCCCTTTAATGAGGCATAATGGGCCTGCCAAGTATGCGTAATCATCCGTGATGGCCCGAGGTTGGATGGAGTTTTTTCTTGGTTGTATGGCAGTTTTCTTCAATATTCGATCATTGCCGTCATTATATAAATGCTTTACAGCATGATGAAAAAACCGTACATCAGCGATGGACGCCAAGACGATATGTAGAACAATAACATACCTTCGTATACTTTTCCAAACCCTATTTGAACTTTCATCAGCGGCATTAATAGTATAATGAACATCCACCACAATCATCACATAATGTAATCCCTCGCTTCTTACAGTAACTCCCTTGCAGCGTCTTTAAATTGTTCGGGTTTGAACGAAAGTGATTGCGGTAAGTATCGCACAAAGTAGCAGCGAGAACGCTCGAATGTAGTTCAAAAATAAACCCACAAAGCATTTCCATTAGCTCCTCGCGTCAATATGGCAGCAATGCTCCGATGCGATCTTGAAAACATTACGAATGTACGAAGGAAGGATATTACATGATCATGCAATGTTTCAACAATATGAAGCTCCATCGTGATAACGTGTCTCGTTCGAGGATGTGAATATTTTTATCATCGAATACATAAAAGTCGTTTATAATTATACAGTTCATATTCTGAGACCAATGAAATACCAACTAGATTTTATGCAACTGGGTTTCAGTGCATGCTGGTATGCTGTTATGTATATGTACTCGGGGAAGAATATATATGCCCGATATCCATGAATATCCATGAATATCCAAGGGTGCCTGGGGAGCAAAATCGTGTGCGTGGCGTGCTTTGATGATAGGTAACCGTGTGTAATGGAGTGCTAACTACTGACCACCTTGCGTACCAATACACATATCTATAAGGACCAAGAAGGAAGAGTACGGTCAGTTTAAACTTGTTCGCAGGAAGAGAAGCAGGAGAAGGAGATGAAAAAGAAGTATGAAAAGAAAGAACAAATGATGATAATGATGATGATGATGATGAAGAAGATGATAATGACGATGATGATGATGATGATGATGATGATGATGAAGAGTGTAAAACTTGTACAAGCATGTTCTGTTTCAAGGTAGGTATTCACAGTGACTATCAACGAACTGCGCCTGTACGTTGGATTTATCTTTCACTGAAGGAGCCTCCAAAACGAAGAAAAACAACAGGTTTGCTTCAACCCTCCTCAAATTTATAAAATGTAATCGATTACACAGGCCAACAAAATTTTGCAGATTTTAGTAACAGAAACTAGTACACACTGTTCCGAAGCATTTTGGTGCTGCAGAATTGTTCCATCACGTCAGGTTTCAGAGATATTTCCACTCAAAAGTGTGAAAGACACTGTTTTTCGACATGATTGAAGTTACTGCAAATCAAGAGGTAATTTTTTCTCACAAAACTAGTAGGTACATAGTATAATTCATTCTCTTCCAAGTGCCGTTGAGTTTGCTCAAATATCTTTTCTTTTCATTGAGATATGACAATTTGAAAATTGTGTTTCAACATATTCACTGAATACATGAACACAAATTTCAAATTGTTGTATCTCGATAAAAAAAGGAGATATTCGAGTAAAATCAACGGCATTTGAAGGAGGATGACTTATACTTTCAGATGTCTTTACTGGTTTTGTGGAAAAAAATCACTCCTTGGTTTTATGTAACATCAAGCATGTCGAAAAACAGTGTTTCTCAGATTTGTAGGTTGAAATTCAGGTTAAAATATCAGGAGAAAATTACCTCTTGACTTGCAGTAACCTCAAATATATCGAAGAGCAGTATTTTTCTACACTTTTAAGTGGAAATACGAGGGTGGATTGATAAGTTTCCGGCCTGACCAAGAGATGGCGCCACTAGGCCTACCTTGAGGTGGCGTTCTATAGTACCATCCTTAGATAGCTTATAGCTATAGTTTCAGTCCGATCGCCATGTTAGTTTAGTTTTGAGAGCACGCTGACCAAGACGCCTCTGTGTTTTTCGTAAAAATGGAAAAGCTGGAAAATCGTGCTGTCATCAAATACTTTTATTTGAAGGGGTTAACGCCGAAGGAAATTAAAGAAGAGATGGACTCAACACTGGGGACATCCTCCCCATCATATTCAACCGTTAAGCAGTGGGTTTCCGAGTTTAAAAAGGGTCGTGTGAGCACCTCTGATGAGCCTCGCTCAGGACGCCCCATTGAGGTCACAACTCCAGATATGATCGAAAAAATCCATCAAATAGTGCTGAAAGATCGCAGATTAAAAGTTCGTGAGATAGCTGAGACCTGTAAGATGTCATATGAACGTGTACAAAATATTTTGCACCAACATTTGTATATGGAAAAGGTCTGTGCAAGATGGGTGCCGCGTTTGCTAACAGTCGACCAAAAAATGATTCGAAAGAACATTTCTACCGCCAATTTGGCGTTGTATAAGCGTAATCCAAGCGAATTTTTGCGTCGATTCGTAACCGTTGACGAAACTTGGGTCCACCACTACACTCCTGAAACCAAAGAACAGTCTAAACAGTGGATTGGACCAGGGGAACCAACTCCAAAGAAGGCAAAAACAATTTTTTCGGCGAACAAGGTTATGGCTACTGTTTTTTGGGATGCAAGAGGTATTATATACATTGATTACCTTGAAAAGGGTAAAACTATCACTGGTCAATACTACGCAGACTTATTGCAACGTTTGAGCCACGAAGTGAAAATTAAACGACCTCATCTGGCGAAGAAAAAAATCTTGTTTCATCACGATAACGCACCAGCGCACACGTCAATCGTTGCGATGGCTAAAATCAACGATCTGAAGTTTGAATTAATGCCGCACCCTCCCTACTCTCCAGACCTAGCCCCGAGTGACTATTATCTGTTTCCTAACCTCAAAAAATGGCTTGGCGGTAAGAGATTTGCGGACAATGAAGAAGTAATCGAAGCTGTAAATGGGTATTTTGAGGAGCTTGACGAATCAGTCTATAGAGATGGCATTACTAGACTAGAACACCGCTATGAGAAATGTATCAGCCTTGGAGGAGATTATGTTGAGAAATAAGAAAAAAAAAATTCTTAAAAACGTTGTTTTTCTTGGTCAGGCCGGAAACTTATCAATCCACCCTCGTATCTCTGAAACCTAACGCGATGGAGCAATTCTGCAGCCAGATTCGGATTCAGCGCACCAAAATGCTTGGAAAAAGTGTATACTAGTTTCTGTTACTAAAATTTGCGAAATTTTGTTGGCCTGTGTTATCGATATCGAAAATTCGTATCCGAGCTATCATTTGTTTGATGAAATGACTGAATCAATCCTTGAAAAATCTACAAATCCCTACTTTCAAAGCACAATACCGATCTTTCACTGATCGAATCGAAATTTTTTTTATTATATTGATTACGTAATGAATTTATTCAATTTGAAAAATGATGAATCCACTATTCCTCGTACACTCTATAATCGATAATGGTCCGTTTCATAGCAATCGAACGCCTCATTTTTCAATCAATTCAAATAGAAATAAAAATTCGATTAAAGTTTTATACATACATTCATTCAATCATCCAAGACCCACAATCGGGACCCCGAGAATCCGATAAATCATAACCCAATTTCAAAGTCCATATCAATATCGACGCGTTCTATTCTTCTTCTCTTCTTCTTCTTCTTCTTCTTCTTCTTCTTCTTCTTCTTCTCCTTCACCTCTTCTCTTTCATTTCTCCTCTCTAATTCCACTCTCTTCTCCTGTTCCCTCGTCTCTCTTTCTCCCCGTACGGTTCTGGTATAAGCACGATTTATAAAGCAAACACCGTGCCGGCACCCTGCAATCAACCCACACACAACGATACTCACGTCAGTTCATATACTAGATACATGTTGACTACCTTCAACCCCCCTCCCTCCTTCTTCCTCATCCTGCTGCATAGCATTTTATATATTGCATCGACCAACAAACTATTATACCATTATGATCTTTTTCTTAACTCAGACCTTCACTCTTACGTTAGTTTTATATAGCTTGTTTCGATTCATACTTCGTGTAGTACTTCATCTTCAAATTCTTCCCATGATAAGTGAAGTATAATTTCGTTTCAATAGAGTAGTTCTCGACAATATCAAATGAATTATATCATCCCTATGGGTTTATTTTAACTCGGAGAAACTTTTGAATCACGATCGCTGTACCGCTGTCTTGAATTTTTCCAAAAAAATGTTTCAATCGAGATTACAAACGATGTAAATTCGAAACGGTTTTTCGAAGATCGAATCCAAAATTCTTCGATCAATACGAATCGACGAGTATACAAATCATCGTCAAGCGATAATTATAGCACACACTTGAGTTCTCCAATACGCTTATATACCAATTTAAACACCGTTTGTAGATCATTTTTCCTGCTTTGTTTTTTTTATTTAATATCGACTGGTTCGAGTCCTGTTTTTCTCCTCGATACTTAGGTAATAACCCGGTAATGATGAGCTTCGTATGAAAACGAATTACTGTTTACTCCTTCTTTTCCAGTTCAGAGCTTCAGAACAAACACGCCAAGAGGAACACTTTGAAGATATTATCATGATGATGATGATTATAATGATAATGATAATGACAATAATGATGATCCTGACAATGATAATGGTAAAGAAAATGAGGACATTCGCAGAAACATCGAGTTAGTTTTTACGAGTTATTGGATAACATGGTCGTCCGCGATAGGGAAATGTATGCATTTCATAAAGCACCTCCCGAAGAGGACATAAAGCTCCGACAGACGTTCAGAATAAATCAACAGAGATCAGTCTGGAGCTCCGTTCGTGCCAACTTTTAGGTTTGTAAACGTTTCACGAAGTTTAGATGAACATTTGAATGTCCGCTTGAAAACAGTTTCAAGAAAGATTCATAGAACGCTTATTAAAGATTCTCCGTAAATTCATTCCAGTTCCAATCGAGCATGTTCCAGAGGGGATTATAATTATGATTTCGTGAAAAAAGCATAACTGAAAGAAACTTATATTGAAAAATTGGAACTCCAGTGAATCTTCGGTAAATCTTCAATTAACGTTCTCTGAACCTTCCTTGAAACAATTCTTAAGCGGGCATTGTGACGTTAATCAGATCTTCGTCGTATTCCCATTGGATTTTTTTTCAACGGAAATGAATGAGAAGTTTTAACCAGGGTTGCTACGTTTTTCACCGCTTGCTACCATCACTTGATCAATGAAATGATTTTAAGCCTTCTTCTGCAGACTAGGGGATTTCGTGTAGCAGCCAAAACGATTTTGGTAAGGTACACTGTAAAAAATTCCCATGCGTCGCGAAAGTCAAAATACTGTCATTGATTCATAATTTTCCTACACATTCACGCCAAAAAATATGTTACTTCACAACACCCGCACTCAGGATCGAACCCGGATCGTTCGGGTCGAAAGCGAGCACGCTACCACTTCAGCTGGGGCGCCACGCTAGGTTTTAGTGAAAAATTTCAAATACATCTTATACGCGATTAATTTCTTTTTCCTATCTCTTTGTCGGAAAATTTCGATGCACGTCAGATTTCTAATAATAGTATGAGAAAAATTAATATACAGTTAATGGAATATCTATTCCCTATACGTTGTTGGAATATTCACATCCTCACGTGCAGGAAAAATCCGATTCTTTTTTACAGTGTAATTTGAATTCAGGACAGGGATGCTCCTATGACACCCCACAGTGGGCCAGGTAGCTGGAAAAGTGGCCAAAATTAAAAATGTCGTCGGAATTGTTCTAAACCTGGCATATAAGAGTTTTTGAGGTCGCTGATTCCGAATCTACAGTCAGATTGGGAAAATTCAACATGGCGAATCCAATATGGCGGGCTCAAATGTTGAAATTCTCCGAATTCCTTGAAAATTCTTTTCCAGGGGTTTCCAGGGTCGCTGATCACGGATCTGTTGCCAGATTTCGGGAATTCAACATGACGGATTTGATATGGCGAGTTTAAATGCTCAAATTCACCGAATTTCCTGAAAATTTTTTCCTGAGGGGTTTTCAAGGTCACTGATTTCAAATCTGTATTCAGATTTGGAAAATTCCATATAGCGGTTCCAACACGACGGATTTTCATTTTCAAATCCATTGAATTCCCTTTGGCTCTTCCACAGTAAAAAATTTTTCGTCATTGTGTAAAGTGTTAAAATTTGTGTGTTGAATATTTAACATTCTAGAGTGTTGATTCCATTTGTGTTAACACAATGATTGTGTTGAATCAACACTCGCAAATGTGGAATATTTGACACACAAATTTTAACACTTTACACAATGACGAAAAATTTTTTACTGTGTCACTAAGAGGTTTTTGGGATCGCTGGTTTTGAATTCGATGTCAAAATTCCTCATTTAAAATGGTGAGACCTACATGATTTCCGAAGATTTGAAATAAAATCCTGTGTTTGGTGGTGGCCAAGGTTGTTAATTCTACACATTAGGTACAAAATTTGAAATTCAAGATGATGGAATCGATATGATTCCGCTCGCGGCAACACTAGCGAAGAACCTTCCCAACACACACAAATACTGGCGTTTCAAAGGACCATTAAAGGGCCGCTATCAGCATCGTTGGACCATTGATGGTCCATTAAAACGGCAACAATTGGTGTTTATGGGGTTAAGAAAATTTGATGAATTTTCAAATTTTATTCCGCCATATTGGATCCGCCATCTTGAATTTGCAAAATCTGACCTCAGATTCATAATCAGCAACCCTAAAAACCTCTGTACACCAGAATCCAGACGGTTCTAATGAAATTTTCAATTTTTACCACTTGTTCAAATATTTGTCCCATTGACGTAACGAGTTTTCATTCTCATTAAATACGATTTTTCTGACTTCTGAATGAAAACGGGCAAAAAGGGGCATATCCACAGTGTTGAGAACTCTTTCACGAAAAGTTTGGTATATCACTCCGTCCATTTGGAAGTGGAAGCTCGGGGAAGGTTCAATTCAAAGGTACAGAAGTGCAGTAAAACGTAATGAAATGAGACAAACTGAAATGATTAGACTAAAAATATAGCATGGAAAATGTTATTTCTTTACAAATATCATTAGAATTATGCAATTACAAGATAAATATGCACTGCTGCAATGTCTAGAGAAATGATATTGAGTTCGGAGCATGTATGAACTCAATGACAATGCATTCATTTTTCAACATAAATTTGAAATAAAAATGTCCTTTATGAGGGACCTAAGCTACCAAAAGTAACAATATTTTGTGATTCAGTGTGTCAAAGTATATGGAAACAAATTATGATGTTTATATTTAATTTCAATCAATTTGAAAAAGAATCGTTTTTGGCCACGCAACTAGATTTCTGGCCCACTGTGCACCCGCGTAAAAATCCCAATAAACATGAACATCTTCAAGATTTCTTGAAGATATCTTTTGAAAGACATCTACAAGACATATCAAAAAGACATCTTGAAGATATCTTTTGAAAGACATCTTTTCGATATGTCTTGACCATTGTGGGGCCAGTTGGATTGCCAATGCTGGCAAAGGAGTTGGAATGATAACACCATTGTACATAAGGGCCAGTATAACATTTACCACCACGGCGGTAGGGATATTTGACGTGAGCCTGCTATGGCGAAACTCTGGCATTGTGACAGGATCAGTTGTTTTGCCAGAGCTGGATGAGACATGGCAAGGAGTCGGAATGATGACACCCTATGTAGAAATTCAAACCTGACCCAGTACTGACACCGTACCGGTAACCAGAGTTACAGGGAGTGATCATGTTTCAAGTAAAAAAGACATACATCAAATTTGAACTTTGAAAATCTGAATGATTCATTGTTCTCATTATTGTCATCGGAGAAAGGCCCTCTGGAAGTGATTTCTTGGAAGTTGACTGAGTGAGGATTGAACCCAGGGTCTGCGAGTGAGAAACTGAGTCTCTATCACATCAGCCGAACTCCGAGTTGACGACAAATCACTCAAATTGCCATTTATTGTAGTGGCATAGATTCCGTAGTGGAATAAAGCCCTACCAATGCCGGCACAATTTTGTCTCTCGAACATATTGAATGATGATACTAAGTCTGGCCGAATGCTGGCACGACTTTGGCTCACTACAACAGCCAAGTTGCTAAGATCATGATTTTAATGTCATTCGACCACCGTCAGACAGAGTCCCATCAATACTGGCATATTGTCATCTATCGAACATATTAAATGCCGATGCTAACTCTGGCTCAATACCAGCGCAGTATTGTCTCATCGAAGTAACCGTGTCATTGAAAAGATCAGTGGAATCCCCATCCATTATCTATCCCGTATTAGAACAACGTTGCATCGATATTGGTGTCGTATCGTCTTTTTTTCGCATTTCAGCATCCAACCAACTCTGATTCGGTACTGACGAGCCCAATCAGAAAAATCCGTAATATGCCAATGTTAACAACAGGTGCAGTACAGTGCCAGTATTGGGTCTCTAACACTTGGTTAACGCTTACGGGGTCAGTACTGGATACATAAAAATACAGTAATATGCCTGTACTGATAAACCAATACTGAGAACTTAATACCGGCCAGGTACTAACCCGGTACTGGTCCTGCACTGATTGCGAATAATGGCATCAGTACTCAATCCTCAGTACTGAAAAGCGTTATCATTCCAGACAAATGCCAGTATCCTGCCAGTCTTGGGTAGTACTGGTGCAGTACTGCGCCTGTTGTAAAATTCTGGTTGAGAGGTTCCGTTTCTGTACGATCTGGGTATTCTCCGAGCAGTATTGATTCGATACTGGCTAAAGACCGTCTGACCACGTAAGCCAGTACCGTTTAAAATCCGGTGAACATTTGGCACCAGTTGGAAAACTGGTAATGATTCTGAATGGTCACAGTTGTTTCTGCAGAAGTTTGGCAAATACAACTTTGCCAGTACCCCGCCATTTGTCAACTCCGGCTATTATTTCCACATGGGGCATTTTTTAGCATGAAATATATTTCAAATTCTTTTGTGAAGAACATGAATGTTTTTCTAATACATTCTGTACGTTACGAATGTATTTGTAATGCATCGAATATAAATTTTAAATTAATTTTCAATAATCCTGTTCGAATTTATTTGAAAAGTTCTTTTAGGTTTTATGGAAGTGTAATTCTGCATTCCGAAATGCGTCGAATTCCTCTCCGTGTATATTCGCATTCAATTTCCGGATCACTTCGTTGCATCTTTGACACTTCATTTCCACCAGGATATTCAAATGTGATGCAAAAAACGGTTCATAGGTCAAACTTTTACGTTGTCCAAAGATTGAAGAGCTATGTAAGACTGTAGGGCAGACCCAGGCGAATCGGATCAGGGAAAAATTGAAGTGGTTGAAAATATTTTGCGAAGGGAATATTAAAAATTATCCTATTCGATATTTGATACTAGTTAATTTTCATCATCGGATGGAATATCCTCTTTCGATACCCGTGGATACCATTAAACCACCGGGTAAGTAAATACAGTATCCAGTATTCAAAACATTACTTCACAAAATTTCCCATTATCCCGTGAAGGAAAAGCAATGTTTGAAAAGATTTGAATAATACACAGAAACTCTGATTTAGAATAAATAAATTTATCCTCTATGAGGCCATACACGCTCGATCACATTCATCTTCCTAAAAGGTACGTCCGTTTCAGGATAATTCACCTTATATCAAATATTATATTGAAAAAGCTTCTACCCTGCTTTATCAAGCGCCTATCGAAAGAAAAACTGTCAACGACGAAGTAAGGACAAAATTTCGACTGGAGAAAGAACGAAAGGTTCTGAGAAGATATTCAAGGTTGAGGACAATGTTAAGTGATACTCTGTGGTGAAGAAAAATATCAAAATTTAATAAGATTCAAACTTTCTCATCGATATATTCGATTGCACAATTCTTCCACTTTATTTAAATAATGTTCGAACTGTAGTAATTCACTCAAATTCGAAACTGGCGATCGAAGATTCAGCAGATTCGTGTTCATAAGATAATGGACAAGAATTAACTTATTTTGACGTAACCGATTCTCTGAGAGATTAGTATAATATTCCGAGTCTAAAGAATCGTTGCAAGAGATCATCACACAAATAGAATAAGAGGGAACAACGATTCTTTTTCTGACCGAGAGGAACGCCTTTTTCAGTCACGAAGGTATCTTGTAACTGTTGTACTTAAAACGCTCGTAAAATTATTTTGACCATCGAAAACATACTTTCCATATTGGTCCATTTTTCATTCCCAAGTTCTTCGAGAACGAACCTTCGGTTCTTCGTTATTATGTCTAATATTCGTGAGTTTATACCTCTTCAAACAACTTCAGAAATGTAAAAAATAAAGATCCTCCTATGTGAGTGTGATTTGAAAATTATACTGTAGTGAAAATACATGCTTCATTTATATTATACCCGGGCAATGTATGAAGTTTATTTAATTCTCTTTTGCGTTGGGTTCATACTACAGAAAATTGAAAAAATAAGTCCTCTCTAAATTTGAAAAAGTGAAAAGTTCAAGATTCCCCTCTATCAAGCTCAGAAATCACCCACACAAGACAAGCATGTTCCAACTGAACCTCCATTATTGCGAAAAATTTATGAAAAATTCTCTTTGAATACCAAGAATTCATTCTGAACTGTCATAACGAGAACCCTCAAAGAATCCCATGAATTTACAAACAATTCTTCCTAAGCGTGCTGTGTGGGGAACTTATCCGGTTCGAATGGTATCTTCTTCATCTGTTTCGAAGGAAACTTCACTCTTTGACGATGAAAAATTCGCTACAAAATCAGAGCAGGTGTAAAATTCTAACCCAGGGGTGTCCACGATGTGCTCAATTCCTCACGAGATGGTAAGTTCGGTGTTATCCCTTGTCGAACAAACCCATTGATTTTCGCCAAATCTCATTGAACCTTGCATAATGTTCTGACCAAATCCTATTCAACCATTTTCAATGAGATTCAATCAATTGAGTTTATTTTTTCAGTGTAATTCTGATTGAATCTTGCACAATGCTCTGACCAAATCCCATTAAATTTAATTTCGTCAGACTCTAAGGATTTTTTCAACCAGGGATACCTCCGCGCGATACAGCACCACAGATTTCAATAATGTCTCAATTACACTTCAATCTTTCACCTTCATTGCATTTCTGTATACTCCCTAGTAGAAATTTGACAGGGAATTCCCTATTAGAAGTATGGCCCTCGTAAGGCTGCAATAGGGAACTCCTAATTGAGGAAAACTGTTAATTACCTTATCAGGTCCTGACATGGCATCCTGTTTAGGACCTTACAACAATGTAATGCAAGGTTGTTGACAAGTCCCAGTCAGATTTTCCCTTTCAGTAACTCAGACATGGTATTCCTATCAGAACCTGATCAGGATTGCCTTCACTCATCCGTATTTGAATTTCGAGGCAACTGTCAAGATATCTTGATCAGGACCTGATCAGGATTGCCTTCGCTCATCCGTATTTCAATCATGTGATAACCGTCAAGACAGCCGAATCAGGACCTGACCAATTCAGAACGATGAATGTATAAAACTATTCAGAATGTTCACAGGACTCATTAGAAATTTACCTGTCTTTTTTAAATGTCAAGTTGAGATCTATTTGGATCATCAGTAGAATTTCTTCTATTAGGGGAGTTTAAAAAAATTTGATGAATAGTGAATTCAATGAAAATTAAATTGAATGTTAGAATACAGCTTAGATAAGGTCGTGATAGGGAATTCCACTACCACCTGGATCAGGTCCTCATTGGGAATTCAATTACTACCCTGATCAGATCCTGATTGGGAAACGTTTGGTTTTCCTGATCAGGACCTTGTCTTTTCCCTGCGTTACATTTTTGTCAGGGCCTTATCAGATACTCAAGTCAAGCCCTAAACGGAAATCAGACATGCCTGATATGGACCTGATGTTTTCCATATCTAAGTTTCTACTAGGGCTTTCAAAGTCAAAAATTTATATATAAATATTTCATAAATATTCTTGAAACATTGCAGAAATCATTCAGAAATATTGCATTGAAATGTAAGATTGGCGGACATTGCAATATTTCTGAAGGGACTTTGAAACCTCGGTGTGAAATACAGCGATGTCATAGGAATATTTTAAATTTCTGCAATCTTCAGGGGATACCAGTTGCCCCTGACGATGCAACCCGAGTCAAATCTTTTTTGATAAATTATTCAAAAATAAAGCAGTAAAAGAAAAATATGGCTCTGTACAGAGCGATATTTTGATTTCATTCTTTTGTTTTCGAGTAATTTGTCAGAATAATTTTGGTTGTGTCCTTTGCTAACTAATGGGTTTGGTTGCATCTTCAGGGATTGCTGGTATCACCTTAATGAAATCTTCGGTGCTGTGTGAGGTGGTACACGAAACTAATATCATAGCACAACAGCATGTGAACACCGCCCCCGTGCATTTTGATTAAAGTTTCTTCTGCCACTTCACTTAGATTTACGAGGATTTTCGCCATCGTTACTTTCATTGAAGATTGTGAAAATAAATTTGGTGGAAAAATTCTTCTGCTTGTGCGCGTGGTCCTGATGGGAAGGGATCTGCTTGTAAGTCCTACAATTCCGAATGATATTGAAACGCTTGTTCTTGAATCACAACTGGCAAAGGATTGTTGAATTTCTGCAAAATCTGACAGGAATGAAGAGAAACGAAGAGATTCCTGTCACATGTCTGACATTTTCATAGAAATTTAGAGGAACGCAAAAGATCATTTTGACTAGGAAAAGTATATTCAAACAAGAATCGAAATCGAATGAAGATGCAAAAATCGAGGATGCAGCTTTAAAATTGAAATCGAAACATGAGGCTAACGAACGATACAATTCTTCTACTCGGGTGAGTCAAGTTTCATCCAACATTTCCACCCCTTCCCTACTAGTGAATAATATCCTTCGAATTTTTACTTATAATTATGAGTGGGGATCCAACATTCTCCAGAATACGAATCGACTAAATATAGTGAACCCTATAGAAATTCTGACAACTTTTTGCTCAATTCTTTTTCACTTTTTGTAAAGCCCGATCTTTCCTGTTTTCCAAAACTCTTCCCTCTTTCAAACTCTAAATTTTCCAAAAAAATATCGAAAAAGAGAGTAACAAATTCTTTTCAAAACAATCAATTCACGGTATTCATACTAAAATCCACAGTATTTATCTCTGAATCCACGTACGAACTTTGAGAATGAATAATGTTTTTATAATGGACGCAAAAAAATATTTGAAACTTTTCATTTATGGCACGCGACCGTCTTGAATACCTGGAAACAAAAATTGAACGTTGTATCTTCGAAGTTGAAATGAAGACCAACAAAGAAGGAAGAAAAGGAAAAAGAAGCCGAAGAAAGAAGGGCTGCTTTTAAGGATACGGACAGGTAATCTTGAGAATGAATAGCACCCTATTAATGAATAGCTCTCGATTGTTTCGTGAATTTGGATCCCTATTCTCGAAAACGAAAGCTACAAAGTAGCCGAAAAGTAGGGTACGGTTCGCACGATTCATATCGACAAGTTATTATTCTCCAACCACTAGCGATCCCTTTTCTCATGCCTTTTTTTTTATCTCTTGTTTCTCTTCTTTCCCGCCCCTTTAGTCCTTTTTTGCACATCGATACCAAGTCCTCACTTCACATGTATCGGGTGACTCATTAAAATATCATTCTCTCGATAGCGGAATGTTGAATTTTCGATTCATTCGAGAATTTTGAAATATCCGTAAGAGACATAAAAGATAAATTTTGACGATTCTACGAGAAGGAAAATTGAAAACATCTGTGATTCGTCTGTACTCTGAATTCTCCAAGTTCATTAATATTTAAACAAAGTTATTCCTCTATAATTGACTTGAGAACTGTCTGGCCTCGTTTCGATGTTTTTTTCTCCACATTCTTGTAATATATATGTATATATATTTTCGAACCCTACCACTTTTTTAAAAGTAGAACCCGCCTGCTGATGATTATAGGTTTAGTCGTACATTAGACCTACGTCTAAAGAACAAACCGCTCTTTTGCCAACAGTTTAGGACCGAGGGGCGTGTCTATAGACTTCTATGGGCCTCATAAGATACTATTCAACTCTCTCCCCAGGTAAAAATATTGTACGGAATCTCATTAACGAAAGAAAAATTGAATGGCGTTCAATGATATTCAATGACATTCAATCATAACTTCGACCATTCGTATTTGTATCATATTAAAAATACATTTCTCTAACAGTGAACGTAGTTTTCATTAAGGTAACTATAGTGTTATTAACGTAATACGAAAACTACCGGTGCTGGTATTTCGATTCATATTATAGAAGTCTAAGAATATTCCCATCATCCCTGTTCAAAATCATTCTTGAAATTTCATTAAATAATGGAGAAACGAATATGATGAGATTAGAGATGGCGCATGATCGTTGGAGAGAGAGCGAAAATTCAAGCTGTTTTGCAAGAGATCACTCTGTTCACGGATAATATGAGTTTTACGAAAAAATGATTGATGTTTAATTTGGGTTTACCACCGTCCTATCGATGTCAATCTTCAGCAGCTACCTTCCTCATTCATTGCCGTTGCAAGTCATTCTATTACTCATCCACTTAGACTGTTGTGAACGTGGAGATTTATACATGGCATACAGTCAATTTAAGTGCGTAACAAGAAACATCAGAGAGTTTCAAACAGAATCAAATCCAGCGGAGATAGGCGTGGTGCAACATTATATAGTCGTCGTAGCAGGAAACGTTGGAATAGAATTATGAGGAGATGTTGAATGAAAGCTCACTTCTTTTCAATTTCTTCTACGTCTTCAGTCTTGGTTGTATCTTTATCATTCAACCAAATGCAACTCTATTATGTTGAAGTGCTGTGTTATGGAAATGAAATTGATATGCTTCTGAGGAATTAGAAAGGTAATTCTTCACGATGATCGAATGATGATTTTATCAGACTCCTACAATAAGAAAACATGTATTCAAATCTTTTATGCCCACTTCACAATGGATATGATCATTGATATCACGATAACATACATTTTCGTGCATGGAATAAAGTAATAAACTTTGGTAGGATAAAAGTTATTCACTACAAAATGAAGCTTGATATATAACCACGAGATAACTGTTTTATCTTGGTCAAAATTGTAGATTTTCACTCTTAGGCGATGTTGACGACAGAAATCGGCTCGATATGAAAATATTATCGTCAAATTCATGGCAAAATGATCATCCGATTTGAATTCTCTTGTAACTTCTAACGGAACAAAAGGTCAAACAATAATGTCCCTTTTATATGCAACCTGGTGGTCACGATGTAAACTTCATATCTGTCTACCCACGCACCACAGGTTGAAATTGATGTCGTTTGACGCAATCACCAGTGTTGCCAGAAAGGTACGATGTCCAACGGAATCAAACAATCATAAGTTTCCATTAAATAGCATCACCAATCATTCAAAATCAAAAGGTACGATTTGGCCACAGTGGCAATCTCTTATCCACGATTTTTTCAAATCTTTCGCAAAAATTCAATTTTACCAATTCTAATGCAAAATTTGTTAGGTCAATGAACAAATATCCAAAGAATGAAATGGGAGAAAATTTTTGGAATTTTGTTTTGATTTCGAAAACTAAGGTTTATTTAAAATTGTTGCGGTCTCGAAAAGGTCTTGTCTTGCCTCGTCTTGGCTTTGACTGGACAAGAATTGCTTTATGTCCTGGATGCACTGAATATCAGCCTCCCAGACATGTTATTTTCAATTATTACATACCCACCCTCGACTTGATGTAGAAATTTGTCTTCGAAGATCGTAAAATTGAATGATATTTACTTTTTTGGAATTTTGCTCAAGAGTCTCGAGTCCACCTCTACAAATTTGTTCACGTTCACATTGAATTACAAACCGCGTTTCTGCTCTTTTTTTCTTTTCTCGTCCAGATAACTCTCATACAGTGCTTTAAATACTTATCATGAAATCTCATGAAGAAAAGAATGAAACGTTATTGAAAATATCGTTAATATTTACTGAATACATATTTTAATAGCATATCCATCCATATATCTATATAATTTTGAATTAATATCCTATAATTTTGATGTATGAAACAGTCAGATAATTATTATATAATGAAATTGTATACTAATAAACATACGTGGGCGCCGCTCTCACGCCACTCAACTCGGACCACTCAACCACGAGGCAGGAATAGTTTATACGTGCTATACGTGCAGGTGCATTCCTTTTCGTTTTTTTCTTGGTTCATCTTTGTTCTGCGGATGAAATCCGGTAGAGAGATCATTATGATCAACCATACACGAGAATAGATGTTTAATCACATATACGTCGTACTGCTACCCGTTTTGGATATCCGTATTGGTTAACTATTTTGTACGTGATGGATCGCCTGGATGAATGATATATGGTACATGAATGAGATTTCTTCGAATTATTTCATTCTCAACTACGATCCGTTTGTTATAAAACTGATGAAGCAATCAGACAGATCTGAAAAGATCTAGGTCCTAGGACAAAATCCGTACCAAATCTGACAGCACTCAACAACATTTTATCAAACCTTTTTTGCTCTCGCTCAAATTTGTCTAGTATTTTGAGTAGGGTTGATCATTCTCTTTACAATTTTGATACAAAAAGTTATTGATATAACCCGTTGATTTGTGTTTTCAACAATGAATCTCTCTCGAGGAAGCCACAACTCCACGAGCTGCATAGCTAAATCTACCTGCCATTTTGAAGATCTTTCCTTTCCCAAATTCACATTGAAATCAATGGAACTGCACTGATAGAAAAACTACCTGATTGAAGCATTCGTGGTCGCAATAACTTTAAATCTGGTCCGATTCACCAGAACTTGTGATTGTGACATCCAGAAAAAGTGGTTGAAGCCAAAATTAACTACATATTCTGGTTATCGTACACGTCCAGATTTTTCTAATCTGGAAAATGTAGTTATTTTGGCTTCCAACTAGGTCATTTTTTTGTCAGTGTGTATGGTAGAGAAAGTCTTGAATCCAGACTTTGCTTGTGTCAAAAATAGCCTAATTTGAGTGTAAAACAGTCGCCGACAATTTTTTCTGCATAAAACAGAAGTTTGAACATGCCAAAAGTGGTATCTATCATTCGAATGTCGAGAACCACGCAATACCAACTCCTACGCCAGTCGTAGCCTATACCACTTAATAACCCTTGTTATCAACTCGAAAGGCAACAAGATTGTCAAGTGACTTGCACATGGTGTTTTCACCAATGTCACTTTCATCTTCTAAAGAATATTTGAATGATATTCACAATGAATAATGTTCATATGAGGAGGGCTTTGGTTTTTGATCAACACTTTATATCCGAATCCTCTAATCCGACGCATATATGATTGGGCTGGATGAGTTGGTGAGAATACTCATCAAATCCGATGAAAAACCATGTTCTCATGCCTGCACAATCCCTTCGAATTGCCATAAAAATGACCAAAGATTCCCATGGCCTGCAATCGTAGTATTCAATTCTATCACACTTAGAAACGCCGATGATTTCCTACTAAGACGCTCCGAGGTATAATGCCCGATTGGTTGAATTAAGGTCGTCAATGATTATAATCACAATTCAATCCAATGGCAACCTACGTTTGGATTCTATCACTATTCCATGCTTGAATCGACGTCAAAATGACCAACGATTCTTATTGCATCCAAACGTATAATGGACCTTATTGGATTGGATGGACGGTTTCTTATTGCATGCATGCATGAATGATTTGAATAATTCATTGGTCAGCATTCCTATTGAATTTGCTGAACAACCAATGATTTCTATGCTCAAAACGGCCAACGATTCCCTATTCGAATCGAGGTCATAATGACCAAAGATTCCGATTTAAACCAAACGTCTAATGAACCATCTAATACAACTAAATTCCTAGCCAATGCACCAAAGATTTCTTCCCAGTGTGCCACCTAATTTGCCACAGTGTGCCAACAAGCTGTTCCCACAGAACCACGTTAATTCCCCCATGAAATCTGAATGAAATTGATGTTGCTTTTGCCTTTGCATTCCCCTTCATTCTCGTCAATAATCTCAGGCATATGCCGACCATTTCTCTCTATGGACTGGAAAAGGGACAACCCAACGTCTCATCAGATTCAATTGTCATTACGCCTGGACAATGTTCTAGTCAGATCTGATAATCTCATGAGACAGTGAGATTTGGTCAGATTCGATGACACCACAAAGATACGTAACCGCATTGAAACCTGAAATATCAACAAGATATTTCAAAGACATCTTTTTGACCTGTCTTGAAGATGTCTTTCAGAAGATATCTTCTAGATGTCTCACCAAATGTATCTTTGAGATCAGCGGTTTTGATGTTATGAGTACATGATTACATGAATCACACTTTAAATGTCACAATCGATTTGCGAAGGAGATCACTTCGTTCATAACTTCAAACCTTGAATAATCCATGTAGATGCCAACAAGTTTGAAATTCTGCAAAAAGTACGATTTTGTAACTTAGCAATGTCAGCACGAAAAGTAACGAATTCCCGTGTCACAATATTTTGTGAATTATTGAACTGTTTACGCTGAACTATATGTACAGCCTGGAAATGAATTTGTAAAATTCTCATTTCCCACTCTTTCCTTGCAGAGAATGCCAGGCAGAACCGTATAAAGAATAACATAGTTATCAGGTGTTGAACGGTTTTTACCCCAGGAAATCTAGTTAGAAACTGACAAATTTTCTACTTGGTTTTGTCCGGAATCACCAAATTGGAACATCCCGAGCAAGCGTTATATCAGCACTCGCTAGGCCCTAGAGAGTTCCATGGATGACGTTGCTGGGGATCCTGTCGAATCTTGTTAGGACGATTTGCAACAGTTTTCGTGAATTCCAAACAGACCCATTACAAAAATTGCTGTCAGTTTTGGACAGGATATTCCAATTTGGTAATTCCGAATGGACATTTTGCCAGTTTTTGACCGAATTTCCTGGAACAAGAACGGTTCAAAACATGACAACAATTTTTTGCTCAGTTCAGTGAAAGGGTAAATCAGAAACATGTGTCCCCGCCGGTACACGCCTGGATTGTGACCGAATTCAGACACCCTAGTAGAAAGGCTGCAGTAATTCATTGGTTTTGTCACACCTGTCTCAAGGAATCTCCAGACATTTGCTAGTGAGTTGCAAGTTATGAGCAAGATCTCTAATTTGTTGTGAGAGTGAGTGTTACGAAACCAATGTATGCCTAGAACATCTCTACCAAGGCATATACCACGAAGAGAATCATGGTCTCAGAGCAGGGATGTTCTTCAGTACAATTTCGGAATTTCTAATTGGTATTCCCATGTGATTCATGATTATCATAGGTTCATCAACTATGCTAAATCAATAACGTTTCGGACTTTCCACCATGGAACCACGAGTGGGCATCAATAGCTTTGTCTTTGACCATTTTAATAATTATATTCACTGGTCTCTTTTCGAATTTGTTTTGGGTCTTTTCATCAGGGAAACCTGTATCAACTCATGTTTCAATTTCCACATAGTCCTATGTGGGAATGGAAACACGGGCCGCTACCGGCTTACTACTGTTGCCGGAAGTGCCAGTACTGGCAAATCTAGAGCGACCATTATGAGGCCAGTGTTGAAATGATGACACCATTTTACATAAGGACCAGTATGGAATTCACCACCACGGCAGTAGCGATACTTCATGTGAGCCTGCTATGGTGAAACTCTGGCATTGCAATAGGATCAGTTGTCTCGCTAAAGTTGGATGAGAAATGATAAGGAGTCGGAATGATGACATCTTATGTAAACATTCAAACCTGACCCAGTATTGGCACAGTACCGGGAACTGGAGTTACCAAGAGTGATCATATTTCGAATAAAAAAAAAAAACACATTAAATTTGAACTTTGAAAATCTGGATAATTCATTGTTCTCATTATCGTCATCAGAGAAAGGCACTTTGGAAGTGATTTCTGAAAAGTTCATTGAGTGAGGATTGAACGCGGAGTCTGCGAGTGAGAAACTGAATCTCTATCACATCAGGTGATCTCCCAGTTGACGACAAATCACTCAAATTGCCATTTATTGTAATGGGATGGATTCCGTAGTGGAATAAAGTCCTACCAATGCTCGCACATTGTTGTCTCTCGAACGTATTGAATAATGATATCAACTCTGAACGAATGCTGGCAAGACTTCGGCTCCCTACAACAGCTGAATTGCCAATATCGTAATTCTAACGTCAGTTGACTCCCGATTCCATAGTCAGCCACAGTCCTATCGATACTGGCACATTGTCATCTATCAAACATATATTGAGTGCTAATACGAACTCTGGCTCATCAAAGTAACCGTGTTATTGAAAACATCAGTGGAATCCCTATCCACTATCTATCCCGTATTAAAACAACGTTGCATCGATATTGGTGTCGTATCGTCTCTTTTTCGCATCTCAGCATCCAACAAACTCTGATTTGGTACTGACGCGGTTCCGTTTCTGTATTCGGTCTGGGTATTCTCCGAACAGTATCGATTCGACACTGGCTCAACACCGTCTGACCACGTAAACCAGTACCGTCTGAAATCCCGGCGAACATTTGGCGCCAGTTGGAAAACTGGTGATGATTCTCAATAGGCACAGTTGTTTCCGCCGAAGTCCCTTTGTCAACTCTCGCTATTCCCACATGGGCGTATAACCTAAAATCTCCACTTCCTAATTCCGAACAGTCTTTTCTCAAACCTCTAATTCCTCTCACATGAACACATATTTCTTTTGAATGACTTTCCCCAGTCGTTTTCAGTAAATTCTAACCAACTCCCACAGATTCTTATCCGCATTATTCCTATTCATTATCCAGTCACGGGAACAAAGAATACTCAAATTTTTCGTTTATGTTTATCATCAATATATTTCACGTACGTAAGGTATTCTCAACGAATTTAATATACATACAATCTTGAGTGTTTTATCTCTCATTTCAATAGTTTTAGTCCCCAGTGGTATCGTGTAATCATTAATATTGGACTAAAAACTTTGAGTCAAGTGTCCCGAGACAGATAACATAATTCTCGTTCGAGCTACTAGATTTGTATCTCTCGATCTCCGTTCGTGGATCATTTCTTTGTCCTTTGTGTCGAGGAATCTAACACATCATCCTCCGCGTATTAATACACGTCTAATTCAAAGATAAAACTTTGTTTCAGGTACTTTTATTCGAGTATGGAATGGTCTATGGAATGTTGTACCATAGGAGAAAAAGAAGAAGCCCGATTATGATCGTGCAGTGAGACGAATTCCAATTACATCGAACAGAGAATCGTCAAATCATCATGAATTTGGTATTATTGTTTTGACTGCCCTTCTTCATTAGTACACCAAAACTTAAGTATTGTTATTGTTTCATTACATACTTTTCCTGTATTACTTTCCTCGTCATCCTCGGCCTGTCGTGGGGACTTTTTTTTTTATTTTGTTTTTCCGATTAATTTCATCAAATTGGCTGTAGAGTTGGTAAACGACGATGGATGCTAATGAGTCATACCTGGTCGTGTATATGCATATATGTATATATATATATATATATATTTGCACAGGATTTATGTTTCGCGTGTATCTCTCGTGCTGTTGGCTTTGTGAATTCCACGAACTGACGAGAGTAGTTTCACATTACCGACATGTTCTTCAACGTGCTCTTTTGATCGCTTATCTTACCAATTTCTTCGTATACCATGAAATAAGCTCCATGAAGGACAAGAAAAATTTGGTTAAAAAGTGATTCTTCCCGAGAAAGTTATAAACCTTGAACACTTTAAACCATAATCATCGTTATCGATCATAAAAGGTTTTTTTTCTTATGGAAGTCGGTGCTGGAAGTGTGGATATCATCATGAATTCATCCCCGGTACGGGATTGAACGTGATTAATTTTCGGAATGAAGCAAATACGGAGCAAATTTTAAACGTTATCCACATTTTGAATGTCAGAGAAGGAACGTTCAAACGTACTGGATGCTGAAACTACTCATTTGATCTAACATACAGTTTTTATCTTTTTACATAACGCTGACGGAAATTCTAATAAATCTGGACGTTGATGTACCGAGGGATTGCGATGGCAATCCCATCCGGCGAAGTCCTCGTTGTAACTCAAGAAAGCGTATTATTGGACATAATACGAAAGTTCACGTCTTTATATTTCATAATTCAACGCAGTATATCAAGGCAGAGTTTTTTGGACAGTTAAACCCTGCTGCCTCTCACTCTTCTCTTCACCCCGTTCCATTTCATCATGACGTGTATGCACGTACGTGTCGCGCATGCGCGAGGATCTGATAACCGTAACAAATGACATCGTCGAACTTTCGTGAGCATCGTCGCTAATCTTACCATCTCCATCGTCATCATTGTTGATCCTCGCCACAGAACAATTATTGTCCAACCACGTACCGTAGAAGTATCCACAAGAGGTGAACCCAAATTTATTCCACGTTACGTCCAAAGCAAAGCAATGAAATTGTCAATGGTGTTGGACGTATATGATACCAGATGATACCGACAAAACTTTTCCCACTCTTAAAAGGGTAGCTTAAGCGAGCTAGTTAGAAGACATGAAGCCAGTCTCAAAGTGGAGACACATCACGAATGAGAGAGACAAATTTCTTGGATCAGTTGTTGTAACACGTGTTGTTAACCGGTTCCTCTACCTTAATTGTCTGAAACGGGAACCATCATAATTTTAGACTTTATCTTTATCAAACTCCTCATCCCTTCCCTTTGTCACCCTAAATAATTCTTATACCGCTGAAGTATTTCAACGCACACAGAGGAGAATTTGAAAATTCTATCAAATTAATAAGAATTCACATAGACGAATGAAACATACTAGAAAATTGTTCATACTGTATATACTGAAAGTATATGAAGGTGGATAAACTTAATCTCTGAATTTAATACAAGATATGACTTTGATTTGTCAACTTGAATTACGTACTAACTATGTCACACTGGTTTAATGTTTATTGTAAGTAATATTTATAGAAATGCTTGAACGAACTTGTCGAATCAAATGCGCATTATTACGATACACATTTTGATTGATATAGATTATATACTCTGACTCTTTGTAATTATAAGTCGTAGAAAAATTTATCGCTAGTTTGATACTCTAAGATATGACGTCTGTCAACTTTAATTATCAAATAATCATTGCCAATATTGTTTCGAATAAAAGTCATGTTAAAATTCATCGATATGAGAAGCTCTTTATACAATCTCTAATACGATTAAACTATAATCAATCGTTTCAACGGAGAATTCAATATCCATTGTTAATAAAGATTCGAATGAATAAAATCGATTAAAATCATTACATGGTTTAGAGTACGTGAAAAAATGTAGAACGTACGAAGGTTTGTTTAATATTTGAATACGAATGAATGAATAATTGACGCCTGTTGAGAATTAGATCGAACGAAACAAAACTCTCACCCAGGTTTTGTATTCATATACGATCACCTCGTAAGAATTAGACAAACCTTTCGCATACCAAAACTTTGGTTGAGTGATTGATGAAGTACCACTCGAGAATATCCTAATCGGCAATCAGGTCCTCCTAGGGCTCATTATGAACAGGCAGAGTCGGGACAACGTTTGGGAGTTTTATCTGTAATCTGAAAGAGGGGGAAGCTTTGCATCCTTGTTAGCAAGCTGAACTATGGACTATTACATTCATCTAATCCGATTCAAAACCGAACAACCACGTCCCCCTTTGGACCTCTCCGTATTGTAAACTTCTTCTTCGTACGAATGATGGATTCTTTACGCTTCGTGATCTGACGTTGTCGGTTCGTTGATGATGACGATGATGATCGGCCATTGGCGTTGATGAATAACAGAAAATACAGAATAAAGGAAAGTCTCGTGTTATTCTTTGTTTTAGAAAACGTGTCTTGTGATCCCAATTTCATTTACAACAACTCACGATCTTCTTGAGTCACGTGCGGGAAACAGATCTTACGATTAGGTTCTTGTTCTGAATTATTTAGGTAGGTTGAATTATTAGAACATGACTACTTTCTGTATATTTCAAATCAAAGATTGATTATCGTATCACGTATAAAACGTTATGGTTTTGGATACGTGGAACCTTAATCCCACTTTTCTTTGACCGTCGTTTCATCGAATTTCAAATATTTTCATGTCTCTGATACAAGTTCTTAAAAAAAGACTGATTACTTTATTCTAAACACGATAAACTACAGTTCTAATTTTCAAAACTTCCTAATCTGAGTTCTATATTATTTATGTTTCCATCAAAGTGAGTGGGTTCAAAAATGATTCAAATAGAGAACGTATGGGTGGATTATTTTATGCTGTTACGAAACTTGACAATATCTTGTAAATCTTTGGCGAATGCTTGAAGTTTTTCAAAAAGATCCAGAAAATCATCACAGTGATTGCTATACTAAAATGGCAATACCTGCCACTGAATTAGGAATCAGTAAAAAGTACATTATAAGTTTTTTAGAGATAATACTATACAGTACCCATCAGTTTCACATGCTCTCGCCAAGCGACCACCCACTAAACTGAATGATTGTCGCCGTAATGTAACACAGCATGTTGTTGCAACGAGGCGGCGACCGAGGAATTTCATACTCCAGCTTGTGGTGGTTATATAACAGTCACTCTTTTGAAACCTCAACATTACTATCAATTCAATGTAACTGAAAGATAACTTCGTGATGTAACAGCTGTGATAAAGTTTCATTACGATTACTACAGTGGGCAAAAAAGACTTTTGCATTTAAATTTCGCGCGAAAACCCATTCGTCGGAATATTGTTTTTCTAGGTTGGTATGACTGTCAGTGACATCGGTGCCAAATGTCACGTAAAAATAATCATTGGTGTTTAGTATACGCTTGTCTTTCTGAAGTACAAAAAGTGCATTCGGCGATTTTCACAATGAGTGAAATTATTCAAGAAAGTTCCATTAAATTTTGTGTGCGGAATCAAATTTCTAGTGCCGAAACGTTCAGAATGTTGCAAAAGGCTTTCGGTGATAATTGTTTGTCGCGAGCAAGTGTTTTTGATTGGTACAAATTATTCAAAGAGGGTCGAGAACGCGTTGACGACGAACCACGTCATCATCAACTGATGATCAACACGTCAATAAAATCAAGGAATTGGTGCTTGAGAATCGACGATTAACAGTCAGAGATCTTGCTGGCATCGTTGGAATATCGGAAGGAATAGCGAAAACCATTTTGAAAGATCATTTGGGCCTAAGAAGAGTCAAAGCACGATTGGTTCCACAATCACGAAATTGATCCTTCGTGAGGTTTTCGCCAAATTTTCAACCAATATCGTGCCGCAACCACCGTATTCGCCTGATTTAGCTCCGTGTGACTTCTGGCTATTCAGCAAACTCAAACAACCGCTCCGGGGAAACCGCTCGAGGATTGGAAAAAACCTTGGCACAAGTGTATTGGGGGTAAGGGGGGATTACTTTGAGGGGGGCGGAATAGATTTGCAAGAATAAATTGAGAATTTTAAAATCATGAACAAAGTCTTACTATTTTTTGCCCACGGTAGTATATCAACTCAATGAAACTGTGTCTGGTGGGCATTTCCCCTGAATGATAGGTATCTGATGTACACTATTGCTGTATCTTACTTCACAACCCTGGTAGAAATTTGTCTGGGCGTCCCATTTACCATCCACGTACTAGATGGAACCCACGTGGGGCCAACTGGATGACACATTTCAGCCAATTTGACTTTAATACCCAAACATTTAGTTGGTTTATGTAGATTTTCCATGCATCAAGAAAGCCCCAACGTTTCAATTTGTCACTCGGGATTATTTTATGGAAATAAATTGAGAAGCAACGTTCTTAACTAGAGATTACATGTCAAAATATATTGTTACCTTATTCATAGGTGTGATTTTACAGAAAAAATATCATTTCACATTTCTAATTACCAATTTCAACAACATTCTATAGCAGTATCTTGGGACATCTGCAGAGATCTGTCACAGACTAGAAAGTGCGTCACAAAACTAGCTAGAAACCAACCTAACATCTGGGAAAACTAGCTGGGGTCCTTCTAATTCCCAATCGTACAATGTAATTTCTACCAGGGAACAGAGAGGAGTTATAATATGAAAAGATCATAGTGAGGGAACTAACGTCGAAACTTCAGTCATTTCGATTAAGTTATTCTTCGTTACATATTGATTTCTATAAGAATTAGGTACCGATGAAAATTTGTAGATCTCGAATCGAAAACTTCGCATGGTTTTTGTCCTCGTATTTGAGTGAAGTCATTTTGTTCTAATGTACGAATATCACGGACAAAATGTGACTTAAATGAGTATACTCCTGAATTTGTCCTCCAAACAGTTCCACATATTGGAGTCTCATTTTATCCGCGATATTCATAAATCATAACAAAGCCAGTTTCCAACTGAAATAGGAGGATAAAAACCATAAAAATGTTGCAGTTCAGGGTATTTCGAGTCAAAAAATGATGGAAAATTCTGAATCTATCTTGCTCGATTACTGTCTTTATCCTACTTAACTATAATCTGTTTCTGTCTGTAACTGCGAACAAACAGGACAAAAACAGTTTCTATTAGAATATGATTTTATCCTCTTGCGTACAAAAACAGACAAAAATTGAATTCGTTCAAGCATTCAGAAAACTGAATTTTAAGCCCATTTTGAAGATTATTTTCACGGACTGTATCACAAAAGTGTGAGTATTCACTGAATTCTATATCATACATTGTGATATTTGAGTTTGAATCTTCAAGGAAGCATTCTTCTCGTACAAAAAGAGAACAATTGATGGCCAATTAACTTGTAAATTTTGTCTATGTATCGTATACTTCATAAATCTAAGAATATTTATTCAAATTGTTGTAATAAATATTGTTTTTAAATATTTATTTCGAAACAACACAATTATATACTCCTTTAAAATTCTCTCAATGTTTGAATTCTTATTTTTTTACTAAATTTAGGTTTATAGGCACAAAACAATTTGTTTTAATAAAGAAAGTTCAATTTGTTGATTTCAGACAATTAGAAGGATCTGAGGAGCCAATTTCAAGCAGCCCTGAGTAGGCAAATGTTCAAACTCATATATTATTCACATAGAAATGTATATAAATGATATATCAACTTTATTGAATTATCTATAAATTGAATATAATTCTGAAATTTTTTCAGTTGAGACTTAACGGCGCCATTCTGTTTTTCTAACAACGGACACATTTTTTTCTGGTAGAACTCACTGAGTACTGCTATTTCTTTTTGTAACAAAATCTCCAAAAAAGTGCTGTTTACGTAAGGTTCCTTGAAGCTTCTCTCCCATGGACCGGAATTTCTAGGGAACGGAACGAAATCCGAAGACCCAATTGGTTCGTGGATAATAACTTACTAGAATTCCCTGAAAATCCCCCAAAAATTCCTATCCATGGGAGAGAAGCCTAAGAGCATTGCGTAGACCCTAGAGTTACTAGATCCCTCTACCAGAAAACTTGAAGAGGACTAAATCAAATGAGATAAAAGAACTACCCAGACCACCTATTTGTATGGAACAAGGTTTGGCTGGTTGTTTTATCCCATTTTATTTAGTTTTCTCCAAGTATTTTGGGTAGAGAGATCTAGTAACTCTAGGGTCTACGGGATGCCACCAAGAGGATAAGGAGAATTACCTTTTCTAAGCAATGTTCTCAAATGGTGATACTTGTACCTTCTTAAATTGAATTGTATGTACTTTTAATGAACAACTCATTATAATAAATAAGATTCAATCGATCGATTAATTTGAATTGAATTCAGTTTCTTGCATGCTTCAACAGATTTTAACATCAACGGGGCAACATCAGCATCTCATATCGTATTTACGATATGGTACCCTGATGACGGTTAGTAACTAATTGAAACTTTGGTTCGTTCTTCACAAATCAACAAATTTGACTTATTCAGCATTTGAACTATACGTTATTTTATGTTTCTCGCCAAGGGTTGAGTACGGGTATCCTTATAATTTTAACTGATTTCATTCGAGTTTGTTTCCTGACTGAAGACTAAAATCAGACTGGTACGAAGACTGTTTTGGTCCTGTTTACTGAAAATTGAAGACAAAATAGATTACCATTTGAAGCCAACTCGATGAAGTGAGATCAAAACAGTAGTTGAGTTGTGTTGGAACTCTTCAATTCTGAAAGATTTCGAAGAAAAACTCTACCCACATAGCACAAGAGTTCTAAAAGAGCTCATTATGGATACGATGTGTTCATAAAGAAGTCTTTCAGAACTTTTGTGCTGTCCGAGTATTTCACAAAAATTCAAAAATAAGTTATTTCAAAATTTTCAAAAGACATTCGAAATTTTTGTAAAATAAAACTTTTAATAAACTCTAAAATTCTAAAAACAGTTCGAAAACGATTTTTTCTCTTGAAACTTCCAAGATAGCACCGATGATTGATTTGAATTCGTGGAACTTCTCAAAAATCTCTCGGACAGTCTCTATGGTGCGATTAAAGATGGGTTTTTTTTTAATCACTTTTATTTGTTGGAGGAAAAATGCAGACCAACATCTTGGAAAAGTCCTGTTTCTGTTTGTATTGTTCATAAACAAGGACAAAATCGGATTCTTAATCAAATAGAAGGACAGAACCCATCCAAATTTTCCGGCTCATGAAATAGAATGTCTACACTGTGCACTGCCCATACAGGACATCTGGGTCGTCTCTCCGTGGAATTCAGGAAGAAAACAAGGATCGGTGGATACAGCGTTGTATGACGGAGAAGCAGCGTAGAGGCAACGGAGAATGTCTGTCCAAAAAACGACCCGATGAACATTTCTCCGTCATCTCTACGCTGCTTCTCCGTTGTATCACGTTATATCCACCGCTGTCCTTTTTCTCCCTTAATTCTACGGAGATGCAACGTAATTCTATCGGCGACTGTCCTGTACGGGTGATTTTGTATGGTGATGGCATGATATTATCGTCAATAACTGAGGAATAATCGATTATCTTAAGGGGATTCATTACTCCCTGCAAAAGTTACCAAATTCCAAATTTCTCCCCCCAGTTTTCTCAGAAACGAACACATAAAATGAAAAGTATTGAGTAGCTGCATTTTTTTCAATAGCCGAAAAAGATGCACCTGCTCATTAAAATTGATTCTATTCATTGATTACTGAGAAAACTGGGGGGAGAGATCTAGTAACTTAACTTGTGGTGAATCGCCTTAATTCCCACATGTTTCAATCAAACATTCAACGCATGGATTAATGACTTTATACAACACGAAACAGAATAATGGATCATTTCTTATTCATACAATAAAACTTGCTGTGCAACTATTGCTCTTATGTTGTTTCTTAAACGTACGCGAAGTTGCTGGGAATTTGTTATGCATGTGATTGAGAGTCTCATGAAATCAAGCAACTTCCCAACAACACGACAACAACTCATGCAAAAATCCTAGATTTACAGCATATTGTTGCGCATTTGGCGACGCAACGTTCCTGAAAATTGCTCCCAACTGTTTTTGTGTGTTTTCAACAATTTGCTGCATATTGGTTTCGCACTTTGCTGTTAGGGTTAGTCTTGTACACAAAATGAATCAAAATATGCTCCCAATATCGTTTCGCTATGTAGTCATAAAGAATTGTTTATGAATCCCAAATATTCGAAAAGAGTTCTTTGAGAGTTTTTTTGGAACTGACATAAATCGAATTCGTTTGTGACATGCTTGTGCTACGCGGTCTCTGTTGAAACTCTTTGTGGAGTCTGGATTTTTATCAGCTCTTACGAAAAATTATTCTTCAAGAATTCGACATGAAATGAAAAGTTCTTGAAACGTTGACCGTTGCATGAAGTTTTTCTTATTAATATGTTGACAAATGGTTTAAACACCTGAAGAGATAACTGGGAGAATGCTAGTGAATATCTTCCAGTAGGATTTTGAGACTTCCTCAAGACGTTTTTCCAAATTTTCGCAAATTCTTTTTAGAAGACACGAAGAAAAATGTATACTGATGAGTATGAGAAATCTCATACTGGGTCCTAAATATATTATACACTCAGAAAAAAAACCTGAGTCTCACAACCAGGTGACGCAGTTAATTTTGGTTTGAACGATTCCATCTCGTCACCACAACCAGTTCGCGTGATTTTGTTTCGTTTTCCTGGTTACCATAACCAGATTTCAGGGAATTGCAACCAAAAGTTCTTCGTCATGCAAGAATAGTTTATGTCACTACACTGTAAGAAAAAAATACTTCCGGAACTGCCAAAGAAAGTTTGATAGCTTTCTACATAAATTTTCTTTGAAAATTATTGTGAAAAAGTTGGTAAATATCTTGGTTTCTCGATCCACAAAGAAAGTAGAGATGGGCGATGTTTGCAAACCTCGATGTTTTTATATCTAGTTTTTATTGAATTTTATATAATATTCACAGTGTATGTCGCTCTTTTCTTACTATACCCCTTAATATATAAATACGAGTCTTTAATAACTTCTCACCCAGCCAGTACAAATGATTAATTGGAATTTATAAAGACTTCCCAAAGACCTCTCGAATAGTTCCCGTTATGCGACCAATAATGAATTCAATGAGAATTCAATGAATTCAAAATGAAAGCGTATTGAATGCCCGCAGGATTCATGTATAATTCCACAGACTTGAAGAAAAATTTCTTTGCCCTCATTTTGATAAACCTTGTTTCCGATGGAAGAAATAATCCAATTGAAATCACATTTTTCGAATTCAAGGAGGAATATATCTTTGTTTCAATTTGGAGATTTTTTGTTGCAATCTGATGAAAACTTTTTTCATTGAAAAAAAGATTTATGAGAATGAGGGCATAGAAAATTTTCTTTCAATCCAAGAAATTGGGTTCTCAGTGTTGTTCATCGAGAGTTCATTTGAAATTTAAAATATTCCGTGCTGTACGGGAACATATTCTATTACTCGTTATAGTCGAATTGATTACTCCTGACCCAATGGATATTAGAGACCAGGATACAATGTTTACAATACGATTTGTCTAATCCATTCTTCTCCGTGTACGGAAAAAGTGTTGCAGGACGTCCCACATAAACATGTACATTTTTCAAAGAGAACTTCCCCGCTGTACAAACCCTCATAAAAAGAACCGATATCGGAATTTCATCGTTGAATCATTAGTTCCCAGGTAGCACACGCGCGTTCTGAGAATGTTCTGAGAATATACGTTGAGGATATTCGAATATTCTATGGAGATTCTGATTCCGTGCGAATATATTCTACGCGCATTCTCAGAATGTTTGAATGGGACTGTTTCAAATATTCTCAGAATATTATACCACGGATATTGTAGGAATATTAGAAAAAAATGCTGTTGAAATAAGAATTCCCGTCAATATAAACTTCTGCATGTCGCCAAAAACTACTTCACAATCAATTTCTTTGATCATTAGACATCTGTAATCATGAATGGTTAACAATATTATGAATCCATATAGATGGATGAGATATGTATGATCGCAACAGGCAATCATACTATATACGGTATTTCTTAATATTTTATTACACTTTTGAGAATTATTTTTCACACATGGCACTCTCAGAGAACATTTGCGATATTAAAATACACCACCATAGATCTATTATTCCCAAAACACAAATAAAAATGATAGATTGTCCAAGGGTCTGTAGCCTGTCAACAACATTATCCGCCATTAATGGATTCATGTCATCACGATATCTGCGCATGCGCTGCTCATCAATCTCCCTACAAACTTTGTACGCATATTGTACGAACGTTCCTAGAATATTCGGAACAGTCTCATTCAAATGTTCTGAGAATATTCTAAGAATATTTACGAATCTCCTACGCTCTTTGTGAGAATATTCGATCAAGTACATTTTACGGATGTTGTGAGAATATTCTCAGAATATTCTGTGTTACATGGGTTGTATGAATACTTTCCGAAATGTACCGTGTTGTTTCATTATCGTACAAGTCCGATAAAAATACGATATCTACATTGATTATCCAATGTAGACCCGATATAGAAATCTATCGAGAAATCATCGGCTAGCTGATTGGTTTTATATCGGATAATTATCGTAGACATCGGATTTTTATCGGACTTGTCTGATAATGAAATAACCCCATACAGCACCGAATACCTCAGTTATGTATCAGAAACGTCTCCGTTACAAAAGCGGACATAGAAACATGTCAGGAGGTCTTCAAACACGTTTCTATGTCCGCTTTTGTGACGGAGGCGTTTCTGATACATTACTGGAGTATTCGGTGATGTATGAGACACGATAGATTTCGGATAGTATTGATACAACTGATGATTTGACGATGAAATCCCGATATCGGATTTTTTCATAAGGGAAGTGTGAACAAGAAAATATGACCACCATAATTATATTGTGTCCATTTGTGAATCATTGGGGTAAATTTGTTTCCTGCATTATCTAAAACCGTACAATTTTTTGTGTTCTTCTTGTCCTATTCGTAGATGTCACCTGTTTATTTTTCTCGATGTCCCAGTGAACCAGTCGAATTGAAGAACGTATGATAAATAGATGAGTACAAAAAAGAGATAAGTTTTTGATGCATTTCGTTATAATCCTCATTTCTTAATATTTGTGCAAAAGCCATGTTTCGAATTCAAGAATATAAAAAATAGGAATCTCTCCAAAATGTTCATGTTATGAACAGTCGATTTGCTAGAAAACTACCACAGTAGTCGATCGATAAGAGTGCGCAATGGCTCATGAATGATCCAATAGATGGCTCTATACCGCTACTCTTCATAATTGCATCGATATATCGAATTTTGAAAATACTAAATTTTTATAGTTCAAGCTAAGCAAACATAATTTTGAACATTAAGAGGATACCAGCGTTACCATCAGAGCACATTGGTTAGAAGAGGACTAACCTATACGATAAAAAGAAAGGTCCGAGACAAACGCTGGTATCCACTTAATTCCAAACGATATAAAATCTTGCCAGACAATATCTGCCATCCAACGAAAAAACCTTGCTGAATCGCATTGCACGAAAATGAGTTTCCCTGCTGCAAAAAACCGATTCAAACTTATTAATTCGTCAATCAGTTTGAATCAGATTTGTGTATGAGAATTTCCCTATTCGATCTCATTCAAAGATAATCGGTTTGAATAGGAAATCCGAAAGAATCTCCTCCCGTATGGAAATATTTCGCTGAAAAATTTCTGCAAATTTCCGTAAAATCTCTGAAAAACTCTGATTTTCCTCTGCAAAAGTCTGCCCTGTGCGAAAAAACCAATAGGAACCGATAGGCGAAATCCTAATGGAATCAATGATATCCTATCGGTTTCTGTGCGGTTATTGTCACAGGACCCAAGGGTTTCTATGAGATTCTAAGTGGAATCTGATGTTCCATGGGTTTCTATCAGGATGATCGGCAAAACCTGATTAATTCTGATAAGAATAAAATAGCTTATCGGTTTCTATGCGGTTATTGTCACAGTACCTATGCGAATCCATGGGAATCTATGGGACTTTTCGGACAGGGTGAGAAAGTCGACTAGCACGACTGCATTTAACCCGAACGACTTTAAACCCGAATGACAGTTGACCCGACTAGTTATAAAAATATAATTGAATACCTTTTACTGTAAAGATGTATAGATTAAAGGTTAATTACGCTTTGATTTCGATTAAATTTTCCATTTTATTTCCATTTTATATCCGGTCGAGCTGACGCCACTCGGGTTTGAGTGCCATTCGGGCTTATCGCTTACTACCGAACGGTGTATGCCTCGAATCTTGCAGCACTGGGTTATTTAGTATTTATTTGTATATAATTATCTTTGCCATGGATGAATCGTTTTTGCTATATTTGTATCAGAGAGAAGATGGGAGAGCTCACGGCCGGGGTTCCATCGATAGTAAACATTGAAGCGCCCTCTTATCGGATGGAACACGGAACCTGGTCCATCAACCCCCTCTCTCATTTTTCATTTTTCTTATTCACGATGATGAAAAATTATATGCATTAAACGTCGATACATAAAATCATTTGATTCAAATACGTGTTGAAAAGTATACAAAAGAAATGCGCGATTTTGTAGTATTAAAAAATAAAATTGCAGTGTGTCAAGTTCCATGATCCAACCGTCAGAGGGCCGGTGGAACTTTTACTATCAGTGAAAAGGTGCCCGTGAGCCCTCTCATTTTCTCTCTGTTTGCATCTTTTGTCTTAATTGATGGGAAAACAGTTTTTTGGGCGTATACAATTCGAATCGATGTATTTCATTTCAATGTATTTGGCACGAAGTAAGATATAAGGAAGGCAATCTCCATAAAAGCAAGGTGACGCACTTTTTTTCGCCGACTTGCATGTTCAAATTCGTCACTTGGAGGCGCTACGAGCAGGGTGTTGTTGATTAACTTCAGAGTCTGGAGCCAAGTTCAGAGCATACAAAAAATTAGAGGTTATCAACATGACCTTTTATAAACTTCACAATATCGGATTGTATTCACAATCAAATTATTTATTATAGCTCAGAATTGGAAAAAAAATTATTCATCAATTGGGTATAGATTCTTCCTATAAATAACTTGTAATTTTTCGCATACATGAAATATCAAACTATTCTAGATTGAAAACAGTATTCCATTCTTAATTTCAGATAACCTGTTGCGAGCGCCACGAGTGGCAGAAGTTGACTTGCAAGCAGTGATGCCAGAAATTCCAACTTTTGCCCCCTCCATCAAGACATTTTGCCTCTACACAATCGAATTTCTTTTGTCGGCGGCTTCATTGTGTACGTGGAATTTCTATACAGATGGGGCTTGATGGAGGGGGCAAAACTTGGTTTCTGGCATCACTGCTTGCAAGTTGGCGAAAAAAAGTGTGTTACTTTCTGAAAACAATTCCAAAAGAGATTGCCCTCCTTATATCTCACTTCATGGTATTTGGCATACCAAATATATTAGAACCTCGCAATAAAGGTGCTCCTCCTCTCTCTTCAATGCATTACAGAAACCTTTCGAATAAGAAAGAAAAAGAGCTGTGTTATCACGAGATTGCAGTGTATATTTAGGTATTTCGAATAAATTTTTTGAGGTATTTTGAACACACCTATTCAGCTGTACTGAAATATGTTATGTATGATTAACAGGAAAAAATCAAAAGCGCCAAGTTCAATATACGAGACTCCAGGGGGCTGCAACTTCATAAAAAATACTGCTGTCATGGATTTGGTTCCAATTGAACAATTTTTCACTGCGAGGGTGCAGAGTTCGTCGAATGAAAATTATCATTGTACAATGATAAATTTTTATTCGACGAACTTTGCGCCCCCGCAGTAAAAAATCGTTGAATTCGAACTAAATCCATGATAACAGTATTTCTTATAAAGTTGCAGCCCCATGCGAGACTCTATATTAATATTACGATGAAACAAGATGAATAACCTATATGCTATCTGCATTTCCAAAATTCCAATCCCCTCATATATTTCTATTCGAAATATGAATTTCAACACCTGACGGAAATCAACTACAATTAAAGGATATGGAACGTTCTGATTATTGAAGTTCATAATTAAAGAAGGCGAAATGTTATAATATTCAAAGGAATCCTTTGGCCTCACATAAAATTAACCCCACGTTAAAAAAAAACAATTTCACTGAAAATTTTGTATAGAACACATAATGTTGACCAATGTAATTAACTAGCGGTGACAGAACTGTCAGGCGAATGGAGCTCTTCAAAATTCTTCTAGATGAATCTAGCAATGAAAATGGATAAAAATGGATTACAGCATTCGAATGATTCTTCAAATAAAACCACAAATACGAAAACGAAGAGACAGAAAAACAAAGTGCTGAGAGTGAAAAATGCTGAAACAGATTATGACGCGAATCCTGAACAATCTAAGTTGTCACCTTCAAAAGTTCAAGATTCTTCAGGTGAGTTGATACTGAAGAACATACTTCAAGAATATCTTAACTATTATTAATCAACTGCTTTTACAATTAATCTAACAATGTTCTGGCACCTTAATTATTTTGTCAAACAACATAACCATTAAAATAGAGGGAATTCAATTTTTTTATTTTATCTTCAGCCCCTTCTAATTTCCCAACATGTCTCAAGGGCACTGAAGCATCAAGAAAAGTGGGCAAACTTTTGCGCCAACTTTATTCATGAATTACTTGATAAATTCAAATTTGAAATCGAGAATGATTGAGTATATACTTGAGATTGGACTCTTAATACAAATTTGGGTTTCTCCAAAGTTTGCAGATATTGGGAAATGAAATTATAAAAAATCATTGAAAGACTCAAACTTATATGTAGAGTCTAATGCTTGTTATGGATTTCATTATTATTCATTTCCGTTGAACGCGTAATTTATGAAAAAAACTTGGCGCAAAATTTGACTCGCTTGTTTTGCTTTTTGAGTGTCCTTAAGAACATCCCAAAGAATAGAAATTTTCTGTCCATATTTCATTCAAGTTCTTTTTATTACAGTTGTAAATGTAAATTACTATTTGCAGAAACACCTTTGAAGACAACAAACACGCGAGAATGGCCCGCGAACGCGATACCTGATGAAAAGAAAAGTTCTGCAAAAAAGAAAGATCCGAAAACAAATTCACAATCCAACTCGACCCAAGAATCAAACAGCAGAAGATTCAAAATATCCTCTTTATTGTGCTTTCAATGTTGTAAAAAGAAGGAAGTTCTCAACAGTTCACCAGAAAAATCTGCCTCTCCTTCGTCCATAAAAAAAGATCAACCCATATCGCAAGATTCAAAACACAAGAAAATCGAAGACCAGAAAACAGTCGCCACACCAAAAGAAAGACAAGACTCTGGAAAATCGAAAGAAATGAAATCGGATGAGAAACCTAGAGTCAAAATCTTAGAACAGAGAAAATTTGCAGAAGAAATGCCGATACCTTCTACATCATCTCCAACTCATGATGATAAAAATGTGATAAAAACAGATAATGTTCCAACGGATCAAACTAAAACTTGTTGCTACATGTGTGCTCAAAACTCGATAGCCATCGCAGCAGCTCTTTCCAATTTTCCGCAAAAGGCGGAAGCTCATGACGTGGATGTTCAAACCGTAGCAGAAGAATTTCATCCGACACCTTTCGATCGTGGTAGCAATCGTAACCATGCTGAGCCTACACGATCACCGATCGAAGTGAAAATTGTTAAAGAGGAAGGTACTTCGTGCCCTGGAAGGAGCGTGAAACGTAAAAAGAGAAGAAACATTTTCAAACTTAAATATTTCAATATATTTTCGAGAAAGAAGCGAACAAAATGTCCTGGGAAAAAACGACACGTCGGTTGTGTAACCGAAAGAGATTTGCAACAACAGGATAGCGAGAGGCAACATCCTAAAGCAAAAATTACATACTGTCATTGAAAGTATTCACACAGTGTTGTGCAAAATTACTAGATTTTCATCCTTCTTTGCATAAATCCATCGGTGAATTAAAAAAAAAACTGAAGATTAATCAATTCCATCCCTTCCACGATGATGATGATGATGATTTCATTCAGCTACTTTTGGCGAAAGTATAGAGATGATCTCGGGACTTTGTAACTTCTTTTCAAAGGCAAAATTCGATCTTTCAAGATTTATTTGATGAATAAAATTACATGATGAATCAATGATTTTTATTTTATAATGAGGATGTGTTTGTGATATGATTAACATTACATTATATATTTTATGTTACATCTATATTTGCTCCAATTATTGATATCGTTTTGTATATTCACTCGTAATTGCACATTTTGAACTGACAACTGATTGAACATCTCCGGAATCTCATGTAGTATCGGGAGACGATGTAACTGGACGCGTTGAAGAGCTCGCGATACTGTTGCTCGCATTATCCGACGATGGATTTCCGAATACCAAAGGAGTTGCGTAATATGGTAATAGTGGGTATTGGGTTGCTGGGAAATATGTAGGCGAGAATAAACCTTGCCTTTGGGCTATTTTCAGTCTTGACGTAAGTTGCTTTTTCCATTTGGTGCGACGATTTTGAAACCACGTTTTTATTTGCACTTCCGTCAGGTTCAGAGATTTTGACAGCTCCATCCGTTTGCTTACGCTCAGATATTTATCGATCTGAAAAAATATATGAAATATTAGTGCCCTGAATTGGATTTGAATTAATAAATCTTCAAATGTTTAATTTTCTGCGAATGCGTACGGAGAAATGTATCGTGAACATTCCCTAACATGTATGAACTCTGGCCCACTCTTGGGCCCATGCTGAGCTGGGGTGGGCCCCATAGTACATACGTGCTGAGTTTATCGTACAACACACGCTGTAGAAAATAATCGGAAAAATTCCTATCCGCAGTAACCAGATTTTTACTATCATTTTCCAGTAAATTTTCGGTAAAATACGGAAAATTCCCAACGCATGTATGTGTTAATTACTTCCGAACATTTATGTAAAGTTTCCAATAGAAATTCCCTACGATCGTACGGCTGAAATTTATAGGGGGCCTTCTTCGGACACTCCCGAAGAACTTATTCAGTTTGTATTAAAGTCGGACGTATCCTTCTATTTTGTAAAACTTTTTTTATTGAAAAATTTTCAGAATTCGCGGACCGGATTTTGCAGGTATATTCTGTAGCCAAAATGCAATAATTTCCCGTTTGCAAAAAATTTTTTTGAGGCTTGGTTTTTGAGATATAAGCATTCTCAAGTTTGTTTCGAATTAAAAAAAAAAATAGATTCGAGATGGTGGATCCAATATGGCGGAAGTGAATACCCACATAACAATTTTGGATCATTCTGAAAGATATCTTAACCCATTAACGCCCAGATGATCAGAATTTTCACTAACTTTTCAACGTGTTTATTTATCATGTTATCGAGCCGAGAAAAAAAACTCATATCACTATTTCTACGTGAAATTTTATGCTCTTTCAGAATCTGGGCTTAAAATTTCGATCAGACACTCAGAAAAAAAAATATGGCCGTTTTAAACGTGAAAAACGTGAAACTTGTCGAAAAAAAATTTTTTCTGCATTTATTTCAACAATGATACCGCGAAGATATCAACTTTGAACTATGATCAGAGGTGATCATGGATCTCAAACATTGAAAAAAAATTTTTTCCAGAAAAATTCATCGACGCGTTTTTTCAAAATGGCGGAGAGAATGAAAAAATTCTATAAAAATTTTAATCTGTGGTTTCCCCGAAAACTATGAACTTTAGAAAAAAATTTCTAAGAACAAAAATGTCATAAAATCAGTCAAAGAACACTCTGAAATTATTACAGAATTTTTGGAGACAATTTTTGAATTTGGAAAATTCAAAAAAATCCAATTTTTCAGAAATACCTGAAAAATGTATGAAAAAGTTTCAGAATGTTTCTTGACTACTCCCTTGCTGATTCTGCGCAAATACATTGTTTTTTTCTACTCTTAGCATTACCCAAAGACAACGGCGTGGACGTGGTAGAACTTTGTCTCCTTTGGGGTGCTTTTTTCTCGTGAGTCCCCTTGCCTTTCACGTATCGGGGTGCTTTTTTCTCGTGAGTCTTCTTGCCTCTCACGTTTCGGGGTGCTTTTTCTCGTGAATCCCCTTGCCTCTCACTTCAACAATTATTGCACACATAAAGTTCGCATTTTTCACAATAAATCCTCGTTCTTATTCCCATTCGAACAATTTTTCAATTTGTCTCTATTACATCGTGTATGGAATGTTTGACTTGTTTGAGCTTTTTGAATATAATGTTTAGCTATTGAAATACTTAGCTCTTTTATCCCAACTTTCTTCTTCCCATCACGAGTAGCATTGAAAATTCCGAGGGCATTTGTAATGGATGCCTGTATACATCTTACAAAAACGACCCATGTCCATTTCTTGGAACGAATACATGGGAGTACATTATTGCAGTGTCCATCATGCACGTCAACACCACCCATAAATTTGTTGTACAAATGAAAAGCTTGCGGAATAGGTATATCAATTCTGGATCGAGCCTCTGAACTATATCTTCTCGAAGTTGATAGTGGACTGACACCTGCAGCAGTTGAAGCTATTGAAAAAAACAATGTATTTGCGCAGAATCAGCAAGGGAGTAGTCAAGAAACATTCTGAAATTTTTTCAAACATTTTTCAGGTATTTCTGAAAAATTGGATTTTTTTGAATTTATCAAAATTCAAAAATTGTCTCCAAAAATTCTTTAATAATTTGAGAGTGTTCTTTGACTGATTTGATGACATTTTTGTTCTTAGAAATTTTTTTCTAAAGTTCATAGTTTTCGGTGAAACCACAGATTAAGATTTTTATAGAATTTTTTCAATTTCGCCGCCATTTTGAAAAAACGCGTCGATGAATTTTTCTGGAAAAAATTTTTTTCCAATGTTTGAGATCCATGATCACCTCTGATCATAGTTCAAAGTTGATATCTTCGCGGTATCATTGTTGAAATAAATGCAGAAAAAATTTTTTTTCGACAAGTTTCACGTTTTTCACGTTTAAATCGGCCATATTTTTTTTTCTGAGTGTCTGATCGAAATTTTAAGCCCAGATTCTGAAAGAGCATAAAATTTCACGTAGAAATAGTGATATGAGTTTTTTTTCTCGGCCCGATAACATGATAAATAAACACGTTGAAAAGTTAGTGAAAATTCTGATCATCTGGGCGTTAATGGGTTAAAGAATTCGAAAAGATGTCTTATGAAACGCCAAAAGATATCTTTTGGAAGTCTTCATGCGAGATTTCTTGAAGTTTTCTGAAGGTATCTTTTAGACTTCTTAAAGATATCTTCCGTAAGATATCTTAAAGATGTCTTTAGATGTTTCATAAGACATCTTTTAGAATTCTTTAAGATATCTTTCAGAATGTTCCGGAAGAATTCCTCAAAATTGTTATCTGGGTATAGTCTAATGGACAGATTTTTTATTGATTTGAATGATGTATAAACATCTCAGAAATGATATATTTTCATTATAATTTACATATCATTCTGTGAAGAAAAAAATTCAAACTAACTATATTATTGAAAAATTTCACTCTTCAGCTTTTAATTGTGAAATTTTCTAATGAACGCTAATTTTATTAACTTACAACATTAAAAACTAGAGAAAAAATGCTAATTTCCATGTCTCTGAAAATCAATTCTTTTTCACCTAAAAGAATCTAGTTTCTATAGATTTTTATAAAATATCGATAAAAATCTATAGAAACCATTATTTTTCTCTATAAAAAAGGATAGATCAAGTTCGAGAATCGATGCTCTTTGACATCGCCAGTTGCAATTTCAGTGCCACTTATCGTTCAACAAACTTCAGTGAGATACTGATGAATTTCTATAATTTAACAATATTTTTGAGAATACAAAATAAATTCAAATGCACATTAAAATTTATTTTTTAACATTCATGATTTTTTCGCGAAAAATCTAAATACAGATTTTGTTTATAATAAAATTATTATCGTCCCTAACGTTTTAAAGTGTGTATAAAATGTTATGAATCTCTGATGAAAAAACAATCGTGGTTATACACATGGTAATTTATTTATTTCTCAGATGAAAATTCTACTAAAAAAATATAGGTCTAAGCATATAAATTTTAAGAATTGCGATTCCTAGAAAATAAACCGATACGATTGTGTTGTGATGAAATCAGTGTACCTTAAATTCTGCTTCAAGCCTTTCCAATTGTTTGGCACTGTACGCTTGTCGAGGTTTTCTATCGATTCCCGGTTTCCTGGATCTTCTTCCACTAGGTTTGGGAGCTTTGAAAGAAAACAAAAAATACAGTCAGCACAACTCAACCCTTGACTTTTATAGAATGAACTTTTAACTATAACTAATACAATCATATAACAGTTGGGTTGGGATTCATCGAGTAGTTCCACTTTTTCAACATATCTCAGTACATCAGTTATGAAAAAACAAAAACCAAAAAAGATTGGCAAAATATATTTTGTTCCTGTTAACAAGAACGGAAATTCAATTCTTCAATTAGGCATCTCAATTGTTCCTCAAACTAAGACTGTTCGTACTTAATTACCAGTCTCCTCGGGCCCTGTCGTGAAACGATGAATCGCGTTTAGAATGTATAACCCAAACTTCTCTCACAATACACGTTGAAGCTGTTTGCAGAACGCGTGACATTTTACTGTCAATAGTCTTGGAGCAAAAAGTGTCAAAAAGATGTGCAAACAGTTTATGCCTGGCAAGGTTTGGGTGCGATTATCATTGTGGTGTCAAGAAATACTATAAATTTCTGTCCGAGTGAATAATTATCGGGTCTCATAAGGTACGAAGACGTGATTTGTTGATGTCAAAAACAAAGGAGTCTTTATTACAACACAGTGGTCTTGGAGGAACAAATGGTATAACAAAAATGGATCAAAAATCTGCACCAGGGATTCTGTTACTACTTGTAGTCTATAGATCAAATTTCTGTTGGAATTGAAATCCTGTATCGAGCTCCTTAAAAAATACACGGAATAAAATGACTTCACTGTAATAAAAAGAAATATATGGCTGATGGAATATAGCCAGACTCACAATAAATTCATTTACAACTGCGAGAAGGAATAATTATAATGCATTAACCGTTCAGCTGTCATTCACGACAAATTTAATAAACTTATTTATCACTGTTTGTAATGCAGTTTATTTATCATGAACATACAGCATAATTCTAAGTGGCTTCTATTATGATATGACTCGCACAGCTTCCTTGTTTGGAAACTACACCTAAACGAGGATAGCTAATGTTTAAATGTTTCTTTGGTTTCTACCACTTTACGCCAGTAATACACGAAGATTGTCTCGCGAAATGTTCAGTTCTCATATGTCGACATCTCAGCTCTACATGGATGGAATGTCTTCAAAGACATGTTACTTGATCAAACTTATTAATAAACTTTGAATATATTCAATAAATTTCGAGATATTCGTGGATTGAAGTTCCTTCGAGGTTGAGCATTTCGTTGGTCGTTATGTGAAAACCCAGACATCACGAATCATGGAAAAATATGTTGTGGAAGTTTGAATCGTTTATAGGAACGAAACGAAAATTCAAATCCACAAAATTTGATACATCACCTTCGTTTACCTTCTCGAATTGATTCCTTGGAACTGAAAATATCGTTCAAAGATTCCCTGCAAGATTTTTTGATCTCTAACAGCTGAATATTGTGTTATTCGATTATTAATTCGTTCCAATAAACAATCCCAACTTCAGTAAAATGGAAAAATATAATCTAAAAATAAACCTCATTCACCTATATTTCGGAATTTATTTGAAGATTTGAGAATGATTCGTTCTTTAGAAGGAATCTCTCTCAAATTGTTCTTTTCATATTACATGAAATATCTCAAACGTCTCTTCCAGAATACTTCTGAAAATGCATAACCCCTACTGCCATGTGAACTCACTTGGAAACACCAGTGTAAAATTCTATCTGTTACAGCTCAAGTAGCTAGCTAGACTATGCAGCTAATTGTGTTTAGGTGTCGCACCCATACAATCTCCATACAATTTAGTCATCGCTAAATGTTTCAGTGGTTGAAACTATATTTCATCAGCAATGAAGTTTATCTACAGCTAAACTTCTATCTCAACGAAATCCAGTAATATCATTTAGCTCGGATACCAAGAAATCTTCCTAATGAACCTAAACATTTTTTTCCGTTCATATCCGATTGCAGAATTCTATTTTTCAAGATAAATTTAAATTGAAATGTAAGTATACAATATTAATCGACCACAGGAAACGTGTTACAATCGTCCCCAGTCAATGTTTCTCGAAGGTATTTCATTTTTCACGATAATGAACAAAGTTCGTCAAACAAAACCATCATTTATCCATTCTCTAATGTCCTGTTGTCGTTGAAAAATAACACAAATATGCATAGCATGCACACCGATGGGAAGAAATCAAATATAGTTCAACATTGGATATTTACGTGCAGTCGCAAAATCTCAAAAGTTCTTTCTGACGTTCTGAGTCTATGCGATATGGCATAAACACAAGTTTCTACATGTGAGAACGCCTCCTCTCTCGCCAGGTGATCTGAACTATCACAATCCCACCGTCAGTTATTCGATATGTTACAACCGACCCCCTGTTACAACCGTACCCAGTCTACCCTACTTTCGTCCCTTGGTGAACAATATACTATTTTACTTTACTGTTGATGAATTGAATTTCATATTTTCTGGAAAAAAATTGTGTCCTGGTGAACCGTTCTGATCTACTCTATAAATCTGAAAGAGTGAAAAACCACGGGTTTCGCTCCAATAAGTCTTAGAAGTGAGCCGATCCGCTCTGAGTGGGATTTTCCCTCCTTTCTCCCTCTTTTTAAGTCTAAAATCCATTCTACAGTTGGAGTGGCTGTGAGTTTCTTGTCTCAGATCTTCAACTATGACTCTAAAAGAGTGGAAATTCCACTCGAAATTTGGACAAGCTCACTTTTGGCTGGCTCAAGAGTGAAATCTCACTGTAAAAAATTCAGAGAGTATCCTATAAAGCAGGAAATTGCTTACAAACAAAACATTTTTCCAGGTAAAACAGTGTTCCCTGTGAAGAAAATTTCTTAGAATTTCACTCCAACATTCTGAATCTCACTTGAAATCCCTAAAAAACGTTTGTTCATAGAACACGTTTTTCCGCTGAAAATTTTTCTGAACATCCAGAGTCTCTAAAAAGCATAAGAGAGTCTGGTTCAGAACACGTCCTAGTTAGCCCATTTTCCTGTATATTCTATACGAACTTTGTAGAGTGCATGGGTGAAATAACAAGTACCCGAAAGGCCATTTATCTGAAAACGATAAAGTCTGCAACTATTTGAGAAGGGCTAGGGACTTCTGGGAATTTTTCTCGGATGCACAAATCATTGTCTTTCAGGTAAATGCACTGTCGGGCACTTGCTACCTCACTGAGTGCATGGTATCCCTGGTGAAAATATGTTTTAAGTCAGAGTTGCCAGTTCCAAGGATTTTTCTTTAGATCTAAAGGAAAAAATTATCCTCCAAGATTTTCTACAGAAATCAAGACATTGGATGGAAATCTAGAGATATTCTCAAAATTTGAAGGAAATCTCAAGAACTGAGAAGCAGTTGTAATTTTTTCCAACTTGATAATTTTAAAAAGCATTTTCACATTTTAATCAACGAAATAAAAGGACCAGGAAGAAATCCGCCAATGAGTTTGTATACTTTCGCTCATATTCCAAAACCTTACCCACGTACTCTAGACTATCAGTGCAACTCATTTCAATTCATCAGGAAGACAAAGAGAACCGATACTTCGAAGTAAAAGGGTATGGTTTTGGAACATGAACCAGGAAAAAGGTGAAGTCAACTCTAACATTTTCCCGGACAGCATCGGGAGGTTTTCTGAACGTTCAGAAAATGTACTTGCTCTCACAGAAAACGTCCAAATGGAATCCCAGGACGTTCTAAAAACGTCGCATGTACGTCCGAGGGACATGCAAGTCCCTAACAGCATTCGGAGGTGTTTGAAACGTTCTAAGAACGTCCGGACGTGTTTTCAACGTTCTCAGAACGTTTTAAGAACGTCCCACGACCTTGGGGCTGTATGCGAGTGTCCTGTGATGTTCAATTTATTTCCACCATGCGACGTTCTGGGGACGTGTTCAATAACGATGTCGATGACGTTCTGCGATACTACATACTACGCATATGTTTGTAAAGTACGTTTGGGGAATGTGACGAGAACGTCCCGGGGTAGATAAAAAAGACGTACTAGGAACGTATTCAGGTGCATCAAAAATGAACGTTCAAACCTACTCCCCGGAGACGAAGCGCGCAGAACTGAGGTTATGTTTCTCAAACGTCCAGAGGACTTTCGATGTTATCAATGCAATATTTATGACACATTCTGCCACCAGAATACAATAATTCCCTGTTTGGGAAAATTTTTTGGAGGCTTAGTTTTCGAGATATAAGCATTTTTAGATTTTCCTCAGATCCAGACCATTCGAAAGCATTGTGTGTTACACACTTTTGCTTGACATCATTCGGCAAGTTAGAAAAAAGTGAATCTTTGGGAACCCTGACAGCACAATGTGTCTCTGGGACGTTTTTTGAATGTTCAAAAAACCTCTCCTACGGTCTATAAACCTTCCATAAACGTTCCATTGGCACGTTGTACTTTCTGGGAAAGAATTAAAATAACCTGTTATCTTTCAAATCACAATTCTAGCAATTTGAATTTTTTTGCTTCTAGTCAATCAGAATTCAGCAACTTCAAATCGTTATTGCTCTGAAACAAAGGCCGATAGGACAGTTCAGCAAATGATTTTAAGCTGAAGGATGTAGCACGTAATTCTCTTGAATTATTTGGATTGAAGAGAAATTTAAAAATGCTCATGTCTCAAAAATTGAGCCTTCAAAAACAATTTTTTTAAACGCGAAATTATTGCATTATGGTTGCAGAATACGCTATAGGGATGCGAGAAGTGAATTGTCGGACCCCCCCAATTGAAATTCCAATTCGAATTTCCATTGGATTCCTAGAATTGAAAAATCCACTGCATTTCGGCATGCAGGTGATCAGATGAGTGATATACCACCATGAAAATATAATCAGTGAGGAGGATGACCGTTTGGTGCTCGTCGTTTTTTTTTATACTGAATAAGGACAAATGATTGATGAATTCCGTTAGATCCAGTACTTCGAGGCTGTTGATGAGTATTTAAAATGAAATGTATATGTTCGGCCATCTAAAGAGTTTTCGACGATTTTCAAGAGAAAACTCGAGATATCTGAACCCTGAATCTAGAGATTTTTCGATGATTTTTGAGAGAAAACTGAAGGAATCTCAAGTGATGTCAACCCTGAATCTCAAGATGTTTTATTATCGGCACCTGACAATTCTGTTTTAGGTTCGCGTAAGGGAGTGTAAGTTTCACTTCGTTGCATCGTTGGCACTTCATTTTTACCAGAGATACCCGAAGCCACTACCCTACCCCGCGAAGATTCACAAGAACACTGTTAAAAAATAATCGGAATTTCCCTGCACGAGAAGATGTGAATATTCCCAACCATGTATAGGGAATAGATATTCCATTACATGGATATGAATTTTCCTTAAACTATTATCTAAAATTCGGCATGCATCGGAATTTCCCAACAAAGAGATAGGAAATTTTCATCACTCTTACTGTTTCAATACCTGGAAGTTCTCGCTGAAAACCAGAGCCGCGCCACAGCCGAAGTCGTAGCGTACTCGCTCCCGAACCGAACGACCCGGGTTCGATCCTGAGGCAACATGTAATCTTTTCGCCATGAATGTATAGGAACATTACGAACCAACGATAGGATTTTTACTGTCACGATGCATGGAAATTTTCCGATACGTGTATGTGTTGATGACTTCACATAAATTTATAGAAAATTCCCTATGGAAATTTCTTACAGTGAATCGAACAAACTCCCCTCTCCTAACAATTTTGAACATCTATGAGGAGATACTAGCAGTTTGTCAGACCGGGGGTTACGGTTTAAAGGTTAAAGGAACTGTTTGAAAATGATTTCTTTGATTTCGCGACTGCATTACTTACAAACTATACACATACCCGTCTACGCACTTTAAAATTTATTGTACTCAATCATGTATCGGTATACAGTAAAATATTTGTTCCATAAAAACCGAACAATACATCATTCAAAAAAACATATAGCGAATGTGTAATCTATATAATATCCATTTATACATTCTAAAATCATCTACAAATAAAGTACATGAACTCCAAAAAAATCTGAAGAAAATTATGTTTGAATTACGAGTACATGAGTCATATTTACTCGTATGCGAACAGAGTGTACACAAAATGTTTCACATTTTGATCTACAATCGAAGACGATTCTTTAAATACTTTCACACAAGGATGAACTTTTTTTCTTGTATTTAATTTCTTGTTATTCAACCAATCCTCACTCACTGTACAAACATATAGGTGTCGCATGTTTGTACAAGACCTTTGAGTGGCTTTTTTATTCTTTAGTTTACGACTGTTACGGAGAATGATGTCTAGTCTCAAAGAATCCTGATTATTACTTTCTTTGTTGAAGTAACGAAAATCGACATACGCTCATTAGGATTCAACGAAATCTCACAAGTTATGTTATTTATTATCACTCGATGGAAGAGAAGTGTGTGATTCCAAGTACGGGGGGTGATGATGATTTTATACAAACCGGTAGTGTGACTTCGCTGAAATCAATGACTCATTTCTATGAAATTTAATCGAATTCTATTTTCTGCTTTTGCTACGAATAATTTATCAATATATTTTATCCAAGGAGTAAGAACTCGGAAAGAATAATGTTGTTGATTATGATGAAGAAGAAGAGCCTGTAGTGTCGAGATTTACGAGTTTACGTGAACATTTAGCACTTCACTGAAAGAACGACGCCGTTGATAAATGGGCTTCTAACAGCAAGGTGGACGGAAATACACAAGAATAACGACGGATATGGATTGAAATTTTGTCCACCTTTCCAACATCATTCATAATGGTGAAAAAATATATCATTGAGGGGGCGTGTAATTCACAATAACCTTGCGTTAACAATTGTTGATTGATTTACTTTCTTCGCTTTGGTTTTTATTGTGGAAAGTGAAAACATTGATCCAAAGATTCTTACAAATTATGACAAATTCTGTTCCGTATTTATGGAAAATAAATACATTTTTCCTGCGTAAATTTGCTCCAACGAATACATGAGTCGACGAAGAAGGTAACTATGCGAGTTAAGGAGACGAAACCACCGAGGTCGTAGGGCAAATTCCGAGGGTAAGAGAAAAATGAATGAAAAACAAAAATCAATTGAGATAAATAAAACTCAAGAATGAAACGATGAAAAGGGAGTATGATTTACAGATAAATAGGGTTCTTAGACGAAGTGGTCAGGTTTGAAAAGGGATGTTACGTTTTAGTTCGTTCCTGATGCCGTGTTCGCGTGTCGAAAAGCTATTACCGCAGGCGCCTCTTATAATATCCAATATTCGTTTGAGATCAGAAAAGAGCGGTCGACGGATCGTACCTCTCTCATTCTTCGTGGACCATTGTTCGTGAAAATGGAATTACGACGATAAGTTATTACGAGTGGGTGATTAGACTCTTTTGTCGAGGTAACACCTCAAAAGATCGACGAAAAATGAGAATAGTCTAAATTCGAGCACAGTGCTTTTATATGTAATTATGGCCTTACGCGTAACCGTTATCTTGGAAATATTTCTAAACACATTACTCGTTTGTATGTAATGAAATAACTTATAAATATTATAGATTATTTCCTGACGATTTTTGAGTTGATAAATTTTTCATAAATACTCGGTGAAATATTGAAGACAAGGACTCACCTTGCAACCCAAATAATTGACCAGGTTTTGTTTGACCGAACCAAGTGCTGTATAATAGTGATGCTGAATTGAGAGAGGTAGTTGAATATCCCGTAGGATCTGGTAGAACTCCATCCAAATAGCCGAGTCCTGAATGTGTGTAGATTGGTGTGCCCATTCCTGTGATGAGAAATTAGAATGAAAGAACTGCAGTTTCAACAGAATTTTATCATTCCTGTCAAAATTTTATTATCTAAACAGCAGAGAGATGCATTTTCCCAGACAGCACGAAGCTGTGAAAGATAACATTATGAGCTCCAGTCAAAGTTAACTTTCAGAGCACATATATTCACCATTTAAAAGAAGATGCGATCTAGAAGAAATTTTACAGAGATCTGACATGAGAGGATTTTAGAAATAAGTTGGATGCTAGATCCCTTTCAGAGGGCACAAATATAAATCTGATGAAGCTCTGTAATCGCTAATTAGACTCTTTCATGATCCGTTATGTCTCTTTAAGGGGATACCAGCGACCCCCGCAGGTGCAACCCACTATACAAGCGTACCGACTGAATAAACATTTTCTCGGCAAGAATACTCTGAACTGAATTCATGAAGGAGTATGAAATTTCCAGGAATCAATCTTTAATCTTTCATCTATCGCGGTACATGGCTTGAATTTTGAATTTCGAAAAAAAAGTTTGTGTTACCGTCTGAAAAAAAAATGTTTCTTTGAAATTCAAAATTCGAGCAATGTACCGCTATAGATAAAGAATTGAAGATTGATTCCTCAAAATTTCATACATCTTCATGAATTCAGATTAGAGTATTCTTGCCGAAAAAATGTTTACTTAGTCGGTATGCTTGTATGGCGGGTTGCATCCCCTGGTGAAAATTTCCGCTCGCCGGAAGAGAACTTTGAAACAAATGAAGCATAGAAATGTTTCAATTTCCGCTTCTTTCGCGCTTAGATACACTGAGAAAACAGATATCTTGAAAAATACCATAATTTATGGATTTTCAGCGCTGGTCTGACCCGAGTCGGAATATTCACTTGCATGAATCTCTAAAAGTACCATAATTTCTTGGACTTTTTGAAATAAGTATGGTACCTTCCGTATAAAAGTCCCAGACATTATGGTACTTTTAGAGGTTTTTTCAGGTAAATATTTAGACTCGGTCAGACCAGCGCAGAAAATCCATAAATTATGGTACTTTTTAAGATACCTTTTTCTCCGTGTACTGTTTCATTTACTCTCCCGCGTCGCTTCATACCCTTCTTACGCTCTCATTTTCGCTAGGGTCGAGGACATCGAATTCACTCCTGTAAACACTCCTGTACAAGTGTTCTTTCGGATATTAGATCACAGTCTGGGGAAATACCCAGACAGCAAAGTGCTAGAAAAACACAAAGCAACTGTTGTTGGGAAGTTGCTAGGAGATTGCGTCGCCAAATGCGCGGCAACGTGCAACAAACTTGAAAGTTGCTGTCATGATGCTGCGAAGATTTTTGGATATATGTGACCTGGCCTACGAAAAGGGGACTTGGGTACGAAAAAATCATTTTTCACTGCTTTGGCGATTTGGATGGAGTAAAATATGCTCTTTCGAATGGCGCAAACCAGAAATTTCTAGCTGGTAGGGAAGTTTGCTAAAAATGTACAAAAAGAAGAGCAGAAATGATTGAAAATGAAAACAATTTGGAGATGAAATTATAAAACTAAGCAAAACCACGAAATTACGCGATCAAATACGATATTATTCAAAACAGAAACAACCCTGTATGTCCTAGAATAGAGTGGGATGCGGTGGGATGCAGGGAGAAGCGAACAACTGAAGCGAAACTGATAAAATGACTTGTTTATCTTCAACAGCTGTTTTCTCGAAAACTTGTTTTCAAACCTAAGCCCCCTTTTCGTAGACCAGGTCACATATGAAGCCATGATACGTGAGATCAAACAATCCTCCAGCAACAAAACACAAACTGGTGCAGCAACACTGAAGCAACAGTTGCACTGCAACTTTTGCTGCCAGGGTATTGTCCCATGTGTGCATGAATGGACGTACCGGAATGGGTCCAATGTATGTTTGAGATGTATCCCAAAGATATCTCAATTAAGATGTTTCGGAAACATTTCGTATCCATCTGAAATTCAGTATCCTGATTTCAGTTCTCAAAGTTGTCTTGAAGATATCTTTGTGAAGATATGGAACCGCTGTATCTTCCCAGACAGCACAAATTTTTTATTGTCTCAAAGATTCCCACTGGATGTCTTGAAGATGTCTTATAAAACCATTTTCACTGTCTTTACCACTGTTTCCAGGGTAGTAATCAACACTTTCTGTCACTTGCTTATCTTTTCTAATACAAAAGTATGATCCGATGATTCCGTTAGAAGTATTATTCACCAGACCACACTGATTATTGCATATATGTATTAGAGGCATTTGAACAATGACAATTCGGTATATTGGATTTCGGATCAATGATGTTTCAAGTTAACGGAATTTTTGAATAAGCGAAATTCACCATTGTGCACAGTGGGGCCAAGTGCCAAAAAGTTGGAAAAAAACATGAGCCCTCAAAATTTCTTGAAATCTAGGATTCAGGGATTTTCGAGGTCGTTGATTACGAATCCGTTGTCAGAATCACAAAATCCCAAATGGCGGATCCAATATGGCGGACAAAAATCCGAAAATTCATCGAATTTCTTTCAAACTCGGTACCCAGAAGTTTTTGAGATTGCTAATTACGAATCCGTTGTCAAAATCACAAAATGGCGCGATTGTAAATGTATGAAAATGTACATCACGACAACGGATTCTGTAATATAATCAGCAATCCTAATAACCTCCTAATTCTGAGTTTACTATAAAGGAAAACTGATGAATTGTGGAATATCGGTCGACCCTATTGGATCCACCATTTCGAATTTGAGAATTTTGACAATTGATTTGTAATCAGCGACCCCGAAAATCTCCGAGTGCGGAGTGTGAAGGAAAACCGATGAATTTCAAAATTCTGGTTCTCCATCAGGCCTGGATCAAGGGGGGGGGGGCTAGGGGGGGCTGCAGCCCCGGGCCTCATCTTTGAACATTTGCGAATTTCGTTTTCAAGCTTTTTATAACATTTTTATGGTAAACAAAATTTTATCGCATCAACTCACGTTCTTGATCGTTGAATCGGAGACATTGAACGATTTTAATTCGAATCACTTTGAACTCCGAATAACTGTCGTTATCAACAACAGTAAAGGTGGTTGTAGTATACAAACGATCAGAGTCCTCCAATATTCTTGCCTTTTTAAACAGAAATAGGAGGTTGCGCAAATATTGGAAAATTATATAGCAATACTACAAGTGATCAAAAAACTTGTTCACTCTGTCTACCAGGGAGAGAGTTACTTTAAAAATCTGATTTAAGAAAATCCATCCTTGTGGCATCCTTTTTAATGTTTAGAAAATCTAATGACTGAGAAAAAATCAGCCTAAAATGATTCTTTAGTTAATCCATACGATAATCAAATTTCATGTGATCCTGCTTCAAATTTGACTCTTTTTTATTCAACCATACGATCCCTAAAAGAAAATAGGTTTTATTATTTACTTTTGCAATACGGATTATCTTTACAGATGTCGTTACAATCCGGTCACGTACACTGAAGCTGAAATATTGTTGTGAAAAGATCAATTAAAATATTGCTTTCTATATTTTGATGTTTGTATTAAAATACTTTGGTCCATAACTTGTTCTTTCATGATCAAAGTGCATCTTTTTAAATTATTTTGGAGTGAGTTCAAATAATTAGTGATTTATTCTAAAACTTGTGGTCGTTTCTATAATTTTTTAGTTTGAATCAATATATTTTATAACTAATCTTTTCTCTATGGTACTGGATACAGTTATTACATGTTTCTATTGAATTGTCTACACTGTAAAAAATTTCTATGGGGAAATTCCTATAAATTTATGTGAAGTCATCAACATATACATACTTTAGGAATTTTCCGCCCTTGTTCGGAAATTTACTGTAAAATTGTAGTGAAAATCCTATGATGTTCGGAATTCATGTGAAATTTCATGCATATATATCGGAGATTGATTTCTCATCCAGTGATTGGAATTTTCCGGTTGTCGTATGCAGGAAAATTCCGATTATTTTCTACAGTGTAGTGAAAACGTGGATGGAATCGGATAAAAAATATGAAAATGGATACAAAAATAGGATTGAGACGGATAAGATTGAATTGCATTTCTATTCGTTTCAATCCTATTCTTCTATCCATCTTCAAATCTTTATCCGAATCCATACGAATCTATCCACATTTTCTCCCAGGGTTATTCAACATTCGGGATTAAATTAACTTATTCATCGATCATGTAACTAATAACGGCCGGATTGTGAATTTTCAACATCTACAGAGACGAACAAATTGGGAAGAATTTTAAAAACACTTGAATCAGCATTGCTAATATGAATAGGTGTTATGAAGCATAGCTGTTCTTGAGTCCTTTCATTACGATTTTTTTCTCAATTTGTCGCATTTGCTGACCATCACCCTTGAAATTTCACTACGCACAATGAACATTGATTCCAACGGATTTAGAAAGAGGCTATCTCGCATTAGAATGAGAAAACGTAAATCTCGAAAATTTGCAGTATTTATTATTTATCCAACAAACAACACTGAATTGAAAGTTTTTTCCGAAGGGGAAGTATATCAATTTATATTTTGAAAACAATCGTTCTCTAAATCGAGAACAAAATTGCGTGTATAAAATTCAAATTGTCATGGTTTAAATCCCCTCAGTGTATTAAGAAATTTTGATTTGGTTCCCCTGTTCAGAAACTCTAACAAAAATCACAGGTGTGATTTAGTTTTCAAGTCAATGAAATTGACTCGATTTGCAGATTTTATTAATTCTATAGACAAAACAGAAGGATAGATACTTGTGTGAGAAAATGATATCGTTCTGTCACTTGATGCACCCAAACACCAACGAGAATTTATTAGAATTTTTGAACAGAATCGTTTAATGTTATGTACTTAAATTCCGAAAGAGTTGATGAAATAATCAAAAAGACAACACATTCAATACGAGCATGGATATAAATAATTGGATTCTCGTGTCCCTGCCACTTATGAATTAAATTTACCAGATTGAACTACGGGTACAGCAGGAACAGGCCTAACGAAGTGTTCTTCTCTGATACCATCATCTTGCATATTTTCCGCATCCACATTCCCTCTGTCCGCATCCCGTTTTTCATTTTTTCCCAAAATATTGTCAATCGTAAACGCGCTGGAGGCTCCTTGATGATGCATCTCTTGATGCATAGAATTCCTCGCTGGGTCGATCGGTGATCCTTGGAGATCCCTATAACCTTCGCTGCTCGAATCAGACGAATCCATGATGACTTTTCGATTCAATTCACTCGATAACTTCATTGGATTCTTCTTACGATGTTCGTCGAATTTATCACAAATTTCGTCAGTCTTTTGAGATAATTGAGAGAATTTTACCCGACGCAAGTCGTAAATAGTTTCGTTCACCTTATCACGGTTTTGGCAAGGTTCCATATTCCTGATAGACAATGTCATCGATTCGATTATTTCTTTTCACTTTACTCGCTGCTCATTGTATGCAATAAATCTTTGAATTTTCGATTGATCAACCGAATATATTACACTCACATAATTTTTGGTTGGATACACTGTTGACATTCATCGTGTTTTTTAAATTATTTTGAATTACATTTTAGGTTTCATCTTACACGAAATTTTACACATCACGAATTCACTATGTTAATTATATCGTAGCTCGGATGCTGTGAGATTTAATCCCCTCTCATGAACCTTCGAAAAGCAAGTAGATACTTCCGAATGTACTACGACAGGTGGCACGTGTCCGTGGTCCAGAAGGATCCTCCCATCGTTCCCCACCATTACCGCTCGGAAAAACTCATACTCCGCTACGAAGGTAAAGCTATTCGCTTATCGCTTCGAATCATGTAAATATGTAATTCGGATGACGTATCGAATAAATTACTCAAACTCTTCTGTCGCTCGTGACGGGGTGATTGGTTTTTATGTGGTAGGGAAAGTACACTTTTGTAAATTCATGAGTTACATCTTCGTGTTACGAAAAATAGGAAGAGAATTAATAATTTTCAAAACTTTTCAAAATCTATCGGTATATCAATCGGTGTGTTTTATATATGATTTACATTTAATTTTATATGAATTATATAAAATAATAAATTTTATAATTGTATATAAATTGAATATAGTTTTGAACATTTTTCTAATTGGGTTAGTGAAGGGTAGTGATGCTAAATTCTCAATCCATTATCGAAAAATCGATGTTTTTTTTTAGAAAATCAATGGGTCATTGAATCGATACTTTTTTTGTAGAATCGGATTAATATCAATTTTTTCAAACTAGGAAAGAAACGATAGAGGGTTAATTCGTTAAACAATCATTTTGATGAGGTACAGTAATACTTAGGCTGGTGTCACATGCATCGCAGTTTTTAGAAAAGATTATATGAAACTTTACGTTTCTTATTATTTCAAATAATCTGTTTCATTTTTAACGCTATATGCTACAGTAGCGCTCAAATTAATTGGAACACCAGATGAATTGTGCTCTTTCTGCTGTACGACAGTTGGCACCACTGCTACCTGGGTTTTCAAGAACAAAGAAGGACATAATATTAATTATCAGGATACTGTTTGTAGCTTTTTTGGATAATAAACTGTGTGTCATGTAAAAATTGTAGTAGTTCCTCTGGTGTTCCAATTGATTTGAGCGCTACTGTATATATTAAAGGAATTGGTCACGTATGACAAATATAATGCTTTTTTATCATTATTTCAACATCAAATTGTATTAAGAATGCTGAAAATAAATCCAATTGGATTGAATTGTATTATCTGAGAAATTTTCAGGTTTTTTCGATTTTTAATAGATTAATGAGAATGGAGTTTTTTTCAAGCTGATTTATCGATATTTAGAATCGATTACCTTTGTCACAATTAATCGATTCTTCCATTTGTCCAGCATCACTGGTGCACGGATAAAAAAACATGACAGCAAAATCTGTTTTCGCTGGCTAACTTTTCCTGGAATAGCAAAGTTTTTGGTTTGACAGCAACCTATCAAAACGATCTGATTAACTATGACAACGATTTCTTAGCTGTAACAACAAGAAATGTCGTCTCCGGTAGCTGGACTTTTTTGCGATTCTATATATACCCTAGTAGAAATTTGATCAGGCATTCCCTAGTTCCAACAAGGTCCTGATCAGGTTAGAATCCGGAAATCATGAGTAAGGAAAATTTTATAAGGCCCTCACAAGGCACTCATCTGATTTCCCTAAGAGGATCCAAATAGAGTTGTAACGCAGGGGTACAATAGGGTTCGGATGAGATTTCCATAAAATCGAGCGAAATAGGAAACCCCGTAACGAAACCTGATGAGGACCTGATAAGGAATCAGGCATGCCTCGTTAGGCCCTGATATTTTCCCATACAAAATTTCTATTAGGGTACCCTGGTCAAAACATTATGTACGCTCGCGAAAAGGAGTCTAATTTTACACTCCAAAATGCGCAAATATCTTCTTAGTTTACACTTGCATTCAATTTTTACAACACATCGTGGCATCGTGGATACTTTATTTTTACCAGGGTAATACTGAAAATTCAGCTTCCACAGCAAATAATCCGCAGCTACAGCCAAATAAATACGGTCACTGACTTTTTTATATAGGAGAATCCCTGGTTGAACAAACCCATTGATTCTCGCTAAATCTCATTGAAATTGATCAATCAGATCTTTGCCCGATGCAAATGGAATTTGACCAGAATCGAAAGGTTTCTTGAACTAGGAAAACCTAGAGACGGGCTGTTTCGTGCTGTTACAGTGGCAAATGGTTGAAGAAACATCATTAACCCTAGTTTGAGGAATTACCCAAATACCCAATGTATCCTTCAGGCATTTTACTTTGAACCAATACAATGTATAAGTGTTTAATGATCTCATCATTCCAAAAGACGAAACTTTATACCCTGCTGATCCCTGAAATTCGTGATCTGACCTAAAGAAATAGAAAATAACGGGCATTGAAAATTCAATTTTACACCCAATAAGCATCGGATGGAAGTAAAAATCTTGTATATATAGGGGAAAATTGAGACCCTTCGTACGCGGGGCACATCCATACAGTATAGTTATAAAATACGAATGAAAAGTTGTGCTAACATGAGTGTTTATGAACGAATAAGTTGAGTATACACTGAAAAAAAAGTTTTGGTAATGGTAACAAAAGTGTTTTGTTGTTTGATTTGTCATGACCATACTATATAATTTGGTCAAGGGAACCAAAAGGATAAATCAATTTGTACCTCGGACTATACTGATTTCAATTGTTTGGTTGAGATCAAGTACATTTCTTGGTTACCCACATCCTTTGAAAAAAACATATTATTTGGTTGTTCTCACAAAACTTACGCGGTTTTGTTCCACAAACAAAATAATTTTGTCACTTCATAATGACTTCATCTTTGTAGTGAAAATATTCTTTTGCATTTCTGAAACGTAAATTCACATGAAAAGTTTTGTGTCGTTAATAAAATAATACATTCCTGCATGGAAGAATACTTTGATTTATTACAATCATATAAACTCGTGCACTGAGATGCATTGTTAATTGAATCTTACAAGGAGATATCGCGAGAGCCCGGAGCTACTTTTCGTGATGAAAATCATCCTCACTTCAATCCTAACACGGCTTAGTATTTGATGTTCAAATTTGAAACATGAACACAACTTGATATATGCAAAGAAAGAATTTTTATCCACGTGATCGGCAGTGGCTTGAGTGATAGAGCCTCCTCCTCCAGTCCCAAAGACCTGTGTTCAAGTCTGCTGGTGGTGATTTTTTTTTTCAATCTGACCCATAATTTTCTCATCAGGACAAGATATTTTCAGTCTGCAGATGATATGATTTGGTTTCCCAAGCAAAATGTATTTACCTAGAAACCAAAGGTGTGCAACAAAGGAACAATATGGTTTTCAACAAAAAGTTTGGTTGAACAAAAGTTTTGTTGTTCTAACAAGACATTTTTTTCGATGTAGTCACCATGATGTCCATGCACTTTTAGGTCATTCGTAGCAGTGAGAGTGAAGTTATAGGTAGCATTGCATTTTTGCATTTCGGGAGTAATTTCTTCATCGATGCTTCCAGCTATGTTTATATTCTCGTTATGTTATGTTTTTCTGAACTATAGGTTCTCAGTAACGAAGATACATTCCTGAAACATGATTTTAATAATCGATTTTTTTGGTTTGCATATCAATATAGTGGGAAAGTCATGTTTTATTGTTGTTTCATTAATGGGGCACATTCGTACAGAACCAGGAAGGGCACATTCAGACACGTACGAAAGTACCCCTGCAGACACAACAGGTGAACGGTAAATTGCTAACGGTTGATTTTGTGTCTCATTGATGACAAACCAATGTTTCTATATCTTTATTCTACTATATTGACCATTTATTTATCAAAATTTTTTTAACAAGAGCATGGGACGCAATTACACAATAAAGAACACGTAACACAGTTGTGGATATTCAATAATTGTAGTATTACATTGCATTGATCGATATAAATGTTACTTTTATTGTAAGATGAAAATTTTTCATGATTTATTTGTAGTTTGAATTCATTGTACAATATTATTTCATAGTGTTCGAAAGTACCCCATAAGTAGGGAACATTTATACGAATTTCGAATTGACTTCAGGTTGTTATTAATTGATAAATATGAGATATAATCAACTGGTAATTTTTTCGCATTGAACCTAGATACATGTACTATTGATAAATACAATCACTTGAATTTTCGATCAAATAATTGATTCAAAAACATGAGAAATGTAAAAACCGTACGAAGGGTCCCTACTTTCCCCTATCAGTATACATAGATTTTATTTCTGATCCACGTTTTTCCAGAAATATATGAATCCCTTTGATTCCTAATTCTTTATTCTTTCCATCTACACACTTTAAAATCATCCAGCACCAATAAGGGTTATTTCAAAATCTTTGAAGAGCTGGAGAAAAATTCTCTCCATAGCTTGTAGAATCTATACCCAAGTAGCACAAGAACTTCTCAAATATGCTATGGTGACTCTATGAATGTGAAAGGGATGTGCGAATGAGACTATTTTGGATAAATTCGTTAAGATATTCTATGGAGGTGCATAGCACATAATTATTCGAAACAGTCCCATTTGGAGGTTCTACGCATGTTCGTAGGTTTTTCCAAACTCGCTCTTAGCATTTCTAACCTCTTCTGCTACTTGGGTAACTAAAAATACTCTGATGTCGGATGAAAATTTTTCACCAGAGAACTCATAACAAAAATGTTGCTGAAGTTTGAATCTTGTATATAGAAACGAATCGGTAATCGAATAATGGAATACTCACTGTTAGAAAAGTTCTTAAATTTAATACGATAATACGAAACTCTTTATGGAATATCGTATTTCCATTTGAATTTAATACTGTTTTTTGAATTCAATATGAGTGATTAGATTTCATAATCCCTTGCTGAAATGTAATGATTATTTATTAATTTCTACAAGAAAAATGCAGGTCGAAAATATAGTAATATTTAATAAAAATTTGAGAATAGCTCTTAAAATCTGACAATTTTTCTTAAATGCATAATAAAGACGAAAAGGTCCGCTTTTTTGTGGAATTCTATTCGAAAAACAATGAAAATAATTGTCAATACTTAATGAAGAATAGAGAAACGTATGAACTTTCCAAAAGTCGCATACGAAATTTCACAAAGTGAATAGTAGAATATTGAAATTTTGTTATTGTCTTTGTAAAATTCCACGCGCAACTTTTGGAAAGTTCATGTGTTCCTCTATTCTGTATTAAGTATTGATAATTTTTCATTGTTTTTCGAATAGAATTCCACAAAAAAGCAGACCGTTTTGTCTTTATTATGCATTTAAGAACAACTCTCAGATTTTAAGAAATATTCTCAAATTTTTATTAAAGATCACTATACTTTCGACCTTCATTTTTCTCCGTGTATGTTATTAAAATTAAAAAGGAAATCCTCAACATTGAGAATAAAATTCTTGGCATTAAGAATTATATTATTGAATTCTGTTCAATAAATTGTTTATGAAAGAAACTTCATAACGTTTTGACCAGTGCTGAGCTGTTGGAAACTCAAAATCTTGCGGAACATCCTTTGAACAATATTTCTAGCTTTTACGAGGTAACGTCGGATCACTCATGCTTTTTCCAAATCTTCTCCTCTTGCTAATTTGAAGAGAAGAGTAAGCAGACTATATCCTAAATAATTGTACACTAGGAGGCTATAAGCTTCCCAAGTGTCTTCACTTTAGTTCGTGAATAGCATTCATAGGAGCCAATCGTAGGAGCTATCCAAAGTAACCCTTACCTCGTAAGGGCTAGTTATGAGGAGTTCATATAAAGAGACAAACAACGATGATTTATGAAACATTGTGGATTAGAATTTTCATTCCGTTTTCGTAACGATTCAAACTCCAAGAAGATTGAACAAATGATTCTCTCATTGCTAATAATCAGTTCAAACAAGTTGATGTAAATAATACATCCCACGAGATACGTTTAATTTCCTCCATGAATAAAATATCAGTGCCTTCCTTTTTTTATTCGAATTTTTCGATGATTCAAGTGTATCATCTTTGAATAGAACATCTTGGAAAAAGTTTCCCTTAACTCATAAAGTTTTCTCAGTTTTAGTTTTCATTACAAAAAGAGAAAAATGAAAGAATAAACATAAGAAAAAGTTCTGTGTAATTTTTGGATACTTCGATAAGAATGAGGTGGTGAAATTTGAGACAGTATATTCTAGCAAAATTCAGAAGTCCACGTTTCATTAGAATTTCCGTAGTTCATCATTTTTCATCGTCCAGGAACATGGGTGGCGATCCGATTGGTTCAACAAGCGCATGCTCTTTCTAAACGTTTAAGAACGTCCACCCTCTTTTACCCCGTCCTCTCTCTTCCCCGTCTCTTTATTGTTGTTCCATCTCTTTTTCATCTGAGAACTTTCTGTCAGTAAACTGATGTTATATAGTTCGTGTACGTTAACCAAAGCGATGGATAAACGCTTTTCCTGAGTATCTGAAGAAACGTTGCAAAATACTCGCTCACACGTTTAATATAGACGAAACAGAGGTTCTCAAATTGGTTTTTAACTCATTATTTTTGTATTGAGTTTTTTTTATTGAATTTTCGATTGATGAATTCTACCTCGTGAATAACCCTGCTCAAGGAATCTCATTGATTCCGATGTAGAATACTGAAAAATCGATTTTTAATGGGTTTGAATCGGTTTTCTGCATCGGAATCAATGAGGATCAATCGGTTCAATGAGATTCTTTAAGCAGGGAATTGTCCCACGTACTCTGTGAAAATTATGAAAATTTTTCCCTCACTTCAGTCGTGAGGGACTATCGATCACCATAAATTTGTTTGCATTTTGACGGTTTTATCTTTCGAAAAATCGGTACGAAGAACCATACCCAAGCAGCAACAGAATTTATAGATTGCCAAGCCTTGGCTGTCAACATTACGCCGAGCTGTTTTCTGCTGTCAGCATTGACGGAATCCAAAAATTTTTATATGGAAAACCATGTCGAAAGGTGTAGAAATAATTATATTTTGGGACTCTCCAATCCTTTTCTTCCATGTTTTTTTGGTCATGTACAAGGCGTTTTAATATACATCCCGCCCCTTCCAGGGACGAGCAGGGGGAGGGGTGACTTCCTGAAGCAAACTCTCTTTACCCTGCTTGAAGGAACCCATTGATTCTGACCAATCCTCATCAAATTACAATTGAACGTGGACAATGTTCTGACCAAATCTCACCGGTAATTTTCCATGAGATTTGGTCAGAATTTTCATGTGAATCTCGTTGAATCTATCCAAATCTCACTAAATTATGATTAAACTTGGACAATATTCTGACCAAATCTCATTGAATTCCATTTGTCAGATTCGATGGATTTTTTTAACCAGGGTAGGAAATAGGACGATTTTTTCTCAGAAAAAGGCTGTAAAAATTACTTAGCTGTTCATTTCAGAGCTTACTACGACGTTGAAGGGTTATGGAATCATGCCACCCTTAATCACGTGACATCTATCCAAAACTAAAAGGTTTTATCTGTGCCAATGGTTCATTTACGTATCACTATGATATTTTATCCTATACTGTGAACCTTATCGATATTACGATCGTATGAAATATCTCAACTGTACAAAACCAGCTCTTATACTGTGTATATATGTATGTAGTATATGCACGTACATATAAATCTACCACATATAGTATTCCCATTTACGTTACATTTTGTTATAGAAGAAATCGGTAGCCATCTCCGTGGACTACGTCTTCCATTAGTCTTCGGACCTTTTCAAGTCTGGCCGACGTGAGTAAATCACACTTCACGTTTCATCCTTTATATATCGTAAATCCATCCAAATAGGGTTATTCCGTCAGCTCAAAGAGCGAATGCTGAAATGCCTATTGAGAATTGCCTTATTTTAAGAATCAATGATTCTCCCCTATTGAATCTGAATTGACATACTAGTTCTCAATATTCATAATTGATGCCCCAATTTTTACTGTTGCGGTGAAGTAATAAAGTGTAAAGAATAAATCATTACTTATACAAATTAAAAAAGAAAAGACAAAAGCTTCTTGGTTTTATAATTTATATACAAGGTATATAAATATTATATACAGTTTGTGTAGAATTAATTTTCATGAGGGTTGTTCAAAATTTTTGTATTATTCAATTCAAATAACGGAGGCAAATTTTCCAACAGAAATAGCCGAAATTTCAATGCCGTATTAAAATTAGTGAATCGATTGTTTTCTTCGGCGAGTCTTTATTTGACAGCAAATAAAATTAAGAGAACGTCCACCATGGGTAGAGCTGCCAATAGTCCGGATTTCCCCGGATTTGTCCTAGTTTTGAGGGGAACGTCCGGGCGGGCTTTTCAACATTGTCCGGGTTTTCCAATGCTGGAAAGGGAATTGTATGAATATTGAATTTTCATGATTTTTTTTCCACATCATTCACAATCTTCACAATTACATCATTCGAAAGGGTTGATGATGTGTCGCAGGTTTAAAGCTTCATTCCCCCAAATGCCTGGTTTTTCAAATTGCGTTGTTCCGAAAATTCATTGTTCCCGAGTAAAAGGGGAAAAAATTAGTGGTGATTGTCAAATTATATCCTTTCGGCAAAATACTTGTTAGGCGAATTCACCCCTATACGCAAAAAAATTATTTGCCGTATTTACCACAATTTTGAATAAAATTTGGGACAGAGAAAATGTCGGAGTGTGATTCACTGCAATTGCCATCGAATCTATTTCAATTCAGTTGAAATTACCACAATTTGTTTTCAATGGTAATAGAAATTGTCTCCGTTCCAGAATTTACCGCAAATTCTTTTCCGTGAATACCGAGATAGTCCAAGAGTTCTAAAAGAGCTCATAATCAATACAACGTATTCACAAAGAGCTCACTTAGAACTCTTGTGCTATCAAGGTAATTCCAAAGTGGTACTATTGCAAATTGAAAATCGCAATTATAATATCAACCGATATTGGGAAGCATAAATAAATAATTATATAATTTCGTTGAAAATATATTCATATAATTCCAATTTATTGCTGAAAATGACAATTTAGACCACAGATAAATGACGCCAGAGATTTTCAATTGTTCATCAGACGTTTCACGTATCCGCTATCTAGTTTATAGAAGAGATCAGTAGCAAGCGATTATTTAATAAGTATACGCAGAATTCACGAAGTATAACCATTCATTTTCGTTTCATGAGCCAATTCCACCACTGATCTATGTACTCACTAGATAGGCTACCTGAATAACACAAGACGAATTATTATATGATTTTATTTCGCTCGTGAACAGAAGAAAATAACGTAAACGTTTTGATTGGTTCCATTTTTTTCGGGAAGTCAATCGTGTTTCAACATTGAAAAGGAATAGTAGGTTCTTCAGTTTTTCTTTGTTTTCATTTCCTAAACTCATAAGTTATGCCAAAGAATAATCGTTGTTCATTGCATTATAATTTAATATATAGTTTGTTGCTGTGGCGGTGTTTTTATTTGATGAATATCTTTATAAATTGTTCAAGTACAATAAAGAATAACTGTGATGACTATTTGAATTTCTATTTTAATAAAAGCAATATTCCCCAGATTGAATATGTTACATAATGAAATTATATTACACTGAAAAAAAAATTTATTCCAGTCAAATAAATATTTATTTGTCCTGTACCAAAGAAATATTTATTAGAATGAACAAAATATTCTTTGGAACCAAAATGATTCATTTGAATTGAATAGATGGTTTTAATCGTTTATTTGATTCCAATAAATTATTTTGGTTCCAAAGAATATTTTGTTAATTCTAATAAATATTTCTCTGGTACAGGACAAATAAATATTTATTTGACTGGAATACATTTTTTTTTCAGTGTAGAAATGTGTTGAATTATAAACGATTTGCAAAATTACTACGAAAAAATTAGAATATTCCAGTATTTTTGGTGTAATTTTGCAAAATTTCGGTGATTATGAAGTATATGTACTGAAACGTACTGTGTAATATTTTGAGTACGTTATGGAATTAAAATCTTCAATGCAGAACGTGAAAATCTCAATAATGAAGATATTTTGCAACATGTCCGGGTTTTGAACCGAAAATCTGGGTTTTTCCAACTCTTTGTCCGATGGCAGCCCTAGCCATGGGGATGTCAAATAACTGGTCATCCCTTGTGAAAATATTTCTACGCCAAATGACGCCAAAAACTACGCCTTAATACTGCATTTCGGACGCTTTCGTAAAAAAACGTAGAAAATTCTACGCACTTCTACGTCAAAGTACGTCAATCTATGACCAAGAGTTTTACCCGTTTACTGTGGCGTTAAAAGGTGTAGAAATACGTAGAATGGCATAAACTCTCGGACTTTATACGTCAAATTTACATATTTCTCCTCCCCTGTTTCAATTTCGCGTATTTTCGGCACAAATATTCATATTTTTGTCTACGCCTAATTACGTAGAACTATGCCAAGCTGTGGGACGTAGATTGACGTAATATTTCGTAGTTTTTGGCGTAGAAATATTTTCACAAGGGATTCGATTATTTTCCCCGTAAATAACCGATTAACCGGTGGTTGTTTTACCTATACGAAGAACTATATAACAAACTACTAGATTTCGACTGAAAATTGTTGTATTTATATAAATAAATATCACACAAACCAATATAAGTAATTATAAAAACAAATAATCATATATCTCTTTATTCAAACACATCCATTCAATAGATAATCGATTATTCCAAATAAAAAACATATTTGAATTTCAACATTCATTTCTTCAACAAAAAATGTCATTACATTGATTTCAATTAGCGCATACGGTGATGGAATGAGATTCGTTGAATGAGTTGAATAACATGTCGAAGATTTTCAATCAACCTCAAGTAACTTGCGAAAAATAATTAATTGCATATCCAACTTGCGTTTTGAAAAAATATTCCTAACGTATACAACACTTTCATAACAACTTTGATCAAAACTTTGTGGATATCTTGAGAACCTTCTGTGGAATTATGTGGAAATGTACTTAAAGGTTTTTATACATCTCCAACAATAATTCGAGTGGGTTATCAAATTGTGAGATGAGCTTATTCCAAAGCTCTCAAAAGGTTAAAATTCAAAAAGGTCCATTCAGCTGATTTTTAGTTATTATAGAGACCAAAATCACTACAGTTTGATTAGTCGTTTATCATTCAGGCATATACAAACGTGAGTTTTTCGAGCTTTTGAAAACTTGGTCCTAGATAACCGGTCACCCAATTAATTGACCGGTTTTCGGTTAGTTCAAAATCTACCCTAAGAACCGATTAACCGGTTTGACATCCCTAATCTGCCAGAATTTCTGAGAAGCTTTGCCAGATTTGTATCACTTATACAGATTTATCTGGCATTTCAAATAGGAAATACGATGTTTGCATGTTAATCATCACACTTCACAAAGACAAATGCCGCTCGAAAATGTGTGAATTTTTGTCATTTTTCTTGATGAACTAGAAAGACGAAGGTTTGTAATATAAATTTTCGCATGAAAATACGGAAGATTACGAGAATTGTTGCACGGAGAAAAAGGAATTCGCTGTGGCAGCGAAATCTACTCTTGCTGGGTTCCTTTTGCCAGAGCAGCAAATTTTTTGCTGTGACAGCAAACTATTTGCTGTTCCAGCAATCTTGTTAGCTGCGACAGCGAATTTTTAGCTGTGGCAGCAAAAAATGTTTGCTATCCCAGCAAAATTTGTTTGCTATTCTGTATATAATGCTGAAAATTTGCTGGCGAAGCAAACATTTTTTGCTGTCTCAGCTGAAAAATTGCTGTCGTAGCTAACACGATTGCTGTTATAGCAAATTTTTAGCTAGGTCAGCAAAAAATTTTGCTATTCTATATATAATACCTCCATTTGCTGCGTCAGCAAATTTTTTCTCTCCGTGTGTGGGAAAAATAATAGGTAGGATTAAAAATTTAAACACTGAACATTGAATTTTATAAAGCGTATAGTAAAATTCAGTCATCCATTTGTAATCTCCCGTATTTTGATGTAAAAATCCATTCTACAAACCTCCCTGTTTCTGGTTTAGCAAGCAAAATAAAAAAGAGTAGTACACTGAGAGAAAAAACTGTAGCTGAAAATGAGCCCGAGTACAGTTTTCAGTCACTGTAGCGGTATTTTCACTATCACAGCGATTCTCATAGCTACTTTAATGGAAAATATGACGACTGTAACTACGAAGATGTACTCGGGCTCGTTTTCAGCTACAGTTTTTTCTCTCAGTGTATATTTTTTTGCTCCCTCTCAAGTAGCAGAAGAGGTTAGAAATGCTAAGAGCGTGTTTGAAAAATCCTACGAACATGCATAGAACCTCCAAATGAGATTGTTTCTAATAATTATGTTCTATGCACCTCTATAGAATATCTTAACGAATTTATCCAAAATAGTCTCATTCGCACATCCCTTTCACATTCATAGAGTCACCATAGCATATTTGAGAAGTTCTTGTGCTACTTGGGCTGTTTCCGTTCTCGTTGAAAACATTAAATCGTATTATTATTCCATTACTGCAGTAATCAAGTTTTCACAACCAGAACAACACCTGCAGTCTTTGTATTTAAATCATATCTGAAACTGGATATATAGCAGTTTTACTCTCACCTTTGAATCACGCTGCGCTGTATAATAGAAACCATCAATCATGTGGATGGGAGGAGAGAAGGTGTTTGCGATCACACGTGCACAAAATACGGAAAAAGCTGTCTTGACGGACTTCATTTTTTTTTCTCATAATACTCTGTTTTAGTACGGGAAAGAATAATCTTTGAACCAGTATGGTATTGAAAACCCACTATCTATAATGTTTTTCCATTCAGCGTATGAATAAATTCTAGACAACACTTTCAATCCGCATTAGTGAAAAGTACTGAGAATCAGTGGATTCCACTGACGAATCAATGCTAAGTCTTTTACTGGTTGAATTAGTACACGACTTAGCACTGATTCGCCAGTGGAGTTTACCGGATTTATAGAAAAAAGTTGATCAAAGGTGTCTATTGAGAGATTATTGAAATGTTCATACGGTATAAAATTTCCATTATGTAAGTATGATTTGAATACATATCATATCATACTCAATTTAAATTAATATGCATGTCACGTGTGTTGGAAATCAATTCTCTGATTCACTCGTATATACAAACATATATTTCATGTATCCAACTGATTCAATCTCGTGAGCATACATTATAATCCCTATCATCTGTTCTTTTCCATAAAAACAAAGTGACACTTTTGTGGCATTGGTAATCCGACACCCATGATTAAATACCTTTATTAAAAACCACTTACGATGCTCTTATGAATGTTTTAGGGAACGTAAGGAGGGTGTGGGTGTCAGAAAAAGATGGTACAGGAACCAGTAATGGGGCCTTTGTTCCCCTGGGAACTCGCTCACCTGTCTAATATCGTGCGAGAGTGGCTATATCTTGGGAAGTGTATGTACGTGTATATAGTGCATGGCACACAGATAGCGGCCAGTTATGTTGCAAAGCTTACTGAAAATTAATCGTTCTTGTGGATTTTCAAAGAAACCTTTTTTCCTGCGCTTTCCGTCTGTATTATACTGTTTATGGAAAATTTTTCGTTCGTTCGATCCATTGAAATACGATAATATCGTCATTCGAATGACTTTGATGTTGATAAACATGGAGTTCTTGTGATACTTTTTTATGTTGATAATAATCTTAGTTCGTTGAATGGCGTATATACTTTTTGAATTCTTATAACCCTGTTGAAAATAGGAGCGGTCAAAAAGAAGGAATAAAGCATAACTGGAAGCGATATTGAGAACTAAGAAAACCGTACGTGAAGAGTTGATGAAGTTACCCTAGTAAAAGTTTGATCAGGCAATCCCTATTTTCAATAGGGTCCTGATCAGGTTAGAATCCGGAAACCGTGAATAAGGAAAATTTTATGAGGCCCTTACAAGGGAATTATCTGATTTCCTTAATAGGATTCAAATAGGGTTGTAACGCAGGGGTACGATAGGGTTCGGATGGGATTTCCGTAAAATCGAGCGAAATAGGGAAAACCGTAACGAAACATGATGAGGACCCGAAAGGGAATCAGACATGCCTCGTCAGGCCCTGGTATTTTTCTATCCAAAAGTTCTACTAAGGACAGTTTCCAAAGTGATATACGAGGATATTGTAACAATTGAATATTGCATGTAAGAAAATTATATATAACCATATCTAAACCAGGCATAATTTAAGTGTGGGAATGGGCTTGCAAAAATTATATATATTCAAATGACTTATTTGGCAGAGGTGAGTCATTTAAGCATACATAGTTATCGTGAGCCCATTTCCATCCATAAATTATGCCTGGTTTAGATACGATTGTATCTAGTTTTCTTACATGGGAAGCGCATGAACAGTCAATTTTGAAGGGGAGTCACAAGAAAGTAGGGAGAGTATTGTTTGCAAAATACACGCACCGAGAGGAAAAAAAAAGCTCTAGACGCATCGGAGCATTTCCCGCTTCTAACGCATTTGTTACAACCCGACTGGAAATTTATCCTATGGACCAGATCAGGCAAACCTTGATCCGGCCTAGGTCCTGACAAGGTTACCTTATCAGGACCTGACAAGTCATGTCACGCTTCACTATCATAAAGACCTTATCAGGAAAGACTAATTAAGATTTGATGAGGAATTCCATACCAAAACCTCCAAAATGAATCAAAATTATAATATGAGCGTGAAATACAAGACAAAACCAAGTATAAAAGAGATTCAACGTAGTTGAAATTGACTGGATCAAATCAGTTTCATTCACATCAAGTAACCGTTTTCCTTTTCTATATAATTTATTTCTTTCTTCGTGTGTTCGGAGGCCTAGTGACTATCTGTTCGTATCAGATAACCGTTTTCCAGTTCTAAGTACATTTACAAAGATTCAATTGTATGTAATGCATTGGATGTTAAAGTATCTGATCAGAACAGTCAACAGCACTGAAAAATAGCTCATTTGGCATGAATCGATCTAATTAAAAACATATGTGAGTCGAAATCTGTTTAGAAATATTATCTAGTCCAAGAAAGATTTATTCGATTAAAGAATATTTAATTTAAAATCAAGACTTTACATTTTTGTATTTTCTCCATTTAACTACGTTTGTCATCTTCAGAAGATGGACTAACAAGGTCCTGATGAGAATATGACGAGAAAAACCTACTTCAACCCTTTAGGATAATTTAAGCTCATCCCTACATGAGTGATCCATACCTAACCCTAATTAAAACCTGAAAACGTACACCTCGTTTCGGATGACCTTGCTAGGTCCTCATCATATGTTGGGTTAACCCGATGATAATTTCCAGTCGGGAACGTGCGCCCAACGCATGAGCCCACGCTTTTTGACGTATGTTGCCATGCGTTGAAAGCACTCCACAAAGCACGAAAGTCCCAGTAATACCTCCAGGATATTCTAACAATATTACAATATCTCCAGAATATTGCAAAATATTCTGGAGGTATTACTGAGATATTTGTGCTATGTGGGACATTATAACAACAGGACTGAACCAGAGTTGATTAAATTTGTGAGATATATGAGAACACCACAGATAGAAAACCGTGCTATGCATTTTCATAACATAACGTGCTTGGAATAGCGTGCCGTCAACTTGGTATTGTAAACAGAACTCAGCTTGTTAGGGGTGCACGTGATGATGAAACCATGCATTCATCATGGGACTATTCGCTCCGCATACCATGTTCGCATAAGCATAGTGAAATGCGGAAACACCTTGGTACCATCATGACAGAATTCATGTGTGAAACAGTTTGTAGAATTATTCCTCCATTATCGACACATTTTTGTACCACGTAATGCGGCTTTGATGGTGCCAACAACATGGCTTATTTTTCTGGGAAGAATTTTCTCACTGTGATATGGTTGAACATGATGTCAATCGTTCAATAATTGTGTCACGTTATGTGACGCGACATGCAGAAATTATGTTACCACGTTTTACCAAGAGCCTGGGAATTCCAGGTTTCATGTTAGTTTCAAAAATTACTGTTGAAGAAAAACAGTTTCATTTGAGAAATCTAAAAATGTTTATCGTTTTCAAAATTTGTGTTAAAAAATCTCAGGACCACCAATGTTCATCGCCTGATTAAAAAGTCTCATTGAATCTCATCAAATCTCATTGAAATTGGGCAAAGGTCTCGTTTTGGTCAGTTTTTTAAATTTCTCCAACGATAATTTCATTCAAAAGCATCAATTCTAAATGAATCTCGGAGAATGTTCTGAGAAAATCTCATGAAGCTTCATTATGTTCGTTCCAATGGGTTTCTTTTACCGGTGTCAATAAGGTATCAATTATTGAATCTATACTCATATATTATGAAACATACTATCATGAATTCTTTCGGATTTCAACGCCATGGTATGCGTTGATAATAAATCGATTATGGCGGAACGGAATGATTTCACATAATGCATCCGTAATACATGAACATTATGGCACCAGGATTCGCTCTTGTTTCAGATGTCACATCGCGCATCGATAATTCATCCATTATTGTGAAACACGATGTTCGCATAAATTGTCACCAATAACGATGTTTAATACGGAAACACCTTGGTGCCATCACGCCAACATTCTTTTTCATACCATGGCTCCATTATAGTAACATTATGAACACATACAGATTTTGAGCTTCCGGAGTAGAGCCGCGTCTGGAATCGGTTTCTTGCCGACGTTTGGCCATCATTGCAGCTGGCTTCATACCATACCGTTGCTATGATCATACAAATCATCCGAGAAACGATATAGATCGCCAACATAGCCATCTGTATCGTTACCATAGCAATACAGTATTGTCACTACAGCTATCTCTTCTTAACCATACTTCAGATCGTTATAATAGCCATACTTTACTTTACTTTTTTTTCCGTGTATTGCCAGACATAGTTGATATGTGAGATTTTTTATTTTTATTGTGAGTTTGTTTTTATCCATGGTTTTCATCATTTTGCTATATATTGTTTTTCATTTCATTATTTCCGTTCTCATCGACACTAATCTTGTTTTTTTTTCTGCACCAAGCTTGAGGGAAATTATAAACATGGTTGTTTAAGGGTGCGCCATTACCCAATCTTCCCCTATGCATCGCTCAAGTTTCATGTAATTTTTTCAAGTTCATTGGGAATTTTCGAGGCAAATGAACCCTGATAAAAATGGCCGTTAGAAAGGCTAGTAAAAATTCTCTAGTTATTGACGAGTTTTGTAACGGTTGACAAGCCAAAAACTAGACGCTTGTAAGTGCCTCGTAGGGTTCTGGCGAGGTTACAAAACCGTTACAAAACTCGTCAATAACTAGAGCATTTCTACTTGGGTATCCGAATCTAACGGAATCAATATGTGTTTTTCAAAAACACATAGTGACTCCGTTGAGTTGAATGGCCATTTTCATCTGGGAGGACTATCTTTCCAATGAAACTTATGTATCATTCGAATCCCATCACCTCCCATTTTATAACTTAACGTTGCTGAGTAAAAATTAAGCATTATCTTTCGAATGTCAATTTATTTCAAAATTATAATTAGTCAGTGGTACAAAATTGAGTACTTAATTATCATCTTGCGCTATTGAAAATATCATGAACATCAATGACCTGTTTCTCATACATGAATCACGATTTGAGTTCTGCACACAAAAAATCAATGCACTTGATATACCCCAAGTTGCACAAGAACTTTTCAGACATTCTGCGCTCATTCTGTGATTATGCATAGAATGTGCGTAGAACATACTTATGCGAGATAATCTCATTCGAAGATTCTGAGAATGTTCACAGAAAGAACATGCTCAGAATTTCCAAGAACTTTCTTAGCATTACCTTATATGCTCCTCGGGATATTTTTGTATCAATTTTTAAGAAGTCCAGTGTTCCAAACGATATATAAAAACAGATTTTGGAATCCTAAAATTCAAATTTCGTATACGAAATAGTATATAGTATACCACCTAAGCAGAACATATCGAAATTTTGACCTTGATCGACTCGATATCGAACCGATCGAGCCCAAAATTTCGATGAGTTTTCGATATCGACGTTGATTTGACGTTGATTCAACGTCGTAGTCATGTCAAATCGGATCGATGTTGGAAAACAGTTTCAATGGGGCTATATTACCTTTATAAATGTTTGACTAGCAGAACACAACACCGTGAATACATACATGCATAGTATCCTATCAAATTACAAGGAAATTTTATTATTTCTATATATACGATAATACATTGAATATTCAATTAATCAGATAATTAAAATATCAAAAATAATTAACAATATCACAAATATATTCGTAATTAGTTCTTTTGTTATTCTTCGTTTACTCGATTCTTTATTAACCGCTCTTGAATGTTCGCAACATGGACTTCAACAAACTGAAAAATCACAGTGTCCTTAGGTTTTTCTGTTTATTATGGTGTCTGGTTTTCTGTATAGACATTCAAAAGCGTATCCAGCCTGTTGATTATCAATGCACATTTAGCATGATATAGATTCGAGCTTAAACGTTATTACTGCAATATTTTTCCGCATTATGCTGGAATATACATTGGAATATATCTGCTAAAGTTTTCAGAATGTTGAATTCAATTAATCAGCATTGCATATAAATGATGTACAAACATTTTTTGGGAACTACGTGCTCCAGAGTATTATAACCCGCTCACGATGTCACATAGAAACCGATTGAAAAGGACTGAATCTGCGTGGAAAAAGATATGTAGGAAGTGACCCTAACAGCACAATGTGTCCCTGGGACGGTTTTAGAACGTTCAGAAAATCTCGCCTGCGTTCTTTAAACGTTTCATTAGAGTCCCAGTGGCATTTTGTGCCGTCTGAGGAAGAAGACCCCATTCGGCACTGTATTCATTCATATTTTAAACAATTCATAGACAGTTATGAAATAAATTGACAAATACATCAAATTTATGAATACACAAGATCGATCCAAGCTACGCGCAGCTTTTGGACCAGGACTGATCCCATTGTCTCACCGACTCGTGTATCGGCATTCGACAGTAATTTCTACATGGGTGAACTTTGAATGCGGTTTTTGTCCATTTCTGTTGGTTTCTACCTGATTTTCTAAACAAGGTAAAGTTCACACTTTGTCCCTTTGAATGTTCTTATTGTTGTTTATGGTTTAAAGGGTGACATCATTTCAAGGGAACATACAAAACTTGTTCCGCTCAAATTATGCCATAGAATCTTTCTCAGCTAGGAATGAATCGCGACATCTTCTAGATGTATTCAGAGCTTGAGTGGGGCCTGACAACACCTAGCGAGGTTCCATCAGTTCCTAATAAGACCTGTTGAACGCCATGGATCATTTCTAGCCAGACCTATACTGAAAAAGTCATATACTAGCATTGAGAATATTCCTCTATAATACGAGGCTAATAGATATTCCTCTAAGTTGTACAGGATTGATATGGGAGTTTCTCTGAACCTTAGAAGAACTATTTATATTCAAAGGAAGATGTACTAGGCTCATATTATACAGTAGATTTTAATTTTTAGAATATGATCTTTTGATTGTGAATGAAGTCCAATCAGTGTGATTGGAGGAAAGGGTTTTTCAACGACGCACATCAAGGTATTCAACCGATCCAGCTGGCCGAAAGTATATTTTCCAAAACTCACTGTATATGAATAAGGAATATATTTCGATATTGGTGGATAGTCTAGAAATAATGATTACCTTTTCCGGTACCCATCTCACCGCTATTTCTTCGAATGTTAATCATACAAATTTGAGCTCGAGCGTTTGTTTTATTTAATTAAATTAAATTACTGGATATGGCATTATCCTAGTTTTATAACATGATTTGAAACAGTTCAGCCACATAAATGATTTTGGCCAGTTGGATCGATCAAATACCCTTATCCCCTACCCTTATCCAATTTGTGTACAATTGTATACATTTTTGGACATTCTTTCCATATGGGATGTGGCGATGATTTGAGCAACGCTAAACAAGTCCTTTACAGCGCAATCCAGCTTTAGTTCATTGATCGGTATTCGACATTGCAAAAACTGGGCTGTCGTTGAAATTAACCAGAAAGAAAAGAGAGAAGCAACCTATGTAGAAGATGAACGGTGTAACTCAAACATCACAGACTAGGAAGGTTGGAAACCTCATTTTATTTCTATTTTAAAACTCTATTTTTTAGAGTGGGTAGGAACACTATTTTAGCAGATCTTTACGGTTCTACATTTATGCATATTTGTAGATATTTGAATAATGAAAAACAATACCCACACAGCATTTTTGATCTTCAAGATATCTTGAAGAACTGTTAAGAAAATTTTAAGAAGTATTATGCAACATGAAAAGATATCCTTAAGATGTCTAAAACAGTTCTTACTTCTAAAAGACATCTAAAAGATATCTTTTAGAAAATCTAAAATACTTCTTGAGAGATTATATTTCTTAGATATCCCATAGAAATCTTTCAGAAGTACCCAGATAGCAATTTAACCTTGTTGCAATGTTGTCAGGCAAGCTTGTGACCAGCTTGACATAAGCCTCCTAGTTGACACACGACAATAGTACAAGCTCACAAAATCCTTGCAGCAGAGTTGTAGCAGCCTTACACTGACAAGGTTGTTAATAACAAGTCAAAAACAATCGAATGACAAGTATGACAAGCTTACATGTTATCTGAGTAAGAACTGTTTTAGATCTCCTCAAGATATCTTTTCATGTTGCATAAGACTTCTTAAATTTGGCCTGAGATATCTTTCAGCACTGAAATGTTGTGTGGGTATCTTTTGCAATTTCACCGCATAGTTCCCAAACTGGCCTCATATTAAATTGAACATTTTCTTTTCACATTGAACTCGATTAATTGCAATGAACTATTCACAAGAGAAAGGTCTCCTTTCCTCTTAACTCTGGGGTCACCACTAATCGAAGAAAAATAATAATAGTTAATAAAATATTTGTAAAAGAATTACAATGATTCTTCAAAACAGTGTTTTGGTCCATTTTGTCCTTAAAAAACTATGAGATTATTTCAACCATTTCTTGTGAATAATACTCACCAAACTTTTTGGCTCAAACAATTTGGCTCTGGTAAGTTTATTGCTTGGCGAATTTTTCGTAATTATCCAAAAGTTTGATGGAATTACCGTGAAATGGTCGCACCAATCTACAAGTTTTCAATTCGAAAAATCCATGAAGACACACTCTCGAAACAAATCCAACTGACGTGCGCATAAACAAATTTTCTTATACAAAGAATGGTCAAAATGTGAAATTACTCCTCAAAAAATTCAACGATAAGAACAAGATATGAAAAATTATAACAATAAATTTCTCTTTGAGATAACAATGTACTGATTCATTGGACAACGAAGATTCCAACTTCGAATCTAGCGATTAAAAAATAGTCAAAATCATGATGTTTCAATTCGTTGTCAGGGCGTGGAAGACCAATGTGGCCAAGCCTGAATGAGATTGTACAGTGCGGTACCAGGACTCAGAGTACTAGCAACTTGACGATGGCCCAATAATTTATAATCAGACGCAATTTTTCCAGCTTCTACACCCAATTCGATGAGTTTTTGTACCGCGTACAGTTGTCTTTGCGGAGGTACGACCGAATTGAAAGTGCCAATGAAACCAATTCCAAGGCTGATATTATTGTAACCGTAAGTGTGAGCACCGATGAAGTCCCAACCTCGACCAACGTATGCCAAGCCATCTCCCCCGACGAGGAAATTGTAACCGATATCCGACCAATTTCGTCCTTCAATGTGAAATGTTTGTGCGAAACGCACGTGGACGGTGCATTCCTGTTGAGTCGAACAGAAATTCGTTGCAGTGTGACTAATCAGTACGTACGGTACAGGAAGTTTCATTTTTTCCAACGGTTTTGAGGGTGGTTGCGCTCCCCATTCCCATCGCTCGACGAACCGTAATTTACCCATTTGAACTCCTAGAATGTAGAAAATTCAATTAATTACTTCAGTTTATATTTCAGGTGGTAGGAATCGTTGAAGTTGAGAACAGTGCACGGAAAAAAATCCGATTGTCGAGTCTACTTTCATATGCAAGTAAAAAATTCATTGTTTTCGTAACTCCTGAGCTATTACTGAAAACTGAACCATCACTTGAAACGCATCAGGACGAATGCTATACTTACATCCCATACAGAACAGTCGCCGATGGAATTACGTCCTCGTACAGCACAACCACCGTTCCTCCACCTAGGACTTCGGTGGAGAATTGGTGGAGAAATTGGAGCCGTGGAAATAAGAGAGAAATCAGGGAGAGTCTCAGTTGAGGCAACAGAGAAATGTCCGCCTCCTATATTTTCAATAAAATTCATGTTGATGGATTAATACATTCAAATTTGGTGATGTAAATGCACTATTATGAAAATACAGAGGACGGACATTTCTCCGTCGCCTCTCCGTTGCCGCAACGAAGACTCTCCCTGATTTCTCCCTTATTTCCACGGCTCCCATTTCTCCACCAATTCTTCACCTCCATTCCACCGAAGTTCTAGGTGGAGGATCGATGGTTGTGCTGTACGGGTCGTGTCTCCGTAGACTTAAGGGAGAAGAAAGGCAGCGGTGGATATAACGTGGCACAATGGAGAAGCTGCGTGGAGGCGAAGGAGAAATGCCCGGGCCGTTTTTTTAGGAGGGCTTTTCTCCGTTGCCTCTACTTTGTTTCTCTGTCATACTACGCTGTATCCACCGATTCCTTTTTTCTCTCTGAATTCCACGGAGAGGCGACGTAGGGTCCCTGTATGGGATATCATTGAAAGTACATATTTTACAACAAACATAAGTAAGAGAACTGAAATTAATAATATTGGAAAAGTTGGTATTACTTTTGTAATAATGTGCTATGAATAAAGTAAAGGTTATATCTTGAAAACTCATCAATTACTTGCGAGTGTTGTATTTTCTGAAGGTTCATATATCAACTCGAGTATAGATTTAATAGCAGTTACAACTGGTGTGGATAACATTTACTTCAACTGTTCAGAACGTTACGCATTACTGTTGTGTACAGTTGCATCAGTTTTCTGAATATGTTAAAAATTTAGCGAATAACAAGCGGAAAAAACGTGAATACAAGCGCTCGTCAATTGTAATAACACATGGTTCAATAGACTTCCTTCTTGCTTGGTCTTAGTTTCACGTGCTTCATTATGTCCGAATTCGTTAGAAACATCCTCACAGAGTGGAAATTGGAATCTCTCATCGAAACTTTTGAACGTGAGTCCGACTAAGAAACTTTTGATCTGAATTATTTTTTAATCAACAAACGAATATATCGAATATAACCATTGAGAGCCTTGCTTGTTTTGGTTTTGGGTGGTGAATGTCATGAAGAACATATAATTTTTTATACTTCATTCAAATTAACCGTGGTTAAAATTTATGCAGTGTAGGATAATTTCCAAAAGATAGAAATTCAATCATTAACTGTGAATATATGTTAACAGGTAATCTCTATAATAGACATGTAGATTAGTGGGTTATGAATAGATTAGGTTGGAACCCGTATAAAAATGATTCATGGCCCTGTTTAAAGAATCTCATTGAACCGATTGATTCTCATTGACTCCGATGCAGAAAACCGATTCAAACCTATTAAAAATTGATTCTCAATGGTTGATCACTCGGTTTCCATGGTTACTCGGTAATACATACTGGTGAATACGTACAACAACGCTACTTTCGAGGCCAACACTGTAAAAACAAAATTTGAAATTCAACTCATTTCATGGCTCATCCTATGATTCAAACAAATTAAGCCAAAAAAATAATCGCCGACACAATGGAAAAAGCATTGTCTGAAATTAAGATACAAACAGATTAGGACTTTCTTTTGACAGTGAATCTAGCATACGTTTTCGGGGAAACTTTAAAAGTTTGCGAACGTACTCTGTTCCTCTATTCCCCATGAAGCAATTGTAGAGAATATAAATTATTGTATTACGTAATACAAGAATTTGTTAGAAGTGTGAGGAATAGGCTTATGTTACTGTGGAAGTGAAGGTAAAGAATGCATGTAGAGTTGTTAATTGTTCAATCCAATTTCTTATAAATCGAGATACGGTTATTCTGATCCGGTAAATCGGATATCTATCCTAGCTAATTCTTACAGTGATGTGCTTGAATTATTTTCATCCCATTCTGATCTTAGAAATTCTCTTTCTCTTATTTGTCAAATTTAATACCTAATTGTCCATTTTATCTATAATTATACGAGTTAACTGTTGTTGTAATATAAGATGCATGTAGTCGAGCTTAATATGATGCTTAATGCTTTGATGCATAATATGTTATATGGTTCAAATAATGTATATTCTATGTACCAAAGGGTCTTTTATACCCGTATAAACAAAATAAAATAAAAAAATATAGAGTTGGTTCTATATGTCGTAAAAGGATACCCACACAGCACTCGTTGTCTAAAAGATATCTTCAGAAATGATTAAGAACAATGCAAGAAGTCTTATGCAACATGAATAGACGTCTTTTAGAAGTCTAAAACTGTTCTTACTTCTAAAAGATATCTTCAAGAACGTTTTCGGAAACCCTTCAGAATTTTCTCAAAGATATCTTTCAGAAACTTCTCCAAGGTTTCTGGGAACGTTCTTGGAGATATCTTTTAGAAGTAAGAACAGTTTTAGACTTCTAAAAGACGTCTATTCATGTTGCATAAGACTCCTTACATTGTTCTGAACTATTCCTGAAGATATCTTTTAGACAACGAGTGCTGTGTGGGTATTTGCTGACAGAATACAAATGTCACTTGTGCATGAACAACATTGATGTCACAACGCATATTTTGCTATCAGTAATGTGAAAATTTCAAATGCATTCTACCAGAGATAACGGTTTTCCACATATTATTGATCAAAACTTCGTCTTTTGGTCCTTGAAACATTATTGATAAGATTCTCACAACGACCGGATCATTGAAACACAGCAGGGCCAGGGATACGCCTCGGTAGCCCCAAGTAAAGGACGGCCTAGAATGATTTCTACTAGGGTTGCGTTCGCAATTTGTTGACAGACCGATAGAGATCCCAACAGACAGACCCCCACACCGCAATTCATATCTTGAAGATATTTCAAGATAATTTCAAGATGTCTTATACGACACCAAAAGATACGTTTTAGATATCTTAAATAGTTCTTACTTCCAAAAGATTTATAAAAGATGGCTTCTTGGAAGGCAAGTTTTAGATCCTTCGAAATATATCTCTTGGACATTTTTTAGAGATAATAACTCTTTGAGACCTTCAAAAAATATCTCTCCTTATAATCTTAAAATACATAAATTTTCATGTGGGCGGACATGGAATCGAATTTTTTCCCGAACTCAAAAAAACATTTTGGTTTCACAAATTTTGATTTTGAAGACGAAAATAGTATAACTTGCCACATGCACCTTAATCACATGTAATTACCTTCGAGTGAGCCATCTGGTATTTGTGGAAATGCAGGAGAATAACCTGCCTTATGGACGAGTAAAACTGTGGTGATTATAATTGCCGCGGCAAGGATTAAGGCCAAAATACTCACGAAAGCCGCACATCTCCACGACCATAACCATTCGGAAACTGTAAGAGAACAAAATATCGTTAGATTACTCATAGAGAAGTTCAAATAATCGTCATGTGATTTTTACATTTGTTATTATTTGATCTTGATTCATCTTCTTGTACGCCAAAACGACCTATAGGTATATCCCCTAAGAGAACACGCACGGAAAAAAGAAATAGTTGCGGCAACTACTTGAATAGTCCATTTTCGACCATCTACTTGAGTAGTTGCTGCAGCTACTTAGTAGTCAGGACAAGTAGTGACTCGATAGTTGCACTAACTATCGTAAATACCTCAGGTATTTTGAATTAGTTGAGACAGTTAACGTGGTACTTGTCCTAACTACTAAGTAGCTACAGCGACTAATCAAGTAGATGGTCGAGTAATTGCTGTAGCTACTTAATAATATTCAACTTCACTCAATAATAATAAATATTTAAATAGTTGCTGCAACTATTCTTTTCCTTCCGTGCGGATTAAATAGATTGATTTTAGGTCAATTTTAGCTACATTAACATTCCACGAACGTTCATTATGTTTTTTATCCTGGTTGACAGCATAACTCAATCAAATTTTGTCCGATCGATTTGATTGAAATACAGTTCCTACAGTTTTTTTATTCACAATTTACTGCAAACTTTTAGTAAAAAATTACACTTTTTTCTTTAAATGCTACGATGGCTATTTCACTGTAATTTCTGGCGTTGGAGTTATGCTATCAACCGCAAAGGACTCAGTTTTCAGGCACTCATCAGTATACGTAGTATATTAAGCACTGAATGCCTATTGCACCCACTTCCATGGTCTGCGTGAGTATCTTTTGAAATATTTGAGTAATCCAATTAGGAGTTGGATCGTTTCACATTTCATGTAATACTGGTTGATAATCCGTGGGGTTACTGTGTGTCTGCTTGTCTGGCTGAACGTCTGTCTGTGTTCAGGATATCTCTGGACCGAGTAGACCAAATGGATTGAAGTTTTAAAGAGGATCTTCTCCAAACCCTTCCCCAAGGACAATTCAATTTTTATTGGAATTGGGCAAGTTCTTCTATTTTTTCATGATCCTTCTCTTTAAGGTGATACCACACGGGAAAAAAGAAATAGTTGCAGCAACTACTCAAATAGTCGATTTTCGAACTTCTATTTCAATAGTTGCTGCAGCTACGTAGTAGTAAGGACAAGTAGCATGGTAGCTGCCTGACTAACTCGATAGTTGCACCAAGTAACTTCAATACCAGAGGTATTTTAAGTTAGTTGAGACAGCTAACGTGCTACTTGTCCTGACTACTGAATAGCTGCAACAACTACTTGAGTAGATGGTCGAAAATCGAGTGTTTAAGTAGTTGCTGCAACTATTACTCTTTTTCCGTGTAGCGGTGTGGCAGCAGCCAACTCGTTTATAACAAACTACGGGCAAACACTTCATATGATTTAAAATATCGCTCTGTACAGCATTTCTATTTAAATCAGAAAAGTACTGTACAGAGCCACATTTTAATTTATGTGAATTTTGGTAATTTGAGATACTGAATTTAATGTGGCGAATATGAATATAGTCGTTTTGACACTACTCGACTAATTTATATGGAACACGGCTCTTGGGGGTTTCCAAGGATGCGGCATGCAAATCTGACGTCAAAATCAAGGGATTCAGAATGGTGGACGTAGATACAGGTATTAATATTAATATTTTGGCATTCTCCCCTGGTGAAGAACCGGATAGGAAACCGCATGAAACCCGGATGATAATCCGACTGAAACCCGGATAAAATTCCCAGTGATTTGCAGTGATTCTTTATCCGATTCCATGCGGATCCCATCTGGGTTGTGGGACAAGATATTTTTTGAAATCCCAAATAAAACCCGAACAAGGAGACGAATGAATTCTATCAAAATTTCGTGTAAGATTTTGAAAAATATTCAGTATTAAAATCCGGATGGGTTCTGGATGAAACCGGATAAAGAATCATCGCAAAAAATCGTATATGCGCCCGGATGGAAAACTACGGTTAAAAGGATAAAAATAATCTCTACGACCTGCGGGATTACTCTGAATGATTTTCATGGATGCTTTCATACACGGAAAAAATTTTAGGACTGTGAGACTTCGAAATTTATATAATTCTAACAGTTCAATTATTTTTGGTTATGCAAATTCAAAATTTGAATCTTCAGACCTTCAAAACAACATCGAACGCTTATATTCACACGATGCGGGCCATTAGATCCAATAGTTTGGCGTGAGAGAGTTGCGGCGCTGCGTCGAACTGCGAGAGCTCAAGCGATCGGACTCTCAGAGTTCGAGATCTCGTACAATTCAATTTTTTAACCGAGTCAAGTCAAAAAGTTGCACTGTTACTGTTCAAATTACATTTGAACTCTTTTAGTACAAACAGTTGTATTGATTCAGTCCTAAAATTTTTTCCGTGTAGTCGAGTAAGCAGCGAATATAGTTTTGATATGAGAAATCTTAAGTCTGTACTATAAGAAAACGTTCAACCTTTTTTATAATCCGGATGACCAACCAGAATTGGTCGGTCGGAATTCTGATCCTTCGACGAATCCGAAGCATTAGAGGTGGAAGTTCGACACAAATCACCCTTGATCGTATCTTGTTCCTGTGGCACAGGAATCGTGTACACAAATTGTTTAACTGTCACCGGTCCCTTATAAAATGTTCTATTGCCTAAATGCACGTTTGTTGAATTTTTGACGCACACGTCGCCAAAATTTGACGGTTCGCTGTTCGGTAAAATCAGTTCTCCATTGGCAACGGTAACTTGATGATCGGATTGTATCGCTGTGGCTGAAATTGGATCGATTATCCATTCTCCTTCCTCCAAATCAGTCTGTTCATCTTCCTCTTCCTCAATTTCGCTCCACTGAATAGAAGCAATGTCTTCGGTGCTTCCATTGCTAAGAACAGGACCTCTTTGAGAAGACACTGGTTCTAATGGAGCGGTATCTAGTCTGTCCTGTGACGAGTCATGGCTAATCGTGTCACAGTTCACTTTTGGTTTTTCACTATCAACATCACTAATCTCACATCCACTAATTTCAGTTCCAATTACAATTCGTTTATCTTCTAGGTGTTCTTCGTTACTGTCTTCCGCTTGTTGCAGTATTGCAACCATAACAAAGGAATCCAGTGACACGTTGGGTTTATCGACATTATTCTCCGCTGCTTCTCACGGATTATCTGAAAGTGAGACATAAATATTAGGTGTGCAAGTTGAAACTCGGCTTTTTTTGTCAAATTCAATTTTATTAAAAGAATACTTCTTTCAAGAATTATCAATTAAAATATTCGCCGTTATTATCTACAGTCTTTTGCCATTTATCGGGTAGTAGATAAACGCCTACACGAAAGAAACTTGGTGGTTTTGAAACAAAATAGTTATCCAGCCATTTCCGGACATCTTCGATATTCATGAAGTGCTGCTCCTTCAAATATGAAGACATTGATCTGAATAAGTGATAATCAGAAGGAGCTTAGTTTGGAGGTACAACTTCCCAGCCTAAATTGAAAATAAGTTCCTGGGTTGGTTTTACTGTAAGTGGACGTGCATTATCATGCAGCAGCATCACTTTTTGCCTTCCTCCTTGCCCCGTAAATGGTCTTTTCTCCTGCAGAGCATCACTTACTTTGATCAGCTGGGCCCGGTAACGCTCAGCTGTAATAGTTTGGCCAGGTTCGAGAAGCTCGTAGTAAATGATTCTTTTCCAATCCCCATCAGACACAGAGTAAAACTTTCTTTGCATGAATATTCGGTTTTTCAACTGATGTGGATGGCTGGCCCGGATTAACCCATGCTTTTCTACGTTTAGGATTGTCGTACAAAATCCATTTTTCATCGCTCATAATGATTTTATGCGGAAAATTCTTTTTCTTGAACCGAGAAAGCAAATTCATGCAAATGGCAACTCTTTGTCTGCTATTTTCTTTCGTCCGTTTATGAGGAACCCATTTTCCTTCCTTCTGTATTTTTCCCAATGCATGCAATCGAAGTGAAATTGCTGGACGAGTCACTCATAACTGTTCTGCAAGCTCTTCTTGAGTTTGACACGGATTTTCATTCAGTAAAACTTCAAGTTCTTCATCCTCAAGTTTTTTGATTGCACCTGGACGTGGATCGTCCTCAAGACTGAAATTTCCATTACGAAATCTGGTAAACCACTTTTTCACTGTTGAATGGCTCACAGAATGTTGACCCAATGTCGTATCAATCAATTCCATAGCTTGAGCAGCATTTTTATTCATTTGAAAACAGAATCGAATACAATGGCGTGAATATTGCTTATCGAAATCCATTTCATAAAATTGATACACAGGAAATTACTACTTGAAAATGACTGATATGACAACTGCAATTTCCACGCTACATATATCCAAAATGGCGGACGAATTGGATGCTATCAAATATTTTGTTTCATGCAACCAACTTAAAACCAAGTTTCAACTTGCACACTTAATAATATCAAGGTATTGTTTTGGGAATAATCATTACCAGTCATATACCGTGTTGCCGTAGATCATGAATTAACGATCTTTTATTTGCACAATCTCACACCGTTTGAACTAATTTATGAATTATGCCGCTAACAAAAATCTACATCAAAAATCATTCTTTTCAATATCAACCAAGGTTGGATTTATCACGCAGCTTTTAGCTTCTCAATGTAATATACTTGATTTCTGACACGTAATATATATATATGATATACTTGAACCCTCCTTCGCCCCTAAACCCTGGTAAAAATATGTGTAATTTTACACTCCAAAATACACTCCAATTTGGCAGGTAAGATACTCAATTTCTTACGTTTCGTGAACTATTTAAAATACTTTAAAGTAGGTACATTACGTGTCAACCTTGATATCAACATGCCTAGTTATTTTTTGTTTTTTTATAAACCACTGGAAATACTGTTTCCCTCGTGATTCTCTTTTGACACAAGGGATAGTTTATCAATGTAATTTGAACAACGTATTGATGGTAATCCCCGTGGTACCTGTGATTCATTCGATTACTCCAAAGTTCAGAATAAAAATTTCGTAACCTGAAGAAAAAATTAAACAAATCTTACGAATCGTATAACACACTTTTTGTCTGAGTCTTCATTTATTGAAAGATATTGAATCAGATCATGATGAGTGGAAAAAATATTTCGAAAGGTGGTCAAGAAAAGTATCTGAGATATAATTTAGATGCTGATCTTCATATTTAAAAAAAATTCCTATACTCATTAGCACATGTTTTTCTCCGTATAGTGTCTCCTGGAACTGCAGTTTTTCACATGACCGTGTAATATGTAAAGCCTAGTCAAAAATTCTTTGAAAGAATTTTGAGTTTGAATTTCAGCAATTTTGATACGCGAACAATTCACATTCTCAATATCTATAAAATTATCTTGAGGGAGAAACAAAGAATTCTTGATTGAACCATATGGAACTTGACTATACTACTCAAAAGTCGATTGTAGTCTATATTTCCTGTACTGGTAGTACAAATCCAGTAGTTGTATTTTAAAAGTATAATGATTTACAAAAAATTGATGAGGAAATATCACGAAAATTGTACCTTTTTTCACGTTCGTCGGTGTTCACGACTGCCATTATTATTTTATCAACACTTTTTTCTTTCTTAGAGATAACAATTACGACGCATCATAACAATCTATCACTGCGCTCAAATTGTCTTTTTTTGGAATGATAAAACAAAACTCTTCAAAATAAGGCCACTCTTTCATGAGATTTTGTATATAACAGAATATTAGGTAATGTAAGTGGGATAATATCCAATAAATCTTTGATAAGGTGTCTAGTTATATTGCTATGACATAGGAAACATTGTCGTAGACATTTGCGTGCCGTACATGTTTGATAAAATTACAATTTAATCAGATGAACACTTGATTGAATAACCAATGATATTACAGGTATCACTCGACATTCGCTAACATTCATTCATTTATGTTTTGAAACCGCATAAAATTCGTAGATAGAGAATTGATTACTTCGGACCCTTCCGCAAATTCGAGAATTTCAAAAGGAAAGAAGTATCGATGATGTAATCTGAAAAATCTGCACACGCAATTTCACATTGAACGATCTATAATTGATTTTATCAACAGAAAATACGCTTTCCTTAAAAGAATGAAGTTAATTTTTATTGATTCACTTGTTTGTCTCTCGTTTCATTCTTGTCGGAACAACTCAGTACCGATTGTTCAACACATCTACGTCATTGTAGTATTATGACTCAACACGAATCTTCCGAAGGTCACCACTATTTGATGTATAATTCTTCTTTGATACTTCTTACTCTCAAATTCACTTCAATTTTGAATCTCGTTTGAAAACATAGATCTTTTCAAGCTAATTTTGTTGTTATTAATTGATTTTCACCTATATCGCGAACAATTTTTGCAAGCGTAATTGTGTGATAAACGATCGCTCTTCTCACACGACAATATCACAACAGACTACAGATTGTTCAATAATCACTGCTGAAGGGGTTTTCCAAGAATGCGGTTTCCCCTCCAACTCAACCGGTATAGTGAATCTTTTAAACTGTATTCATTATCGGGACATTTTATTTACATTGTGCGCCGAGGCTTCGAGAGATACGAATTTACAATTATCAGGACTTCCTATTACAGGATTTTCTTCTCCGGTTGGGCACATTTTTATTCTTATAATTTTGTTCAATAAATTGAGATAATATCCCCATATCTATACAATTGACTCACATATCGAGTATTCATTACAAATGAACTGTACAGGTAATGAATTTCATGATTTTTTATCTCAAATGATTTTTCATATGTATTTTAAAAGAATTCAAGAGACGTACGTAATTTTATGTATAATCGAGCTTCTGAAATTCGATTTCCCATTTGGAACAATTTTCAGAATTATATATAATTTATATAAAACTTGTATATAAACTGTATTGAATATATAGATAAATTAAATATAATTCTGACCATTTTTCTATATGCGATACGCGTTCTAGAGAAATTTCAATAGTTCAAAAGATGTGAGTAATTTTATGTAGAATCAAACTTTCAAAATTCGATATTCCATGTGAAACAATTTTCAGAATTATATATAATTTATATACAACTTATACAGGAAGTTTCAGAATTCATCATTCCAAGGGCACATTCTGCAGCCAAAATGCAATAATTTTCCGCATGAAAAAAATTTTTTCGAGGCGTAGTTTTTGAAATATGAGCATTTGAAATTTTTTTTTCTCAAATCCAAATCACTCAAGAGCATTGTGTGCCACGCACTTTAGCTCGACGCCATTTGCCAAGTTGGAAAACGGCGAATGTCTGAGAAAGATATTGAACTATCCTATCATTGTTTGTTTTGGAGCTATGATAATTTAAAGCTATTGTATGGTGATTGGCTAGAAGCTGAAAAATTAATTAAATTTTTTGCAGAAATCCGCCGTTTTCCAACTTGGCGAATGACGCGGAACTCAAGTGAGTAGCCCACAATGCTTTTGAGCGATTCGCTACATTTTGGCTGCAAAATATGCCACAAAAATGCGAATGATGAATTCTGAAACACTAGGTATATAAACTGTATTGAATATATCGATAAATTAAATATAATTCCGACAATTTTTCTATATGTGATACGCGTTTTGAATCTCATTATAATACGAAATATGGCGTGTATCATATAAATTTACACATGTCGCATGATCAACTGAGTGTCATTTCAAATCACGGGTTAAAAGTTTATCTCATCCGTCTTTCTATTTGTTCTTAGACTGAATGATTTCAAACAAATCTACTAGTTAATGATTTGCTTCATTTCGTATTCTCCTACACTGAATCCAAGTTAATGTTTAGAGAACATAGAGTCTTAAATGTACACAGAAAAAAAAGTTGTCTTGATTCCATCCCCATTGTCTTATATATAACGAAAACAATATTTTTCTTGTTACAAATAAGCTTTCTTTGAATCAAAAAAATATTGTTTCGGTTCAAATTTAAGTTTCAAATTTTTCTTGAATTGGACAAATATTCTCTCAATTCAAAGCAAGTTCATTTGGAACAAGAAAGATATTGTTTTCGTTATATATGAGACAATAGATGTGCAATCAAGACAACTTTTTCTTCTGTGTACGATTTTATTATTTTCACATTTCTTTGTTTCTTTTTTGTTTTCAAAATCTCTCAGAACTTTTTTGATTTCGTATAAAAAAAAAGTCATATTATTTATCAAATTTATAAAATCAAGGCAGCGCTTCTGGCAGTGGTGCTACCATTCACTTATACAGTTAAAAATCTTCTGTACATCTGCGCCTAGGCCAACCTAGGCCATGGCCTAGGGGTGGCAGGTCTGAAGGGCGGCATCACGACATAATTTATATATACTAATATAAAACTTAGATATAAACTACATCGAATTATTTATAAATTATCTATAATTCCGAAAATTTCCTCCCTCTGGGAGCGGTACTATATATTTGGCCTAGGGGCGAAGAATTTCCAAATGCGGCCCTGGCAGCACTACTTGGTAGCGCTTCCTGATAATACTGGTAGCGCTGAGGTAGTGCTACGTTATGAATTGAATCATATATATGTTATGGTAGCATGCAGTCTCACGGTAATGGAAAAGCTACTACGTTGCTACCACTAGCACTGCTAGTAGCGGAAACGTGAATTTGGAAGCACTTTGCTGGCTGGGCAGCGACCCCTGAAGATGCAATCATAAGCATTGATTAGAAAAGGACACGACGAAAACTTCTGACAAATTACTCGAAAACGAAGGTACGAAATGAAAATATCGCTGTGTATCGCTCTGTTTCGTTGATTGGAAAAGGTCTGTACAAAGCGATATTTTCCTTTTATTGCTTTATTTTCGAATAATTTGTCAGAAAAGATTTGCCTCGGGTTGCATCTTCAGAGGCCGCTGGTATCCCATTGATGTTAATAATTTAAAAAAAAATAAATCGCTGTGAGGAGAAAATGGTTCAAAACCTTAGAGCACATACTACTGGAGCGAGCATCCCATATCAAAACAGTATTGCAAGACGGTCTCGTCTGTGCGGACAGAGAGGGCAATAAAAGTCAGGAGGAGCTCTCTTTTCACTTATTCTGGATTGATTGTAACAACAGAATTAATAACACTTTCCGTTGAGGCAGCCAATGAAGATCAACTAGAAAGAGAGATCGTCCTGACTTCTATATCTGGTTCACTCGACATATCTGGAACCACTTTTTCGGTTAGATTCTCGCTCCAGTAGTACATGCTCTAAGGAGATTTCCGACTTGAACGCAGTGCTATCTCCCTTCAAATTTCATTGGATGAAAAGAGAGACAACCAGGGTTGGGTACGCATAATACGGTAGGTTTTATGCAAGGAATAATGTGCACATAAAACTCATGCAGATAACTAAAAGGGGTTTCCTGCATCATCTTTTTTTATGGTCAAGTTGGTTTATAATTTCAAAACTATGAATTGTTTACCATTTCAACACTCATAAGTATCTGTTTGATATGTTTTGAATTTTGAATTTCAAGTCGGAATTAATTTTACAATGGAGCTTTCCAAAGTGTTTGACCCGGGGCGTCTGGGGCGTGAACTACGGATTCCTATTGGTTCATTCTACGCCCCTGACGCACCGGGTCTCACACTTCGGAAAGCTCCAATGTTTTATGCATTTCCTGCATTTTCTGCGTATCCCTGGTGAAAGGGAAGCGTGTCATAGAAAGTGCCAGGAACGTAGTTGGAAAGTATTTGGAACGTGGATTTGAGCGTATACCGAGCGTCAAGTGGAACATTAGGAGTGGTTCGAACGTATATTTGAAGTGTGTGAAGCGTATCCGAAGATACCCCAATTTCATAGAAACCGGGCCTTACGTCCGGAAGCGTAGTTAGAGAGTGGATAGGAAGCATATGAGAAGTATTAGGAAAGTAATCTGAAACATGCTTACGCTTCCGTTACTCTTTATGACACGCTTCCCTTTCACCAGGGATTCCACATGTTTTATGCAAATCTGCACAAAGTTAACGCATATTACCGAGCAAACACGACTGCTGGTGTTTCAAAGGGCCAGTGAAGGTTCTTCGCCGGCATCACAGGACCATGAGCGGCCCATTGAAACGCCAGTAATCATTGTTTGTAGGGTACTTATCACACGCGTACAAAACCCATTCCTGGAGACAACTGCCTAAAAGCCGTATCTCTCTCATAATTTGACCACATTTGTTTCCATTGAACTATATGACATACTGGAAAGAGCACTGGCGAAATTTCCTATAGGATGGAAGAAGAGATCTTTCGTCAGTGTGAAATGCAAGATGAAATAGCGTTGTTTCTTTTCAATACATGCATCTTAAAAAGGGATGATAAGTGTAAAGGGTAACTGCTTCTTTTTCTCGCACAGTTGACTCAACTGCCTCTCTTTGACGAAAAATTTTTGAATGGTGCTCATTCCAGTATATTATACAGTTCAATGTTTGTTTCACAGCACTGAGCGACGCCATCTTGTCGATTTCAACGAATCAGAGGTCATAGAAGGGGATAGACTACCCTACCGTTTCGTATCTCTGTTGTCTTCCAAAATGTCTATGGTTGGGCTCACTCCAGTATATATTTAGAGCTCAGTGGGCAATGCTCGCTCCAGTAGTATATGCTCTTTAACAGAGATTCCAACCAACAGGTGTTTCTGATAAATGCTCCAAGCAAGAGCGAGAGTAATTTTTAACCAATCAAAAAATGAAAAATTTCTCTCCTAATTTTTTAGTTGGTGGAAAATGACTCTTGCTCCTGCTCAGAACAGAGCTGCTAGATGGGCATTGCCATGGCCGATTTTAATCCAGGCCGGAATCTTGAATCTGGCAACACCGTATCGGGAGACATCTGACCTGGTCATTGAACTCTATATCATACTGGAAAGCGCACTTCTCAAAAATGGCCGGTGGGCTTAGTGCGAGAGAGAAGATTGCTTTGGTGGGAAGCTTTCTCTTTTGTTTATATTAATGAACTATAGTCGCATCTATTCTTGAAGATCACTAGGAATATTTTGTGATTTCACAAGAGATCACCAGTTTTCAGTCAAAGACAAGCAGTCGGGCTTCTTGCATACTACCAGTATGATACGTAAGGCTGCTCTCCCATGGACTGGGATTTCTAGGGAATGGAACGGAATCTGCAGACCCAATTGATTCATGGATAGTAGCTTACTAGAATTCCCTGCAAATCCCCCAAAAATTCCGGTCCATGGGAGAGTAGCAAACTTCGACAGAAGTTTGAGAAAGATGAGTATATGCCAGCCGCCAGCGCGCACTCAGTGAGTAGGCCAGGGCCCATAAACTCGATACGAGACTCTACAGAACTGTTCCCAGCACTCCAAGCGTGAGGTCGCGAAACTATACAGTTTCCAAACCAATGAGAGAGCTCTTGGAGTAGTGTTACCTCGGGTACTCGTGCTAGCGACTGTCGCGCGCGACATCATTGGAAGAAAAAAGAGGAAAGATGTTTTCAACTCGGATCTCTTTTTTCTTCTAATGATGTTGCGCGCAACAGTCGCTTACATGAGTTTCCGACTTTAGTATGTATGTTTCAGATACTTCAACGACCTCACGCTTGGAACGCTAAAAACAGTTCTACAGATTTTCCTATTGAATTTATAGGCCCTAGGGTAGGGGGTTATTGCGCTGGAAATGTTTTTGGCCGAAAATTTGTTCATTGGCAGACCCAATAACAGTAACTCGAAATTCTTAAGAAACACTGGGGAGCCTTCCGAAGTAGCTAATCCAAGGGTAGATCTCCGTTGTCCCGAAGGTCCGTTACCCCGAATTTCTCTGATTAGTTGGAAACTAGTATTTTCCAGTAATTTCCCCAAAAACTACTAGTTTCCGATCAATAGGCAAATTTCGGGCTAACGGACCATCGGGACAACGGAGGTCTACCGATCCAAGTGATCCGGATCACTTTCCAATCAACGAAATGCTGAAAAAGTGATCTGGATCACTTGGATCAGCTACTTCGGAAGGCTCACAGTCAATCTCCGATGCAGAAAATTTGATCAAATGACCCCCTACCCACTCAGTGCAGCGAATGGAAAACGCTATAACTTGATTGGATGTAGGCCACTGAATCTCAAAATTTCTGGTCTCACTGGTTACCATCATTACCAACCAACGGATTTTTTCCCATGGATCCACGAATCCTGAGATACCATTAAACGGAACCTCCAATACAAAAACTTGGAAAATCCGTTAGTAGCAACGCTACTGGTTACCATCGGGTTGCTCACATGTGTCCGCATGTGTTTATCTATTCAAACATCAAATAACCTCAATATATATGTGCAGAAAAATATACACAATGCACCTCTCATTTCCAAAAATATATTTCTAAGTCTAGTGATGTGAAATTTTAAGTCAAATCTCTTCTTTTGTCGATTAACGTTTTGTCTATTTTTTCCAAGTTTTCCTGCGATCTTAATTGTCGATGCATTAGTAATGACTATAAATAACACTGTGTAAGTCGTTCTTTAATTCATTCTAACCAATGTTTTCCCAAATTGACGTATAGGCATAGTGATCCCTCAGCCATTTATAACCAATTATCATTAACCAACGTTACTTTCAGTTCATAACAATTGTTGAAACAATGAATACTTACGTTGACGGAATGTCAACGTTACATGATGAATCTCAATGAATGAAAAACACAATTTCTAGGGATGACAAGGAGAAATCTTCATGAAGAAGTGTAAATTCATTCTATAATATGTACGAATATAGTTGTGATGAACACTAATTTTATAATACCATTATGCTGACGATACAGTTGGGTCAGTGCGGAAATGAATTAGGACATTCATTGTTTTCTAAAATAACATCAGATATCGACTCTGTGGACGCTGAAGTTCGTCGTCAAGATGATCATACGTACAAAGAACAGGCAGTCGAAAGATGGTTCGGAGGGATAACAAAAAGTAATGAATTCTTGGCAAGAGCGATTCTCTTAGACACGGAGCAGAAAGTTGTAAATCACATTTTTAACAAATCAAATGTAAGATGGACGTACCCTATAAAAAATGTAGTATGCCAAGCGGATGGCGGAGCTGCTAATAACTGGGCTTTTGGATATACGATCAAAGGAAAACAATTACAAGATGCGACAATTAATACTATTAGACACGAAATTGAAAAAATGGATCACTTCGAAGGATTTCTTTTGCTTTTAAGTTCTTCCGGTGGTACAGGAGCTGGCGTTGGATCACATTTGATAGAATCATTACGAGACGAATATATCACAAAATCTATCACCAGCGCATTGGTGTTACCCTTTACGTTTGGTGAAGTCGGAACACAAAATTATAACACTTTGTTAACACTTTCCAAATTCTACAATCACACGGATATGGGTATTTTATTCCAAAATGAACAAATTCATACAATCTGCACTAAATTATTGAAGAAATTTAATTCCAATTTCAATGACTTGAATGAGATAATATCGGAAAAAATAGCGGCTGTATTTCAACCAACGAATGATTCACGATTCTCTATGAATTCTTTGATATCACGCATGGCTTCTCATCCTTCATATAAATTTACAGTTATTAAAAGTACTCCTCATATTCCGGTAATGTCTTTGCCGTATGAAGGGAGTTACACGTGGCAGTCGTACGTTCTTCATTTGAAAGAAACGCTCAGAGTACCTAATTTGAGTTCAGATTTAACAGATAAGGAAACTAAAATGCCATCTCACGCATCGAGTAATACGAAATCCCATAAGTATTGTTGTTCTGTAGCAAATACTTTGATAACGCGGGGATGCGCTTTGGAGAAAGATCTTGAATGCGTTAAAGAATTAGAAGAGCAACGTTTATATGCCGATTGGACTACTTTTGATCGGCTTACGATTCGACATCAGAATCGAAAATTTCTTAAGAAGGATAAATTTCTTACATTGCTATCCAATAATTCTCAAATCCATTATCCTTTGGAGAGTATGTTGAATAAATCATGGAATTGTTACACTCACGCCGCTTTTTTACATCAATATAAACAATTCGGACTGGAGGATGATGACTTTTTAGAAGCATTCGCGAGAGTGGAAAACGTAGTTAAGGATTACAAAGAATTAACATGTAGTTGAGAGGAGGGCTAACATGAATAATGGCGTTTGTCATGTGCATGTAGATTCAATTGAATATTTTAATGGACAAAAATTAATGTAAGAATTTTATATAAAAGACAAGATGCTGGTGCGAGGACTGAGGATTAGTGATTTTTTAATACATTATTTTAACAATAAACAGACACTGCATACTTTTTTTTTAATCCAATGTAGCCTGTTGTATTCATTATTTTTCGCACAGAATTGAATTTCCCTTCAAATTGGAACATTTGTTGTCTATAATTTACAAAATTTTCAAAGTTTCTTACATCGAAGCATCTTATACTAATTAATAACTCTATGGTAAAGTAATAAATGTACTATTCTACCCCAAAAGAATGTCAAGGGTCAAGGAATACTCAGTGGAGGTCCATTGAACACAACATGAACGTGAATTTACATACAATGAACTTACATTTGGTCTAAAAGATCTGTATTCTTTTGGGGTACCGTCAAAGAAATTCCAATCAATCTGCAGGAAATGATTTTTCCAATGAAAATTTAAGATCTTCCGTCGTACAAACGCAAAATATTATACATTCCTTATTAAAAAATACATCCTACACAGCAAAAATTTCTACTGCGTGTCGAAAAGATTTCTTATGCAACAATTTTCATTGTCTTCAAGATTTTCTCAATGAAGACATCTTAAAGACAGTGAAAATCAGTAATGGCGTGGTAAATTACTTGAGGTAATCCACATCAGGGAATTCCAGTAAATCCACCAGAAATCACCGATAGCTTTTTGACATAGCAGAAGTAATTTACCGTAATTCATTCAATTTATTATTGAGATATACTGATAAAAAACCTGTAAAATACCAAAAAATAATTTACAACAGGTAATTTGGCATCACTGGTGAAAACTGTTGCATAAGGACTCTTTCAGAGAAAGCAAAACTTTTGCTGTACAGGATAATAACTCTTCTATTTGAAGAAAAAAAGTTTTCATACGGTAAATAGATTTCTGATGATCAACTGTATGAAATTCAAAGAAATGAAATACAGAGAGGTAACAAAATATTCCAATCCCATTCGACTTTTGGAAGAAAAGAGTTGGCATTTTTGTTTTGTTCCGCAACTATCGAGTGATCAGTTGGTTTCATTCAAGTCTAGATCTGGAACCATGAAAACTTGGCCAATGACACAATTGCAGCAGGGCAGGGGTCACAGGGTGAGCAGAAGAGGATAGAACTAACGTTATTGCGCGCATCGGGAGTCGCAATGCGCTTAAGTTGCATTAACGCATGGAGCTTTATTGTTTTATTTGAGTTATCCTGCTTGTCCAGTTCATAACTCATTATAAATGTTCCAATTCTGAAAGGGAATGCTCTCACACTTCTTTTCATCAGCTAATGGACAAATTGATGGAAAAGTTAACAGAAATTCCTGTGTTTATGACAAATTGTGAAAATTCTGCAACGTGTACCATTAAGGTACTCGAGAAGCTAGTAAAATTTTGCGCCAACTTTCTTTATGAATTACCTGAATTTAAATTTGAAATCGATGATAATTTAGTAGTACATACCTGAGATTGGACTCTAAATACAAATTTGAGTTTCTTTATGGTTTGCAGATATTGAGAAATGAAATTATAAAAGAATTTCTTTACAGTTGGATGTTATTACTTTCGAAATCGCCAGAAAATCAATAAGAGATTGAACTCTATGTTTAGAGCCTGATTCTGGTCGTGGAATTTATTATTATTCACTAAAAATTGTGTTGTTGAAGTTTGAATCGTTTATAGAAACGAAATGAAAATGTAAACCCACAAAAGCTGATGAACGATCCTTATTCAACCTTTCAAATTAATCAACTCCTTGGAATTGAAAAGATCGGTCAAAAAAGTACTGCAAACTTTTGGGTCTTTAGCGATTCAAACTTCAGCAACATCTAAAAAGTTCCGTTGGCGCAAAATTTGACTCGCTTCTTTTTGTACTTGAGTACTCTTAACTCCTTCCATATTTACATCATTTGAATTTTACTTTGAAGCGTTTGCGCAAGAAAAACTCCTCAATAGCATTGCAAAATTTAATAAAAATTGAAGGAAAAAATAACCAAACAGGAATCGAACTCTGATTTTTCGCAATAGGAGACAATGTTGTATTCACGGAGCTATGAATACACGGAACAGATAAGGTAAGACACCCTATACCCGATCAGGGACTAGTACCCGATCATTTTGATGATTACGTCAATTTATGAAGTAATTTAGCTATAAGTTTCAAATGAAAAAGTTGATTTTCGATGCGTTGGTTACAAAAAATATTTTGGTTTAAGATTTTTTGCACAGTTAAACAATGAAAATCTGCAGAATAAGGACTGATCGGGTATATGTTCACTGATCGGCTATCGGGTCTCTTACCTTATGATTATTAACCTTGAACTTATCAGGCTTGAAAGACTATCTATTGACCACACTTCCTCGTTTTCTATTATTTTTATTCCAAAAAATTTATGTGGTCCAGGATTGATTGATTAATAACAGACAAATTTAAGAAACTACAAATATTAGAAAATCCAAAAAGCGTATTGAATGCATATATAAAAAGAGATTATTTTTATATCAAGGGTAGCAAGTATCATTAGAGGGTGGATTTTTATACTCGAAGAAAATTTTACATTCAATTAATAAATCAAATGATGATTGAATGGAGTGTTAATATTTATCACTTATCTAAAAATCAAGTCTTCAAACTATGAATATACCCTCGATATGTGGGGCGAGAATTCAATCGATATTGGTCGAGCGACGTATCATTTTCGATCAAACAGATACCAAGGAAAGCTCTGGATTTCTGGAAGACTATGAATTTCAATTCACGTTACGTTATTGATTATTCTGTATTTTATTATACTGGAATTACTTATTAAGATTATCTCCTGGGAAGCAGAATGAAATATGAAAATTTAAGAAAAGAAATTCTTAAAAGAAGTAAATTTCACTTCCAAACGATATTTTCTTGTACTTACTACATTTTATCCCAGTTTTTATTTTTATTTTCAATAGCATGTGACATACTACTAAATGAGACAAGACTAAACCCCTCTATGATAGAACATTCAAGATTCTCATAGTATATCATTTCGTGTTTTTGGACCGTTTCCAAAGTCAATATATTGATTTTTTCGATACCTCTTCGTTTCTCAAGATCCGTCCACTACTTTCAACGGTACTGCGTTGTGAAATCTTTTGTGATCGAATAATCCAAAGAGCTGACATGCCTTCAATTTCACGTATTTCTGAATACAATTCAGGGTAGCAGCTGAAACAGCTTTGCTGCGATACAATATATTAGTAGTTAAAACTACAAGTGGAATTTTTTTTGCTCAAATTCTATTCCACAGGGCCAAAAATTTCCCTTTCACAACAAAGCAGTATCCTTCCCATTGGAAAAAATATCATAGAAACTCATACGTAGAGATAGGAACTTTATGCTAATAGGAGCATTAGAGCATAGATTCAAATAATGCGATTTAAGCTTAACATTCCTATTGTACTGGACTATGTAATTGAATTTAGCCCGAAATTCGTAAGCGTAATAAAGCATAATCTCCCACTCGGAGCAGGATGAGAGAGTTTTAGCATATTTGCTACATAATCATTAGAAGAAATCGCAAATTTGAAATTTTCAACAAATGTTTTTCCCTGAAATTTCGTTGAAAAATTTCGTTTCTAAAATTCTAAAAAAATCTTCTTCAAAATTTGGACTCTATACTGTAATAAATGCATTATTCAAAATTCATCTCGTGAGAGAATGAAGTCAAAGGCGGATTTTTCTCTATGAATTCACTAAAATTGTCTACTGCAAAACAATCAATTTGTTTTCACCACTGAAAACAGCGAATCCGAAATACTTGGAGCGATTTGGGGGATCTTTGGGTGCGCGTAATGAACTTGACTATTGAATATTTTATATGATTGTGATTGTATGGACTCATATAATATACATATTTTCGATAAAAGATGAATTATCAACCCAAGTAGCACAAGAACATTTCAAATATTCTGCGTTCATTCCGTGATCATGCATAGAATATGCAGATGAGACTGCTTTGGACAAATTCGAAAAATATGTTCTGAGAATGTGCACAGAATATACTTATCCAAAACGGTCTCATTCGGAGATTCTGATAATGTTCATAAGACATACTCGGAACTTCCAAGAACCTTCTTAGCATTTCTAACCTGTTGTGCTACTTGGGAAGTATTGAATGAGAATAAAAAGGAATAAAAACAGAAATTCGCACATAATCCGATGTCTAATTATTAGGGACGAATATTTCGATGGAAATGAGTGATAGTTTATATGAGGGTTGGTTCATTCTCCTAGTTCCTTTGACATTGCAGAAAAGTGTAGCTAGCACAAACAGAAGTCATGATCCATTCATGTGAATTTTGGTTTCAGAATATCAGCCTCCAAATTTACTAAAATGATGAAACTTCATATTTCAGTTATCCAATTCTGATTAACAGGGAAAGCATTGTAATAATCAATAAGGAAATATAAATAAAAAATTTTTGCAGCAAATATGAGCAGAATTTCGAACAACAAAAAGCAAAATTGAAGCATAAATTACTGAATTTCGCAAGCATAAATCGCTCTTCAAAAAAGCAGAAAGTTTCTATCTCTGCTCATACGTTTTATTAAAATCTGATAAAAGTGTCCAAATACCACTATTGAACCTGATAAAATCTTATAAGAATATGTGGGATTCTATAGCGGTGTTTGGGCATCGCTGAGATTTTTCCAACAAGGTTGTTTCTTTGCAGTTTTCTGCGAATTAGCTATCACTGATTGGCTTGAAGAAGACCGAGTTTTTTGCAATACCATCCAAAGCAATGGATAAAATTGGTAAAAATTGTGAAAATCGGTCAAATTTGGTCAAAATGAAAAACTTTCTTATTTTAATCGTTTATTTCATTCATATTCTGTGGAATGGGATCACGCGGATTACCTTGGTTCAAGCTGCATAGCGATTCAGAAGAAAATGTTCTCATTATGAAACATTATGGATTTTGCAACAGGATATTCATATAATCTTTCATAGTAGGAACATCTTCTTATGAATTGTTATGAGACTTTAACCATGGATAATGTGCAGTACCCTGGTTAGAAAATCCTATAGGATTCGTTAGGAACCGATTCAAACTTAATCGGAATGAGTAGGGTCAATCGCAAAGCCTTAAGTACCCATGTGAAAATTGACGATTGTCACTAGGATGGCGCAACACTGACAAAGATTGGCCGAGCCTTGGCGGTTAGCAAGGTGCAAGCTTGAAATGATAACATCGTTACAGGCTCCATTGATGTATTTTGCCAATCACGGACCAACATTGGTACGATTATGGCAGTCAAATCAGCCATCATTGGCAACCTATGAAAAAATTTGTCGTTCGATCTAAATCCAAGGTTGGATCATGCTTGTACTCAGTACGAACCAAGACTGACAGACGAATCTTTTTATGGTCTGCCAATGGTCAGATGTTTTATGCATTTAAAGGAGGTACCATCATTTATTACACATAAATGATGTTGACTGTTAAATTTGAGTCAATACTATAATAGTACTGAGTCAATATTCGGCCAAAATTGATTCAACGTTGCGACAATCCCGCGCCAACGTTGAGCCAATGCCGTGCCGATGTTCAACTCTATGTTGAACGATTGCAAAAATATAATAAAAATTCAGAGTCATATATTCCCGACATCGATTGCTTCCCCTCCACACATGTTAAGAAGTACAGCCCGAACCTGAAATATTTTATACCACCAGGGCCAGAGAATCTCTGTATACATTGAAACGAAGAAACTTATTTGATTAATCCAATACAAGATGTGTTTATAAGTTTAATATAAATCAATGATTACTGGTTACCTTACAAATCAATTACATCAAGTATAATTCAAATTCTGATGTCCACGAGTCCATGGGTCTGCACAGCTAAAATCTCTCCTTCGATGAAGGACCTATGATGAAGACAACAATTTTCAAATCAGATGGTTATATGATGCTTATATATCAACCGCATAGTTCGTTGAGCGCTTGCGAGAAACGAACCGAGCGTTGGAAACAATACCGAAGGGTGGCGCTTTGACATTGGACGCGGGAATTTTTGTACGAAGACGTATAATTGAGGATCGTGGCTAGCCTGAGCCAAGCTTTGACCAGGCTTGGCACTGCGTTGGGTACTCATTTCTTCTAAACGTTGTCAACGTTTGGATTAATATTCAGCCGTGCTATGAAATTGTTCGTATGAAGTTAATTTCTTTTGTCCAAACGATATTGGGACAACGATGAACCACGATTGGCACAATCTTGAGCCAATGATGGATTGATCATTGGAAATTATGATTCCCAACATTGGTACAACATTGTGCCACTTGTCAGTCAACGTTGGCTCGATATAGATTTCCAAGCCTTGGATGTCAGCATTGCGCCTATCTATTTTCCATCGTCAGTATTGGCGCAAGCAAAAAATTTTCACGTGGGTACCGATTCAAAATAAACAAAGTTGGTCGCATATTGGTTGATGGATCAACCATCATGGTCTATAATTGGCACCAGCTTGAACCAACTTGACACCGGTTGGGACCGAGTTGGTTTCATATTGGGTGTTCAGCCAATCATTATGGTCTGTAACTGGCACCAACTGGTCCTAAGTCGGTTCAACTTTTCCGACGCAAATAATGATTTTACCCTCATGAGGGGGCGAATGATAAATCGTGGACACTCTAGCCTCCGGTATATGTTGGTAGGCATTGAATCATGAATTTGGAACCTATCTTATTGGTTTTTGAATTCCTCACGGAAAGAAATACAGAATTTTTTCCTTATGGATGTAATGACTCTATCCCCATGAGGGGGTGAAAGATAGGCCGTGGATGCTCGAGGCTGCAGAATATGTTGAAAGACATTGAATCATGAATTTTGAACTTATCCTGGTTCTTCAATACCTCATAGGAAAAAATACAGGCTTCATTCCCAATTCAAATAACAATTCCCTCCTCATTAGGGGTTGAAGAGTCGGTCATATACACTTCAATCCTTGGGATCTTTTCGGAGACATTGGAATTTCCATATTTGACATACGGTCTTTTGGCTCACCCTGATTTAAAAAATGTTCTCACCAAATCCTATTCAAGTATTTGTCAATGAGATTCAATCAGCTGAATATATTTTTTCAATGTGATTCCGATTGAATCTTGCCAAATCTGATTGAATCTTGTACAATGTTCTGACCAAATCCCATTAAATTTCATGTCGACAGATTCTATGGTTTTTTTTAACCAGAGTCGGAAGGCAGAATAGTTGTTACACTTGGTTATATTCAGTTGGTACAGCAGATTGGTTATATTCGATGGCACATTCATAGAACGTTCATTTTCGTGAACGTACTATGAAGATAATTCGAACGTGTTTAGCTGTACCAAATGCATGTTATAAGAATATCCTATAAATCCTCTATGTACGTGGTTGTGCTGCTTAGGTGAATGCTTCTAATTTAAGAATATTGGATACACTATTCCTGTGCACTGAGAGAAATAATTACTACCGCCAATAACATACTTCCTTCTTCTGAGAAATCCATTTCGCCAAGAATTTCTTGAATTGAGAAGATGTTTTCTTGATTCGAAAAATTTTCTCTTAGGCCTGCAACATATCAGCTGTAATCCAGAATATGTATTCCTCAAAATATTTAAGAATATATTTTCTTAACTATAGTCATTATTTCTCTCAGTGTGACATTCATTTGAAACAAGTATTTTTATTTCCTTTGATTCTGATACAAAAATACATTTTCCATTTTATTAATCGTATGAATAAGAAATAATGAAAAATAAAAAAATAATAAATGATAAACAGTGTTTGAATTCATTAATTTCAAATATCCGCCACAATATATTAACCATCCAAGATATTCTAATAATTCTAGTAATCTATTTTTGAAAAAGATAGGATCACCCTCAAGAGAGTTGATATAAAAATAAGTGTATTCCTCTCATTTTGATGCAATCTCTTCCTTTCTCCTCTGATATATAGTATCTCTGACGAAAATGTTACATCGTGTAAACACCGCGATGTTTGAGTGTATTTGTGAATTTTTTACACCGTATTTTACATCCACGGTACACCGAAAGTCATCCCACCTAAATTACACTCAGAAACAACCTCCAGTATTTTGTGCCCGAATACCGAAACACCGAATTTCCACCGAATGGATACTCAATTTTTACTGAAAGCGCACCGAAAATTATTTTACTCGATGTACACTAGGGTGGTCGTTATTCCAGCCAGAAATTTTTCTTCACTTTTTGTATGGGACACCCTCTAATTTTGTTCTACATCATGAAAAAGTTTTACAATATTTTTTTCCTAACGCCTTGCGTAAAGTTCTTATTTTGCACACTGTTTTGCGTATCCACAGTGGCAGATTCCCGCATGGTTTCTTTAAGGTAGTTCTCCAGGAGAATTCAGGATCAAATTAGAAAAATTATTGTCAAGCAGAGCACTAAGGTCGAAGAAATTCGATAATCATATTCGTTGGGACTTATATTCTTTTATATGACAAAAAAAGAACCAACTCGAACTATAAATAAACAACCTTGTAACAACAACGCAAAATTTTACATGGTTTTTTTCCTCAAAAATCTTTATTTTTGATCCGTTTGTGACTTTTGAAGGCTCATTTTGTTCCTTATGATTATGATTTAACATTCATAATGATGTCTTGGATTCATTTCTCTCCAACATCAAATATTGTTCGAACGTGATGTGAGAAAAGTGAAGGCACATTATATGTATCTTTCAGTTTTCTTACATTTGATCACAAATTCATTTTAATGAACGATTCGAACTCCAACAACTCTTCGTCTTTTGTTTTGTGCCCATTTTCCTACTAAAACTGCACATAAATTATGCATTCATTGAGCACAATTCATTGGGCATAATTTCTACATAAATTCTACATACTCGTTTCACATGGGTCCAGCTAAAGCATCAATCGTGATTTTCCCTTGCACGGCGTTACCGCTGTGGAAAAAGGTTACTGAGAGTCAGGGAATCGAACCCTCACGCGTGACGAGCCATCGTGATTAGAAGTCTGCGCGTTATCCTTTCAGCCATACCATGCCATGGAACTTTTGGAATCATTCTTCATATGTGGTATACTCAGAAAAATGAATTAGGCAACATCGTTTCCACATAATTGTTGTTCTTTTGTTTATGGCGCCTCTAGCATCAGTTGAAGAGTATATGATATTTTGCTACAACTTTTTTCGTAAAATACGGATCCACAAAACGAAATGATGCGATACCTGGCCAGGAACAATATTGAACGAAAAATTTGAGTTGCCACAACTGAAATGATAATTGTTGTGACAAAAATTTTTAGTTAGAATAACTAATACTTTTACGAGACAAAACAGTTTTTGTTCGATGTCGTCTTTCATTAAGTCTTTCGCCAGGACAACTGAACAATTCCTTTAGTGTGATTGAAAGTATAAGTATGATAACATAAAACATGATAATTAAGATTAATTGATGGAACTTATGAGTTCTGCACTGTAAAATATAATTGTGGAATTTCCTTCCAAAAATGGTGGCAGCAAAGTTCCTCCACAGATGGGGAATCATTCACCATAATTTAGTGAACTTTTCCTTCATTCATAGAGGATTTAACACCCAAAAAACAAAATAATTCCTCAAAGTAGTAAAAAAAGTCCCTAATTTTTTTTGAAAAAATAATTCCCCCAAGATGGGAGTACGAAATCCACCAATAGTTTGAAGAAATACACCCTTTATTTTTTACAGTGTGGTTCTAAAAACCAAACAATTTGCTTTGAAAATCTTTATTTTCTCTTACTGTAAGTAATGTACTAGTTGATACAACTAACGCGTTAAAGTTACATATCTTTAGTGCCATCAATTAAAACGTATAACTAAATATTCTATTGTTGTCGCAACTAATTATTCTATAGACATGTGACTTTATTTATAGTTCCTCGAACAAAAACAATTTGTTGCACCAACTATTACACGGAGAAAAATGCCGCTCGAAAATATAAGAATTTTTGTTATTTTTCTTAGTCAGCTAAAAACAGGAAGGTTTGGAAAATGAATTTTTACACAAAAATACGGAATTTTCTACAAATATTGTAAAAAAAATAGTAGGTAGGATAGAAATTTTGAACGCTGAACGTTAAATTTCATCAAGTCTATAGTAAAATTCAGTTATTCATTCGTAATCTCTCGTATTTTTATGTAAAATCCAATTTACAAACCTTCCTGTTTTTGGTTTAGCAAGCAAAATATTTTTCAGTTATAGCGACTATATTCAGTTTTCTCAGTGTATCTTCGTATCATCATGCAATCAAAATTGAAAGGAATTTAAAGTCACAATGTTACAGATCTCTGTCTCCATGTTTATTTTTTCAAAGATCGAAACATGAGCATGATTTAAATGGCCCAATGCGTTATCTTGGTGTGTGAAACTAATCTAAAAACCATCGACAACAACAATCCCACATTTTTGTTGAAAATTCTCGTTTCTAACACAACTCTTCTCAGATATTCAAATGTCTGCTGAATCAGAATAAGGCATAAATCCCCGAAACATGTGCGGAAAATCGTGTTAATCGTAATTACGTGCACCGCTCGACGTTTACGTTCCACAGAACTAATCCAATTCCACCACGTCCCACCAACTCCTATTAGCCTTTTTTCAACCAGGAACCGTAATATACTCAGATACCATCTCGTGCACGTACATTATTCTCAAGCGTATTGCAGCTAATACGTTAACATCAAATTGAAACGTGCTCGCTAAATGTTATCAAGGTATCATCGCGGTTGAATTATACATTTATATGAATGAAAAGTTTCTTCTAACTGTATTAGCTTCCCTATTCTTTCAAAGTAAGTTTATAGGAGTTTTTACTGTTCGTTTTACCATTTACCAAGAATGTCAAAATTAATGTTAAGTTCATATCGATGACATACACCCTGGCGGAAAAGTTTCTCTTATTTTTTGATAGTTTTTCATATTTCTTCATAAATCTCATAATTTTGCATTGAATTCTATAAAAACTCTTGAAATTCCACAATTTCTCTAGGAAAAGGGACTGTCACTATGAAAAATATTTCCTCATTGAAAATCATGATTTCTCATAAAATTTCATATTTTTATACAATACTTGAATTTTTCATGAAAACAATCTTTTTCATAAGAAGTCATAACTTCTCATAATTTTAATCATAAAATCTCATAATTTTCCATAATGTTTTAGATCTGTTTGTATGAAAAATACATTTGCACGAGAAACCAACACTTTTCATAAAATTTCATCATAAAATACTATATTTTCCATTTTTATTTCCTTACATTGTAATCAAAGTAGCTCAAGAGCGCTGATGAAGAGTTTGAAAACTTCCAACTGATTATATTTATTTGACCAGTAACAAAAATTCATAGATGGAGTTGTAACAAAATCCTGACACAAACTAATTTCAACTTCTAATAATTATAACATATATGTTTGCTCTGCATCAATAGCATCACCATACTGAGCGATTTTCTTGAAGTATTCAAGTTCGAAGCAAGAATAATACAATAAGAAAATCGGAATTTTATGAACCATTTATGAGGAAATATGAGGAAAAATTCCTCATAACACTGTCTGAATTTCTGAAGAAATTATGAGAAAAAGTATGGACATTTATGACTTTTTATGAGAAATTTCCAGAAAAATTATGAGATCTCATCAGAAACATTATTCTAACTTATGACTTTTTATGATAAAATATTTCTCATAAAACAGTCCCAATTCCTAGACAAATTATGATATTTTAAGGATAAATTATGAGAAACCATGAGAAGTTATGAAAAACAGTCAAGAGAAATTATGAGAATTTTTTTTCCGCCAGCGTAGGATGTTTTGTCCGACCGTGCAACCCCTGCAACCCTCTGGAAAATCTACCCTAACAGCAAAATGCTAAGCAAACACACAGAAAATTGTTGAAAACCCATAACAACACTAAAAAAAAAATTAATATCAAAATAAGAGTATCCCTCTTACTTTGATACAACTCCTCTTCTCATATATGGTATCAAAAGTATTCCTCTCCATTTGAGAGGATTAGTCTTTTGATGAATTCTCGAAAATCCATCAATCTTTGAAGCAGTATAATTTCCTAAAGAAGTTGGAAATTTCCAAATAAAAAATTCCAAGAAATCATCAAATTTTATAAAAAACTTATGAAAAAATTATGAACAATTATGAGAGAATCACCCCAAGAGAACCAAGATCTCCGAACGTTCGTGAAACGTTCACGTACATTGGTTGAATGTTCCTTGAACGTAGAAATGTCCGTTTATCGAACGTTTGTTAAATATTTATTGAACGTTTAGCGGCTATCTTATTCTCTTGGGGATTTCTCATAATAATGTTCCAAAATCTTGGGAAATTATGAGATTTTATGAGAAAAGCATGAGAAAAAGTTATGAAAAAATATGAGGAATTATGAAAAATTCTATTGCAAGGGAATTTTTGCCAAATTATTTTATTAATTTTTAGATGTGAGTTTGGCTATCAGAAAGTTCTTTGACTGGTCAGTATGACCTGACCGTCAAAAATTGTTCCCGTCAAGTAACGGTCATAGCCGTCGCATGACCGGTCATTTGACGAGCTCACATCACTGATGGGGGAACACACGAGAGGGTACCTGTAGTTGTCCCTATAGCTGTGAATTCATAAATACATTTAACAGTTTTTCACACAAACATTTCCTCTAGTGGATTTTCAAACAAAGTTTGGAGAGAATCAAACCTCCTTGGTTCCTCAACCAGTGGCGGATCCAGGGGACTTTCTCAGGGGGGGGGGGGGGGGCGATGGCAAAAAGTATATGGGACCTGGAAAAAAACAAAAAAAGGTCATAGAAATCTACATCACCATTCTCAGTCTGAATGAAGCTATGAATGAAATAACGAATAGTGTTTTAAAATAATTTAATATTTATTTTACAAAACGAAATCTATCCTACGATTGCTTTGAGCGAATTCGTCAATAATATTTTCTATATTCAAATCTACATCGGGATGTATATTCGATAATGCTAGGCCGACAAGTCGTTCTTGTGTCATGGTTGATCTAAGCCAAGTTTTGATTCTTCTCAGCGAAAAAAACGTCCTCTCCCCGCTTGCTGCACTTGTACCTCAGGTTATACAAAAATTTTTAAAAGAACATACACAGTTGAAAAAATTTCACGATCCCAAGCGATCAATAGCTTCAAAGCACCAAATGTAACATTTTTTTCGTGATCCCATCTTTTTTCCACATTTTGAGTTCAGATATTAGTGTTTCTTTTAAAATATTCTTCTTTTCACAAAGAAAAAACAAAATAATTTTCAACTATTACGGACACTGCTTCTTCTAGTAAGTTATCATCCTTCAAAAGATTTGAATTGGGAAATAAAACCGATAAATGATATAAATTAAGAGTGTTTGGAGAGAAACGTCACTTCAAATCTTCAATAACGTTTTCTATTACCGGTATATATACAGATTGCCTATAGTGATAAATTGAATTTTGAGAAGGATAATTCTCGCGATGTCTTTGTTTTCCAGTCCTTCGAGGTACATAAATGTCGCATCCTGATTCATCCGCAACTTTTTCCGACTCTTCAAATAACAGAACAAACTTTTCGTTTGATTTTTCTCGTTTTTCAGCTAAAAGTTCCAATGTATTTTGTATCATAGTTTGTGCAGTTTTAAGATCTACCCTAGCAGAAATCATTCTAGTAATTCTCTAGGCCTTGCGAGGCCTCACCAGGCCCTTGTGAGGGACTTGCAAGGCCTCGTAAGGCCTTGTAATCGCCTAGAGAATGACTAGAGTGATTTCTACCAGGGTATCTCAACTTTTTGAAAAAATTGACTGAGTGGTAAAGTACACAGTAATAAATCCGATAGACAAACAATGGGATGCTCTTAATATATATTTTTAATTTATTTACTTACTTTGATTTTCGCGCTCTGAATTATGTGAGTATACGAGAATTAGCAACTTATGTCAAAGTTTTCTCATGCTATACGGTTGATTCTTTGTTAATTTTTATTTATTTATTCATTTATCTGAGTACTGGGGTACTGGGCGTTTAGGGTATTCCGGATAATATGGATTTAGTTTGCTTAAGGGGGAGGGGCGATCGCCACTGTCCTCAACCAAAACTTTGATTTTCTTGTTCTTGTGTAAAAAGAAACTAGCAATTTTCCTGTGAATCCATAAAAAAATTTTCCACGGTCATTCACAGTTAGATCGTGAATGATTTACACAACTACGGAAATTCCAGATTCAGAAATCACGTGGCACACGGAGAAAAAGGAATAGTAATAATCACTGAGCGAATAGTAAAATATGGACACACCAAACTGCGCAATGAAAATAACTAAACGACTCAATCGAAACTACAATACGCTCAGTTGAATCAACGATACGTTTGATTAGAATAACTACACGATCGATTATAGTGACCAAATGTTTGGTCCGTCCATATTTTACTATACCAGTTTTCTCCGTGCAAGTAATAGAAAAAAATCTCCACTAATTTTTTAGTAGTAATTGTTATCGTGAAAATACGATAAAACCCCATAAACAGCCGTAAAGTTCTCTTATCGTGAATTACTCATGGAATATCGGGAATTTCAGTTTCAGAGACCACATACAAAAAACAAAAGATAGAGAAATTTGTCTATCGGATTCTATGGGGGATTTTTAGCAGGGAGGTGCTGGAACAGCACCATTCGGGGTGGGCTTTTTCTAACCCCGGGAAATTTGTTACAGTGAACAGTTGCACAACAACTTTCGTCGTACGAGTACGTATTAGAACTGCCGTCCAACGCAAGAAGACCGTATGAGTGCATTTGACTCACGGAGAGAAAAAATTTGCTGGCGCAGCAAATCGAGGTATTATATACAGAATAGCAAACAAATTTTGCTAACCTAGCTAAAAATTTGCTATAACAGCAATCGTGTTAGCTAGTTTTTTTTTAGCTGTGGCAGCAAAAAATGTTTGCTCCGCCAGCAAATTTTCAGTATTATATACAGAATAGCAAACAAATTTTGCTGGGATAGCCAACATTTTTTGCTGCCACAACTGAAAATTCGCTGTCGCGGCTAACAAGATTGCTGGAACAGCAAATAGTTTGCTGTCGCAGCAAAAAATTTGCTACTCTGGCAAAAGGAACCCAGCAAATGTAGATTTCGCTGCCACAGCGAATTCCTTTTTCTCCGTGCTTGAATTCGAGCAAATCAAGAAGACCCTACACTGTGAAAAATTTTGATAGGAAACTTCCAAAGCAAAGTTTGGAAATCTTTTTTTCAAATATATTTTAGTAGATTTACAAACAATTTTAGTGAATTTTCAAACAATTTTAGCGATTTTCCAAATAAGGTTTGTCCGTTTACACAAATTGGTTGTCAATTTACTAAAAAATGTTTGAAAAAAAAAGTTCCAAACTTTGCTTTGGAAGTTCGCTATCAAAATTTTTCACAGTGTAGAAATGGTTTGCCACCCGTACAGCACCGAATACTCCTGTAATGTATCGAAAACGTCTCCGTTACAAAAGTGGACATAGTAACCGTGTTTGGAAGGTATTCGAAGACCTTCTGAAATGTTCCTATGTCCGCCTTTGTAACAGCCACGTTTCTGATAGATAACTGAGGTATCCGGTGCTGTAGAGTTTCCATTTTTGTGCTAGTTACAGTTTTCTTTTTTTCCTACAAACGTTGCAAATTTGATGCAACTCTTCGTACTTCGAACCGCTGTTATTAAAAGAAAGTAATGAAATAAAAAAAAACCCGTATGGAAATATTTCGCTGAAAAATGTCTGTAAAACTATGAAAAATCTCTGAAAAAGAATGAAAAAATTCTGAGAAACTCTGACAAGCTCTGAGAATCTCTGAAATTTTGATGAGAAATCTAATATTTTTAGGACATTCTTTATAGACCTTTTTTCAGACTTTTTTCAGAGTTTCTCAGAGTTTTTTCATTCTTTTTCAGAGAAATAGTAACAAAATTGCACTCTGACAAAACTCTGATGGATTGCTGACATTTTTCTGACTTTTAGAAAAAAATTAAAAAATTTTCAAACACTTTTTCACACATGATATTTGAATACGGCATATGAATGTATTTATTGAATTTCAGGATTTTTCAATAATCAGAAAAATGTCAACAATTTATTAGAGTTTTGTCAGAGTTTTTTCAGAGTGCAATTTCGTTACTATTTCTCTGAAAAAGTATGAAAAAACTCTGAGAAACTCTGAAAAAAGTCTGAAAAAAGTCTGTAAAGAATGTCCCAAAAATATTAGATTTCTCATCAAAATTTCAGAGATTCTCAGAGTTTTTTCATTTTTTTCAGAGATTTTTCATAGTCTTGCAGACATTTTTCAGCGAAATATTTCCATACGGGAACACAGTAGGATGCAGAATTTATTCACGATTCAAATCCCAGTGAACGATACCCAGCCAGCACAAAAGATCAATTTGAATTCTTGAAGACTTCTGCAAGATCTCTTGAATAGTCCCCGTTATGCGACTAATAATGAATTCAAAATGGAAACGTATCGAATGCCTGAAGAATTCATCGCGGAATTCCGATATGAATTCTTTCTGAACATTAAGTTGTTCATACAGAGTTTATTTTGAATTCAAAGTATTCATAATGAGGACATATTGATTAGCATAACGGGACTTCTTTGTGGGGACTCTTGTGCTGTATGGGTACGTTATCATCCAGAGCTCTCAAAGACCTCCTAAATATGCGTAAGAGGTCAGATAGACCTTTCAGAAGGTTAACATAAAGATATCAGAATGTTATCAGATGCGTCGATTTCTGAGGAAAATAAGAGATTGCCAGAACGATTGTTATCCAAACGAACTCTTTAAGAGAATTTTTTTCTGAGATCGCAGAAAAATGATAGCATTCAGATATCAATATGATAGCATCGACAGAGCTCTTTCAAGAGACCTCTTGAAGAAGTCTTCCTCTCATAAGTGTTCACTGGGATGATATGGAAAAACTGATTCTCGTGAAAAATGCGACTTACGGTATTTTTGCTTTGAACGGCAGGGAACTACACTGTAAAAAAATTTCACCGGAAAATTCCAGTACATGTACTGTAAGTCATTAACCTGTACATGTACCGGAAAATTTCAGCACATTTGTACTGCAAACATTCAGTGCAAACGTTATGGAATTCCCGCATCAAAACTGGAAATTTTCTGAGCCTCGGTACTGGAATTTTTCAGTACACGAGCTGGACTTTTCCAGGACATGTACTGGAAAATTAATGCTGAAAATATCCATGAAAATTGAAAAAAAATTGCTCACGCAAAGTGATTTTGCAGGGTCCTTGTGTTCCAAGATGATTGAGAAACTTTTGATCGTTCATTTGGATGGACAGAAACTCATGTCTACCTAACAGGATTTGAACCCACACTTTTCTACCTGCCTACCAACTGAAACCTAAGACCTAACCGATGAGCTATAGCGCGACATGTTGGAAGGCCAGCTTGGGTTACTACATATGCTTCATATCTAGAACAGAAGAGGATAAGTCTTGGAAAAACCTCATATATCAATTTCATTGGCTACAATTACAATTATTATTCAAAATCTCAATCAGGAAATTTTTAATATAAAGACTTGAAATTTTTCCTGCCAGAAATGACGAAGTCCAATAGAAGTGGAAAATTTCAGTGCAACAGTGATTAAATTCCGTTGCATAGCAACTGGAAAATTCCATCACACGACCTGAAAATTGCAGTTCAAAACCTGTATAATTCAATTGCATAGTAACTGGAAAATTCCATCACAAAACCTGAGAATTGCAGTTAAAAACCTGTATAATTCCAGTATACCAACGATTAGGTTTTTTTTTCTAAATTCCAAATTTTTTCTCAAGTCCTTTTTGAGGGAATATTTTTTTTTGGTGCACAAGAACTATAAAATTGTAGTACGAGCCGGTAAAATTTTCGCGAAATCATGGCAAAATTTCAGTACATCATCTCAAACTTGAAAATTCCAGTACAATGACTGAATTTTCAGTTATGCTTGGTAAATTTTCAGTAACGTAACAACAAAATCTCTGTACATGTACTGGAATATCCATATTCCAGTACTAGCACTGGAAATTTCCAGTCCAGTTGCACAGTAAATTTCCAGTTTTTTTTTACAGTGTACCATCAGAGAACATGGGATGAATTGAATAAAAAATCAAAGAGAACCGATCGATATATCTCCTCGAAAGACAATTATTTCCGCTTATTTTCCCATTCCCAAAGTTTGAAGTTTATTTTGTTTGAAGAACAGTGAAACGTCTCAGTTTACATGATGTAAATGGATGTCGGAGGAGTGTATACGTATGGGGGAAATTGCGAGCTGTAGTTGCGAGTAGCAATATATCGAAATAGGAATAGAAAAGAGGAACGACGTTGAGAGGGTGGAATGAGGTGTTGGAGTTTGTAGAACTGCGAGGGGCAGGGGGAAATGAATATTGTGGAGGTTGGATGGATGTACGGACGCAAACGCTGAAATCAGCTCAGCCGATCGATGCGATAAATGGATGCGTGCGATTGGTAGTCGAGAAAATCGATGATGAACATAGACATAGACGTGTGGAAAAGCGCACGTTCAGAGGGGAAGGGGGAACAGCCGAAGCATATTGTGTATAGGTAGTAAGCGAACGTTTAGCCCGGCCCTGCTACCACCGAGTTAGTTCGAAAACCATCCTATCTCAATCCAAGATAATACGTCTCCCTTTTTTTTGGATCGCCCTTCTAACAAAGGTGGAACGACATACTTGGAAATGAGACGTTCGAGTTGCGGAACGCACCCCTGCGGCTCGACTCGGCGTGGCAGCAATATCGCATGGCGCGGAAAGGAGAAGAGGGATGGAGCAAAGACCGAAATATCGATTTTTAGGCCCCTACTAACGGTGGTTCGATGCTCGTATCTACCCCTACCCGCCACCCCTCTCTCCCCCTATCCTTCTTCCTGTATCCGCTCTACTCTCCGCTCCGCGCGAGCAAGAAGCTCCTTTCAAAACACCGACTATACGCGCGTGGAACGAGTATACATGATTATTCCTCATAATTGTAGTATAACGGAACGTTTAAACATAAATCCGAGTAAACAGTGCTGAAAAACGCTGGTTCAGTGTCAATCGAACAATATATAATCATTCGTCGGATGTATACCGTTTAAAGCCAGACATGTCATCAGGTAAATCGAGTGCCCCAAAGTGTGTCTCTATATATTATACATTGGATATCAAATTCGACGAAAAATCATCCAGTGATGTCATCGATGACGTTCGTTACTTCGATCTTTTATTCTCGATTTTCATCATTTGCTCATCTCACGTTTTTTTAAAAATCTTTTCATCATATTTTAATCCCCCATGAAAAAAGAGTAGTGATTGAGAAGAGGGTGGTTTATGAATCAAACTTGGCTCTGTGTATAGTATGTGTATTGTGTATGTATATATATATATATATATCGTGTCGCAACATCAAGGGTGCATCACGATCGGGTGCACCAAAAAGAAAACCCATCGATTTAGCAATTTTTAATAAATAATTCCATGTTTTTTTTTTTTTAATCAATTTATCGATTATCTCTCAACTCTTGACCGGGATATGAGAAGGAAACGTTATTTGTATGGATTTATTGAATCTTTTTGTTGAATCCGGGAGTAACGGAGAGAGAGAGAGAGAGAGAGAGGGCAACAACAGAATAAAACAGAACAAGAGAACTGTTTCGTAATATCTATTGTACTCGGCAATAATAATCAGCCATATGTTGAAGAACATTGATATATTTTGTGAGGGAAAGATTGATAAATGGAACGCATTTATCGATTTTCAAGCTGAATTTTTTCAACGATACGATATCAGATTACGGTCGCATGAATCTTTAGAGTGACAACGTTTCACAAAGATTGAACAAAACAGAGGTATATATACGAGGATCTTAAGATATGCAACAAGTTAATTGCATTTCGGAATCGAATGTTGATTATGAGAGTATTTTACATTCTATTAATCTTCTTAAAATCCGTTAGAACTCATTTTTTTCTCGTTGCGACATATATAATTTTCACAATAGCTGTGCTAAACTGTGATAAATCCCTGCTACAATTAACATCGTTAAGATCTCTCTCTCTCTCTCTCTTCGCTCAAACGGATATATCTTGCATCCAAGTCAATGCAGGTTTGACAATAATATAATATTATAAAAAAAGTGATGAACCAAGAACAATGAAATTTCGTGAAATGAAAGGATAAATTGATAAATATGTGTGTTGTTGTATCACGCAGTAACAGTGGAGTGAAAGTTTTTGAAGCTTAAATTTTGATAATGTATCGGGTGTTAAATGTGATGCGAGTTTACGTTGCGCCTGACGAATTTACAATAGCTTATCAAAATCGATAAAGGTTTCAACTGATCGTACTATTCCAGAGGCTGCACCAAGAAAATTCTTTGTGTAAAATATAAGAAAAAAAAATCTCATACATCGTGAAGATTTTTCATGCGATATATGCGACATGTGACGCTCTCTCCCTTTGATTTATATAGAAGACAAAGGAAAGAGTGTGAAAGAGCTAAAATCGATACAGATTTTCTCAGCGAACTAACATGCAAATGTGATATACCGGCTCCGAATTGAAAATTGATTCATTCTTGATTTTCCCAGTGAAATTATTCAATCTAAAATGATATCACTTCTCTGCCATTGTGATCGAGTTTTCCTAATGAAAAAGGCAGCACGTTTGTTGATTGCAAAGTAGTTCTCGCACCATCTGGTGTTGACGATACAACTACCCTCATTAGCAACATCAACAATGATGTTAAAAGTCATATTATGTTATCACATGCAACAACAACATCATTTCTCACTGTGAAATTCCATTGTGACATTTTGGTTTGTATGAAGTATATATAAACTCGGGATTTTAACAGAACTTTGCACTGAATGTATGTTTTTGATTCACCTTTTCGAAGTCTTCGAAATCTTATGAATCATTCCATTCAAAATATGCAAAGATGATTAAATGAAATTTCAAAAATTATTTTTCCCATGAAGCTCAAACTGGAAGTTGTGGAGCTAGCAGCTGATTGTCGTTTTAGAAAACTTCTATCAAGGATTGCAATATCTAAAACGTGTAGTTGAATACTGTTTGATCAATTCCTGGTGCGAGCAAAGCTTCAACAACTTTTATGAAAAGTTACAACCATCTGCTGGTTCCAGCGTCATTCATTAGGTGTGTGTATTTTTGGTTAGAACCCGTACAGCACAAAAGTCCCCGCAAAGAACTCCCTGTATAACAGTAAACATGAATTCATCATGAATCTTAATCTTCAGAAAGAATTCATATCACGAATTCATCAACATGTATGCATTTTGAATTCATTTTTACTGTCATAATGGGGTCTGTTCAAGAAGTTATTTCAGAAGTTTCTGTGAATTCCAAATGATCATTTATGCTGTCCGGGGAAGATCTAGAGTCCATACCCCAGTTAACATTTCCTGCGCGCAAAACTTAACACCGTTATGCACGCGGGATTTTGCGTGTGATTTGCGTACAATCCCCCCGTGATCCATAAAGTCGCCCACAAACCGCGTGCGAAAAGCTAGTGCATATTTTGCGCAATTTCTTCCCGAATTCACTCTCACATCGCTTGCAGAAATCTGTGGATTGAGGGTGATTTTCTGAGAGTGAGATGATTGGATATTGCGTGAATATTTTGCGAGCAGTGTTGAGAAAATCGTTGAATGAAAAATATACATATATCCGAAAATTGACTCCCAGAATGCAGTTATTGAGATAATTTATAAAAAAAGACAGAAATGAGAGGAATACAATTGCAAATGATCAGTATGCATCAAGGTTATTCTAAATTTATCTTTTGTTGGAGAACAGGATTTCTTAACGATTGTTCAAAAAACAATTATTGTTTCAACAATTTTTCAACAATTAATGTCTGATTGTTCCATTTAACTATGTACTATCTCATATGTTTATTCTGAACAGGCTAAATTTTGAGATATCAAGATTTTCGAATTGTTTGAAAAATTTAGATTTCTCACAAACGCTGCGTTTTACATCTTTTGGTACAAGACCGTTGTGGAGTTAAGGAAAAAAGATTCCTGCAGGAATCTCTTCTCATGAGAAGAAATCAATCGTTTTAGTATCATCCATCCTGGAGTTATAGTCAGTTAGAATTTTGAGAATTTCAGTTATTCCGAATTCGATAACTTCAAATCGCTATAACACCATATTATGATTTATTTTCCGGATAGCACGAATCTCTTAAAGGTCCCATAAATGTTAGTTTAAAGAGCTTCGTATTGTCAGGGTTTTTTCCAGATATTTGCCTCTTCCAGACTCGGAAAATGTGCTGAATTTAAAGATGTGAAACGTAGCGTTTGTGAGATATCTAAATTTTCCGAGAAATCAAAAATCTCCGTACTTCATCGAAAGAGCAGAGTCCGGGAAAAATTTTGTCATAACTGCATTTGAATTCTACAGTTTTCAAATCCAGCCTTAAATTTTGAATATTTTAATTCATATAACTCATAGGATGAAATTCCTCATACATGAAAATGTAAAATTGCATATAACGTCGTACACTGAACACCTGTTATAAATTTGAACAATCGAAATGATTACAAATATATGTAAGCCTTATTCGACCACGTGATCAGCGTTGTCGGTTTAGCTGAGATCGTTAGGGCATAGGTTAGGTAGAGTAGGAATGTCTGTGGGTAGGTTTCGGTCAGAGGTTCGATACCCGTTGAAGGAAGGATAACATTCGATATTAAATCGATTACAATGGTTGATTATCAACGATTAATTGATTAATTTGAGGATTCCGATTAATAGTTTTTCTGATTGATGGATTAACCGGTTAATCGGTGGATTTCAGTTAATCGTTTATTCGATTAATCAATTAATTGATTCCATGTTGATCGATAAATCGTAAAAATATTTACCGAGAATGCACTTATTAATTGACAAGATGTTTAACCGAAAACCATCGATTAATCGTGGAAACGATTGACCGAACCTCTCCAATTGATCGATCGATCATTGACGATTAACCGTTTTAATCAATTAATCGATCAACCGCACAGCCCTACTCGGTACTGGCTGAAGTATGGCCGATTACTGAATGAAATTCATGTCGAAATTGAATATATTATAATCACTTGTGAAAAACTTTCTTTCTACTTCATTGTCGTCAAATTACATCACATGAATTTTCTATAATTCATGTAGAAAATCAATGGTTTTTTAATGATCTTTTTTATTCAAATGAAATGAGATTCAATTTGATGCAAGTAAATAATAATTTTACATTTGGAATGATAGAAATCTCGGAAATACACATACTTATAATTTCAGGTTTCTCAGTTCTTAAATTTCTTCTTTTCTTTCTATTGGTCATACTATTGAACAGCAATGTGTGATTGATGAATTCTGAAACAACAGATTTCTCTCAACAAAGCAAACGAGTGTTTTGGATCACATTTTACAACTCATCTGGCCTAATATCGGCCCAGTAATCGGCCTTTGATGACCAACATCCGAGCATCATCCTGGAATTTCTGGCTATAAGGGCTCTAGTAAAAATGAATCATATAAGAACATACATAAAGCATATAGAAACCATACATGGTCATATATGACCATATATAATTCATACGCAATCCATATTGAATCCGTATATGATCATATATGGCCCATACAGAATCCATATATGACCCTTCGATGCAAGACTTTCCCATACATGTGAAAAAATTCTGTCACATATGAAATATTTTTCATATATGGATTTTATATGGATTATATATGAGTCATACATGGATCACATATGGATTAAATATGGATTGTATATGATTCTATGCATTTTCATATATGAATCATATATGAATTTTATATGTATTATGTATGGATTATGTATGGGTCATATATGTTCGTTTTTTACTAGGGGGGTCGTTCATAAACTACGTTGTCCATAAAGGTGGAGGAAGGGGTAAGATGAAATGCTACGCTGGGCTACATGGAGAACGGGGGGAAGGGTTTGACTCCAAGCTACGTGGTTTTTTATTTATCTTGTACTTGGAAGTAAATTCTACATGAACATCCAGAAAAATGATCCACTTGAATATAAACCGAATAGATCTTTTTCAGATTGGATCAAATAAGATTCCACTTGGTTCAAGTAAATTTCCCTTGGAATGAGAGAAATTCTATTTCGATGGCATAAATCTTTCATTTCAGTTGATGAACATTTTATAAGGGTCATATTTTGAATAAAAATTCTTTTGATTGAAATTAATTTGGTTGAACGTAAGAAACTACGTTCCCGTGAGGAGCGGGTGTGAGGGTTCAGAGAAAAGCCACGGTAGAGTCACGTGGGAGGTCAAAAAGTGGAAAAAATAGGGTTACGTAGTTTACGGACGACCCCTAACTCGGAATCATTTTGCCCCATTACTGGGACATCATTGATTTCATACGTTGCCTCTTATTCGCCGTATATGGATCAGTAATACACCACAAGGAGAAAAAAGGTCTGCTAAGAAGTACCATACTTTATAGTGTCTGAGCATTAGTCTTGTCCAGGTCAAATTATTTGTGTGAAAATACCTCTAAAAGTACCATACTGGCTTGGACTTTCCTCAAGAAGCATATACTACTTTTGTAGATATTTTCATGTAAATAATTTGATCTGGACAAGACTGATGCTCGAACACCATAAAGTATGGTACTTCTTAGCAGACTTTTTTTCTCCGTTCATTATTTGGCTTATTGAAACACCTGTATGGGTGCCTGTAGAATTCACAGGATGTTCTTAATTCGATGAATTGATAGTTAAGAAAACTCCAAATCATTCGTTTCTTGTTGCCCTACAAATACTTTCTAAAAGTTCTATAAACATGAAGAATTTTGCATCAACTACAAAACAGTCGAAATGAATAACAGATTTGAGAGATATATGATCCCAGGTAGGAAATGCCAATATTGACAACTGGCCCATGCTTGGCAAAATACTGGGCTGCCAAGCATCGCGAACCAATATTGGTCCAATATACAACCGTTGTTCATTCTAGAAACCATACCGGGCTTCATAGGAAATGCCAATATGACAATTGATGCAAGCTTGGCAAAATATTGGGCTGTCAAACATGGCGAACCAATATCGGCCCAATATTAAACCATTTGTTATTTGAGAATCTATACCACGTTTCGTAGGGAATTTCATTACAACAAGTGGTTGAAGCTTGGCAAAACATTACACTGTCAAGCATGGTGAACCAATATTGGGCCAATGTGCGACCAATGTTTATTTTAGAACCTATGCCATATCTCCATGTTTGTGATTTTTACAGAGTTGTACCGATATCCCTGCTAAAAATCTTATCGTTTTCTATGGGAAATTTTTAGCAGGAATGGCATGAAAAATGACGTCATTTTTCTCTCCAAGAAGTATGTTTGAAGAATCAGGTTGAAGCATGACAAAAGTTAATATACACAACTTGGGCCAGGTCCGGTTTAATCGTATGAGCCAAGCTCCAAAATACTTATAATACATATATCATGAGACATTGGGCCATGCTTGGCATTGCATTCTGGCCCAATATTGAGTACCAAGCCTGGCACGAGGTTATCATCCCAAGCTTTCACCAAGCTTGGGCCATTTTTTCTCATGGATTCTGGCCCAATCTAAGTCATAATTGGGCCAAGATCGGGCGAGTCCAGCTCCAGCGAACTCTGTACACACTGGAATGTGCTAAAGAGAACATGAAACTCCCACAAACCTTAAGGTCCATGGAGCTCCAGAAAAATGAGCAAAATTTTGCTACGTACTTTTCCAACAATTAACCCTCAGTTACCCCACGGAGGTCTAAAGAGAACAAGAGATTTTAGGAAATCTGATGTTCTGTTTATAGAGATGAAGAGGGACGATTTGAAACCAAAACAGGGATGAAATTCAAGAACCATAGTACATTTTTGATAATAGAAAAAGCTCCATTTAGTTGATTGCAACGCACAACGAGAGATTAACAGAAACATGCAAAAATACGTGAGGCAACTGAGGGTTAAGCATCGAATAAAGATTTTTAATTTGCAGTGATGGAACACATCGCCTAGATTAGACTTTGAATATTTGGTTGAATCTGGAAAAGATTTCTGAAAATTATGCAAAGAATTATAAACATGATAACCTGAAAATGTCAATAATTTCCACAAATTATTTTCTTTCACGTTTAGATATTACTTTGGGGTTTCAATTTACATTCAAAGTCAAACCGTGGCGATATGCTTCATCATTGCATATTAAAAAATTGTATTCATCATCGCTTAGTTGTTGGAAAAGTATGTAGCAAAGTTTTGCCCGTTTTTTTAGAGCTCCATTAAAAATGAATTATAATAGATCAGACTAAAGCTTCGTTGGATCTCAAGTTCAGATTCGTAAAAGGTCTGAGGAAGGTTACAATGCTCGCTTAAGAATAATTTCTGAAGGTTCACTCGAGTTTTACTTATTCAGTATAAGTTTTTTTCAGGCACTGTTTTCACGAGAAAATCAACGGTAGAGAAAATTTCAGGCACAATTATAGTTTCTGCTTAAACATTCTCAACTGAAACACTAGTAGAAATAATTACTATCGCCAACAATATATTGTCGTATTCAGAAAAAATGTATCCTTGATACAAGAAAATTCTTCTGGAACTAAAAATATAATTCTTGAATTGAAGAAATGTATTTTTGGTTCAAGGAAATTTTTCTTGGGTCTGCAAAATATCAGTTGTTCATTAAGAATGTGTATCATTGAAAGTATTCAATAATGCATTTTCTTGGTATCAGTTATTATTTCTCTCAGTGAACTGGAATAAATCTTCGAAGAATCTTCAATAAACCTTCCTTAAAGCCATCTTCAAGAGAACATTCAAATGTTCATCTGAATTTCGTAGAAAGTTTACAAACGTAAAGTTCAACTCCAACGGAGTTTCAAATAGTAGTTAAATGGGGCTAATTTCCATTGAATATGCCGTATGCAGGAGAATTTTCCATCCTAAGTTCAATAAAAAGGGCTTCTGAATCGCAACGTAAAGTTGAGTGTTGTCATGCAGCAGTATGACTTGCTTGCTTCCTTGTCCACTAAATAACCTTTTCTGATTAAATTCTTCGTCAAATTTGTTCGATTGTCGGCTGTGGCTTTCCGCGGTTACCGTTTGACCAGCTTTCAGGAGTTCATAATAAAGTATACTCTTGAACCCACCAGATACACGGGAGAATCGTTTCCAAGTGAATGTCCTGTTTCTGGGTCAATGTACTGGGTTCCCAAGACCTCCCCACAATATTTCACGTTCGGGATTTTCGTAAGAAATAAACTCGTGATTACCCATTACAATTTCTCACGAGAAGTCTCTTTTTGTTCCCGAACAAACAGTGAAGAGAAGGTATGCATGCGTTGACCTAGATTATATTCGACCATCGCATATGGGATCCATCTTTTAAGTTTTGAATTTTTCCCACTTGGTGCAAACGTTTAGAAATAGCTATTTGGATATATAATAGCTATCAAAAACGAGGTCCACTTCGAAATTCGGTATCAAAATAACTCCAAACGGTGTTGGAGTGACACAATACGGTTTCAAAACAACACCATTCAAGGTGGGCTTTTTTTCAATACCGTCAATTTTCTTACAGCGAAGCGTGTATTAGAAAGCGTTAGGAATTTATTTATAAAGTATTTGGAATGAGCATTCAAGCGTATACCGAGTGTGAAGTGGAACATTGAAAATAGTCCGAACGTGTATTTGAAGTCGCCCGTACAGCACAACCACCGATCCTCCACTTAGAACTTCGGTGGAGAATTGGTGAAGAAATGGGAGCCGTGAAAATAAGGGAGAAATAAGAGAGAGTCTCCGTTGAGACTACGGGGAAACGATGGAGAAATGTTCGCCCCCTGTATTTTAGATATAATTCATATCGGTGCATTTACATCACCAAATCTGAATGTATGAATTCACGAATTCAAGTTTCATTGAAAATATCGCTCTCTGAATCTGGAAGAGTGAAAAATCATGCATTCCACTCCACTAAGTCTCAGAACTGAGCCAGTCTCTTAGTTCCCTTAGGAAAAGTTACTCTAGAATTGGAGTAACCGTGAGTTTTCAACCTCAAACCTTAGATTATCACTCTGAAAGAGTAGAAATTTCACTCAAAATTTCGTCAGGCTCACTTCTGGCTGCCTAAAGAGTGAAATCTCACTCCAAGAATTTTAGAGAGTGGGGGCGGACATTTCTCCGTCACCTTCCCGTTGCCTCAACGGAGACTCTCCCTTATTTCCCCGACTCCCATTTCTCCACCAATTCTCCACCTCCAGTCCACCGAAGTCCTAGGTGGAGGATCGGTGGTTGTGCTGTACGAGAGGTGAAGCGTATAAAACAAAACACCATTTTCATAAAATCCGAGTTTTACGCATGGAAAGCGTAATTAAAGAGTGAATAGGAAGGATGTAAAGAGTAATAGAAAAGTCATCTGAAACATTTCTACGCTTCCCTTTCACCAGTATCATAAGATTCATTTATTGTTATAAATTTCGAATATAGTAAATCTTCTCTATGGTGACGCAAAACATCTATCGTTCGAATGTATTTCTTTGATAGAGTGAGGAAGACAACATTCGGCATTATTAAAAGGGTTTATTACTCCGATTCTCTGGATCCAAAGTTTGATTCGAATAGTTTGAAAAAAAATACATGTTTGCTTGAAACTGATTTCCCTGACTGCTAGACACTCTCACGGAGAAAACGAAACATTAGTGAGTATTTTATGAAACACGACTAGCTCGTGTTATGAAAACAAAAGAAGTCTAACACCACTGATTACTGTGTAAACATGAATCAATGGTGTCTCCACAACAGACAATACTGCGGAGACATAACTGATACATTAACCAGCAGTATTTAAATTTTTGTCTCCATAACACGAGCCAGTTGTGTTATGAATTTGTGCAGCAAATTGTTGAAAACGTACAACAACAGTTTGAAGCAATTTGTAGCAACGTTGCGTCGCTAAATGCGCAACAATATGCTGTAAATCTAGAATTTTAGCTTGAGTTGTTATCGTGTTGCTAGGAAGTTGCTCGGTTTCGTGAAACTCTCAATCACATGCGTAGCAAAGTCCCAGCAACTTTGAGTCAACTTAATAAAAAACGTAAGAACAACGGTTGCACAGCAACTTTTGTTGTATGGGTGGTGGTTTGTTTCCTCCGTGCTGTTGTTCTCTATCACATATGCTATGTAAAGAGAGATGAGCACAAATATCGCAGCGATATTACAGTAAGACTGAAATATTGCAGCAATATTACGAACATTTATGAATAATCATATTCTGGAAATTTGAATCGTTTATCAAAACGGAACGAAAATGAAAATTCCCGTATGGAAATATTTCGCTGAAAATTCTGAAAAATTCTGATTTCCCTCGGCAAAAGTCTGAAAAACTCTGGGATTTCAATGGAAAATCTAATATCTTTGGGACATTGTTCTCAGAGTTTTTTCAGAGTTCATCAGAGCTTTTTTATTGGAATCCCAGATAGATGATTATGAATTTATTCTTGATTAAACTCTGAAAAAATTATGACAAATGTTCGAATTTTCTCAGACCCTGGTGGAATTATTTCTCTGAGGATTTTCGAGAATCTGTGAAGAACTCTCAAAATTCGAACATTCTCTGTAAATCTCTGCAAGTCTCAATAAAATTCAGAATAATTCCAAAAATCTCTGAAGAAATTCTGAGAAACTCTCAAAATTGGAATTTCCACCAGGGGAGAGCTATAAAAAATCATGAAATATGAGTAATCGTCAGAATTTTCTCGGATCTTTTTCCGAATTCATCAGAGATTTTTCATCGACATTTTAGATCGATGATTATGAATTTATTCCTGACAAAACTCTGGAAAAAATGTGATAAATCTCTGTTTTCCTAGACAGGTAAGTAAAAATTATCAAAGGCGAGGAATGCTGAGAACTGTTCTTGTAACTTTTGAGTTGAATCTAGCAGACGATTTTTCTCACTCTGTATTAAATTACGTCAAATTTCATTCCTGTTTCGTGGTTTTTTTTATAGCTTTCGGAGGAAACACAAACATTTCTCATACTTTTTTCAGATTTTCAACAGGAATAAGTTCATGATAAACTATCTGAAATTTCAATGAAAAATCTCTGATAAACTCTGAAAAAATTCTGAGAACGATGTCCCCAAAATATTAGTTCATCAAAGTTTTTCAGACTTTATCAGACTTTTGCAGAGGGCAATCAGAATTTTTCAGAACTTTTGCAGAGATTGTCAGAAATTTTTCAGCGAAATATTTCCATACGGGAACTCATAAAATCTGATAGATCATCCGTGTTTATCTCCTCAAATAAGCTCCTTGTAACAAAACACATCGTTTAAAGAATGTACTGCAAAATTTTGGATTTCTAACAGCTGGCTAATCATGGCCTTGATCAGGGTTTTAAATTTTCTGGAATTTAATATATTTTGTTTTTTTTAACCCTTCCCGACACTTGATCCATTTTTGGGACGATGTTTTTTGATGTCCTTAAAGTTTGAATCGTTTATAGAAAGGTCGTTATGAACGATCGTTTTATTTTTCATTTCGGATTAACTCTTCGTAACAGAAAACATTGTTCACAAAATGTATCGCAAGATTTTTGGTCTCTAACAGCTGAATATTGTGTTTTTCGAGCAATAATTCGTTTCAATAAACGATTCAAATTTCAGCAACATGTTTTTTGATGCGTTTGTGACTGTGAAATATGAATTAATCATTTACAGTAGCTTCACTCCTGAGAAAATTCCAGTCAATATATTAAGCAAATGGGAAAAATGGTGCCAATTGAGTTAATTCGCCTCTAAAGTACTGTGGAAGGTCTTAGAACACACACCTCAAATAAAGACTGATGTTGGAAAGGGTTAATAACGGTTTTCACGAAATTGTCACATTTCGTTTCGAAGCTTAGTGCGTTTACCATTTTCTTTCCTCACTTCCCATTTGCTTGAAATTTATACCGTACAGCTAATACCTCGTGAATTGAATGTGCTCGAAATTCCATGAAATTCGTATGATATGGACATAAAGAAGGTACGCTTTCAAAATATTGTCAAATAATGCTGATTCCAAAGAAAAATTGTTCACAATTTTTAAGCAATCCGGATGAAATTTACACGAGACCACTATCGGAACGTAACTGAAATGTGGCTCAAGTTTCATAGCAATCGGATAATGCGCGGTCGCTGAGATGAAAACATTTCTCGGAAAATCATTTAAATTTTCAGAGATTTTTAGCAAAGGATTTCTCAAAATATTCCATAATCTTTCAGAATTTCTATGATTTTTAGAAATATTCAGACGTTCAGGAAAATTTCCATTGAACATCTTTTTCAACGAGAGTTTTTCAGTAACATTCAGAGAGAGAGAGAGAGAGAGAGAGTAAAATTTTGTTTTACCTGGGTGATATAAGCAAATGAACACAATCGTTCGAGCATTGGCTTCAGTCATCATTCCTTTTGCATGTTCCTGGAAATGAAGAATGGTTCACTGTAACGATTTTGTTCTAATTAAGAGTTTTTCAAAAATTTTGTTCATAGGTATTTGATATACACGATTTTTAGTTGAACAAAAACCTTCAATGAACAGTTGTAACTCCCATCCACGATGTTTCATGAGAGTTAATAGTACTTTCGTAACTGAGAAGACCATATCGAATCTGTTTTTACAGCACAGAAATACAAAAAAAGAATTCTCGATGAATTCTTCGAACTCCATTTGAACTCTTCATGAATTCTCTCCGATCTGTTGTGCTGTATAGGTGCTATTTGAAATTTTCAGATCTTAATATCAAATTCAGATCAACAACCAAAAGTTTGGGACGTATTTCGCAAAACTTGAAATATGTGATAACTTTTGAAATCTATTTCACCCCTGGTGTAGGGGAAAGAAGTCTAACTCGGACCCCCTTATGTTTTTTTGAAAACTTCCAACTCAATCAGCATACCCGATGCATCCATAGATGCATCATTCGGTCCTGATCATTTGTCAATAGGTTGAAAAATATCAATTTGTAATTAAGCTCTGTTACAGACAACAATTTGTTTTTAGCATTGCTGCGAAAAATTTTATATCTTCAAAAAACCCGTTAAAACTGTGTTGTTTATTATCCATTCGGATGAAGTGGTAAATATTTTTAGATCAGTGTTCACCACTCTGTCTAAGGATATATCCATTTTAGTAATTGAATTTTGTAAGTTTTGAGATGTTCGATTTAAAACTAAAAGAGATGCCGTGTTCCAACTCGGACAAAACGCAAATGGGTTAATGTAGAGGCACAGTAATCGACAATGCTCTAGCCATTGATATTATCAATTCACGAACATTAAAATTCCCGTTGAACAAATCCTTGAATCGATTCAGACATTCTCTCAAACTCCACCATGTAAAAACGCCACTTGACGAGGCCAGAACTCCATTCTGGCTGATGATGATACGACGTGTGAGATAGCAATGGAATCCAAAAGAAAATTGAAAAAGAGGCATGCAACGGGAAGACAAAAATGTACAGCTATAGAAAATTGATCGGCTCGTACCGCTGTTTCTGTTTTATATCATGAATCATCGGGCTCAGAATAATTTTTCTCCCCATTTCTTTCCTTTTGAATTTCAGTTTTGTCACTATTTCAAAAATAACTTATATTATTTGTTTTACTGAGAAATGTAATCAAAATGTGCGATAAAATTTGATTTTCTTCATCATAAATTGCTTATTTCAAGAATTCTTGGAACCAAAACACACCCACATACTTTCGCAAGTTCGAAATTTGCAATGCAAAGTGAAAAAAATAAGCAGTTCGAGTTGGAACCAATGTTTCCATTCAAACTTTGGGGAATTGAAGAGTCTTTCCAACGGTCAACATTGCAGAGTTTGATGCAATGAATAAAAAGGATGGTCCGACTTAGGTCACCCTCTTCTACGCTGTGTGATTTTTCATTTGTTTCATTCGAAATTATTCACTCTGCATCGTTCATTCGTATCCTTGGGAGGAGATCATCGAAGATTAAAATCCTTCTGTAATCATTTATAAACAAACATATCAAATACATATTTTAACGTATCTTTTTGTAATCTGATAGAAAAGTGGATGATTTTTTGTACTACGAACGTGCATCAAACCATAATTTATGTAAAAGAATCTAGCACTTACAAGAACCGCAAAATGCTCTTGAAATGATTAAATCACATATTTGTATTTGCTATTGCAGAAAAAATGGCTATCGCTGCTTCCGAGAATTACCAACTAAAATGGCACAGTTACGGAGCCCACTTACACAGTTCCGTGGCAACGCTTCTCCACTCGGAATCCTTCGCTGATGTTTTGTTAGCAACATCGTGTGGTCGTCACGTCGCAGCTCACAGATTCGTTTTAGCCGCCTGCTCCTCGTATCTAAGTCATATCTTTCAAACATGTCACTTCGGCGCGAATACGAATGCCCCGATAATAGTAGTGAGTATCGAATTGCACCAAAATTGTATGAAAAATTTACCACATCCTTCATATCTCATCGTATAAATTTCGATTCACAGGTTTTGCCAACTGAAATAGGATACCGTACACTGAAAATCTTAATCCAATACATGTATAGTGGTGAAGCCACGGTAACGAATGATCAATTAGAAGGTGTGTTAAAAGCTGGAGATATATTGCGGGTACGGGGATTGTGGAGATCCAATACAGGCGGCAGCAAGAAAGAAAATATACAATCGAATAATCAAAAAGTAGAGAGAGATAAAAAAGAACAACCGCCCTTGACCGGACAAATCCAAAGAATAAAACTGATCCAACCCACCCCCGAAAAAATAACCAATAGTCAACCAGTCGAAACCAGCCCACAACCACCGCAACAACCCGCAACCGCTCAAACCAATGTACAATCACAGAAAATCGTGGAGAGGAAGAATAGTGTCGAAACGACGGAAGAGCAACCCATCGAACCAGAGCTCAATAGAAAAATTCTGGAAGAGAATAATGAACAAAATAAAAATAAAGAGAATCAGGAAGCCAACGCAAAGAAGAGAAAAAGCGTTAGTAGTGACGCAGAGTCGAACAAATCTAAAAGCGAAAGTGGTGAAAATGTAAGATGTATTCGATTATAGGCAATTGTTTTCTGCAATCAGATATTTTATTGTAGTTCTTTCGATTTACAGACGGAATTAAACTTGGAACTTTTGGTCAAGGATGAACCCATAGATTGGGAGGAGAGTATGGATCCATCGGAATCTTTAACGATAGATCACGAGATTGATATCAAACCTGTACGTAATTAACATATTTGCGATAACTATGAATCCACGTATACCGCATTTTGCATTCAAAAAATGTCTTTTGTTTAGGAAATTGTGCATAGCGCGGATGAAGATGGCGATATGGAGGAAGAAGAATACACACCCCTTACATGCGACATGTGTAGTCAAACTTTCAATAGACCCTCGGACTGGGTGCGTCACATAGAGTTTACGCACGCTGATATGACGGAGAATCGAAGAAAAAAGAGGAAGGTAAGGGAATCGAATATACGAGATTCTCATCGAACCCCACTCGATATTCCCTTATCGATATTCAATTTCAGGGAGACGTGGACGACGATAACAAAGATTTTCCTCCGCTCAAGTGCGATTTATGCGGCAACATGTATCCGACGCCTCAGGAATGGGTACGTCACATACAAACGGAACACACGGAAGAACAATTGGCCTTGATGAATAATTCCGCACCCCCAAAACCAAAAAGAGTTCATAGTCATCAAAAATTATGCAATATATGTCAAAAAGTATTCCCGAGTCACGCTTCGATGGTTATACATCAAAGAACACATACCGGCGAGAGACCATTTTTGTGTTCCTACTGTAAAAAAGGCTTCAATGTGAAAAGTAATTTATTAAGGCACTTAAGGACACTTCACGATAAATTTGTACATCCGAGTCTCTACGGAAGTAACGGAAACAAGAATGCTTAAAACTTCTTTCTAAAGTCATTTCTTTCTCATTACATTGTGTTTCTCGAGTCTCAAAACTTCATAATACGATAGTATTATTTTCACATTCATCGAATCAAATAAATTAATCATCGTTCCATCGTCGTTGCTAGATTTTGTACAAGATCTTTAAAAAAAATTCTATTTCTCACTGCAATTTTATTCCTTGCATGGAAAAAAAGTCAGTTATCGTCCGTTGTATATAAGAGAACACTTGAGATAACGACAATCTGGTGATATGCAGAGAATAATGATTACAGCAGCATGTTCTCGATTTCCCTAAATCTTGGTACAGGAAATTTCGAGTGTACACGACTCGAATTCAACAGAGCTAGGAATCTCATCAGAATAATAGTATTATTTTACAGTTGATAATAATAATATAACTTTTAAAGTTATTATTAAGCCTCCAAAGACTTTTCACCAAAACTTGAATTTCATAATTAACTGCTTAGATATTACTTGTAAAAGAGAAAGCGATTCCGCTATTGTCTTACCAACACGTATTATGATTTGTCAAATTTTCCAATTTCTATTATTATTTCGAACGATAAGGAAAACAAAAAAAAAAGCAATATCAGGGCTTTAGAACCAAAGAGGCTGATTAATATTGCCAAAGTTGATTACCGATTTCTTTTTTATAATTCTTCGAATAATTGCATGATCGAATGATTTAAGACATCAGCGAGTATACTTGCTCAAATACATTTGTTTTTATTCGTTTATCCACTTTTATTATCGCGAGAGAAATTCACGAGGTTTTCAGATTTGGTTAATCGACGATTGAATAATTTCGCTTCTTAAGAAAATTTCTTTTGGCAAGTATGCTTGCGTGTAAAATAATTTATATAATATACATAAATGATATTTACCAATTATATAGTATCAACAAGAGATCCAAATTATGTAAGATTTAATTGTATACTTGTCGGCGTTCCATCGATGGAAGCCATTTTATTCCCTCGGCTCATAAACTAATTATGTATTTTTATATTAAAGTAGCTTGTACACAATGAATGTAAGAAAAATAACAAGCTTAGGATAAGTGAATTTTGAATCATGCTAAGGATATAAGGTTAAGGATAATACACAACACGAAATTTATCAAATTTTTTGAAAATATATTGAGTTTTTCTTTACATATAAAAAAAAAAAAATGCGATATTATCAAAATAATGTCACAGACTAAATGATAAAAGAAAAACAAACAAACAAAATGATATGAATTTCGAAGAAGGAGAAAAGAAAGACACTATTTTATCTTTTTCATCGTAATTGTATCGTTCTGATAGGAATTTCAGTGTCAATTCTATATTGAACTAATACTGTGACAAGCCAAATGACTTTAATGTAAAATTCGAATAATATATTATCCTTGAAGTATTTTCAACTTTACCTCAATCGTACCTCAATATCATTAATTATGATGTATTTTACTTGTAAAACCTTCATTGACATGAGAAGTAAGTTTTAGGCTGGTTTAAGTTTTTATGGATCCCGATATCAAATGGAATAAATATGATGACAATAGACGTCACATTACTTAAATAAGGCGGTATTCATTCCAAAATTGAAACGAATTTGCTTCAATTTTCTTCCTCGTCGTCGATTTTAGGTGCGAGGTAGTACCTGATGTGACCGATATCTCCAATTTTATACTCGCATACTAAAGGCACGTCGTTGGACATCGATAATTGCACTTGCGAGCACAAAGGGCCAGCTTTGATGAAACAGTTGAGGTATCTACAGGCGAATGTCAGTTTTACAGGTTCTTGCATATTGACGATGACGGCTTGTTCTTCGTTGTCCGCGTCCGCGGTTTGTGCCAATTTCACGTTTGCTGCAACAAATAATTTGCTGCTTCAACAGTTCACAGATTTTCAATTTGGAACACAAGTTTGAAATGATTGCAATTCAATTCTCATGACTTCGCATTCTATCCGATGAAAAGGTATAGCAAGATAATCAATCGGGTGAATAGGTATCTACTGCCTCACGAATTGAGTTTGAGATGCACGATACGGGGAGGCAACTATGAAATTATCAAGTCCAGTGAACTTCAAATTGATCTAAAATTCGAACAGATTCGAGAGATATAGAGAGGGAAAGAGAAATGTTGAAAAGCAGCGCCGGCTGGATCGATTTTATTGAAAATCATCGGTGTTGATCTTTTCAAATTAATTTCTCGCAACTGAAAATATCATTGAAAAGATAATACGCGGTACACTGCAAGAATTGGGGTCTCCGACAATTGAGTATTTCGTTATTCGATTACCAATTCGTTTCAATAAATAAAAGATTCAAACTTTAGCAACATACAATTTTCTGCGGATAAATGAGAGTGATGGAACATGAATGAGAATATTTGGAAACCATGTTATTTGTTGAAATTTAGAGGTTAAAATTTTACAATCCCCAATGGTGCACGGTAGTGCGCAATTCCAAGTACGTGAATCATTATTATTCACTTTAAATATGTTTCGATGCGGTACCTTTTGACAAAAATCCATGCAAAATTTGACTCCCCCCCCCCCCCACTTTCCCATGCTCTAGTCCCCTCAATCAGGAATGGTATCATTGTTCTTGGAGTAATAATTCCTCATATGATTCATTTTTAAGTTCATAATACTCAGTTACAATCGAATGAATACGTCGAGCCCGTATAAAAACATGAATTGAAGGGCAAAGCGGGACCAGATTTGGATCATCAGAATTTTCTACACTTTCGAGTGCCTGTCATGCCTGTCATGCCTGCCACCTTTTTTGAAACAAACCATCCGGAAAAAAACTTATTCCAAGTCCATTGATTCCTTCTCAACCAACAGTAAACATAGATCAATTGAAATCTCTTCAAAATCTTTACAAAAAGAAGCTCCCAGAACTTTATAGAAAATACTGCAGACAATGGCAAGAAGATGTACAAATTTTTAACTGCTTTTCGAGATATGAATTAAAGATCTAATTATTTCAATTAAATACTTTTCATATCGAGTTCTTCTAAAAGCGCACATTGCATGCATCATTTTTTCATAAAACAAAAAAAATTCCCAAAACAATTTGATAATTATCTCATAAAAAGTGTTCTGAATATCGATTTTCAAAATTTATAAATTACAATTGATATGCCATAATCTATAAACAAATATAAGTACTTCCCAAGAACTAGAACACTTTGAATATTTGTATCAAGAATTGAAATTACATGAATAATATTCTAACAGAACTCTATTTTGAAATACATGATTTGAATAAACTTGTACTCACAATTTATGTATGGAATTAGAAATGTATACACAGTGTGAATGTAAACAAAATGTTGACCTTTTTGGACAAAGTGAGCATTAAATTGAAGAGATTATTCTGATCAAGCATAAATTCAGTTTAGTATGTGTAATAATTTGATTGTGAAAACATCATGTCCAAAATGTGGAGAGGATCGACCAGGGTTTATACAGTCGAGGTTAGTCAATTGATACATAAATCTTACCATTTCCGTAATCTCCCGAAGCACTGAATTTAATTCCCTCTTTGGTACAAGCGAACGTTATAGCTTCTCCGAACTGACTTAAATCCCTACATATTCTGGAAAATTCTTGGGACGGCATCTTCACTACGCAAGAGTACGTGGTATCCTAAACAATTCATCGTAAATAGAATTTCGATTTGTCAAAATAAAACAAACATATTCGATAAAATCTTACAGGAATACCAAGATGTTCTTGATCCATGTTTATAAGTTTCATTTCATATTCTGCAAGTTTTTCTTTGTTCGGAGATTCGAATATAAAAACAACAGATTCAGGATTATCCCATGCTCTAAGCGTAACGGTATCCTCCGGTCCAGCACAGCGGAAAATCCTTGACATGCTGTAATAATCATTCCAATCAATTCAACAATCGAACTCTTTGTTTGAGAGACGGATATACCGACATAACCTTGATTTTGTACACATGTACTTACCATTGTATATTCATACCCATAGATAAATTTCTATCACACCGATACTTGTCAAACCCATCGCTTCTTAAATTGAGTGAAACTAAAGAAACATGAGCATTGTCCATGGCTTGGACTTGTATGCCAGAATCCGAACATTCGAAAGTAGCTTCGGTTAACAAATCCTTCACCGCATCTAAAACTTTCTTTAAAATAGCGCTCTGTACCAAACGTGCTTCGAACATTTTACTTTGATCGATTAAACAAAATTACAAAACGAATAAATAATTCGAAATCACCGGCGTTGCTGCGTAGTTAACGCTCTTCTTTCTTTGATGATCTTCTCGAATGAAATAATATCTTCACCCGCGCTTTCTTAGTTTTGGCGCTGAATTTGAAAGGAAGTAGAGGGCACTCGTTGAATTCATCGAATTGAACGTAGAGACGGTCATGTCGGTCATTTCCGTGGTATTCGATTCGAATGACATCTCTGCGAGGAGGAATCTTAACGTGTATGAACAAAGACGATATACAAAATAAAAATTTTTATTTCATTTATAATATTTTATGTATATATGTATGTGTATATACATATAAATGAACGTATGCATGTATATACACACACACAATTTCAAATTTAAAATGAGGGTTTACAAGTTCAGTACTGAATTTCATTTGATAAAAACTTAAAATTATAAAAATGTTTCAACTTTGTCCAAGTCGATCATTTGTTTTTCTCCTCTCAAATACATCGAGTTTCGAATATTGAATCACATAATTAGAGATATTTACAAATCGCTCAAGAAATTTCCATAAAATTATTAAAAACCTATATCACCAGCCATATTTTCCAAATCGTTGAACATTTGATCGAGGTGCTGAAACAATGAATTTTATTCATATAGAGCAGGGTTTGAGATTTTCAAAAAAACAACTGTCAGACTACTTACATCGGACGTTTCGTCCTTGGAAGAAATTTGTTCATTAAATTTCTTGGTTGCTTCTTTGTTATATATACTTTTTTCATTTTCATGATCCTTGTCCTCATCGTGCCCCTCATCTTCGTCATCGTCGTCGTCGTCGTTATCGTCCGTATCATCGTCATTCTCATCTTCTTCGTCGTCGTCATCGTCATCGTCGTCATCGTCGTCGTCATCGTCGTCATCATCTTCGTTATACGATATATTCATTTCTTCGTAATCCTCTGGTTCTTCTTTTATCTCTGTCAACATTTCTGTATCATCCACAGCCTCTTCTTCCACACGAGACAATGGTTTAGAAGCGACATTCACATTTTTAGGTGATTTCGATTTCTGTAAATCACAAAGTTATTATAAATCAACATATTTTTACAACAAGATGCACTTTTATGCACAAGAAAGATGTTTATATTCATACATTCGGTTGCTGTTGTTGTAAAGTGTTGGTTACAACGTTACTCGCTAGTAACTCAGAAGTAGGTAACTCTGTAGCGATATTAGCAGAAGTAATAGTTGAAGGAATGGCAGCAGTTTCAGCCTGTTGTTGATCTTGCGAGGATTCATTTTGCGGTTTTTTAGAGCTATCTTCTATACTTTGTTCCCTACTTTCCAAACTCTTCTCATTAGGAATGGTTGTTTGTTCTTTCGTAACAGTTGCGCATTTAACATCGCCCTTGGCTTTCTTTAAATTCGGTTTAGGTTCGCCAGGAAGACACGTGTTACCGCGTTGCCTTCTAAATCTAACGATAATGCTTCGAGTATCCCACATTAGATCATGCGCTTGTTTATAAGCTGATATGGATTCATCTACACTATTATATCTGATAAATGCATATCTGAAAAGATTGAAAATTAATAAAAATTACTGAATCGATGTAAATTCATCATTAACGTACCGAGTATTCTTCATCTTTTGTGCATATCCCACATCCACTCGCGCGGCTGTCGGCAACTTGCTCTTGACTTCATTGACGTTCACAGATTTTGGTAAATTTCCTATATATAAAGTATAAGGATCTATCTCTTCGGGCATAGGATTATCTTCATCTCTCAATGACTTTCTCTCAACTTTGAGTTGTCCAGTTCCAAATTGAATTTTCTCCAATTCTTTTATCGCTTCGTCTATATTGACATTCTCCGCCATTTGAATAAAACAATAACGTGGCCCACTGGGGCTTTGGAAATGTATATTTTGTATTCCAGAATGAAACTTCTTAACTATATCTTTATTGAGATCAGGATCAGGGAATTTAATAATCAGACTTTGAGCTTTTACGGTTTTGTTGTATTCGTTTTCGATCTTCAAAGCTCTTTCCGCGTCATCGCGGTTCCACGGTCGACTGGGGTAACTTTGAGACATCGGTCTTCTTTGCTTATTCTTCTTCATTACAACTTCTTCCTATTTAAATAAATTGAGAATTAGAATCATGAACCGACTAGACTTTTAGATTCAACGAATTTAAACTTACCATTACGATTTTGTCATCTTTATCGGCCGTTTCTTCATTATGTCTATTAGCTACAATCCCTGTTGTCATGGAAGATGTAGGATTGGGAAGAGGAACGGCTATACAACCCATAAGTGTGTCGTTTGTTGCTGTGGAATAAGTACCTCCACGCCATTCTAATCCAAGACTACTGAAATATGCAGCTTGATCGAATGGCGTTTGCGACTGTTCAAACCTTGTCACTCTTCTGTTTTTGCGATGAAAGTTATTTCTCTGAGCATATATATTGTTTCTATTATGAGGAAATCTTTCCCGACGTATATAGTTACCTCTGAGAGGCAGTTCTCTTTGAAATGTATTGGCGGTCATTTCACGAGATTGAGGAGGTAAAGGAGAAGCTTGAGGGGTTATCCATTGCCATGGCGTAGATGCGTGAGGCCATGTTTGAATTTGCGTAACCTGGGAAGGCACTGGTCCAAACACATGAGGGGGAGGTGGAACTCCACTGGAAGGTGGAGGCATAGGAGGTAAAGGTGGTTGTCCTGGTAAGGGCTGGTTAACAGCAGAGTGAGTAGATGCTGCATAATTAGAATATGAGGTTTCATACCCAAAATTCATAGATTCTTGTTTCACTAAAGATCGTTTTATTTCACCATTTTCTTCTGCTACCTAGAAAATATGATATTTATGTCAAAAAAGTTGATTTTTTCCAACAATGCAATGAGTCAAGATAATCGACATTTTGGACAAGAAAACACACCATTCTGTGTACAATATCAACTCTAACCTATAAAAATAAAAATTGTACGCAGCATCGGAATAATGATTTATTTAAAAGATTGAATATACTCACCGAACGCTTCATGCTTTACATCGAATTCACATACACACATTCAATGTTGTTTATTTTTTAAAAGCGTACATATTTTTTGTATTGCAACACCGATACATTGTAGTTTCGAGTAGTATTATTGCGGTGCATTGGGGACTATCATTGGTCGACTGTGCTGCCACTCGGTATGTGTTTTACCGCAATCCCCTCCACCCCCAATTGCGTTCCAAAAAATACACCTGGCTTATCCCAAGTGGGTAAAAACATACACAGAAATACTGAATGACAGAACTGATCGTATTACAGAACGTAGTTAGAAAAAGAGATCCGATTGTCTGACTCTTTCTAACCAACGCAATTCTGTGGTGGAAACGCTTCCTCGAACGCATGCCATCTCTTTGTTTATTCACTAGATAGTGATAAAAAAAGAATTTTTCACTCTACGCTATTCTTCTGGAATCGGCGTGTGTAAGATAATTTAGATTACAATTTATCTTATATTAATGTACTTCATCTCAACACTGAAAGTATAGTACAGTTTTACCGTGCGTGTATTACGGTGCGTAAGGTGTATCGTATTGTGACATGGCTACAAGTAATATAGAAGATATAGAGGTATTGCATTAAAAATATACAACAAAAGCTTTAATCGTCTAATTTTTGTATCATCAGTTGAAAATATTTCAATAATCTTTACAAAAAGATCTTCAATTTTGACCAACAGCATGGTCGCTTTCGAACATCTTTCAACCCCCTCTTTACTTCCTACATCAGTTGAAAGTTGTCTTCAAATGGGCATGACTTTTGTTTCAATTAAAATATACCATTTCTCCTACACACTAACGTAATTATTGTGTTCAAAACAATTGACATTAGTGAGAAAAGCTTTCTAAATTCCATAAATAATAACGATATCGCGTTTGATTTCACGTGAAGCTCTGTATAGGTTATGTGTGAGCTTTCATTGAATCACAGATGGTATTACAATGTATTTGAATCTTAATATTGTAAGAAGCGTTGAGAGGTATTCATTCACACACTTTTTTTCTCCATCCATTTTTCAGGAAGTAGAAAAAAAAGACCAAGAAATTAAATTCGATGAATTTCCACCAGAACTTCTAATAAAACATCCCTTGCAAAATACCTGGACCCTATGGTATTTTGAACTCGATAAAAACAAATCATGGGAGGAAAGCCAACGCGAAATCACCAGTTTCGATACTGCCGAAGACTTCTGGAGGTATTTATCAATGATTCGTATCTTTACAGTTTTGAAAGAGGATAATGAATTCTTGTTTTTTCATACCATAGCTTGTACAATCATATAAAAGCAGCATCCGAACTGAGACAAGGATGCGATTATAGTATGTTCAAACGTGGCATCAGACCCATGTGGGAAGACGATGCCAATAAATGTGGTGGCCGATGGTTAATAAGTTTAGAAAAGAAACAAAGGGTTACAGATTTAGATCATTTTTGGTTGGAAATTCTCCTGTGTATGATCGGGGAGGCCTTCAACGAATTTTCTGATGACGTCTGTGGAGCAGTCGTTAATATTAGAAATAAAGGTGATAAAATTGGCCTTTGGACTTCCAATGCCAGCAGCGAAGATAGTGTCATGGGAATTGGGTGAGTTTATATTTTTGTTCCATCAACTTTGGTACCTCGAATTTGACTAAATCGAAAACGTGGATGAATTGAAAATTTTTGATCCTTTAGTGCTACAATTCACAAAAAACAAACAACAATGAATCGCCCTTAATTTGATTTTAATCCATCACAGTAGTCATCATCATGAAGTAATCGATCTTATGACTGGTTTGATGAAATCCTCCAACCCTGTCTATCATCCGCTAAATGCTTAATTTCTACATATCTACGACAACCCTTTTCCTGTATAATTTGCTTCATATAACTTAATCTAGGTCTCCCTTGCGAGTTTTACCATTCATTTTTCCTTCCAATATTGTTTTCAATGAACTATCATGTCTTGATGTGTATCCTATCAGATTACTTCTTCTTTTCACGACATGTTTCAAAAGGTTTCATTTTTCATTTACTTCGAGTGTTCATTAGCTTCAAGTCTTCTTTGGTCTGTTTTCCCAATTGTCCAAGTTTCGCAACCATATAATGCTGTGCTCCAAACGTAATTCTTCAAGAATTTCTTCCTTACTGCCAAGCTAATATCCTCTGAGCATAGTAACTGTATCTTTTAATGGAAAGCCTGTTCTCCATATGCTATTCTTGCTCTAATATCTCTTTCGCGTTTACCGTTCTCTGTAATTATGCTTCCTAGATATTTAAATTCTTTCACTCGTCGAATTGCCCCTGCATCTACTTTGATTTTCGTTCTTGATGTTTTCGCTGTTGTACAAATCATGAATTTTGTTTTGTCCTTATTTATATTCATACAATAGTTTTCCAGTAATATTGTTTTCATAATGTTGAGAAGTAACATCACAGTAGTAAAGGGTTAAACCTTCTAGGCAATGAGAAGTGAAAATTTTGATATCATGAGAATTTTCTCGCGCATTCAATTTTACATTGTATATTTTATTTCCAGACGCAAACTTAAAGAGAGATTGAGGATCGCATCAAAAATAACAATAGGTTACCAGATTCACAAAGACACCATGGTGAAAACGGGAAGTCAAACAAAAAATACTTACACCGTTTAGATGCTTTGGATGCTTCGTTATGAAATAATTTTCGTATTGCCATGTGGAAAGAAAATTGTTGAGTTTCTCAAGGAAAGATGGTTATCAAACTTATCATTTAAATTATAAATTTGCATTTCATTACTCACTTCAAAGATGAATTAAATTTTTTTTTTTAATATTATCGTCTGCTGTATTTTCTTAACAATATATCATATAGAAAATATTACGAAGAAAGAAGAATGGTGATCGAATTTACCATTTAAATTATAAATTTACATTCTGTTACTTGCTTTGCAGATAAATTCATTTTTTTCTCTTTTAAATACCATGGTTTGCTGTATTTCTTCAACTATATGTCATAGAGACAATAGTATTTGAAGCAGGAATAAGGTAAATGAATTGTTCTTTATACTCTACGTCAATTGGATCTCTTGAACCATTGAATGATATACTCATGAAAATACATCTGTGCATATACATATTTTTCTTTTATAGTCTATGCAGTAGAATAGATTTTCCATGTCATAATCTGAAGCAACGTATCGCGACTTTTTCATTATAATTACTGTAAGAGATTTTTCAGATTTTAATATATTTAAATTTACTTGAGTTGAAAAAATACATATATCTATCTGAATCTATAATTGTTCTTTTCTCTCAAAATACAAGTCAATATACTCAACAATTTATGAATAATCTCCATTATTTGAAACTTGTTCCTCTAAGAGAAAAGAATTTACATTAAGATGTTTTAGATGAAGTCATGAGAATTTTGGGTTATGCACAGTTTGTGAGTTTAGTAAAATAATCATGAATCTTTTGAAAATAATTTGTTATTTGATTTTAATTTCAACAATTGCATCACTGAACTGTAATGATTATTTATCCTATTTACATCAATAATAAGGTATTCATTTCTTCTTTTAAATCTTTTCTCCTGCTTTCTTCTAATGCTTTCAGTAGATTTGTTTTCCAATTCGTTGAAGATTGTAGGGATATACCAATTTTCAATGCCTGTAAAAATAGTTATTTCAAAATACGTAATTCTGTTGTGAGATATACATGCAGTAAATGTAAAAACCTGATCTCACTGTGTAAGTTTGTTCCTTCAAATCATAAGGATGCTTTCTGCATATTTCATCAATTTGTGATTCCGTGACGTTTAAATGTCTTGCTACATTTCTCCAATTACGTCCTATTTTGTCGGACAAAAGAAGAAGTACTTGAAAGAAAAATCAAAAGTATTAGTTATCGAATGTCGTAATATTAAGTTTAATGAAGTAACTTACTAAGGTACAAGATGCTAGATGTTATATATGTATCATATAACCTCTATGTGTCTATCATATACATTGTTCTTTAGAAAATAGAAGTATCATTTTTCCTGATCCGTCAAACAGCATTTTGTAAGTAATCATAATTGCTATAGTAACTTGCAGTTTTATAATGTTGAATTCAGTACATGAAAAATCACTATTCACTTTTTCTCTGTTACATCATTGTGATAACCAATTTTTAGGAGTCAATCGAAACTTTTCAAGAAAATAGATTTGTTTCTATACCGTATAACGAATGTGATGCGTTTGATGAGAGATCGTTCTGATTTTATATGAAAACAGTTTTAAACCAGAACGTTGAAATTATTTGAAACATAAAGTTTTCATTCATCTGTCTATCAAATTATTAACAATTTTTCGAAACTTCAAATGATTTTACAGTGCATATTTTGTCATAAGAGGCAAACACTACAATGAATCAACATTTATATTTTAAACATTTCAAAAGCTTTCGTTTATGAAAGTGAAATTGATATATGTTTAGAAATTTACAAAATTCAATACCTTTCTTTTGGATTTCAGTCTCATTTTGAAGAGTAGGTGACAATGTGTGGGTTTGTACATATGACAAAGAACGAGGAGTCAGTATCATTGGTTCTTCCGATTGTGAAGACTTTCTACTAGTGGATGGAATTTCTGAGAGATGTACTTGATCGGTTGTTGCTTTTCTTACGGTAGCTCCTGTATGGAACCAAAGTGACGAATATACAATAACAACCATTACCGATGGAATTAAACAAAAGACTACAACTTGTTGGATGAGTGTTTGCCAATGAACTTTTTCTTCATTGTTTCTAGATGTAGATTGTGTAGATCGTTCAGAACTTTCGTGAATTTGTCCCTCCGACACTTGACGTGCGCCTAATAAATTTTGCTCAACATGTTCACGGTGAGATTCACTATACGAATGACTGGATGAATTTGTTTTGATAGGCATACATAGCGTTTTGAGTGAAATTTGGTTTTGATCGTGTTGATACTCACCACTCTTATCAGTCAGATACAGATTACTGAGCTTTCTTGGAGACAGAATGTTAATTTGATCATCGAAGCTCATGAATTTTATGTTTAAAATTTTAGATTCTTGAGAAGAATCGTTCAAGTACTTGTTCCATACATATTTGAACGGCTCTATGCCATCTGCACTTAAAACGTCTCTTTTTTCTAATATTCTGATTAACGTATCGAGATCTTTTATATGACTCAATTTGCGTGGAGAATCTATCACTTCAAAATATTTGACTTTTATCTCCTCTAACCTTTCTTCGTTTATACATTGTTTAGCGAGACGTAAAAATTCTTCACGCAATGACTCGTATTGCAACACCATCTCGGTATACTGAATTTGAAACTGTCCCATTTTCACGAGATAATATGTTTTTTAAGGAACTGGGAATCCCCTTCAAAGGTTGATCCTGATAGGGTGTGATTTGGAATTTTGTTGAATATCCAACTTGATACGTAATCATGTATTATTTTGTTGTTCGAATGGTGACCCGCATCTGGTTTGAATCGCGCGATGGACTTTGAATTTCACTCATTGCGAAGAAGAAATTAATTACGATCAGAAAAATGTTGAATTATTTGAAATGTCTTTGGCGATAATGGATTTGATTTTATGGTGTTTGTATTTTGAATAGAAAGTATTGTTGTGAAAATCCACGTCTATGAATATGGAAGAAGAGTAAAGATAGTCTCATATATAACCATAGAAATATTATACGTAGAGGGTGTTTACGGCAAATGATCGGTTCAGGTTTATCCCTAGACAGTGGTACTCAATTACGAAAATTCCTAGAATTGATCGGATCAGTGATCCTGTCCTGTCTTAGGGTAGGGATCCTTTAATGGGTAGGGCACTACATTCCAGAACGTTCATTATCTAGAAAGTGCAAAATCCCGAGTGCCAATATCCAGAATGGGCAAAATCCCGAATGCTCATTATACAGAATGTTCATGGTCCCGAATAAAAAAATATATATTTTAATATAAATCAAATAATTGACCAGTTTAATCGTAAGAAATTAATTGTCCTCACTTACTATGCGTTAACAAATAATTTTTTATTATAAAAGTGGCCAATTATTTGATTTATATTAAAATATATATTTTTTTATTCGGGACCATGAACATTCTGTATAATGAGCATTCGGGATTTTGCCCATTCTGGATATTGGCACTCGGGATTTTGCACTTTCTGGATAATGAACGTTCTGGATTGTAGTGCCCTACCCCTGTAATGAGGGATCGGACAATCAGTCGCCATTAGTGGGATACTTCCGGTTTTTTCTATAGTTTAGTTAAGCATGCATAGTGTATGTTATTTTATTAAAATCATTTTTCTCAAATGTATTTACATGCTTTGTTCGAAGAATGTTTCAGATTCACTTAATTGTAAGTATTATACATGAATAAGCTGACTTTAAATATGTATCTCGAATATTTTCATAAATATCAGTACCTATCCCACTAATGGCGGCCGACCAATCCGTAATCAGCAGTTGATTGTCCGATCCCTCATTAAAGGATCCCTAGTCTTAGGGTGCCCTCCCATGCAATGGAACAGCTTCTGTCGGAATTAGTGGTATTGCGGGGACAGATTAAATTCACTATAAACCAAGTTTAGTTATTTTTATAGGGGGATCGAGAGGGTTCAGGCTGGCCTCCCATGGACCGGAATTCGTTCCGGCGGAATGAAAATTGAGCCAATTTTCTAAATAAATAAGATAAATGTTTCAAAGTGACAAATTATTTCAAATATTATTTTATATTAATGTTCACAAAGCTTGAGAAAATCAAATTTTCATCCAACTGTAATTGTTTACAATTTAAAATAACATTCTTTATTGTAGCGATTCCCGGATATTTTTCAATGTCAAGAACGATTCTTTAATAATGCTCATTTTTCTATTAGGTACAAGTTGAATTATTGGACTAACACATGGATTTTCATGGATTATATAATCTATTTTTGGAAGAAAACGACTGAATTTCTTGAGCACCGTAGAATGCCATTGAACACGTTTACGTTATAGCCAGCAATGCTTGTAAGACAGGACCGATCACTGATCCGATCAATTTTAGAAATTTTCGTAATTGAGTACCACTGTCTAGGGATAAACCTGAACCGATCATTTGCCGTAAACATTGAACTCTAGACATACTGGAATGAGCACTCCCTAGATTAGCGCCGTCAGAGAGAGAAGTCATATTACGCAGTGAATGTACGACAATCATCGCCTTAGGCCGGGTACTCATGCTAGCGATTGTCGCGCGTGACATCTTTAGAAGAAAAAAGAGGGAAGATGTTTTCAACTCGGATCTCTTTTTTCTTCCAATAATGTCACGCGCAACAGTCGCTAGCATAAGTACCCGGGGTTACCCTGCCACTTACTACCTTAGCTAAAAGCATGGATGATTTCCACAATTTTTGTAGCAAAGATAGCAAGTGGCAGGGTCAGGCGATGTCTCTTGTACATTCACTGCTTTTTCTCTCTCTGACAAAGAATTTCTATTGAATATCTGGGGAGTGCTCATTCCAGTATGTATACAGTTCACTGGCCATAAACACCCAGAGAAGGCATGTTACTAGAAATCGCGTGATCGCCATAAAAAGAGAGGGATGCAGAGTGGGTATCATTGTCCTTGTCTTTTTATATCAGCAAGCACAACAATTACCTGGTAAACCATAATTAACCCAAAGTGCAATAGTCTCGAAGTACAGTAGACCCGAAATCAGTAAACCTGAACGGCAGTAATCCCGAAAAAAGTTTAGTCATGTTTTATGTCATTCGCCTCCGGCTAGTAACAAACTATTATTTTTCGGAATTACTGCCGTTCTGGTTTACTGACTTCGGGCCAATTGTGGTTCACCACAATCACCTCTCCCCCAGTGATGCCAGTATTCCCTAGAAAAATCTTCAGATTTTTTGGCATTGGCCATTTCTTTTCAAATTGTAAATATGATTGGCCGGTTGTACAAGAAATAACCAATCATCAGATGCTGAAGATTTTTCTAGGGAATACTGGCAACGCTGCTCTCCCCACTGATCTATAGAGGATGCTTCCGATTGCAAGCGAGGGCTAGCCCCTAGGGCTAGAATACTGGATTCCTATTGGCTGAATCATGGCCCCTGGGGCCAAGAGCTCTCGCAATCGGAAGCATCCAGTATACACTATGCACATAGTATGCATCAATACAACATTTTAAGGATAAAAGTGATCAAATACTCGATTTATATTAAATTCGATCATTTTTTTTTTGCGGGATCATGTGACACTTCGGGATTGGTAAGGTAGCAAGTGCCCGAAAGGCCATCTACCCGAAAGCAGTGAAGTCTGCGGCTATTTGAGGAGGGCTAGGAACTTCTGGTAATTTTCCTCGGATTTACAAATCATTGTCTTTCGGGTAAATGCAATTCGGGCACTTGCTACCTTACCTTCGGGACTATGCTACCGTCGGGATTGTAATCTTTTGGTGTTATGATATTCTACCAGCAATGCCTAAAAAGGTTGGTTCGTTCTACGTGCTTTGAGTTTCTCCAACTTGTACCAAACCAATCTTCTCGTTGTTAAAACTGGAAGTAGCGAATCCGAAATACTTCAAGCGAGTTGGGGTAACTTGGGACATCAGGTAGAGTATCATAATACCGAATGTTCATATTTCCGAATGCCCACAAGACCGAATGTGCATAGCCCCGAATAAAAAAATATGAATTTCAAAATAAATAAAAAAATGGACCATTTCTGTCATAAAAAATTGATCGTTCCCACATGATATGCGTAAACAAATCATTTTTTATGACGGAAGTGGCGGATTGTTGGATTCATTTCAAAATGTATATTTTTTTATTCGGGAATATGAACATTCGGTATTATGATACTCTACCGGGACATCAGTAAACGAACTTAGCTAAAGTCAGAATTCTCAAGGTGCTTCTACGCGACGGGCGTTTGCGGCAGCGATACTTTGATGCGCGTCGCAGAATACCACTGCGCAGATTGTTAATTTGTTCAGTATCCTGCGCAATGGTATTCCGCGGCGCGCATCGAAGTGCCGTTGCCGAAAATACACGTTGTGTAGAAGCACCTTAACGGCATTCACTACCTTCCCAAAAAGTTACTGGATTCCAAAATCGCCCCCCCCCCCCAGTCTCCCCAGAAACGAACAAATAAAATGAAAAATAAAGAGTAGCTGCACTTTCTTTGATATTCTAAGAAGCTGCACCTGCTCATTAAAATCGATTATATTCATTAATCGTTGAGAAGACTGGGGGGAGAGATCTAGTAACTTTGCCGCTGATGAATGCCCTTAAGATGTGAACCTACCGCAAATCTGGATACGCGGGAAGTTGTCATTCATTTCAGAGTGTGGGAATTGCAAACCAATAAATTTTGGGATGAGTAATCAATTTTTTTTCTGCATGGGTGTGAGATGTAATCATCTCGAACGGGGACTATCGTTTAATCTCAGTCAAACTCAGTGAACTGTATACATACTGGAATGAGCACTCCCCAGATATTCAATAGAAATTCTTCGTCAGAGAGAGAAAAAGCAGTGAATGTACAAGAGACATCGCCTGATCCTGCCACTTAATACCTTTACTACAAAAATTGTGGAAATCATCCATGTTTTTAGCTAAGGTAGTAAGTGGCAGGATAAGGCGATGACTGTCGTACATTAGCTAAGTTCGTTTAGTGGTGTCCCAAGTTACCCCAACTTACTCCAAGTATTTTGAATTCGCTATTCCCAGTTATACAAACAAAATGATTGGTTTGGAGCAAGTTGGAGCAACTCGGAGCACGTAGAACGAACGAACCTATTCACTGCGTATATGCCTTCTCTCTCTCTGACGGCGCTAATCTAGGGAGTGCTCATTCCAGTATGCTCATGTTCCAAAACCTTGCCCTCGTACTCTAGAGTATCAGTGTAACTCTTTTCAATTCATCAGGAAAACAGAGAAAACCGATACCCCAGAGTACCAGAGTAAGGTTTTGGAACATGAGCTATGTATAGAGTTCAATGGTCAAACTTCACTTCAGGTAAGTTCGTCTGACTGTTCAATTATACTTCAAGCCCCGTTCTTTGAGATTACTTTGTAGAGGTTGAGAGTGTTTGCGATTTCTATGCGGAGTTGATATTAGAACATATCAGCACATAATCCAACAAAATTTTCATTATAAACAAAACATAAAACAAAAAATCAACTCATCCTTTAAAATTCTTTCTTTTTTTTCTTCTTCCTTTTTTAAAATTTAGAAAGCTATACACCTAATTCCTCAACTAAGTTTTTGGTACAACTTTTGAAACATTCTTTTCCAAAAAAAATAACTCTGATTTCTAAACTTCAATGACAAAGAAAAAATCTTACACAAAATGAGAAAGAAGAATGGACAAAGATATAGTCTAAAAAAGATAAATAAAACGAAAATCTCATTGTTTTTTATGTCAGAGTATCCGCCAACCCTTCTTCTTCTGATTTAATTTGCTGGTTATAAAATATTGCAAATATCCTAGATCTAGCTAACCAACCGATAGTTTTTAAAATCACTTCTAACTCAACACCTCGTTTAAGGAGATACCAGCGACCCCCGCTGATGCAACCCGCCATACAAGCGTACCGACTGAGTAAACATTGTCTCGGCAAGAATACTCTGACTGAGTTCATGAAGAAGTATGAAATTTTCAGAAATCAATCTTCAATCCTCTATCTATCGTTGTGCATCGCTTGAATTTTTAATTTCGGAAAAAAAGTTTTTGTTACCGACTGAGAAAAAAATGTCTTTCGAAATTCAAAATTCGGGCGATGTACAGCAGTAGATTAAGGATTAAAGATTGATTCCTGAAAATTTCATACTCCTTCGTGAATTCAGTTCAGAATATTCTTGCCGAGAAAATGTTTACTCAGTTGGTACGCTTCCATGGCGGGTTGTATCAGCAGGGATCGCTGGTATCCTCTTAAAAGCGGCTGACACCGACACATGCCTAGTCGAATGTGCCGGAAAAACATTCGTATTTATACAACATCTATTTACAAGAAAGGATCAGGTTAGTTCCAGAGCAGGATTTTTTGTTTTCTGGGTAAAAAATTCTGTTTCTGTATTCACGTAAAAATAGGAGAAATGATTGTCATTCACTATCAGCTGCACGTGAATTACCTCAAAAAACAGATTGCTTTTCATTTTCAAAAGTCTTTGTATAGTTCACTGAAGGTAAGTGGAATTATGCATTATTCTAGTAAAATCAGAAGTCACCCAAGTAACACCAATGTGCCTCAAGTATTCTCCGAACGTTCCTAGAATATTTAAACGTCCTGCAAACATCCTCAGAACGTTTGACGAAGATTGTGTAGTTATAGAATAAAAATAATATGATTAGTTTTATATTACCTAGGATGAAGAACGTCCCAGTGAACACTTATGAGAGGGAGAGCTCTTTAAGAGGACTTTTGAAAGAACTCTGTAAATGTTATCATATTGATATCTGAATGGTATCATTTTTCTGAGATCTCAGAAAAAAATCCTCTGAAAGAGTTCGTCTGGATAACATTCTGACAATCTCTCATTTTTCTCAAAAATCGACGCATCTGATAACATGCTGATATCTTTATGTTAACCTTCTGAAAGGTCTATCTGACCTCTTACACATATTTAGGAGATCTTTAAGAGCTCCGCGTGATAACATATTGTTCACTGGGGTGTAATCGTATTTATACATGAAAGTTCTTCGATTACATTGTTGTTTGTACATCAATATATTGTAAGACAACGTGCGTATGTATGGGAAATAATTCGCAATAAGCATAGTTATGGAAAATGATGATTAAATAGTGATAACAAAACATGCACACTTTATAAATTTCTCTCATGGTGTGTACTTGTTACAGTAGTGGAATTCCTCGAAAAGTGCTCCAAACTCAATTGTTGTTTACACCACGAACATCTTGGAGTCTTCCGAAGTAGCTGATCCAAGTGAGCCGGATCACTTTTCAAGCATTTTGATTGGTTGGAAAGTGATCCGGATCATTTGGATCAGTTACTTCGGAAGGCTCCCTTATCACGACTACTTCTCTGCAGATGTCACATTCTGGTTCCATATCGGTATTGAAACAAATTTTACCGGGATCTCGAATGCAGGAGACTCACTCTCCAGATATCCGCTTTTGAACTGAGCATATTTGAATACATCAACATACCTTGACGATGATAACTGGTTATGTATCAACGATTGAAGTTTTATGATATTATTTCTGGCATGCAAATTAATGTCGTAGCGCAAAAGCATAATTATATCAGAAAACTTTTTCATAAATCCTTTCCATATTCGAAACCCGCATACATCCAGCGGCTGAATTTTACCTGTCAGTCCTTTAGGTATGATCATCAATGTGAGTTTTTTGTTACTTGGTACAACTGGTCTTACTGTATTCTCACACTGTCCGTTCCATGAGTCCAACAATAAAACAACAGAATTTCCAACTTTAGGGGAGAATATCTGTTGGAGCTAATCTTGTCGAAGTTCAGAACTCAATTTTCCAGATTTGGACGCTGTAATGTAAACGTTTTCAGGATGAAAGAAATTTTTTTCAATAGTTGATCCAAACTTTCCCGTCGGTTCTTCGTGAACTAAGACCAAAGGTGATAATAACTTCCCGTCCGCAGATATGGTAGGTCCTATAGTGTAACTATGGGTCATAGCAGACGCGGACTGGATGACGGCTTCGACTGTTTTTTCTCCACGAATATTTAATGTTCGGCCACTGTGCAGCTCCAAGTTGAAACTGCTTTGATCGGAATTATATGTATTGTGGGATCCATATTGTACTATTTTTGTCTTAACATTTTTCACAAACATCTCTCATTTCCTTGGTATCTTGACTCTCATCAAGAGGTGCGCGTGTTATGAACTTCGTTATTTTTCGTGACACAATGTTATGTTTTCTTTTGAACTGCCAAACCCACCAGCGCCAGCGTGATGCTTTCAACCAAGACATTTCCAATTGTATTTTGGCTTGTATAGGGCCCATCTTCGAAGATCAATATCATGTACAATTAATTTTGAAGCAATTGAATCCTTGAAACTTTGTGAAATGAATTGCGCTACCCGGTACAACTCATCTTCTCTGTCGCCCCTACTTTCCACTTGTTCTTTCCATTTGTAAAGTTGTCGCTCCGCATTTTTAATAATAAACAAATGCTGTTGAAAACACGCGCTTGCGACACTCCACGGAAAAAAGTGTCCAGAGAATTTTCGATTTGGAAAAATTCAAAGCGACTAAGTTGTTCGTTAATGTTCGAAGAAGTTTTCCTGAAATTTCCAGATCAATCAAGTGAATAATAAAGGAGATATTGAACTTTGTTCACAATGGCGTGTCTCTCTTACCATTACGGCAATGCTATTCAACTGCGAAACACGATGCTACATGCGCGATGGTTCATAATCGTTTTACGGCATTGTCCCTGGGAAGAAAGCCGGATGAGAAACCGGATGAAATCTCCGGGATTCCATCCGGGTGTATCCGGGCGCGTATACGGTTTTTGCGGTAATTCTTTATCTGATTTCACCCAGACCCTATCCGGATTTTGATACTGAATATTTTTCGAAATCTCACGCGAAATTTGGATAGAATTCATTCGTCTCCTTGTTCGGGTTTTATTTGGGATTCCAAAAAATATCTTGTCCCAAACTCCGAATAGGATCCGCATGGAACCGGATAAAGAATCACCGCAAAACCCGTATACGCGCCTGGATACATCCGGATGGAATCCCGGAAATTTCATCCGGGTTTGAGTCGAATTATCATCCGGATTACCATCAGAATTATCATCCGGTTTTTTGACCAGGGGTAAACATTGTCGAATATCTTCCTCATTTTCCACTCGATTGATCTGAATATTTCAGGAAAAATTCATCGAACATCGACGAACAGCTTTGTCGCTCTGAGTGTTTCCAAATGGAAAATTCCTTCGACACTTTTTTCCGTGGAAATTTGAAAACGCGTGTCCTCATTAGGATTCATTCATTGCTGAATATTCATTGGATGGTGAAATCTTTTGACAATTTTAACACACTACTTGTCTTCGGGGATCATTACTGAACCTCTATACCAAATTTCAGGTACGCCCAATGAATTCTCGCTGAGTAATCGCAAAATATAATTTGAATTATATTGATTTTGAAGAAATGAACATTTTCGCTTTTGAATTTTTATCTCGGAAACTATTGATGATAGAAAAAAATTCTTCATGAGAACAATGTGTATTTTGATGAGTTCTGACAGGCTATATTTTTTATTTTTCATTTCGATGAACGTCTTTTTCTCGTTCTCCTGGCCCCCTGGATCAGATCCGAAACGTGTTCGAGCGCTCGGCGAGTTATTACATCCAGGCCTTCAATTATCTATCAAAATATTTATATCAATATCACACAGCCTGAAAAACATGAATGATGTCTACTGCAGTCGAAAACAGTCACCTTCTCCTCCCCCCCCCATATCAGTACCGACCCGTACGTAAATATGTTTACATACATTTTGGTACTCATATAATGTCAACATAATGTTCGCGGAATAGCAATCGTAATGAGGTATTTGTGGAGAGTACAATTATCACGGAATGTTCACATCATGGAGGAAAATGAGGAATTATCCCAAGCAGCAACAGAAGTTCAAAGTACGTACGAAAAAGAATGTACGAATGAGATGCGAAGAGCATATAATGAACGTTCATAGAATATTCCAATGAGATTGTTTTAATTATACTTAGAACGTACATAGTACATCCGAAATGTATAATATCATTCAATCGACATTCGATTGACGTACCGTCGTATATTCGATTACATACGTTCGATGAATATGCATAGCACCTATGAAACGGTCTCATTGGAATGTGCATAGAATATATTTTGAATAATCGAGGAACGTTCATAGTATATTCTAATGCTACTCCGGATTGTATGTTCAATAGGGTGGTCCTTATTTCACTCAAATAACGTGTTTTTTTTTTCATTTTTTGTATACAGCACCCTCTGATTTTGTTATACGTTTGACAAAGGTTCTACGGACGTTGAAATGTCCGCCTCGAAATACGTTCAGAAAACATAGATGGAACGTTCGCTGAAGATTCATCGAAGGTTTGAGGAAGCTCCACAAAAATATCTATACTTACATTAATTTATAATAATTCATGTTCATTAATTAATTCATTTTTCATATAAATTAATCAAAATTAATATAAGTATAGATATTTTTGTAAAGCTTCATCAAACCTTCGATGAACCTTCAGCGAACGTTCCATCTATATTTTCTGAACGTATTTCGAGGTGGACATTTCAACGTCCGTAGAACCTTTGTCAAACGTTTGTGAATCTAAAAGTTACCTCTAATGAACCTTCGGCCCGATCTACACTGTTAAAAATTCCTTGAATTTTAATGCACTCTTAATGTACCAGTGTACACGAAATTTCAACTTGTAGGTACATGAAATGATATTCAAGTATTATTACATTAATTTTCAAATCATGTGGAATTGAATGACAATTCCAAGTATCAGTGTATTAAAAATTAACTTAGACTAAATCGATAGAGATTTGAGAAAATAACATAACCATCAATCATTTTCGAAATTGAGTGAATTAATTGAATAATTATAATCTTTTTGTGATTATAAATTTTGAAATTATTATTCTCAATCGCATTAGGGTACACTCTACGAGTCTTGTCGTTGAGAGTGCTTGAACGACACTGAACCCCAACAGAACCTACAATTTGTGTACGTCCAGGAAACCTCCGAAGGACGTCTGAGAAACGTATTTGGAAGTTTCCTGGACGTACACAAATTGTAGGTTTTCATTTGGGGAAGGGTTCGAAATTTTGCGCGAAATATTTTCGTGAACCACGTGAGAAATAAAAATTTTATGAATACGATAATAAAATACATGCTTGGGATTGAGGATTTTAATTTCATAGTGGTTCTGAAACATTATGGGATCGATGGAAAATTCTTACGATTGAAGGTTATAATTCAGAAAATTTGGCTTCCTGTTTTTCAGAACCAATATGGAATGAGAATTTGTATTCTCCAAAATTTTGTCCCCTCCATCAAGCCCCATCTATATAGAAATCTCACACACATAATAAAGTTCCCGACAAAAGAAATTTGATTGTGTGGTGGGTATGGAGGGGGTGAAAGTTGGCAATTCTTTAATTTTCTGGCATCACTGCTCCACAGTCCTGTTGGATTTACATTGTTATCATGGTTCCCAGCCAACAAAATCAAGGCAACGCTTCTGGCAGTGGTGCTACCATTCACTTATACAGTTAAAAATCTTTTGTACATATATGGCTTCATTTATGTATGGAAATAGGAGCGATTTGGTACACGGAGAAAAAAGATCATGGAATGATCGCTAGGAAAGATAGTAAACTGGTGACAACTACGAATTTCTGTGTACAGTCGCTAACAGAGACGAGTAATGATTCCTATTTTGGTATACTATATTGTATTGTAATATACCAAAATAGGAATCATTACTCGTCTCTGTTAGCGACTGTGCACAGAAATTCGTAGTTGTCACCAGTTTACTATTAGGTGTACAAATAAGTTTCCGCGGTTTGTCAAAAGATGGCCCCACCAGAAGGTTATGGAGAAATTGTCAGATGTAAAACGTAATATCCCAAGTTTAGTCATCTGGCAACACCATAACCTTAAAGTACTAGTGATTCCGTATCAGCATCACGTAATTTTTTTCGTGCAAAAATATCAAGTTTTATTCCGAATAAGCATCATTTGCGGGAACTTTTGATTTACTTCTTTAATGTGAAAAAATCTGCAGCTGAGGCGCATCGATTGCTTCTAGAAGCATATGGTGAAGCTGCTTTAAGTGAGAGAAGTTGTTAGGAATGGTTTCAAAAGTTTAAGAACGGTGAGTTTGACGTTAAAGACAAAGAACGCAGTGGAAGGCCGAAAGTGTACGAAGACATGGAATTAGAAGTACTATTGGAGGAAGATTCGTCCCAAACGCAAAAAGAACTTGCACTTACTCTACAAGTGACTCAACAAGCAATTTCACATCGTTTAAAATCGTTAGGAATGATTCAAAAACAAGGAAATTGGGTTCCATATGAACTAAAGCCGAGAGACGTTGAACGCCGATTATGCATGAGTGAAATGCTGCTTGCCAGGAATAAAAAAAGAGTTTTTGCATCGTATAGTCACTGGTGACGAAAAATGGATTCACTACGATAATCCAAAGAAGAGAAAGTCATGGGTTAAGCCCGGCGAACCATCAACATCAACAGCTAAGCCGAATATTCATGGAAAAAAACTCATGCTGTGTATTTGGTGGGATCAGCTTGGTGTCGTGTATTATGAATTGCTGAAACCAAGCGAAACCATTACTGGAGCTCTCTACCGAACACAATTGATGAGATTGAGTCGGGCACTTAAGGAAAAACGCGCCCATTACTACTCCAGACACGACAAAATTATTCTTTTACACGATAATGCTCGTCCACATGTTGCGGCGCCGGTAAAAACATACTTGGAAACACTCAACTGGGAAGTTTTACCCCACCCGCCGTATTCACCAGACTTAGCCCCTTCTGATTATCACCTGTTCCGGTCGATGGCACATGGTCTGTCTGAGCAGCGCTTCACATCATATGAAGACACCAAAAATTGGCTAGATTTGTGGATAGCGTCAAAAGATGAAGAGTTTTTTCGACGGGGTATCCGAATGTTGCCAGAAAGATGGGGAAAAGTAGTGGCAAATGATGGAAAATACTTTGAATGAAACGTAATGTACTTTTCCTTTACAATAAATTCCTAATTTTTTATAAAAAACCGCGGAAACTTATTTCTACACCTAATATCTTTCCTAGCGATCATTCCATGATCTTTTTTCTCCGTGTAGTATTTTTACTAGGAGCACTACTTGGTAGCGCTTCCTGATAATACTGGTAGCGCTGAGGTAGTGCTACGTTATGAATTGAATCATATGCAGTCTCACGGTAATGGAAAAGCTACTACGTTGCTACCACTAGCACTGCTAGTAGCGGAAACGTGAATTTGGAAGCACTTTGCTGGCTGGGTTACCATGGCAACACGCCTGCCGTTTACTTCAGTAGCAATGTACACATAACATTGGTCCCAATAATGTGAATTTTACTCCAATTGCATGCACTTCAGCAGTTATGTCAAATTAACAACAACCAATGCAAAATCCACACGTCATTTTTTTCCGTGTAGAAACCCACAAAATTTTAAATTTCATTAACTTTCCCATGAATTCCAATATTATTGAAATTACCAAAAATCCTGATAAAAATGCATTGTTTCAATGAAATAGAAGAAATTTATCAAATAATTGAATATTCAGATATGTAACCATTCATTTATTTCGAATAAATTCAAATATTGCGATGATTCAACTGAAACTCATTAATGAATAAAATCCATATATTCTACAATTCAGTGCCGGATTTACCCATGGTGGGGCCCCTAGGCGGAATTTCGTGGCGGGCCCATGTAAGGCGACCGATTTCCAAACATTGAGGTTCTCTGAAATAAGAACAGCGTAACTTTCTTAATCAATTCCATAGAAATCAAGTGATGTGGAATGAAATTCCGAAAAATGAAAAAACGTACTGATATTAAAAAAGTATTGAAATTCAATTCTTCTCAATACTATTTTCACTATAAGTACTAGAGCTGATACTATTTTTTTCATCAGAAGTGTTATTTTTCTTTATAAAAGAAATAATATTGATCAAGCCAATTCAAATACTCATTGCAAAAGTAACACGCCCAGAGAACGTTACCCTGATGAGAAAATTTCACTGAAAATCTCTGAACATTTCACGGATTTTTCATAGAAGAGTTTTTAAGAGGATTTCAGAGGTATTCATAGTTTTTCAAACAAATCTAGAGTTCTTCACATTGAGAGAACGCCAGGTTTGGGTTGTTGGTAGCTACAGAAAGAATCACTGACTTCATATCAAACATAGTATTTTCTGAGTGTATTCAGAAGTATTATATTCCAATACTTTTAAATACATTTTGTTTACTGGAAAGTGTTGGATTCCTTTGATTTTCGAAACTGTTTCCGCAGTAAGTATGTGAGTAACATTATTTTTTTCATGAGGGTTAAGAAATTGAAATTCCGATTTCTGCAAAACCTGATCGATGAGTGGGGGCCCCTAGGCAGCGCCTAGTTCGCCTCTATGGTAAATTCGGCCCTGCTACAATTGAATTGGATATTCCCGATACAAATCCATTACCGATTCAATTCCAAAAATTTCCCCTTCAGTTCAAATGAATCGAGGTTAAAGGAACTTCCGATGAAAACCGTTTGCCTCATGAGATAACAAACATTAAAAGACCCAACCAGATATTTCTCATACAAACCGGTAGATCGCGTTGAGTCCTATTAATTCCAATACAACACATATTTTTCAATGGGTAAATCCTCGATTCAATCCTATAGATAAAAACTTCCAATTGAGTCCTATTAATTTTGAATCGATACTTGAGACTTTCCGATTGACCCTATTCATTCCGATTAATTTTGAATCGGTTTCTATCGGATCCTACAGGATTTTTTTAACCAGGGCTGTTACTTTCCACGTCGACTCACAGCGAGGTTCGAAATGGCAGACTCGAGAGTAGTTTGTGACATTATTTGTCATAATAGATGTTGACGTCAGAAGGCGTAGTTTTTAACGTAGATATAGTTTCACGTGGGGAAGATTTTCAAAAGTAGGTATCTCAAATGTTGCACATTTGTTTGTGAATTCCAAAAGAAGACATTCGATCGACGGTTACAACAAGACGACAAAGAAATTCGTAACCAAGGATGGGAAAGTAATTTACTCCCTGTAATCTACACGGTACTTTACATATAAATCACAAATAAAATACCTTGTAAATCGTGTAATTTACTGTAATACACGTATTCTGCACGTGTATTTAACATGTAAATTACTGTCGAAAACATTTCGTGACACGTAGATTCCATCCCTGTTCGTACCCAAGTAACGAGACTAATTTACGGGGGCTGAAGAACGAATCAAAGAAAAACTCCATGAAAATGATGACTCCAACGAGAAAAACCGAATCGAACAACATCGAGCGTTTCTAGGATTCGTGATGGAATAAATTCGATGTATCTCCTTGATCTTTGAATTTGTTTGACAATTTCATTATCACCTGGAGTAATTTCTATTTTTTTTTCTACGCGATTAAAACATAGGAGCGAAACGTGACGATTGGTCGTAAAGTTTCGTCCGATCAGATTCGACCAATGAGAACCCTTGCACCGCTTCGTCATACATTACCAACGAATTCCAGTAATTGGTTACCGCTAGTGGATACACAGAAAGCGTAAAAGGCGATGAGAGGCATCGTCAGCCAGTCTGGCCAAGTCTGTCGTACGGTCAAATAGTTAAGGTACTGAGTGCGCGAGTATGGCAGATTGATGATCACAGAACTGTGCGCGTGCTACTTGTGATGCTTTCATGTTAACCATAGAAGAACAATCGACAATAATCTGTATCCAGGATCATATTCCAAGGACGGACGTTGAATAAAATTCGGTAATTCATTCATATTTCTTTCCACAACACAGTCCTACTTCTCGCCGTTATACCTGTGTTCTTCACAGATGCACACCAAGTTTCTCTTTCTCTATTTGTCTTTTTGTCACGACACATTTTGTCGGTCTCGTTCATTTATTGATCGGGGGCTCGGGTTTTTAAGAATCAATCATACGGGGGTTCAAAATCACAAGTGTTGAGTGAAAATATTCGATTTGTGGTAAGCAGAAGTCGTGGATAGAGGTAAGTTTCTATCGTACGTACAGATTCTGTCCTCTGTCGGTTGCCGGAAGGAAATTCGCACACCCAGCCGGCTTACGAGCGGTTCAAGGATAATACAAAGGCATGTTTTATTTCGAAATTTGATAGAGATTATCGATATCTTATTGTATCGCATCGTTGAGTTATCGTACCACGCGGTAATCGAATCTGATGAAACTTTTATTATCTTCGTATCTCCATTCATAGGATCACACCACCTGTCTCTATCCTTGTCTTTCTAACTTTCTCATTCGCGCACGTTATCCGTATCGATGTTGGAAGGGTTTAATATGTATATATATATATACATATAAACACGTTTCTTTTTCTTGTATCTTCCTTTCGAGAATATATACAAGCATATCTTGTGTGATTTTTCTTTGATTTGGATATTTTACAAATAATATTCACACACGATCTTTCTTTCTAATGCCTACACGCTTAAGATGGTGTCGTAATTCTTACCAAGTGTTTGCAATTTCACTTGAACCCTTGTTCAATGAGGATGTGATATCCATGCTTGGTATGCATTAGTCATCCCACGACAAGTATCATTTGATTGACGGTACTTATCGAGTGACCAATCCTAACCTATATTTACTAACTAAACGAACCTTTCAAGAATGACAAAAAAAACGCATATATTTACACGTTGATTGGACCTGGAGACATTTATTCGCTAGTTACACAGATATCATCAATTTGTCGTGTGTAGATGACGTGCATCCGTCGCGCAAGTTGCGTGAGGTATTTTTATGTGACACACATGTCACGATTAAACGTATTCAACCACAAATACATCAACGTAGCAACCGGTAAAATGAAACAACAAACGTTACAAACGCTTTTCTACACCATCCTGGTGGTCATATGCTACGGTTTTCCTATCTTTTCTCTTTTCGTCCCTCCTCAAGATTCCTTTTGGATTTTGTTTCTCATCATATTTGAATTCCATGTGCATTGCTGTAGAAAAACTGCACCTGTTTATTCAATTATATGTATATAATATATAACACAAACTTAAAATCTACGTATGTTGTGTTAGGTTAGGAGCAACAGCACATGCGTTTTCTTCTACACCCGCATGTTATCTGTATAATTTCGAGCACTCATTTTTAGTCAACATTGAAATAATCTCAATCTCTCATTGAGGATTATATAACTCTCATTGAAGTTCATGCTGAATTGAAAATGATTACATGCACATATCATAAAAACATTCATATTTGTTGCGATGAAGTCGTAAAAGATTCAAATTCGATCACTGAAAATGAACGGAAAAATATATTGGATTTGAATAAAAAACAGGAAACATCAGTGTCATTGGATATTCGGACTGGGATTTACAATCGGAGGTAAAAAAAGTGAATTCACAATTAATCCACATTTCCAGAAAGATAAACAACGCATGAGTTGTCGATGTCTTTCCGTATCGTTCAAAGATATAATCTCGATAAGTATATTAAATAATTTTCTTATCAGACGAAAAATCCTATTGAAGAGAACACGGAATTTCGGAATCACTAGATCTTCCCATTCAATTTTCTCAGAAATAAACAGAGTGAATCGATTTGAATGAGTTGATGATCAAATGAAAGTGAAGTTTCTAAAATCAAACCTAAACTCTGGAAGGAAATGAAGGAAATCCCATGATTTTATGAAATTAAATTTGGAAAGTACACTTTGAACGGTATTCAACTGAGATGGATTATGGCATTCACGGAACGAATGGATCATTAAACTCTTTACAAAATCGTTTCAGGAAATCCAGCGGTCGCTTAGAAGAAGCAACAATGTTATAATGATTGGGGCGATAATCAAATGATACTCCAAGATCAAGAGCAATGTCAATGGGAGACAAAATTAAATGAGAACGAAACGGAATCTCATTGCATGGTGAATTGAGATGTTGAAGGTCATACGGGATACAAAAATCTTCATTCGAAATGATTTTACCAAGTATTTGAAGAGGATATTTAAAGAGTACGCATGATCATTCAATTGAATCTCGAAATAATTCTAAAGGTATGCCCGTTATGAAAGTAAAAATGAAAACATAGATATTTGAAGCCAACACCTAGTTTGCTCAAAAGAAGTTATAATGCCTTCACATCTGAATTTATTACTCCCTAAATTTGAATACATAATTGAAATCTCGCTGTTTCTTCAATTGATCGCCGAAATTTCATCAGTAGATAGTCACTGATTGCGCAGTTAAAAGTACGTCTCGCTGATTGAATCAGTGACCTTTCATTGTCAAAATCAGCTGATATTCGCCAATTCTGCAGTCAATGTGCACTATTTTTCAATGGCCAACTTTCCCCTGCAATCGATCAGATTTCATTATTTCGAATTGAGAGAATGTACAAATAAGTCGCACCACAAGGCAATCATTCTAGGCTTTCCCATAATTCAAACGATCTTTAAAAACTGATTTCAACTGAGCCTGGTACAAGTTTTCTATCATTTTCTATACGAAATTTTAAGAGGATACCAGAGTTATCATCGGAGCACGTTTTCTCGCACTAAAATACTCGAAACTGGATTCATAAACAATATCTGAAAACTTTCTGATCAACTGACCAATAAATACGAATTTGAAATCCGCAGTGATGAAGGACATTGCTGAAATTGAGCTCCGAATATGCGATTGGAACTGCAAATGATTCCCAAAAATCGTGCAAACGATTATAAACATATTGACCCATGTGTGTATGGACCAAGCCTGGCACAAGACCTGCCGAGACTTGTCTTGAACAATTTACCAAACTTGGCCCAGGCTTGAGAATTATAAGATCAGGACAAGCTCGAGCCAGTGGTTTTGCCAGGCCCGGTCCAATTCATTTACCAAGCATCAACCAATGCTTCTCTGATCGCAAATGTGGATGAAAAAAGTAATTGATTCATATTTCAGTTCATGACTTTCTCCCTCAGAATACCGTACATGAATTATCTTAAAACGATAGAAAAAATGTGACCAGACTGGGACAAGCTTGTATGATCATTGGAAAATTTGCATTCTTTGATATTTCAATCAATTTTGATTCTGTTGTTGAATTATGCTCAAATTAAACTAATAACATTTTACTAAAATAACATAAAGTATCCTATTACTATTGAGTGAAGTTCTATCTTTACTTAGGTCAATAAAATCTTGCTTGATGTGCAAAACTAGTGTGTAGGATTAATTATAGCAGAAAGATCGGGCCAGCCCTGGTCCGATGGTTATCCACAAGTCTTCAGTCATTGTCAATTCAAAATTCGGCCAATATTTATAAACATTGTGCCACTCATGTGGGCAATATTGGCACAATTGTTCTCAACGAATGCTCGATTTTTACACTTGTGCCAAGCTTGTACCAAATGTAGGGACCATTTCAAAAATGTTAACAAATGTACCATGACTGACTATCCATTGGGAACAACGGGACAATCATGGAACAATATTGGGCCAATTGTTCTTGAGGGAGGTTTGTTTCTGACACATGTGCCAACCTTGGGACAAGCTTGGGGATTTTTCAGTCTTGGCAATACCTGCATGGGGTTACTATCCCAAACAGACATAAAGATATCTTTTAATTAACAGATTAAGAAATCTAAAAGGGTTCTCCAAGATTTCTCAAAGATTTCTTGGAAAATTCATGAAAATGTTTTGGAAGAAGCTTGAATTTATTTACAAAAAATATTCCAACTTCTTTTTATCGCTCCCGCAATCATATGAAGTTGACCTGGAGGTTGCGGGAATCGAACCCACGCATCTTACGATGTACTTACGCTTCAGTGACCTGAGCTATACAGACAGTTTGGTTTTGATGCCTTCAATTGTCAATATCACATAGCGAAATAGTGTCAGTGGTGTACATCTGCAGAGTAAAAGTATCTTTTGAAAAAACTGTTATTATATAAACAAATGTCAGATAAGTTGACCGTGGATACCACAGATTCTTCTTAAATTATTTCTATCTCATCTTTATTGAAGAATAACTTGTTAATAAGTATAAATGAGAATTTTTTTTAATTTACTTGAGGGCTGTACATAAAATTGAGCGTAAAAAGTTCCGTAATTTGTGAAATATTTGTGTCTTGGAGATTCGTTAATTCCAGCGCGGGTATCAAAAGGTTACAAAATCGTTATTTTTGCAGAATTAAAAATTTCTTGGCATGTATATAGATTTTTCAAACTTTTGATTTGTGAACGAATTTATCACATCTGTAATTCGATTATAATGAAAGGCACATTCCAAGTGTAATTCGTGTTGATTCATATGATCAGGTATTCATAACCTAAACCTGCTGGCAATCTACACTGTTATAAATTTCTGATCAAATTTTCAATCACAAGTAATGGAAGCAATTTCCACTTCACGTAAATGAAAAATAATGTACAGTAGTATTGAAAATCCAATAACCAGTTCTTTAAATTTCATGCAAATGTTCATGGTTGTTGAGAGAAATCATGATTCAAAATTCAATAACAAGTTCTTTGAATTTCATGCACATGTTCATGATTGTTGAAAAAAACAAATCACCTTCACAAGATTTGAACGCGGGGCGTCCAAACCGGATGTCAAAGCCCTATCACTCGAGCCATCGCCACTTATGTGGACGGGAGCGTTTTTCTGTCTATATGACCTTGCGCTCATTCTTCCAACTTGGAACACTAAACAAATCGTGTGATTGAACTAGTACATAGTTGAAGTGGATACGTGGATGACTTCGTTGAAGCGATAGTAAACAGGGTGAACCAAGTGGGAACGATTGTATTTCAAGGGCGTATTGTGCAGCCATAATGCAAGAATTTCCCGTTTTTTGAAGATTAGTTTTTGAGATATGGGCATTTTTAGATTTTTTTTCAAATCAAAACCAACTTGGATCACTTTTGTTATTTTCAGTTGAATACCATTACAGCCATGATTTGATTATAATTATAATGATATTATTATGTTATTATAATGGATTAAATTTTTCCAAGTTTTTTCAATCACTCGTACATTAATTTCAATTTTCATGCACAATAACTTGAAAATTCAATAACATGTATTTGGATTCCTATTTCAGTTCACAAATATCGAACTTTCATTCACGTATGCACATGAAAAGTACATAAAATTTCAAGAAATTTTCAACAGTGTATATTCTTAAACATATGTTGTTGAAGTCTTCCAAGAAGATATCTTTCAAACGCTTCTGAAAGATATCTTTAAGATATTTTGCATGGTCGTTTTGGAGATGTCTTGAATCAAGACATCTTTCAGAAATCTCTTACAAGATGTCTTTTCAACACTTCTGAGAGACATCTTTGGGAAGTCTTCAAGAACTTTCTTCAAGATCTCTTAATTGAGTATTCTTTTTCATATCTCCAAGAGCTGCGTGCTGTGTGGGATTTTGCTAGGACATACGGGACAGACTTGCGTATATGATATCATTTAGTCAAACACTTTCTAAACAATACTACACGGAGAGAAAAGAATAGTTATATTCTCAATGTAGCATGGGAATGATTACTATGTTACATGGTGACGAAAATTTTTAGATGGTGCGAGTCACTTGACATAGTGATGCTCCCGATTTTATGTGGTAACATTAGCCCTGTTAACATAGTAATGATTACCATGTTACATTGGAGACAGTACTATGCAACTAAACATGAATCCAATGCTATAAGGTAATATTGACCATGATTTTTCCATTGATCATAACCTAAATTGAACTATTGACATGTATATACACACAAGGCTTTTCAGTGAATGAGGTTATAAATAAATAAATTAGGTTATGAAATGGTTAATAGGAAGTAAAGGGAGCACACAGTGAGAAACAAATTATATCAGTCTTCTAAATAATAACTGTGTTTTTACTTGATTATTAATAGTGGACTGACTACCGTAATAATACGTATAATATGTGTATGTTTATACACGGCGTGTCGATATTGCCCACAGCGTGCATATTTTCATCAACTGGAATTACAGCTATTGTAACATGGTAATCAGTACCATTTTACATTGCTTTGAGTTCTATTTGTCTGATTTCCATGTAGTATAGTAATCATTACTAGAAAAATGGCGAAGGGGTCTATTCTCACATAGTAAAATTTACGATTTTCAATAAAATAAGAACGAATACTATGTTAGCATGGTAAATATTACTATACATTTCTCTCCGTGTATATTTGATAGTACCTAATAGGAGAATTCTTCCATATTATACTATCAAATATACAGTGCAACTTCTCAATAAGAACGCCTACTCTCTTTCTTTAACTTGCGGCAAACACCATTTGTGTGTGAAAGAAGGGAATACATTCTCTTATTGAGAGGTCGCACTGTAGTAATTCTTTGGAAGTGTCTGACTAAATGATATCATGCAGGAATATCTGTCCCGTAGGTGCTAGGAAAATAGTGATTTATGATATAATTTTTCTCTCCGTGTAGTAAATTGACATGAGATCCACACTGTAATCGTAACCTTACTTTTTACATCATTTTTTGTCCCTGTATTTATCCATAAATACATAATTATTCGCTTTCTCAGTATTTGATTCAAACCTGCTGTATCGTCATTTCTCATCACTGAATTCTAAATTTTATTTTCAAATCAGCATCAATTGAAAAAGAAAATACGCTTCTAGATAATAGTGAGGCTATGTTCACTGCTGATTAGAATATTTGATTGAAAGAGGACGAATTATAAATAAAAGAGAAGAAGAACGTACACGTTTACTTTGGTCTTTCACGTCCTACCTCCTTTATAACATTTTCAAATTCTGCACAATGGATATAAATTTCATGTTCAATGTGAAATTGACATACATTGCAACCACATAGAATGTACGAGATTGGAAAATGTTATAAAGGCTCCATTCCAAGATGTCGCCAGATTGTTTTCGTATACTTTATCATCTATTTCAATCGTACTAGTGCCAGGAAGATTCATAGAACATCTTCAGAACTTTTAAGAAACTTCTTAGCATTTTTAACCTGTTATGCTGCTTGGGTTGTAATCTCATCAATAACATCTCAATTCAAAATAGAATTAGATGCAGAATATTTGCAATTAAGGTATGATTGAAATGACTGAATGACTGAAATGAAATGACAGTTTAAATTTCTTTATCCACCGATTGAGTAACTTTAGGGTACTGGTTGAAAAATCTCAACGCTTTGCATGCTCCACGCGACCTACTTTTCCCGATAGGAACCAATAAATGAGTCAAGATTAGTACTCAGGCATCGAGAATCGTTGATCTTGCAATTCACACAGTTGGTTGCATAATTGAGGAACTATGATTATCACTGTTTCTTTTTTTCTCACAAGATGAACAAACTGAAATTAATTATTTCAGAATTATATCTGCGGAATAATATAATCAATAAAAAAGTGACGATAATTATAAAACACTAGCGGACAGAAATATTTTCATACGTTCGTAAACATTGCAGCTCACGAAGGTTACAAAAAATGAATTCAGTCGTTCTTATATTCGTTTAACATTACGAAACTGATATTTCATGGATGCATTGATGATTCATAACCGATCATTTGTCGAAATTTTTGGTATTTTGATATTTGACTTCAGTAGCTTTCAATTGAAATTCTTGCATGTTTATTCAAAACAAGCAATAATATCTTTTCATGGAAACAGTTCAGTATTTGTAATTTGTAAATGTGAATTCATTTTTGAATATTAGTATAGATTTTTTTTCAATTTACACTCTGTTTTGACAAAGTTTTGTCGTTAATAATATGTTACACAGTTGAAAATTTGGTGTAAATGTGTTGAAAAATCCGTGTATCATGAATTTTCTGTTAAATATTCAACACAAACACGTGTAACTTCTACAGGCAGTCCTTGCGTAATCAGGTCTCAACTGATTTACAATGTGAAATCATTCAAACAAGTGAAAAAAAGTGTCAAAATGACACAAATTTTATTCAAATCAAGATTGAACATAAAAATTGTGTTATTCTCAACTACCAAGAGGAAATCGTCAGTGGTGGGAGCTATTTTTTTTATGAAACTTCCATGTACGTGTAACTTTAGTAGTCGTCGGAAGAACTATCCATTCATTTTGGTTTGAACTTTCATTCTAATGGGAATTCGTTTTCTAGATATGTAAATTTGAAAATAGAGTGCGAGTTGATATACGCAAAGAAAGTACACTTGACCAAAGGCAGGGGCCTTCAACTCTATAGGATGACCCCAAGCCACATTTTAATTACGGACAAGTATTCCATCAAGGTGGCGCTTCGATCGTATTTAATCGAGGTAACCTCAAAATTATGCTGACCAATTTTGATTTTGAAATATCAATAATATTTCAACAATAAAGTGTGAACAACAATTCTAAAAACAAATTATATGTTTTAATATATAATATGGTTTTAGAATTTTGTCATTTTCACACTTTATTGTTGAAATATTATTGATGTTTCAAAATCAGAATAATTTTGAGGTTACCCTGCTACACGAGGCCACCATATTGATTTTTAGTTCACATCAAAGTACTCGGCTTAGAGGGCGCAGAAATCATTGCAAATTTATTTTACTTTTATAACGTTGAGTTGTACCCCCCTGACCAAAGGACCGGCAGTGGCTTGAGTGATACAGCTTCAACATTCGGTCCCGACGATCCATGTTCAATGCTCAGTGAAGTACTGTTTTTTTCAATTTATTCTCATGCATTGTTTCAACACGAAAAAAGTGTGATTTTCACATTTGATTGATGTAAAAAAATCCATAAATTACACTTGTGAACTGTTGATTCACTACTTATTTTGGATTTCATTTGACAGTACTTATGCGTTGAATTTACACGATTTGAAATTCCAATCAAAATGTTATCAACATCCTTTTGTGTCATATTATTTACATCAAGCTTGAGTTACTAGCTAACAGAAACACATTATGTGATATCGACACAAAAATATGTGTGGACCGTTTAGGACATGTGAAATGTGTTGAATTTAACATAAAATTTCCAACTGTGTACTTTGCGGGGAGTGTTGAAGAGAATCTGAGATATCAATCATTCTTGAAATCGTTTCATTTGACATGATTCATTGATCGGACATGGGATTTATTTTTTGAAATAGAATAATAATGTTGCTGCCTACTACCTTGCTAAGGAGTAGTGATTTCATAATGAAAAAGGTGGCGTCCCTTCCCATGCGGCCTTTGGAGACCATCACAGTTTCACCGCACGTTCATGTGCAAAAATAAGGACTACATTGAAGCCAATGACTACGCAACACTACACGGAGAAAAATGTAAGTAATCTTTGATAGTAAACTCCAGCATATTTCTTGATATCTGAGAGTATTTCTTAAATTTGTCATAAAGAAGGAACGGTTCTCATTTTTGTGGAAGTTTATTTGAAAAACAATGAGAAATTATCAACAAAAAATAGACAAACAATTCGAACTTTACAAAAGTTGTGCATGGAATTTCACGAAGTGAATAACAAAATTTCGAAATTTGATTATTCATTTCATTCAAATATAGGAAAACATTTGAACATCCCAGAAGTCGCGTATGAAATTTTACCAAGTGAATAATCAGATTTCGAAATTTTGTTATTGAGTTTGTAAAATTCCATGCGCGACTTTTGGAAAGTTCACATTTTTTTACTATTTTTTAAATGAAATTTCACAAAAATGTGAACCGTTTCATCTTGATTACATATTTAAGGAATTAATTTTTCTTAGACTTTGAGAAATATGCTAAAAATTTCTATCAAAGATTACTATGTTCTGGACTCGCATTTTTCTTCGTGTACATTATATTCTTTTTTTTTCTACACTTTAACGTGTGATAAGACTGTAGCAATTACATTCATAGCAGAAACTTAAGCGCCGATACGCAGCAGCTAATGGATGTATCTTGCCAAGAGTTATGTCATCGAGTAATCAAACGAATACACTCTTTCGATTTGAAGCAACAACATTGTGATTTCCACTGTAAAAAAAATATCAAAACTCAATTGAATCGAAAGTTACAGCGATCGGTCGTCAACTTTTACCTGCTAGTTTCATTTTTATATCAGTGAAGAGGATAGAAAACGTTTTATTGGCTTTTTGGATGGACTCAGTTTGAAGAAATACCAGTGAAGTGATATTTGAATTTGAATCCAGTCATGAACCAGTTTTGAATGACGAGTTTTTGTGCGCCCAAGTATTCTGTAGTTTCGAAACTCCTTTCGAGCATTCCGCTTAGAGATGATTCGATGAAATAAAGAAGTATCGATTAAAGGAATCGAAGGATGATTTTTTAAACTCTGTTTGAATCGACGAAACAATCACCTGTAGAAACTACGGAATGTAGTCGTTTCATTCAATGGATGCTCGATGCTCGATCATTTTTCCGAACTTGAGCTCGAATATGAAACAATAATGATTCTCGCCATCTTATAGTCAATGTCTTTATAGGTAAGGCCCTTTTCAGTGACCAGTCTCACTGCAAGCGCCTTCAAAGGTGCTAGACAACAGCGATAATCATTTTCACTGGGGTTTACATATGAATATAAGCTTAGCAATTTTTCAATTTGAAAATTTTAACGGTTACACGATGATGAGTGAATTTGCATATTTGTAATACGATATACAAATAATTAGTCGGTTCGGACTTCATGGCTATATATAATACATGCGTGATAAAAAATCCATTTAACATTCCATCGATTGTTTGTTGTTATTGAAAATGAGCATTGTGAGGAACGTGTCACCTGTCGTTTCTTATCGGGAATTCACAATCAAATGTAATTGCAATCGTTTAACATGTGTCCTACAATCCATGGCTCTGATATTCTTCCGCAAACTGACAGGTTTACTGCGTTAAATCACAATATCGTGTTGATATATCAAAGAAAAATCTGATGAACAAAAACATATTGCCATTATAAATATACTATAATGCAGCTCGAATTTTTATTCTAAACACACAACACTCTTCACAGATAACACACAAGAATCACTACCTGTGTGCAAAAAATAGTCTGATGTCAGTCTTGCAATAGGGCAGATGTAAAGGAAAGATAATGTATGAGATTTGGGACTCAACCACTCTCTAAAATTGTTAGAGTGGTATTTCACTCTTTAGCCAGCCAAAAGTGAGCCTGTCGAAATTTCGAGTGAAATTTCAACTCTTTCAGAGTAATAATCTAACGTTTATAAACTCACAGCCACTCCAATTCTAGAGGGAATTTTTCAGTCTAAAAGAGTGGTAGTTCACTCGAAGCGGACTGGCTCACTTCTCAGACTAAGTGGAGTGAAATGAGTACTTTTTCACTCTTCCGGATTTAGAGAGCATATTTCTGCGAAACTACTGTAAGAATGTTGTTGAATAACGAAATCCTCAGCTGTTGAAGACCTAAAATCTTGCAATATATTTTCTAAACAGTGTTTCCAGTTCCAAGGAGTTAATTCAAGAAGATAAACACCGATGATTTCTCAGATTTTGTGAGTTTGAATTGTCGTTTCGTTTCTTTAAACGATTCGAATTTCAACAACATCTGTAAGACCTGTCCATCTGGTAAAAATATGAAGAAAGGTATGGAAGAATCTCAAATTCCCATACTTCCAAGATCGTCCCTGTATCTGTGCCTTATTGTTTCACCAGGTGTAGAAGTATGAAACCGGAATATTTTTAATTACCGGATTATCATGATGGTGCTAAAGAAGTGGCTTAGGGTCCCTAAACTGATGGCTAGTTCCATTTATAGGGAAATTCCGGTTCCATACTTCTAAACCTGGTATATTCCAAATCTGAGATATATAACGTTTGTTTTCATTTGAAAATTCTTCAATCCTAGTTCAGGCCAGAATGATCAGCTTTCCAAACAATGATCTCTGTGATTTTCCCATTCCAGGTGTCCTGTGGCCGCACAATTATGTGGGCCATAGGCACCCACCTTTCTTTCAAGGACTCACCAGATCACTACCTCAACTTATATATTTCACCTCCTAACTTGGCAAACTGCAAAAAAAATTTGTTTGTATGAAAATCACTTTTTATACAGTCAAGTTTTTGTATCATAAATCGTCCATTCAACATTACGTGAACAAACATGGTAACGATTGTGAACTTCCGATGATGTTCTTGTTTAAACATTTCAGCACGAAGTATATTCTAACAACATTGCCAGCGTTGTTCAGAGTTCTCATGCAAAATTTATTGTGTACACATTACGTAACTATAAAGGAATTTTTAATCCGAAACAATATGCATCTCAATATTAATTTTTAAAAGATTTAGAATAGTGGTAAAAAAGAGGGCATCGACTCTTCCAGTTGTACAAGAAAAATAAACGATGTTGAATGGGGTTGTTGAAAAGAGAAAAACCTGGGACTGGTTATTTCGTAACGCGATGACCATCTTCATACCTCATCATCGAATACCTTGAATATTTGAAAACGAGTTCAGGTTGATCATTCGTCGATCGCCATCCTCTCTCACTCTCTAAACAGAACAGGGAAATCTACGGATAAAATATTGTAAACAAATCATTATTTCTTCTTTTTTCTCATTCCACTAATGGCTGAATTTTCAAGATCGACGAATGTCAAGATTAGAGATGGGCAAACAATTAAATGATTCTCTTACTATTCTCACGACCATGAAATTTTCTTCAACTATTGTCAGATATTTTTGCGTGAGTAGGCGATATTCGACAATGATGTCACAGTTCATCATATACGAATGAATTTTTGTTTTTTCCTATTAACAAGCATACAAATTATTCGTTTGCGTAACATTCTGTCGAGCAGGAAGAAATTTAGAGGAAATAAGTATAGTTTTTTCCTTACTAAAATACGTATCATTTTTAGGTTTCAATTCGTCATTGGTGAATTAAAGTTTTATGTAACGGATAAAAATTTGTAAATCATACACTGAGAAGAAGATAACTCAAAGAAGGTTTATTTTTCTCAACAACATCGCTTGCTATATATATTTGACAGAACTAAATGCTAATTTGATCAAATAAATTATTCATTTGACTTGAAAATGATATTCATTACAATGAATTGTACCGTATTTTGTTAGATTCAATAATTATTTCAATCAACTTTCATAGGAGAATTCATTGAAGGTTATAAGATGTTTGATGCAAAACTATTCTATTTCAAATCATGGATAAATATGTAAATTAAAAAGTTCATCTTCATTCGCTTACCGTTCAATCACTCGAATGCTTTGATATCTTACCATGGTGATACGGATGAGTGTATACATATTAAATCCTATTTGAGTGAAATCAAACCTACTTATCTTGAATCTATACCGACCTATCTGAGACACTAACGAACGCCCCAACTGTTTCTCTACAGCGCGCTCCGTATTTCGAGTATTCAAAAGTTGTTATTGTACTACATAACCTGTATTCTTCCACCATCTCTGATCAGGTGACTTTCAAATAATCATTTCTCTATTACAACTAAGAATACGTTCAATTAATTTTCTCCCACAATCATTGTGCCAACTCTAAGAACCGAATTGATCCAGCTAAAGCCATAAATTCAGAGAATTACATTGATTTTGCACCAAAATCAATCAACTTTGATGGTACCATAACAGTGTGATGTGTATATTAAATAGTAGTTGGCTGAACAACATCAAGCTAATTTTATGTGATTGCCTCAATGAAATTATGTTTAGTTCGAATATAATTCCTTCGTGGTAACTCTATACTGTGCAACTACACGATTACGTTGAGATTCCTTCATTTCTTTTCCGAGTAGAGTATCAATTTGAATTTATAAAGACTTCCTAAAGACCTAGTCCCCGTTATGTCAATCAATATGTGTTCATTATGAATATGTTGAATAAAGAATGAACTCGTATTGAATGTCCACAGAATTCATCATGAAATCTCGATATGAATTCTTTCCGAACATTGAGTTGTTCATTGAGAGTTCATTTTCAATTCTCTAATATGACATAGCGCTGGATAGAAAGTACCATGTTATTTCAGGAATTTTAATGTGATTGTTTCTAGCGGCGACTTTCATTACTTTTGGAAGAAGCTGTATACGAATGAGACAAATAGATTTCAACGAAAAAATTTGAATGATTCGTAGACTTAGCTTAAATTTTTTATGAGTACAATTTTGAGTGCTGAGAATACCCGCGGAGAATTTGGTTCAAGTGAAATTTTATTTAGAGTAAATAACTGAATATTCTAACTATCAAATATTCAATTAAACTCATTTTCCTTAGTGTTGCAGGGATTAATCAATAAAATCACCACATTGACGATTGTTCATTCAACGGAAAAACAGAAGTAATTACACTCACAGGAATGATTTCTTGTTGTTACCATCATTTTATTCTTGATATCGATTTTCTTTTCCGGAAACAAATAGTGTTCGACCAAAGAGCGGTTTTGTTTCAAAATAATCATATGGATTAGTAGAAAAAATTATGATCCATGACTTTTGTTTGACGTAAGAATCTTGATTTTTTGTGAGAATCATCGCTTCTTGTGGTAAAAAAAAAAATGTTTTTATGCCGAAGCTAGATGAATATTCTGAAATGCGACGCTTAACGATACGCTCCCCTCACCTTGACTGGCAACAGAGTAATAGAGTTTTCAAAATTGATTCCAATATATCGTGTTGTAAAATGGGAATAGTAATTATAAACTTTGAAACAGTGATAATCAAATAAAGCAGTGTATTGTGTGCCAGATACCGTCCCAAGCGATACACCAATATTTTATTTGAAAAAAATCAATTATTGCAACCATTGAACATTCTGTGTCTTGCGATATCTTGGTTTTAAATGTCTTGTACAACACTTTTAGATATCTTTCAGACGAGTTTGAAACAAGAATTGATCTGAAACTTATTTCAAAATGTTACATAGGACATTTGAAGCCTGTCTAAAAAAATATATCGCAAGATACAATAAAACGTCTACTGGGAGAAAAGAAAGATTTTATTACCTCTAATAAAAACTTTATTGCATCAAGAAAATCTCTAAGTCTTATTTGAGAAACGCTTATGGCGATCTCAAGACTATTTTTCTTGATCCAAGATTCAATATTCTAATGCCAAGATTATCAAATTTTACTCAAGGCGAGAGAATTTTTTTATAATAATGCAATTTTTGTTACAAAAGAGAACGTTTCTGTGGGTGTGCAGTTGAGAATTCTTGTAAATTTTTGCAAATACGTTTTTATGAGAGATGAGAAACCTAACAATTTCTGACCAAATTCAACATTTATCGCGACGGTTCATCAATGTTTCTTCTATAAAGATTTATAAAACAATCAGGAATTTTTTAGGTTTCCACACGGAGAGAAAAGAATAGTTATATTCTCAATGTAGCATGGGAATGATTACTATGTTACATGGTGACGAAAATTTTTAGATGGTGCGAGTCACTTGACATAGTGATGCTCCCGATTTTATGTGGTAACATTAGCCCTGTTAACATAGTAATGATGACCATGTTACATTGGAGACAGTACTATGCAACTAAACATGAATCCAATGCTATAAGGTAATAGGACCATGATTTTTTCATTGATCATAACCTAAATTGAACTATTGATATGTATATACACACAAGGCTTTTCAGTGAATGAGGTTATAAATAAATAAATTAGGTTATGAAATGGTTAATAGAAAGCAAAGGGAGCACACAGTGAGAAACAAATTATATCAGTCTTCTAAATAATAACTGTGTTTTTACTTGATTATTAATAGTGGGCTGACTACAGTAATAATACGTATAATATATGTATGTCTATACACTGGAATGACAGCTATTGTAATATGGTGATTAGTACCATTTTACATTGCTTTGAGTTCTATTTGTCTGATTTCTATGTAGTATAGTAATCATTACCAGAAAAATGGCAAAGGATTCTATTCTCACATAGTAACATTTACGATTTTCAATAAAATAAGAACGAATACTATGTTAGCATGGTAAATATTACCATACATTTCTATCCGTGCAGATTGCTTGTCAATGAAATATAGAAGATGGTGAGTACGGTTGACTAATTATTAATGATTGCAATAGACTGAATTTTGACTCCGAGAAATTCAGAGAGCGAAATAATTCATGTTGGGAATATAATCATTGTGTTTGTCGGTGAGTGACCGGGGAAATATGAAATTTTTAACGCTAGAATTGTTTTAAACGATATGATTGGAAGGTGTAAGGAGTATCACTTAATCATAGTACTCTATCCTTTCTTCAATTTTATGAATGAGTCAACGTAAGAAAACCGTAGAGTTTTGAATTCCACATAAGTGTTGGCGGAGAGTAGAATAATTACGAATGCAGGGTAAAACCGAACACAGTTATATCTTTATATACACTGTAAAAAAAAACTGGAAATTTACTGTGCAACTGGACTGGAAATTTCCAGTGCTAGTACTGGAATATGGATATTCCAGTACATGTACAGAGATTTTGTTGTTACGTTACTGAAAATTTACCAAGCATAACTGAAAATTCAGTCATTGTACTGGAATTTTCAAGTTTGAGATGATGTACTGAAATTTTGCCATGATTTCGCGAAAATTTTACCGGCTCGTACTACAATTTTATAGTTCTTGTGCACCAAAAAAAAATATTCCCTCAAAAAGGACTTGAGAAAAAATTTGGAATTTAGAAAAAAAAACCTAATCGTTGGTATACTGGAATTATACAGGTTTTTAACTGCAATTCTCAGGTTTTGTGATGGAATTTTCCAGTTACTATGCAATTGAATTATACAGGTTTTGAACTGCAATTTTCAGGTCGTGTGATGGAATTTTCCAGTTGCTATGCAACGGAATTTAATCACTGTTGCACTGAAATTTTCCACTTCTATTGGACTTCGTCATTTCTGGCAGGAAAAATTTCAAGTCTTTATATTAAAAATTTCCTGATTGAGATTTTGAATAATAATTGTAATTGTAGCCAATGAAATTGATATATGAGGTTTTTCCAAGACTTATCCTCTTGTGTTCTAGATATGAAGCATATGTAGTAACCCAAGCTGGCCTTCCAACATGTCGCGCTATAGCTCATCGGTTAGGTCTTAGGTTTCAGTTGGTAGGCAGGTAGAAAAGTGTGGGTTCAAATCCTGTTAGGTAGACATGAGTTTCTGTCCATCCAAATGAACGATCAAAAGTTTCTCAATCATCTTGGAACACAAGGACCCTGCAAAATCACTTTGCGTGAGCAATTTTTTTTCAATTTTCATGGATATTTTCAGCATTAATTTTCCAGTACATGTCCTGGAAAAGTCCAGCTCGTGTACTGAAAAATTCCAGTACCGAGGCTCAGAAAATTTCCAGTTTTGATGCGGAAATTCCATAACGTTTGCACTGAATTTTTGCAGTACAAATGTGCTGAAATTTTCCGGTACATGTACAGGTTAATGACTTCCAGTACATGTACTGGAATTTTCCGGTGAAATTTTTTTACAGTGTACCTCTTCTAATACATCCATGCTTTCTTGTTTGTAATACTGCTTAGTCTGTGCTTAATATTTTAATTTACTTCAAAGTAAGAGAAAAGGTTAGGCATTGAAGCTGAGAACTGATGAAATTACCAGGTCATTCAATATGTTCGTAGGATAAGTAAGAAAAAAACAAAAGTTTGACAAAACTCGATTTTATTATTCAACATAGTTGCCTCCAAGGGCGATTTTCCAACTATCGATGCCACTTTTATAGTACGATTTCTCTTTCTCTTCAAAATAGGCCTCAGTTTCAGCGATTACTTCATCATTGGACTTGAATTTCTTTCCAGCAAGCATTCTCTTGAGATTTGAAAACGGAAGAAAGTCGCTAGGAGCTAAATCTGGAGAATACGGTGGATGGGTGAGCAATTCGAAGCCCAATTCGTTCAATTTTGTCATCTTTTTCATCGATTTGTGACAGGGTGCATTGTCTCGGTGGAACAACACTTTTTTCCTTTCGCAAATGTGGCCGTTTCTTTGCGATTTCAGCCTTCAATAGATCCAAAAGTGCACAGTAATAGTCGCTGTGGATGGTGGTTCCTTTTTGGGGATAGTCGATGAATATTATTATCTTCGCATCCCCAAATACAGACGCCATCACCTTTGCTCGCTTTGGATTCGATTCGTCGACTGCTGTCCACTCAGCTGACTGTCTTTTGGATCCTGGTGTATAATGGTGAAGTCATGTTTCATCCATGGTCACATATCGACGATAGAATTCGATTTTATTGCAGTTTAACAGCGCCAAACACTCCTCCGAAGCATGAATTCGTTGTTGGTTTTGGTCGACTGTGAGCTCACGCGGCACCCACTTTGCACAGAGCTTTCGCATACCCAAGTATTCGTGTCAAATGGTAAAAACACTAACATCTGATATCTTTACAATGTTAGTTAGCTCGTGCACCTTCAATTTGCGATCTTTCATAATCAATTTGTGAATTTTTTGAGAGTTTTCTGGAATAACAGCCTCATTTGGGTATCCACTGCGCTCTGCGTCATTTGTGCTGGTACGATCACGTTTAAATTCAGCAATCTTGTTCTCTACCATTTGTCTCGATGGAGCAGAGTCCGGATAATGTTTATCAAGCCATTGTTTGATCAAAACTCGAAATTCATTTTTCTCCATTTTTTTTTTTTAATAACTGAAGTTGCTTCAAAATGCTATAACTCACGAATCAATAGTCAGATCGCTATCAAAATTATACACGCATCGTTTGAAGGTCAGTACTAAATCAAAATCATATGGAAAAAATTCTAGTAACGCCATCGATGTCTCATCCTACGGACTTTTTAAATGGAGTGTTATTCGATGAGTTTGATGTAACCTTGATTTGTTGAACGAAGTAATACATTTTTTGGAGTTTTCATTTATACACGCAGAGAAAAGTTACCTAAAAAATTACTACACTTTATACTAAACTAAGGATAAAATCACATTTTGGGGTTATGTATTATATGTTGTCATTCAAATTACTATACTTTCTAGTAAGCAGGGATGGAATTCTGTTATTTATTGATAGAAAGTACAGTAATTTTGATGACAACATGTAATACAGAACCCCAAAATGTGATTTTGTCCCTATTTTACTATAAAGTGTAGTCATTTTGTAGGTAACTCTTCTCTGCGTGTATTAAGGGGATACGAGCGGTCCAATTCTTTCGAGACAAAGTACGTGAAAATGCGTGCATCGATTCAAAATATTTCTTTGTACAGCACTTCTTTAGCATCTCAAGAAATGCTGTACAGAGAGATATTTCGAATCGATGCACGCATTTTCACGTACTTTGTCTCGAAAAAATTCAGAAAAGCCCAGCCACTCGTATCCCCTTAAATACTCAATATCTAGTTTGAAGAAATCACGTCATAGGGATTTAACTCCTCAATGACCAATTTCAATTGTCATCCTTTGTTGCGTTACTTGTTGTTACAGTTAATAGTAAGGAGTAATTGGGAACGGGTTCAATGCAGCAGATCAAACCGCATATATTAGTGTCTTTTATCTCGAATCATCAATTCATATTCATTATCCTTCATATTTACTTCTTTGAACATTAATCATAAATCAAAACAAGAAATCCTGTGAAAATTTGATATTTTCTCTTCATTTCGCGTTTGAGTAAAATTGTACTCCGTGAAATCTTGTTTTATTATGATATCCTCATAATGATTATTCTCACATGCCATGGAAACACATCAGTCATAATTTGACATACTGTTCGGGTTTACCCCACGTCAGAGGTTTTCATTTCTCTTCAAATTTCAATTCAAAAGTTCATCAATCAAACTCCAATTTGCAGTGCGAATATATGTTACATCGAAGGAATTTGTTTGTGCGTTTTGCAATCTTTTTCAAAATTGTTTGAAATTTCATAACTCTTTCAGTCACATTTGTAACTGAAATTCCAAATTCTTCATCGAGAACCCAATTTCTCAGACTTGAAGAGAATTTCTTGATCCCCGTTCTGATGAATTTTGTTTCCAATGGAAAAAAATTATCCATTCCAATGGAACAATTTTTCATTGAATTGAAATCACATTCTTTGGATTCATGGAGAAATATATTTCTGTTTCAATTTGAGAATCTTTCATTTTAATCTGATGGAAACTTTTCCCATTCGACTGAATTTTTCTCTATTGGAAAAAAGATTTATTAGAATGAGGGCAAAGAAAATGTTCTCCCAGTTTAAGGAATTGGGTTCTCAGTGTTGGTATTTGAATTGAAAATTCATTCACAAGTAATTGAATTTTCAATCTTTTATTATATTATATCACACATTTATGTTTATTTTGAGTAACTGAGATTTCATACACATGTAGCTTAAATTTTCAGTGACGTGATTGGAAATTGAGTGCACCCATGCAAAAATCGGTTAAGCGCTCAAAAAGCGGTAGTAAAAGCCAAGGGTCAAGCGGTCAATTTTGCGGTTGATTTCAAACGAAATTTGCTGAATTAGCAAGATGTTTGCCGAAATAGCGAATTACTTAGCGGTCTGTATATTTGCAATGCTGAATTTCTGAATCAGCAATCGCTTGCCGTAAGAGTGGAAATGTTTGCTAATTCAGCGAAAAGGTTCGCTGTTTCAGCAAGTATTCTTTCTTCATGTATGTTTTTAGCTTGTTCTGCGCATATTTTAGCATTCCAATGATACACATATAATCCGATATCCATCGATTCAATCATTCATTTGTTTCTGACGTTGTGAAGTTTTATAGTGTCTTCAGATAAATGAAATTACACATTCAAAGTATTAATGATAACAAAACGTGATAATTCAATAGTACTTATATTACTACATTGAATATATCCAATTCATTGACTACTGAGTATATCATATCAATATCCAGTTCGGTCCATTGAAAAATTATCATTTGCATTTTTTATTCACATTGTAGTTCAAAGATGATGTAAACAATGGATCAACGTATGGAAGTTCTTTTTTTTCGAGTATTATAAACAAAACATAAATGAATTTTCTGAATATGATTTCACGAAAAATTTATATTAAGAACAAATCAATTGATTTTATAATATTTAGCATATTTGATAAGGTGATTAGATAAATATTCGTAGTCGTGCCGTGGAATAAATCGATTCTCGTGATACTTGAATTATAGCTATCGAAACAGGTCTTATTTCCTTTCAAAAGATATTATTAACACTTGGGAAATTGCAGATGCAATTAGATCACTAGTATAAAAACTGGTGCGTTATGCGTAACTTACACGGGTTCAAAATGATTACCATACAGAAGATAAAGTTCTTTTATTATTGTTTGCTGACTTTTTGCCTCGAATTTCAATTTTTTCTTTCTATCTCTCTGCGTTACTGTTTATAAGGAAAATTTACCTTTCTCATATGTTTAATGAATATTTGTATTTGGGAGAAGGGATATTGCATTCGAAACGACTATCTTGAACACACAGTTACACGGAGAGAAATTTATTTGGAAAGATTACCATTTTATTCGTAAACTAGAACTATTCGGCAAAACCAGACAATAATTTATAATATAACTCCTAATCATTGCCAGCTGTGATGGTAAAAATTCAAATTAATCTCGATTTTTACCATCACAACTGGCAATGATTAGGAGTTATATTATAAATTATTGTCTGGTTTTGCCGAATAGTTCTAGTTTACGAATAAAATGGTAATTTTTCCAAATACATTTCTCTCCGTGTACGATATCGAAGCGATTTCTCGAGTAATCATGAAGGAATTACAAATTCAAAAATTCCCTCCGTGTAATTGAAAACAATATGTAATTCAATTCTCTCTTTCAATTTGAATTAGTGAATTTGCAAATTATTCAACTTCCACTGATCTAATCAGTGAAATCCAAGAAATCTCAGAAGATGCTTTCACTTGATGTCGAATATCTTGATTTGTGTCCACTGCAAAAGATAAATTTTGTTAACTTGACAATATTCTTGTATCTTTCGCGACATGTCGAATAGATCACATTTGTCCACAGCATCTACAAAAATCAATTACATACTTCATTTTCAACGAAACTTTGTTTTCCGATGATTGTTTCGGATCATTTTCAGTTTGGAATAATGAACCCAATCGCTTCAATCCTTCATTTCCTCAATGAAATGTATTGTAACGAACAATGAAGTTGATTGTTCGGTTCGAATACTTTAATATTCTTTCGATGAAGTGATGTATCTCAAACACGCTGGCTGTGCCAAATTTGCTTTAAACGTATTCAATCATATTCCAATGCAATGAATGCAGTATATTTTACCGGTTAATATTAATCAATCGAATGGGAACGTAACCTGAAAATCGAAGATTCATCGAGCTTTAATGATTTACATACGATCGTGGAGTATACGCAGTGCACCACCGAGAAGACAATGTATCGAACGCAAGTCAAGTTGGGTGGTTCAAGGTGGGACGAGTACTTCGTCCAAGCTTTTCTTTTTTCATTGAATATTCTTGAACGTACACTGAAAAAAAATTCCTTCCAACCAAATGGATGGTTATTTTTCCTGCACGGAAAAAATAATTTAGCTGTAGCAGCTAAGTAACTAGCACGGACATGGACAGCCATTAAATTAGCTCCTGCAGCTAAATTTTAGCTGTTACCACAAATAAATTACCAATTGCAAATGCAAATTTTTTTGCTGTAACAGCTGAAATTTAGCTGCAGGAGCCCATTTAATGGCTGTCCGTGTCCGTGCTAGCTACTTAGCTCATCATATTAGTTCCGTTCAAAAACAAACCGCACTGAAAATATAATTTTGAATAATTTCTTTATCGTCAATTGACACCTGGATTAAAATGTTTGTTTCTATCTTTACCTGTTCACAGGGGATCCTGAAAACCTATAGAACGTTACACGGAACATTAAGATAAGGAACAATGAATAAAATGGATTACATGGAAGTGACCCTTCCAAACTATTCTTACGTGTTCAATTTCGAAGAACAGTTCATTCATCAAGATACCAGAGTATGGATGACCAAAAATTGGACCAATGGTTTTTATTACTGTGGCATATACATGATATTAATTTTCGGTGGACAACATTATATGGCCAATAGGCCGAGGTTCGAATTGAGAGGAGTGCTTAGTCTTTGGAATACACTTCTCGCGACATTTTCCATTATTGGCTTCACCAGAACTGCACCGGAATTAATCCACGTACTCAGAAATTATGGACTTTATCACAGTGTCTGCATACCAAGGTGAGTGAAAGAGAAACGTTACGGTATAAACTTAACACTCCTTGCTTCCTTCACGAGAAGTATCTTTACGGAATTCCAAGGAACTCATGTTGCATCGATGTATCATCAATCATTTTGCATATCCTGATTCATTTGATTACAATAATGAATCGATATGCTAAGAGCAAAAGTGACACTCAAATTCTTGTCAAGCAAAAACAGGACAGGAACTTTTGAGAGCAAGAATGGATGGAACGTCGAAAATTCTAAGCAAAAGCGATAATTCGGAAAAAAAGAGCAACCACAGAAATCTCCGGGCAAAAATGAAACACGAGCACGAGCAAAAACGAACCAGCACATAAATATAGAACCCATGGGTTGCTGGAGCTTTACAGCGTTTCATTTTTGCTCGGAGATTTCTGTGGTTGCTCTTTTGTTCCGAATTATAGGTGTGCCGCTCTTGCTCGGAATTTTCAACGTTCCATTCTTGCTCTCAAAAGTTCCTGTCCTGTTTTTGCTTGACAACAATTTGAGTGTCACTTCCGCTCTTAGCGTATCGATTAATTTATCTCTACAGATTTGGATTTCCATCGACTTCTTCGGATAATTTTTCTTAACTGACCCACGAAATTCCGTTAGTTAACGCAAGAAATATTGCATGAACAGAACGCAGGGCATAAAATAACACGAAATTATTCGATTCAGACGTCTAAGAGCTTCATCACTAATTTGATACGATTCCCTAAACACCGAAAAGTTGGGCTGAATGTGGCTGCATCTTACTGGAAAAATTGATTGGAATTCAGTCTCTTCCATTGTGTCTGCATTTGTTTTCGATGCTTACTTTCAGCTAACAAAGGGCTAGTACGAAACTGAAACTAGCAGCCAGTTCTTAGAACTTTTGATTAAACGTTGTTGAAGCTTTTTTCATACCAGAAATCGATCAAGTAGCATCCCATTGAACGTTTCAGATCCTTGAATCTTTAATAAGCGTTCAATGTGAAAAATTATGACAATCGGCTGCCAGTTCCAGTTGCATAGGGCTAGTTTTGGCTGCATCTTCAAATAAGCTGATATTCGGGTTGAAAGTGAATTTTACTTTGACCAGTGAAGTACCAAACGTTAATCCCAAATTTCCATTGTTCATCTCGAATTGGAGAAATCTCTACCTTCGAAGTATTCAGAAACCATTATCTGAACGCGAATTCTTTGATGTTCGATGTATTCAATTCTGCCCTCGAGATAGCTCCTTTCGTCGACAATGTTTTTTTTCTCTTCGATAAGCTGCGGCATATTTGACTCGATGTTATGTAAAAACAAGGGTCATGTCATGGATCAAGGACCAAGTTTGCAGGAGAATATCCCTCGCGAAGAATGATTTACATACAATCGGGCGTGAGAATCTGTGATAAGAAGAGGTCGGAGGTGACGTTCGAGACAATATACCAATCATAAATCTTGACTAATCACTCATTACAAAATTGACAATGTTTCATCGTTATCGCTGACCAAATGTACATCAAAACTTTTCTTCTCGTTTCCGAACGGAAACTCCATCAAGTGTCAAGTGTCGTCTAAGACAGATAAATACTGGTTCTTTCTTTTATACATATCTCATAGCTGTACATTCAGATAAAATATCGAATATTAATTTTCAAGATCACTGTTTCTTATTATGAATTTCCTCGACCTTAGCAATGTTTCATATACGTATCCACTTAAGGGGCTCTACCATTGCAAACGCTCAAAATTCAGGTGATTTCTTGGAGTTTTTTTTAAGAGAAAAGTATTTCATCAAATGTTTTGAAAGTTTGAGGATATGCAACTCATGTGCCACCTTTGGAGGCATCGAGAAAAGAAAATTGTTTAATTGCTGCCATGATTCTGGTCGCTTGAGTGGCTGAAATGAAAGAAAAAATGACGTTAAAGTAGGAAGCATTCTTCATACCAGGAACTGGGATTTTTGGGAAATTATCAAAATCTGATGAAATGACAGAGTTTTGAAAAAAGGCTCTGTTTTCTTGTTTTGCTCACGAAATGGTTGGATTTCCGATGCCAAATTAACAATTATGATCCAATCAAGAATATCCTAGCTCATGGTACGAAGAATATCCTTTAGTTTGAGGAATAAGAATATCCTACTTTTATTCCAGCCACTCAAGCGACCGGTGAATAAGTCGATTCAAATGCGATTGTGCCGGCGGGAATTTCAACTCGTGGAAACTCATCATAGAATGCATTTTTTCACTAAATTTTTAGTCACGGCAACTGAATAGTCTTCTCAAGGTGGGAAGAAGCGGAAATGAAATTGAACAATTTTTAATCCGAATAATCCGGATCCCACACGGAGAAAAAATATCATGGAATAATCAATCGCAAAGATAGTAGACCGGTGACACTTACGAATTTCTTAGCACAGTCGTTAACAGAGACAAGTATTAGGTGTATAACTTTGCTTCCGCCGTTTTTTTCCGAAATTCGAGGCTTGATTGTAAAAAACTGGTTATACATTTATGATGCAAAATATTGTCCATCGCTGGCCACTACTTTCTCCCATCTTTCGGGCAGCGTACGAATTCCGCGTTGAAAAAACTGGTCATCTTTTGAAGCGATCCAATTTTTTACTTCTTCATAAGACCGGAAGTGCTGGTCAGCTAGGCCGTGTGCCATTGATCGAAACAAGTGATAGTCCGAGGAAGCAACGTCTGGAGAATACGGCTTCCCATTTCAAAGTTTCCAAGTATGTCTGACCACTTTTGCAACATGGGGTCGAGCATTGTCATGCTGTAAAATCACTTGATCATGTCTCTCGTTGTATTGCGGCTGTTTATCTTTCAATGCTCGGCTCAAACGCATTAATTGCGTTCGATAACGATCGCCTGTGATTGTTTCAGTCGGTTTTAACAACTCATAATACACTACACCGAGCTGGTCCCACGAAATACCGAGCATAACCTTGGAACCGTGAATATTCGGTTTGGCCGTCGACGTGGAAGCATGGCCAGGATATCCCCATGATTTTCTGCGCTTGGGATTATCGTAATGAACCCATTTTTTGTCCCCAGTCACAATGCGATGCAGAAATCCCTTCCGTCTTTGCCTTGCAAGCAGCTGTTCATAAACACACAAACGCCGTTCAACATCTCTCGGCTTCAACTCGTACGGCACCCAATTTCCTTGTTTCTGAATCATTCCCATGACTTTCAGGCGTTTTGAAATGGCTGGTTGCGTCACTCCCAATGATCCTGCCAATTCTTGTTGCGTTTGACACGAGTCTTGATCGAGTGATGCCTCCAATTCTGCATCTTCGAAAACCTTCTCTCTTCCACCGCCATGCTGGTCTTCGACGTTAAAATCACCGTTCTTGAAGCGTTGAAACCACTCTCGGCACGTTCTTTCACTAATAGCGGCCTCACCATAGGTATTTGAGAGCATTCGATGAGCCTCAGTCGCAGATTTCTTCATATTGACAAGAATTTGGCTCGTAAGCTGACATGTTTAATCGAGAATAACTTTATGATGCAGACACAAATCGACTAATATTCCGATGGCGTTATGTTTACAAATACCTAAGCTTATTGTATGACATCTATGATCTATTTATTTCAACTACCACTTACCGCTACAGCCATCCATTGCAAAACGGCAGAAGCAAACCTCAACACCTAATAATACAATATAGTACCCCAAAATAAGAACCATTACTCGTCTCTGTTAGCGACTGTGCAAAGGAATTTATAGTTGTCACTAGTTTACTATCTTTGTTAGTGATCATTCTATGATCTTTTTTCTCCGTACATGTTGATATGCTGAGCTGGTACCGCCACAATATGAAATCCAATGTCCCCAGCACAATTAGTCATTGCGAATTCGGAGTTAATTGAGGGCTCTCTGGAATAGCAAAAAATGATTCAGGAAATACCTCCTGCACTGGGAGGAATTTATAGTTGAATTTACTATGGAATTATAGGAATGGGGAAACCTCAGTCAATGGGGTCAGTATGTTCCTCCATTCCTACAATTCCTTAGTAAGTTTAACTATAAATTTCTTTCAGTGTACGAGAGTGGCGGCGAATAAAACTTGGACTGATGAGAATCAAACTCTATCATAACTTATCAAACGGAGAAAATATTGTGTTACAAATTACTATGAAAACATTTTAATGAAGGACCAAATCGCTTAAAGATGAAAAGAAACGTGAAATGAGCTGTAAAATGCTATGATCATGTTCGTTAGTGCTAAGATTGATGCTTGTTTCGAAATTTTTCATAGCAAATTAAACTTAGATTGTACAATTTCGTTTCATGTGGCTACTTATTACAATTTTAAAATATCTGTCACCAAATTATTATTCTTCCTAGTAACCATTGCCGTATACTTTTATCCGTGTAGAATAAAATTCATCCGGGGCAATAAACGTGTAGGAATTGAGAGTTGATTAAGCACCTCTTAGAACGCTAGAGAAAAGTTCCAAAAACTCATTCTCCAAAGGTGGCGATGAGAACGACTTGGGAGTTGAATAAAGCCAATCCGCTGACGCTCATTGAGGTGATACTAGCGGCGTGGCAGCAGCCAAATCGTACTCTTTGAATCTGAAAGAGTGAAAAATCACGTGTTTCACTCCACTAAGTCCCAGAAGTGAGCCAGTCCGTTTCGAGTGGACTCTCACTCTTTTAGAGTGAAAAATTGACTCTAGGATTTCAGTGGCTGTGAGTTTCTAACCTCAAACCTTAGAATATCACTCTCAAAGAGTGGATGTCGTCAGGCTCACTTTTGGCTGGCTGAAGAGTGAAATCTCACTCTAAAAATTTTAGAGAGTATATAACAAATTATGAGCAAACATCTCAATTGAATCAAAATTACTACTGGAGTCAGAGAAATTCCGTACAGAGCGATATTTTGATTCAATTGAGGCATTTGCTCGTAGTTTGTCATTGCCGATTTGGCTGCTACCACGCCGCTAGTATCACCTCAAGGTGTGATGAAATAATGATTGATGGGAATTGCCAGAATAATCAAACTCCGGGATGAACTATCAGAGTATTCTTCGTGTTCAAAAACATTGTAGCCGTCCCGTTAACGGGTATGCATTTATAGGACTTCTAATGGGTTGGTTTAGACTTAAATTATCCTTCCAATTCTCATCAACAATCACTCCATTGAATCCTCAGAAGCCCCAACAAATTTTCTCTATCTTTATCTCAGGCTTTTCCGAAGATTGAGCTTTCAGATTGTTTTTCTGTTGTTCCAGAGATACTTCTCAATTAACTCTGGTTTCTCGAATATTCATTATTCCGTTGAAATTTGATTTCATTTTGTAACGATGCCAGAGCTCACTCATCAACGAGATTCCTGCAATTTCTATGAACACGAATCACACCCTCGGATGCTTCGAAAAATCTTCTCCATTGGGAACTATGGAACTATTCTCAAGAACCACATAACCACATTCAAAATTTCTTGTTTTCCGAATATGAAATGCCAACTCAACAATGAAGACCACTTTATATGTTATACATTGATGATCATTTCGTCTCAAATTCTACTCTCAAATATATTCTTATTCGATTCCCATTTAGAACTCAGAAGATATAGTTACGGAACAGTGAATTCTTATAAAATCTTATTTCTCAAACGGTTGGAAATGAATTGTACATGATTAGTGAAGTTCACTGAACTGACTTCTGTTATTTTGCCCCTCTTTCAATGCTCGAGTCTTTGAGAAGCCGCACAATTCACCTAAGGGTTTTGATATTCTTCGAGTATAGAGACTTCACTTTGTCTAGAATCGCACTTGGCCAAGACATTAGCTCTTATTTTCAATAGAATTGCATCCGAGAAGAAGGTATTTTATGAATCATAAACAAACTGCAAATGAATTCTTTCTGCTTTTTCTTTCAGAATACACTCCAATGAAAGATATCGATATGATAATAAAAATAGATAAGTATTCATTTCTCGATAGAAGATGAGGAAAAAAGCATTCTTCCTCATATTTCTAGACTTTGTGTATTGGTTTGTTCGATGAATTTGAATAAAAGCAATCTATCTTCTACAAGTGAAAGGAAAACAAAACAATTTCAGAATTGAAACTTTGCGTCTTGGAGGAAAGTTTCTTCTTTTATCTTAGTTGGTTCTAATTTGTGAAACAAATGAAAAATATGATATGCAACTCTCCGCGTCATGATGCATAAAAGAAAATACAAGAATTTTCAATTTCATTCGTAGTTTTTGCATTCCTGTTCAAGAAAAATGTATTATCGGAACACTGATTTCAATTTATCATTCATTTTTATCAAGTTCATGTGAAAAATTGCTGTTGAGAATTTCGATTGATATTGTCCCAAACGCGAAGCATTGGTTCGTGATTTGGGATCATAATTCTCTTCTCTTCGATCTCTTCAAGTGAACATTTGTCATTACACCATTTTAGATTTATTTTCAATCAACACTGAGAAAACAGATATCTTGAAAAATACCATGATTTATGGATTTTTGGAGTTGGTCTGACCAGTGCCGGATTCAGTGAGAGTGGGACCCTAGGCAAGCTTTGGTGGGGGGGCCTATGTAAGGGCAGTTTAAAATATAAAACTACCAACTACGAAATAAATTAAACAAGAGCAGAGTATTTTGAAATACAATTAATTCATTGAATGTTCTCAGCATAAATATTTTGACAAGAAAAATCACATGCTGTAATCCAAAGTTATCGGCTAAATGAATACATTAGTTAACTGTTCTCCAACATTAGATCTAAAATATTCGCGTGGGGCTTAGAACGTCCTCGGTTACATTTGTGGTATGTGGTTTTATTTAATTTTTTTTCATTGTTGGGGGCCCATAGGCCTGTGCCTAGTAGGCTTAGTGCTTAATCCAGCACTGGGTCTGACCCGAGTCAAAATATTTACGTGAACGAACCTCTAAAAGTTCCATAATTTCTTTGACTTTTATAAAGAAATATAGTACCTTCCTTATGAATTATCGCCCCCTACAATCTCGGATGGCGAACATGAAACCTTTCTGTTCATTGGAGCTTGGCTACCCTTATAAATTATGGTATTTTTCAAAATGCCTTTTTCTTCGTGAAGCAAACGAAAAAACAGTAGAAATAAAAAATTAATTCTGATTGTCAATTAACTGCGTATAAACTCACCTGGCACAGAATGTTATTTTACTTTGTTTCAGTTTCATCGAACAGGATCGCGTATCTGGCTTCTGGACGTGGATGTTCGTACTTTCAAAACTACCGGAACTAGGCGACACCGTGTTCATCGTACTACGAAAACAACCCCTGATCTTTTTACATTGGTATCACCATATCACGGTCCTATTATACTCTTGGTTCTCGTACACAGAATACACAGCATCGGCACGATGGTTCGTCGTCATGAACTACTGTGTACACTCCATAATGTACTCCTACTATGCGTTGAAGGCAATGCGTTACTCGCCACCCAAGAAAATTTCCATGGTAATAACGGCTCTTCAATTGATACAGATGATCGTCGGTTGTGCGATCAATATTTGGGCATATCAATATCTGGAAAGCGGTCAAGTCGAGTGTCACATCTCGCGAGTTAATATAAGGTTTAGTCTGGCAATGTACTTCAGTTATTTTGTACTTTTCGCACGGTTCTTCCACAAGGCGTATTTGAATAAACCGAGCCACGGGAAATCTTCGAAGAAGCTTTACGCCAACGGTACGGCAGCAGGTCATATCGACTCGGAAGAGTACAGCAATGGGAAACTCAAAGCTAATTAAAATAGGCATTTCCCATCGTACGTATCGTGCCGTCTCTAGTCTCTTTGGCAAGGAATCGATACCAACGATATACAAACATTGTTTATATTCTGACGTCTTTATACCTCAGTTAGCTCAAAGAAGGAATAAAATAAAGGTCGAAGATGGACGAAAAAACAAGGGAGACAGTGAAAACAACGAGGTGTTTTGTTTTCCTTCGGTAGAAAAAAAGAAAAATTCGGAATCTATTGGATAGCTCAAAAGCTATCGAATTTGACACTGATAACGATGGTGGAACCATCTCAAAGCTATAGACAAATTCTACGCTTCATCTCTTTCCAAATGTTGCTAGTGTTGTTGTTTCATTTGTTTTCTTTTTTCCTTTTTCTTTTGTTCACGTTATTATTCCTGTGATCCGTGGCTTTGAGACATCGGCGATTACGTTTATCGACAACGCACAAACTCAACTTCCAATTTCTATGAGAAAAGATTCGTACCATGATGATTATTTGTGTCCAAAACGACTTGCCATTTAATTATTGCTTATAGATAACACCTTGTCGATGACATAATGCGTTGTATCGAGGCTACATTCGATTGAGTGGATCTCTATGAGAAATTTTACTTGGTGTCTTATTATTGCATCGCACGGCGTTTGAAGACGCCCCCTATCAAAGCCGAAGAAGAAATTTCGAAATGCAGTATTTTCGAATATCACAAGATATTTTATTTTATTTTATGTTGTTTCGGGGGAAGGAGATACGGATAGGCAAGGAAGAAGAAACGATAATGATGTTTTCAATCACGCGCTATGATAGGAAGAATTTCGAATCAAGGGATTGGAAATTTATTGTCGAATTTCTTCTAAAGCTAGTTCCGAGATCGAGAATTACGTTCTTGACCTTAGAACTTACTTCCTATTACAATGGATTAGTAGCCTTCAGCTGCAAGATTCTCTCATGACGGGTGAAAGTCTGCTGGCGGATCTCGAAAATAGATGTTTTTTTTTTCTTGTGAGAATCTTGAAAGCGTGTTACCTCAGCGACATCGAAATCGTAACTCGCGTATCCTTCTCGTACTGGTGTACGCGAAGGAGGAAATGGTGTTTTCTTTTGTCTAAGCGAAGCGAGTAAATTCATATTTATTTTTGCTTGGATTTTTTGTTTCCCTTTACAGTGAAATTATATTTCTCAGCGAATGTATGCGTGTCGTATCATCACGAACTAACTGCGAATTGCGAGTGAACGCGCATCGTCAAACATGTATAATTTTGCTTGCATACGATAAAATGGAATTGCCAACACAAATTTTTGTTTTTGCTTTTGTAATTTACAATTGTAGCATGTAAAGTATATCGAGTGTGAATTCCTTGATGTTTCGTTGTCACATTTTGTACATGAATTTTTTGCAAAAACTATTGCGCACAAAGCATTGTCTTTTTTCTGATTTTTCTTTTTCTGGGTTAATTCGACGATGTGATCGAACTTTTGATATATATTTGTTCCAACGATACAGCACTATTGAAAGTATTGCGCTCTATTCTAATTGAATCAAATCATTTGCATTTGTTGCAGTGCGCGTCCGCTGTACGTAAGCGTTTTTGTACGAGTGTTTTAAAATTAAGTTATGACGTTGTAACGTCTGGATCTCTAGCACTGTACTGCGCGCGTGACGTTCATTATCGGAAAGACAAGCTTGTAAGGTGTGAATTGTTTATGTACAATTTTTATTTATCATCCTTTTCCCGTGTTGTACAATCGTAGAGATTCTTACGGGATACGATATAGTTGCTACATTCACGTTAAAAATATTCAGGGATAAGATAAGGCCTTCTCCACAAGGTGCAGGGTGAGTTTTGAGTATGTAAGAAAGAGAGAAAGAGGGAAGTATAGATCATGAAAACAAATTCGAAAAATGTCACTTTGTATGCATGGATAAGTGTGTGAATGTTGATAAGTACGCAAGAGTTTGTGTTCAAATATGTACATTGTTCCGAATGAAACGATGAGAAATAAAAAAAATGAATCGCCAATTGAATTTGCCTACACAATGAACAATTATTATCGTATAAGCGGAATAGCATTGATACAGTTACTACTATTATCTCTTAATATAATACGCATTTTATATCCCTGGAGATGAAATTTTATGCCATATAATTTTCATGTATTTCATTTTGATTTAAAATTTTCGTGAACGGCATATTGTCGTGGAAAAAATACACATCTCCAGTGATATAAGTGTTTTCGATTTATAAGGATTGTAATGGGATTTTTCCAAGCCATAAATCATATATCCGTAATAATACGACTGTTGTGATTGTTAAGTCTTTCTTTTGTCACAAAAAATGCATTTTTCATTTTGTACACATTAGATACGAAAATTTGGAAAGACTTACAATCGAGGCAATGATTTGGATTTTGATTGATTTATCGATACGTATTATAATTTCCTTTCATTATCCTTTCATCGTTCCTAATGTTTGATGAAAATGAGTGTTATTTTGGAACAAGGAAGCTTCTTTCTCAATTATGGGAGAATGAAAGTTATTATCAATATATATTATATTTATATAATTATCGAGTATGAGAGTGAGAGAGAAAGAGAGAAGAAAAAGAAATATAAGAGTGACTTTGTTTTATGAAAAATTCATCAATCTGCTATAACCGCAGAACGGCTGTTATTGTAATTTTTGTTATGTGTATGTCAATATTTTCGTGTTATACATGGTGATTATTTAATAATAATTTATAATCAGAAAGTCGTAAGGGAATTTTTAACATCACATACATTTTTCCATTTTATACAAAGTACAATGTGCATTGTGAATTACGAATAACTTGACGAAGATATTTAGAATTTATATGTATACTTGAACTTTTTAGATAGTTTTACAATTTGTCGAATTCGAATGATGAATGTATCTCGTGTTTAATTCAAAGATTTTATCAATCGTATTGGATTTGATTGATGAAAAATGTTCATTGGACTTGAAAAATGTATATACATAATATCTCCGATATCAGCTCCGAAATAAAACTGCTTTCGAGAAACGATAATTGTTCTTCAATAACATAACTTCAATTACATTTGAATAAAAATGTTTCGCAGCAATCGTAATCTCATATGTATACATGCATGTGTGTGTGTGTAAATACATATACGTGTACGCGGGGATTGTACAAATTTTAGCTTATATTCTTTTTTCTTATTAAAATCGTTTGTTTACGTGATTCGAATTTGTTTCAACGATGCCTAACTTTATTTAAGAATCCTATCATCTCATCCGTAATGATTTCCTTGCCCATTCGTTTGCAGTGATTTTACGAAATCGACGTTTCGTGACAGATGATTTCGAAAATATGATATAACAGATGGAAATCTGTTTACGAGTTTCACGGAGAAAGACCTTGCAGTATAAATTATTATATTCGCTAGCGTGTTCGGAACAGATTTGTTGATTTGATATGATTTAGTCAAATACCGCCTCGAAATTATTACTGTGTGTATCTCACCAAAGCCAGACTGTTGTGTCCATCGGAAAAACAGTGGATGATCTCATCAGCAACGGGGTCGGGCAGTAATGATTTTGGGGTTTATCGCTCATAGGGGTGGACTCGAGACTCTCAAGTCAAACAAACAAAACTCAATTTGACCAGTTCTGATGCAAGATTCGTTGGGTCAATGTACAATTATTTAAAGAATGAAATGGAAGGGAATATTTTTTTGATTTTGCATACTAAAGTCGATTCAAAAAGGTCTTGTCTTGAAAAAAAAGTACTCTATGTGTTAGATGTAATCAATTCCATTCTCTCAGACTTGTTTATTTCCAACTATTCCATCCTCAGATTCGACTCGATGTGGAGAATTTTTCTTCGAAGATCGTAAAATTGACTGATATTTATTTATTTATTCGCATAAACGGGAATAATCCTTAGTTTTACACTGAGAAAAAGAATGTTTGGAACAGATGAATTTTTCTTTGAGTCTAAGAAATAAATTCATCCAATGGTATCTGTGGAGTTATTGCATCAGCTTCATTTAAAATGTGATTCACACGGAAGTGGTGGGATCATTAATTGGAATATGAGATACTTAGGATTGATGAGAAAGTTATTGGATGGAAAATTTTGATTTTCGAATTCATGGAATATAATTTGATTCAATGAATTATGCATTTGACGGGCAGAAGCCATTCATAACACTGTGATAGTCAACTGCAGTGCCAAAGTGATAATTTCTCCTGTCAATAAAATATTTGATTATTTGAAGAAAAAAAGTTTCAAAATAGGAAAATATCAATATAAATAATATAAATATTTCTTGCATTCGAAATAAAATGTTTTCATGAATATGGAATGAAAGTTTCTGTAAATAAATCAATATTTGGAACAATGAATATTCTTCCCTATCTAAGAAATTATTTCATAGAATGTACAAAGAGATTTTCTAATCCTTCAGAGAAGTTATTGATATAAATAAATCTTTCTTCGAATCAATGAAATTCAGTTTGATTGGATGATTGATATTTTACAAAATTTCCAGAATAAAAAGAAATAAGCAGGAGTCAGAGCATTCGCGCGAGGGCGGAGCCGACCTTTTTATTCCCTGTGTGATCTGTAGTTCATTTGAAACAATTGGATTATTCGATCAGATGATTGATATTATCAAGAAGTTCGAAGAAACTGTTTTTCTCTGCGATCAAGTCATATCCGTTGATGATGTTCAATGCCGGAACCTGAAAGAAATATTTATTAGGACGGAACATTACTTACTATAGGTTTACGATGAATTAGTTCTTTATATGCGAACTGCACTGCAGGAAAATAGCTTGTGAGAAAGTATTGCCACCTTCTGAGAAGTAAATGCAATTTGTCGGAGTGAATTCAATACATTTTTATTTGAAAAACATATTTCTTTGTTTCAATGAATTCATAAATTCGATCGATCTATCTATTTTATGGACTCGATGAAACCTTGATTTGCAAAAAGCACTGGAATTTTGCAGAATGTATAAAATTTGGACCTCATCAAACGTAGTATTGACGAGAATAATCAGGTTGGCAGTTTATTGACTAGAATCCTTCTTCAATCATAAATGAATATTTTTAATGAGCTAATTTTTTAGATGTTGCTGAAGTTTGAATCGTTTATTGAAACTAATTAACCATCGAATAAGATAATATTCAACTATTCAAGCCCAAAAATCTTGCAGTACATTATTTGAACGATGTTTCCAGTGGCAAAGAGTTGATTCGAAAAGATATGTAACGATGATTTATCAGATTTCGTGAGTCTTAATTTTCGTTTTGTTTCTATAAACGATTCAAACTTCGAGAACACATTCATCACCATAACACAAAATAGCTCCATTCGATTCGAATTCCCAAATCATGGGTTATAATACTTCATTTTATTGATTTCAAAACTATCCAAACTATCATTGTTCATATGAAATCTGTTCTATAAAATAGATTTTATCCGAAGAAATTGCTCTGAAGTTTGAACTGAAAAAGTATCTCATTGTGATCATGAATTTAGTTTTCTGTTGAAAAAATATAACTCTCGGAATTAAAATTCACAACTATTCAGTATATGATTTGATGTTATTATCCGAACAAAACCACTTGTATTGAAATGAATGAGATTATTATACTCTCAACTGTACCGGTTTATAAATAACAGTATTTTTGGTCCTATAACTTCATGTTCTTGAATATAATAATTATTTTATTAACCTGATCTCGCGTTGTTTTTCTCATGATGGGAGAAGTTCATCATTTGTAAGCCATGTCTATTCATTTGATGAAATATATTTTCACCTGGAGTTGATAATTATTCTGGTGAAGAAAACAATTATCATGTCAAATACTAAGTATAATCAACCTCGATTTCCATACGAAACTTTACGTTATAAAATTGAACTTGTATTTCATTGATTTTCACTTTGGAATTCATCAAATGAGAGTTATATAAATCGGATGAAAGATGATATTGACAAAAATAATTAGTTATTCAGTCAATACAGTGCGTTTTTAATTCCAAAAGATAAATTTCAATGAGCTGATTTGATAGTATGAATGAAACGACTTTTTATGGTTATGAAATTATTTTAGAGACAAAAAGACATTTATTTAATGCAATGAAATGGGAATAGTGTGTATAATTACCAGAAATGAATTGCAGAGATCTTTAACGCAAGCGATCCCTCAAACTCATCCCTCACAGTATGCAAAGCTCGGCACCCATTCGAAGAAAAGAAAACCGTTGAGAGCAAACGCGAATAACGAATATTAGCGTCGTATTCTGTTCTCAATCATATAGATAGAACTAATAAACGTCTCAATAGAATCGGAATAGAAATCAACATTATCAACATAATTATTCGCTAACCTACGTATACGATTAATTGGACCAGTATGTCCAAATCTCGTCTTACAAAAGAACACATGAAAATCTGGTACATGCTTCAACGGTCTTGGTAAAGCATTGAGACCAATGAGGCTTGATAAATATACACTACAAGTCTTGCTATTCGATAGTTTAAACAAGAAAAAGAGATCGGCAACTTGACGCCGTTGGTGCAAAGTAGATAATCTCAGTGAACTCATAATGTCATCATAGTTATGGCAAGTGTAATGCATAAGCTGACCAATTTTTTACGCAATAAAGCGCAAAAACTTGCGTTGAACCTTCTCCAATAGCACCTGATACTTCACTGATATGATATTCGTTATGTTTGAATTCACTTGAAATTGCGAAGAAAGAAAATTCCGATGATTCCAGAGATAATGATAATAAATCCCGAAATCATTATTGAAAAAAAATCATTCTCGCCAAAGAAGACAGTGAACACTTTTTCTTCTCGTAGAATCCCGATTGAGACAAAATGGTCTATCCATTGTCATCTTCTCAAGAACAAAAGGATGCCGACGAAGTGAAAGAAGGTCTATGCGATTGCCTCAACCGAGGTTCTACTGAATAGTGTCAAATATGATTCTGTCCGATTATGTTTGATCGAATCTGATTGGATCCTATAACAGATTCGAATATATTTCGTACAGTTCTATGCATATTTTCCAATGAGATTATAGAAGTGTCTTTACATTTTTGCCTAGTAATATGGATATCTTTTGTGATATGGATGGACGATATCACTTTTGTACAAAATATTTATCAAGTTTATATCAAAATATATAGAAACTGTGTATATATTTTATAAAAATATGTCTGTATCGTTGAATACCATTCCTATTCGGTAGCGAAGGTTGATATTTAACGGGGGTTCAATAGAAACTCGACAAATGTTCTATAAAAAATATTAATATTGTCAAATATCTCATCACTACTAATTTGTAAAATAATTGAAAATATTAATTCAGCTCGAGTGGGGAGTGGTAAAGTATTATTAGTTCCTAGACGGCAAAAATGGGAAAACCTCCCTAATAGTTTCATAACACATACCAAAGGTAGAAGTGTGAAACCGGAATTTGTTGGTAAAAATCACCCGTTTGTTGTTTGAAAATGATGAAAAATATTTTATTCGAAATAATCTCCATTGCTGTTTATAGATTTGTCCCACCTTTCCGGCAGTTTATGAATTCCACGCTGAAAAAACAGTTTCTACTTTGAAGCAAACCAGTTATCTAGCTATTCTCCTACATTTTCATAGGAATTTGAAGTGTGGTTCAGCGAGAGCGTGTCCCATTGACGCGAAGAGATGATAATCGGACGGAGTTAAGTTTGGAGAATAAGCCGCATGCGGTAGCATCTCCCAACTGAACACCTCGATCGTTTCCCTGACCCGTTTTGCTGTGTGTGATGAGGCATTATCGTGGAGCAAGATGACTTTGTGTTGCCTTTTTCCATATTCCGGTCGTTTTTCACGCAATACGCGATTCAAGTCGATCATTTGCTGTTGGTAGCGATCAGTGTTGGCGGTTTGCCCAGGTTTTAGCAGCCCATAATAGATTGCATGCTTCTAATCTCACCAAACACAGAGCATTGTCTTCTTTCCACAACGATTTGGTCTTGCAGTGGATGTCGATGATTCGCCTGGATTCACCCATGATTTCCGACGCTTAGGATTCTCAAAGTATATCCATTTTTCATCACTTGTCACAATTCGATGGAGAAACGACCATACTTTTATATCTCTCGACCAGCATTTTACAAGTGGTATTTCGATTTTCTTGCTGTCTTTCATTCAGCTCATGTGGAACCCATTTTTCCACTTTCCGAATCCCTCCCATGGCTTATAAACGAATCCCAAGTATGCGTTGACAAATGTATCAAGCTTGGTGCTAAGCTTGAGCCAATGCTAGTCAACATTGGTACCAAAGTAGATTAAGGTCTGAGATGATAACAATGTTCAACGCTTGGTATCTAAGCTTGGTTCAATATCAACATTCAATATTGGTGCCATGATTGATATACAATCAACCTCAACGAATAGGATAGTTTTCTTATTGGCACCCAAGCTTGATTGAATATAATATATTCCGACAAATGAGATTTCGGAATATTGGATTTCGACATAGTCACTTTAGTCTAGATAGCACAAGAGTTCTAAGAGAGTTCAGAATTAATGGAATGGATTCATAAAGAACTCTTTTAGAACTCTTGTGCTATCTGGGAAGGCGTTGAGAGGATACCCGTATTAGGGCTGACGTACATGCAGGCGTATAATCTTTCAAGTTTCTGAAATGCAAATGAATTCCAAGTCCACGTCATGCGGCTATATCTAGGCTCTATCTAATATGTCTAATATCTAATTTGTGTTGATTGAAGCTTGATTGACGAAAAATAAATCAAACGCAGCGAAATATGCTTAATCCCAGCATTGATGTCTGAGGTGCTATGAAGGATTGGTGAGTTGGCTAAGCATCAGTCGAGACTTGGTTAACGACAATTGAATCAAACACGGCAAAATATGCTAGATCCTATCATTGATATCTAAGGCTCTATCAACGCTTAGTCAGCTACGGTGGGCCAAGAATTGGCCAAGGCTAAGCTAACGAGACCTGGCATACCAAGCTTGACGCCAGTCATGGTCCAATTGTCAGTCTTGGTATGACTTGGTATATTACTATTTTTTAATTACATTTCTAAGATTTATAAATAAAATGAGAAGTTGTAAAACTTATCCAGGTGCAGATAAAAAAATTTTGTTTTTTCGAAATTCAAAAATCTGGCGCTGCACAGACCTTGATAAACCTTCAAAGTTTCATACCTAACAATTTCAGGCTTTTTTATGCGTTCAGTTTCGAATATTTTGTGCGGAAAAAATGCCACCAGATGGAGCCACCTATGCGCTAGTATCCACCTAAGGTTTGCGGCAATGCGCAATCCTAGGCATGTAATTTATTATTAATCAAGGTAGTGTTTTCTTTTTGGATACGTCCTTGAATGGTATTGCAATTTTGAAGCGTTTGAAAGTGTTTTACGAAGTAAAATAAAATCAGCGTAGTTAATAAATCAATTGTGAATACTTATTTTTCTGACATGACGTTTTGATCCAAAGGAATGGTATTCGCAAACAAAATCGCAAGGCAAATTGATGAAATTTATACTTCACTCATACAGCACAGGAGTTCCCGTTATGCTCATGGATGTGGATTTGATATGAGCACATATTTTGAATTCTTAACGAACTCTTAATGAACAATTCAATGTTCAGAAAGAATTCGTATGAAGATTTCATAATGAATTATGCGAGCATTCAATACGTTTTCATCTTGAATTCATTATTGGTCCAAGTTTAAAATACTATGAGGAATGCGCTGATTTAACATTCCTCGGGTCACTTGTTAAATCAACCGTTCTTGCTTTTCATCAATTTGTAAGAAAGGATGAGGAGACTATTATATTTCATGCGTCGAATTACGAGCAATAAACGAACAAGTGAATGTACAGGCTGTTTCAGAATTCATCATTTTTCTTTTCAAATATGAATGATTCATAGAATTCTTAGAAATTCAATTATTTGAAAATATTGGAATCGCGCAGGTTTTGGCGATAGAATAGTTCGGTTGTGGATCGAAAAGAAGCGTATAGACTGAATTTTTCAGTGATGTTTTTGGAATTAAAGGAAGGATTGAGAAATTTTTATGGATCAGAAGCGTAAGAATTTCAAACTGCTATAAATTCTAAAATTGAAATGACTAGAATAGAATTTTGCCTTTTGAAATTTTATCACAGGTAACGTTGTGTGTCGGGATGATGAATTTTGAAACTTCCTGTATAAATAAAAAAGGGAAAAGAATGCACAGCGATCATCAACTGTTCTGAGTGCGCTTTACTGTTTTCCTACAAGCATTTATTGCTTATGTTTCATTGCCCGGTTAATGATCCGGGAATGCCAGTGAATATTCATCAATGGACTTTCAAAATACTAGCAATTATAATACGATTCACACAGATATAAATTACATGCTATGCATGTTCATCCAACTTTTTCAACGGAATTGGTTGAACACTCCTGTGAATGAACTCCAACAAATATCAATAACTGTAATTGTATCGGAATGAATGAATTCCTAACAATTTTCCATCAAAGATTTTGATCAATATTTTATAAAATTGAACATAAACTTGTCAAAGTTTCTATACTAAATATCGATATACCGTGTATCGGTAACTTCAGCCAAGGCTAAATCGACATGATAACGAGCTTGAGCCAAAACTGGTAGATGAATTCCCCGATGGTCTCCCAACGATGAAATATTCGACCATCTGAGTACAGATTTTGTTTACAAGATTTCTCCGAACTGAATTTATGAAACAGTCTGAAATTTTCAGGGAATAATCTTCGATACCTTATTAATTGCGGTATGCAGCCCGAATTTGAAATTTCAGAAATTACAATTCCTCCTCATCGACTGGAGAACAATTTTTTTTCCAAATTTGAAATTTGGCCTCTGTAGGGGAGAGTGGGGACACTTGCACCACTTTTTTTCATATCGGTATAACTTTCATGGTCAAGTTTATTCGATACCTCATCAACGGGATTTTTACAGAGCAAACATTCTTTCTAACACCTGGGCTGAAAAGTCCCGGGCCTAACAAAGAAAACACGATTTTTTTGGTTCAAAATTAGCTTTATTCATCAACGTCATCTCCATCAAGAACAACGCCATCATTTCAGCGCCGCTCTAACATTTCAATACCACTTTTGTAGAATAATTTATCTTTTGCCTCAAAATAGGCCTCAGTTTCAGCGATAACCTCTTCATTCGAGCGAAATTTCTTACCGGCGAGCATTTTTTTTTAGGTCTGCGAACAGCCAGTAGTCGCTGGGAGCCAAATCTGGCGAATACGGTGGGAGTGGACGCAATTCGAAGTTCAATTCATGTGGTTTTGCCATTTTTTGGATTGACTTGTGTCATGCTGCGTTGTCTTGATGAAATAAAATTTTCTTCTTTGCCATATGCGGTCGCTTCTTTGCAATTTCGGCCTTCAAACGCTCCAATAATGCGATATAATATTCACTGCTGATGGTATTTCCCTTCTCAAGATAGTCGATGGATATTACACCTCGCACATCCCAAAATACCGAGGCCATAACCTTTCCAGCCGATTGTTGTGCTTTCGGGCGCTTCCCAGACAGCACAACATGCTACTGGAACGTTTATGGGAGGTTTATAGAACGTAGGAGAGGTTTTCTGAACGTTCAGAAAATGTCCCAGAGACACGTTTTGCTATTAGGGTTTGGACGAGGTTCACCAGTGGCTGCCTACTCGAAAATTAAGAAAGAAATTCTCAACATTAGGAATTATATTATTGAATTCAATATTTGATTATGAATTCCGTTTAATGAATCGTTTATGAAAAAAACTTCATAACTTTTCCAGCAGTGTAGACATGACAAAATCCTTGAAGTACAAACAGTAATCAAGGCTGTCCCTGCTCTCGTCTTTATTTCAAGTTCAATAATGCAAGTGTTTCTGAATTCACCTCTCCTATGAACCCTCCTTCAAGAAATTTGAATACAGCTGATTTAAACGAACATGAACTTCGTTCAATTCTTCAATTACGCAGTTGATATCACGAACCCACACTCTATGCCAATCTGCGTGATGTTTATGTTATTTTTCGTGACATGTGTGTCTATGGAAATCAATGAACAATTAATTCAAAATGTGGATTTTGCATTGCAGATATGAAATTTCATAATCAATTCCATCAACGGAAACAAAGTTTATATTCAAATGTATTTCCCGCAAATTTTTTTGTGATTATTCAAGAGCTTCATTAATGAAATAACTAATCGAAAACAATTCGACTTCTATCATACACTGTGAAAAAAACTTCGGGAAAATTCCAGTACCGTACTAGAAGCAATTAACCTGTACATTTGTACTTAAAAATTACATTCGGATCATTAAAATCCCAGTACACGGGTCAGAAAATTCTTGTATTTATACTGGAAATTTGGAGGGAAAAACATGAATTTTCATGTAAGAAACAGAAAAATTCCGGTATAACAGAAACTTTTTTATTAATATTCAGAAAAATGACTGTCAATTTAGGGAAAACGAGGATCGATGAAGAATATTAGTAGTAAAAATACCAATGAAACTATCAACTGTTCATACTTTGACTACGAATTTTTGATAGGCTCATTACGAATATTTTTCAGCGATCCTAAATTTTTTCCCTAAATTGACAGCTATTTTTCTAAACGTTGATGAATTCTTTTTCAATATTAATAGATCCGATCTCTCCGTGTACGTAAGTTGAAAAATTCGTCATGAACAGAAATTTTCCAGTTTTTTCTTAACAGTGTGTGGGGTGATTTCGAATGCTCGAGAAGCCACGTGTGAAAACTTGAACGGCAAGACCGAATTTCCGCAAGCGAGATGACGAACGTGGTTATAAACTTCAGGCAATTTGATAAACCATGGATCTAACATCAACGAAAACACGTACTTTGATCGCAAAACGCGGAGATGAAGAAAAATTGTATCGAACGATATCAAGTATCAAATTGGAAGAAGAGAATCACGAATGCACGATAGTGATTGAGAACTTATATCATTCATTGTTGACGATTTCCAATAAAAAGAATCGAATGATCACATCCGTGTTGAATGCCCCCGATAACAATCACTCTCATTAATTTATCACTGCAAACCTTCAACTTGACCTCATTTCACATTAATGAAACGTTTAACATTCCAAAACACGTAGAAATTACTCCTTATCGCGTTCTTCATTTATCAATTAATTGATTGATACTAATTGTTTGATATCTTTAAATACAATTTTCATATTGAGAAGTACGATTCGTTTCAAAAATATAAACAATCTTTTTTGATTGAATGGATTCGTATGAATCTTGATGTCTTTGATTTGTAAATGTACATACGTTAGATTGATTCTAGTGCCGGAATGCCAGTCATTTCATATTGGCTAGTTTATTCGTAAACTACTAATTAAATTCGTACAAATTAAATCTGTAAAGATTCTCCATGACCCACAGAATCTATAAGAACTCTTCGAGTGGAAAAATGTTCATCATTATATATAATTTGTACAGAATTATGTATGAATTATATATCAACTATATTGAATCACATATTCCCAATCCCTCCGAGTCAAGCAGAACAAATTTATTATTGTCTTTTGAATTCTGATCGAAAACAATTCTTTGTTACGTTTTGATGGAATTAAATGTGTCTTTGAAAAACTCTCACTTATTGGATAAACCACCGATTTGTCCGTTAGAAATTGATTTCCAATTCTTTTGGAATCCTCTGATACTCTCTGAAAAACTTCAAAAACCTCTTCCCTGGATTTTTTTGCAATTTTCATTAAATTGTCAAATTAACATCTAATCACCATTTTTAAACTTAAAGAAACTCTGAAATTCAATTGATATTTTACGATCCATGCGAATACTCGAATGATTCGTTCAAATGTTTAGAATGATACTTTATCATTGAACTGTATATAAATTTCCCCCAACACCACCCGTTGTTATCTCTGTCATCGCTTTTACTTCTTTCTTATGTAAAATTTTTACGAAACGATGACATTTTATCTCAGTACTGAGATATAAAATTTGCATGATCGTCAATTGATATTTAAACTGCGCCGCAATGGATTAGATAAAGATATTATTTCCATAAAAATTATGAATAAAAACCTGCTAACGGTAGCTGACTTTGAACTTCGAACTTTCGTTGAGATTCAATAGTTCAATAACTGGTCATATCCGCGACACCGAAAAGAGAATAACATGATTGCTGAATTCGCATTAGTTTAAAGCACTCTGAACTTTCTGCTTACAATTGATTTTTTTTCATTTTACGAAACGAATTTTTTTGGGGTTCGCCGAGCGATAATTGAATTGATTGAACTCCTTTGACGAACGCGGGTTAAAATTCTATCAGTTCATTAAGTTTATCGGTACATTAGGTCATTAAAATTTGCAATTTTTATCCGTTTTTCTTTTTCAAATAAATTTTTCATAGAAAATGTACGAAATAAAAGAAATGTTTCACGAGCAACGGAATGTTTGTGTTTTCGCGAAGAAAAATCCCATAAACCTTCAAGTTTGAGATGCTAATGAAATAAGAGGCAGCCCCCGCATCGTTTCTTATATCTAAATTCATAGATCAATGGAAATTTTTCCTTTCTTGAAAGTGGAAAATCTATAACTGAGAGTGTACGAGACCTTATACGTGCATCACTCTGGAACATGTTCTTGAATAATCGCTGTTGAAAAAATACTGAAGGATTACCAGTCATGAGGGATCGATAACGCGGAGAATGCTCGAAAGATCACCACGTGATGAACCAAGTAAATTTCATAGCAATTCACGCAAATGTGTTTTGATACATCAATCAAAAGTCCACTGTATGTGCATTTGTGATTCAGATGACCAAATGACTTGTACATCGTAAATGATCGATTCAAAACTTTCTAAGTCACAGTGCATGAAAAGGATGAGTGATTTATAATGTCACATTGAATGTGTTTTGCTCTTTCGATTTTCGATGTGCTGCTACAGCCCTGATTATTTATTGCACGGGTATTGTAATTTTGGTGTTTCATCAAACGTACTCGAGTATCAGGAAAAGTGGGTAAAATTTCGCGCCAACTTTTGTCATGCATTACTTGATGGAATTAAATTTAGAATCGATAATAAGGGAAAGTCCCACAGTACTGAAAATCCTTAGAGGTTTTGAGTATAAGTTTAAGTAAATGAAGACAATTTGAAATTTAGAATGACGATAAGTTACTTCTGTTATCACCGATCCGATATATATGAGATAGATAGACGACCTTCTTTCTGAATACGAAAATTAGAGAGCCCAAATATCGAGCTTTCCGAAAAGTGTCTCACAGTACCGACACCTATATGTTGTTTCATGTTTCAAAGGTAGAAATGAAGATTTCGATGCTTTCCCTATTCCAAATGTCCGACAGATAATTTTCTGTCAGGATTTGGTCGGTTTTTGTCCCAGACATGATGATTTCCGACAGAACCAGACAGAATTTTGACCGAAATCCGTCAGGTTTTGTTTGGCTTTGTCTGGTATTCCAGTCTGTGCAGGATTTGGTTGGTTTTTGTCCCAGGCATGATGATTTCCAACGGAACCAGACAGAATTTTGACCGGAATCTGTCAGGATCTGTCGGACGATTTTAATAGGGTTGCCTTCTTCAGAATATTAATACCAAGCCTCACAAAAAAGCCCTAATTAAGTTGGCATATTGCTTCCTGATTACAAGATAACGGAAAGCTTTCTGAGCAGACCAAGGAAAAAAGTGGAAATTATCTAACACCAAAATGTTTTTCTGATCTCAAGAAATACTTGAGGGTTCCCATACAATGACCACTTGGGCGCTTAACAAAAGGTCGGAATTTCGAAAATCTCAAAATACTGGGTGATAGGGCTTGAGAAGGAAAATGAATATCAGTATCTGTTTACCATTTTTTTATGGGATTGATAGTTTTCGGGGAAAAAAATTGAAAACTTCCGATTTTTTCGCACCAAAAGTCAATGTTGTTCAATATTGAACTCGTTCTAATTCGGTCAATTTTTGATGTATCGAAATAAACCTTGGGGATTTAGATTCGTGAGACTTCGCCGGAGAGAACAATAACGTGATACTTCGTGAAAATCGAGAATCAATTGATAAAATTTCCATTCGAAGTAAAAATCACCTTTCTCACGCGTCGCATTAAGAAAGTGGTGGAGGAGGGACCAGGTGTAGAAGTATGAAATCGGAATTTCCCTATAAATGGCACTAGCCATCAGTTGGAGGACCCTAAAAACACTTCTTCAGCACCATCATCTCCCCCTCACAGCTAATGAAGCTTTGCAACACAAAACAATAGAAGTTCTGTACACCCATAATTGTTTTATAACCTTGAACATGCCGAGTTTTGTGCCTAACCGGCTTCATGGCTGAACAGTTAACGCACTAACTTTCAGACATGGATGTCCGGCAGGCTTGGGGGTTCGAATCCCTGACTAATCAATTCGCCTTTCTCCCTAACGGTAATGCCGCGAAAGGGGAAATAGCGGTTGGTGCGTCAACCAAAGTTTATCCCGAAAGCGGCTACCACCGTAGTAGGGGAACGACGGTTGATAAGTCAGGGAATCTTACCCCTGCCGCGTAGGTTAGGTTGGAAGTACGTTTCCCCCGGTCCAATTGGCCTTAGCAGCGTAAAGAGACCGGGTTAACAAAAACTGAATAGAACAGATAGAAGTTTTTGTATCTACAAACTACGATCCGCGGACAGCATTGGTTTTTTGTTATCATTTGAAAGAAACTGCTGCAGAATCACATCGAATGCTTGCCCAAGCTCGCGGTGAACATGCCCTTGGTAAAACACAGTGTTTCGAGTGGTTCAAAAAATTTAAGAGTGGTGATTTTGACGTGAAAAACGAAGAGCGTGGGAAACTACCGAAAAAGTTCGCAGACGACGAATTACAAGGCTTATTGGATGAAGATGATACTCAACCTCCACAAGAACTTGCGGATCAACTGAACGTTACGCGGAAAGCCGTCTCCATTCGTTCGAAAGCCATGAGAAAGATTCGGAAAGTGGGAAAATGGGTTTCGCATGAAGTGAATGAAAGACAGCAAGAAAATCGAGAAACCACTTGTAAAATGCTCAACAAAACAAACAAAAAAATTCCGGTTTAATACTTCTACACCTGGTAACGACGAAAACTAACCCACAATTGAATTGTTGAAAATTCACTTAACGAGGATTGAACCTGGTCCTGCGAGTGAGAGACAAAGCCACCCGACTAAAAATTCACCCCATGGACCACATCAGGTCAACTTTGATTCAGCCCAGATCCTGGTAAGGCAACCTCGTGAGAACCTCACAAGTCATGTCACGCTTTACTATAATATCAGGACCTTATGAGGCAAGACTAATAAGGATTTGATGCGGAATTCCATACCAAAACCTCCAGAATAAATTGAAATTAAGATATGAACAAGAAATCCACAACCCAAAAATGTTGTATTCGGCATGGAGAGATCTAACTTGAAAGATATGCACAGTTGACATTTGTTTAGAAATATTTTCCTAATTTAGAGCAAATTTCTTTCACCAAGGAGTATACAATCTAAAATTAAGACATTTTTGCATTCACCTTATCAAACTATACTGGGGCATCCACATCTAATCCTGATTAGGATTTCAGCAGGTAAACCGTATTCCAGATGACCTTGTTAGGTCCTATACCATATGTCAGGTTAACCCTATGATAATTTCCAGTCGGGCTCTATCACATCAGCGGATCTACGAGATGACGACAAGGCACTTACAATCATTTACCATAACCATCCCGTAGAGTTCTTGACTTCTGCAGACAGCACAACGTGCCACTGGAACGTTTACGAAAGGTTTATAGAACATGTGAGAGGTTTTGTGAACGTTCAGAAAGGTGAATACCGATTCGGACTTGTAATAGTATTTTGGTGACTAATGAAAATTCACGTATAGGCTGGAAAATAGCCTTAGCCAGATATAATCATGATCATAAACATAATCATAGGTTGTGTTAATCCGCGTAGATGAGCGTAACATGTAGTACTTTGGTATAAAAATAAGCACTTAGAAGTAAGAAAACATAATCCGACACAGTTCTACAACCTGGAGATCACCGTAAATAAATGTAATAAGTAATACTTTGGCATAAAAATACGCACTTGGACATAAGAAAAAGGTAATTGGGCGTAGTTCTACAACCCGCACATTACCGTAGATGGGCGTAATAAGAAGTAGTTTGGCAGTTCTAAAACCAGGCGATCATCATACATGACCCTAGCATGTATATACCATGGGGCCCACCCCGGGCCAATATGGCCCCAAGACTGGGCCAGAGTGGGACCAAAATTCTTACACGCTCAGGGAGCGTAATACGCAGTAGTTGTGCGTGAAAAACCACAAACTTGGCGTAGTATGTAGTAATTTGATGTAATGATATATCATTTCTGATCAAACTAGCTCCGCGTAGTTTTCGACACGGAAAAAATTGGTGATCCAAATTTTGGTTGACTACACTGAGAAAAGAGTGACATCCCTGTTGAAAAAGTCCCATAAACTGTCATATATAAATCTTATTAATTTATATGAATTTTAGGAAGTTTTTATGAGTCTATATGCGGTTTCTGTCCTAGAACTTATGGGATTTATATGATCCCATGTAAGAATACAAAAATTATATGAGAACTTTATGAGATTCAATTAGAACCATTTGCAAAATCTCATAAAACCGTATAAAATCAAGTGTGTGTACTAGATTTCATACGGTTTCTGTCCTAGAAATAACTAGAATTCATTAGAATTTATGAGATATTTTCAACAGGAATGGTCACAGGAGCCATCCTTGCATGGTTAAGGACTTTTGGTTGCGGTAACCTGAAATCTGATTATAATAACCAGGAAAACAAAACAAAATCCCGTAAATCTGGTTATGGCAACCAGACAGAATGGTCAAAGACAAAATCAACTATGTCGCCTGGTTACCCACGTGTGTTGAATATGTCATTTGAGGATCCAGCAGATGTTTTCATAAATATCAAAATCATGTCAAAAATGATAACCTCATATGGATATCCAACATGCGTTCGTTACGGATATTCAATTACAATATCCAGCAAATGACAAAATGATATGGATTTCTGACATAAATGAGATTCAGACGGAATTTGGAAACCATGGAAATAACAAACGTGATGTTATGAATTACCGCATGTCAGAGGGTTATATTGATTATTATTCATAAGAAAACGGGCGGAGGCGTTGATTAATTAGGGGAGAATCAAGCCACCTGCATAACGTACATAAATAGTAAGAAAAATAAAAAGCAGTAGATTTTACTCATCCTTGTTATGAACGGAACATTATTAGGTCCCATTGAGACGGCAATATTCGAAAACAGTTTCAGTCGAGGTTATTTTGGTGATCGATTCTAATTTAAATTTTTGAATGTTCCCATCGGAACAAAATTCACAATTCTAAATGAAAAAAAATTCAGTTCGTTAGGAATCGAACTTGGATTATTGGGATTACGGAGTCAACTTCAGCGCCACTCTGTTACGCATCTGTATGAACGTCATATCACCGTCCTTATATATCAAATGAATCTTGAATAATCAATCAAACGTTGATGATAATTTAATGTCCATTACTGACTAAATGTTTTTTGTTCACGATAATTAATTTTATCTATACATAAGAAAATGACCAGAATCATTTGGATTTTCCGTACACGCGGACGAACTGAAATCCCAATGAATATATCTTAAATTTGTCTTTATAGCTCAAGAATTAAAATCCCCAGAAGTTCATCTACATTTTAATAACAATTAAGAGATAAATCCCACAGAAGACTGTTCAAAAATCGTATTATCTAAGTGACGATCTCGAATGGCCTTCAAAACGATAATGAGATTCATTTGACTTTCATAAGGACGTAGAGTGGATACTCAACGACTAAGTGTGGATATGAAAATCATTAGCAAAACGACTCAGATACTTGAAAAAATGACGTAAATGTTAATACAGTTATATTTACCCAATGCATTGGATAGTGTTTGCAAACAAGGCATATGAATCTATTTTTATTGTTTCTGCATAATTTTTTGTCCACCTATAATTTCTGTGATGTCAATCACATCAACGATGACATAATTTTCCGTTACGCTGCGCATGTGAAGAAAACTACACATGTTATTCATTCTGTTTTTTCAGTGTCGTGTATTCGCTTCGATTCCTTTATATGAATTATATGAAAAAGTGAAGGTGCAGGGTACAACGTATACCTCAAGTAGCACCAGAATATACTACCCAAGCAACAACAGAAGTTCGAAGTATATACGAAATAGAAACGTTCGTAGAATTTACGAATAAAATACGAAAAATATATGATGACAGTTCATAGAATGTTCGAATGAGACTGTTTCAAATATACTTAGAATGTACGATATTCATTCAATCGACGTTCGATTGATGTACCATCTTATATTCGATTACATACGTTCGATTAATATGCATAGCACCTATAAAGCGGTCCCTTCGAATGTACATAGAACATATTTCGAATATTCTAAGAACGTTCATAGTATCTTCTGGTGCTACTTGGGTATGAACGTTCTTCGTAAATTTAAAACATTTTCTATGCATATTCCAATGAGACTGTTCCAAAGATGCTATGAATATTCATCGAATGTCGACTGAATGAATGAATTTTATGGACATTCATTATATGTTCTACGTACATTCCACGAACGTTTCTATTTCGTATATACTTTGAAGTTCTGTTGCTGCTTGGGTAATAACAAATGAATTTAATCGCACCCTGAAGAAAGTTTTCCTCATTGATGTCAAATTCCCTATTTTCTCCTCGGAACATGGAAAATAACATGGAAATTTGGCAAGTTTATGTAAATGAATAAGGAAAACTTTTCTACGGGCAATGATATATTACGATAATCTTACGATCTTGTGAATCGAAATAGTTTGTTAGAATAGTTTAAATAAGATTCGTAATCAAATATTGGGAAAATAATCACTCGAACTATGAGTGTTGCAATAATTTTGGATACTACAAATTTCTGAAAAATGGCGATGATGAATAAAATTGTACATAAAATTATGAAGAGGAAGGATTACAAATGACAATAATATCGCCTGAATGGTAACACATGAAGCGTTTTTCATTCATTATGAAATATTAAAATATAAAGTGTTTGATAATGTGGGAATGGAAGTTTTACAGGATTGTTCTTAAATTCTGATGTACAACTCAAAGCTATGCATTTAATACTCAGTAAGTTTATACGACACTAGGAGGATTTAATGACCCATGTGGAAATAGCCAGAGTTGACAAATGGCGCGGTACTGGCAAAGTTGTATTTGTCAAACTTCGGCAGAAACAACTATGCCCATTCAGAATTGTTACCAGTTTTCCAACTGGCGCCAAACGTTCGTCGGATTTTAGACGGTCTTGAGCCAGTATCGAATGAATACTGTTCGGAGAATACCCAGACCGTACAGAAACGGAACCGCGTCAGTACCGAATCAGAGTTGGTTGGATATTGAAATGCGAAAAAAAGACGATACGACACCAATATCGGTGCAACGTTGTTCTAATACGGTATAGATAGTGGATAAGGATTCCACTGATCTTTCCAATAACACGGTTACTTTGATGAGACAATACTGCGCCAGTATTGAGCCAGAGTTAGTATAAGCATTCAATATGTTCGATAGATGATAATGTGCCAGCATTGATATGACTTTGACTGACTATGGAATCGGTAGTCAACTGACGTTAGAATCACGATCTTGGCAATTCAGCTGTTATAGTGAGCCGAAGTCTTGCCAGCATCAGGCCAGAGTTGGTATGATCATTCAATATGTTTGAAAGACAGCGTGTCGTATTGTAACTCTCATTAAACACCACTTATTTCTATATTCAAAATTTCTACCAGGATAAAGAAAATTGAATAATATTTCGACATCTTCGTAATTCGATTTACATAACAAAGATTTAAATAATTGAAAAAGATCTCATCTTCCGGCAGAGACGAATTATTATTTCATAAACATAAAATTGCAATTCAGCCCTATAGAAGGAGATTTCACGAAAAAGAGAGTACAAAAACAAAAGAGCTACTTATTTTCGAGTGCATGACAATGATTCTGGACATGAAACATTAAATTACGAAATGACATTTTCGGGACAAGTTATTCATAAGTGAAAGAAAAAGGTCGTAGTCATGACTTTGAATTCGAATGACGGTCATCGAGCGCTAAATAACATTGATCTACAATTTTAATTTTGACTTAGTTAAGTGCGTCGTTGAAGTCATTTGTAACTCATTGACATTAAGAAGTATACTCGGTAATTGATGAAAATCCAAATCCCGGAAACTATGAAATGTCATTGTACTGTACAATTTTATTCTAACAATTGTTTTTCTCATTCATCATTACTTTATGATGAATATTCAATGTCCTATTGCATTCTTTAACGATTGTTTTGTCAACAAATGTTCAACAGATATAAAAAAAAGGAAACTTTATGACCCATCCCTTACATGAAGTAACACAAGAACTTCTCAAAGATGCAATGATGATACAGTGAATGTGAAAAGAATGTGCGAATGACACTATCTTTGATAAATTCGTCAAGATATTCTATGGAGGTGCATAGCATATAATTATTCAAACCACTCTCATTTGGAGGTTCTAAGCGTGTTCGTAGCATTCTTAACCCCTTGTGTTGCTTGGGATCAGATTTCTATATTCATGACGTCAAACAAGGAACCGAGAACCAAGTTCAATCAAAATGCGTGTTCAACAGGGTTAGCGCGTGATAATATATTTCCAAGTATTTTACATAGTTTACGGCACGTAAGAAACCGAATATCTTACCTGCAAACCCAATCCCTTGCCTTTGCGGAAAAGCAGGGTTTAAGTATCTTACATATATTATTAGGTGTTGGAATGAATTCGTAGCGTTATACAAAAGCTGACGTAAGTAGTACAGTATTCCGTAGTTACCTACAATAATCTATTCACCGTGAAACAGCTATTATTGGACGTCATTTGTTTTACATAACCTTTTTTTGGATCGTAAATAACAACACTTCATAACTTATCGAACATGTCAAAATTCATACCGAATAAAGTGTTTTTGCGGGGAGTCTGTGCTGCTGAAGCCCATCGTATTTTAGTGGAAGTGTATGGCGAACATGGTCTAGCTGAGCAAACGTGTCGAAAATGGTTTGCACGTTTCAAAGCTGGTGATTTCGACTTGGATGATAAGGAGCGACCTGGCCAGCCAAAAAAATTTGAAGATACTGATTTGGAGACGTTGCTCGATGAAGACTCATGTCAAACCCTTCAAGAATTGTCGACATCATTGGGAGTTGACTTATCAACGGTAGGAAAACGTCTGAAAAGTTTGGGCATGATCCAGAAGGAAGGACGTTGGATGCCATATGAATTGAAACCAAGGGACATTGAGAGGCACTTTTTGACGTGTTAACTGCTACTTCAACGGCAGAAAAGACAAGGTTTCTTGCATAAAATTGTCACTGGCGATGAGAAATGGATCCATTATGACAACCCGCAGCGCAGAAAGTCATGAGTTAAGCCCGGTCAACCATCACAATCAGTGGCAAAGCCAAATATCTATAAGTCCAGAGCTCCTACTCTGTATTTGGTGGAATCAGATGGGTGTGATTTATTATGAACTGTTGAAACCGAATGAAACCATAACTGGGGATCGTTACCGACTACAATTGATGCGCTCGAGCCGTGCATTGAAAGAAAAACGACCGGAATACTCCAAGAGAAACGACAAAATCATTTTGCTACACGACAATGCTCGTCCGCGCGTCGCAAAACACGTGAAAACATACCTCGAAATACTTGAATGGGAAGTTCTACCCCACCCGCTGTATTCTCCAGATATTGCGCCATCTGATTACCATTTGTTCCGTTCGATGGCCATAGCTTGTCTGAGCAAAAATTCACTTCTTACGAAGATTGCCAAAAATGTCAAAATTGTCAAAAGCTAATTCTAGGAAATTTCAAATTTATATTCGTAATTTTAAAGATGTAAGAAAAAATTTTGGTGAAAAATATCGAGTTCGTGTAAATTCGATCCATGTATCCTTGTTTAGAAGGGGAAAATTCAATAACGAGGAACAGCGAACAGAAACGTGATTGATGGTAAAATACGCGGGTCAAAAATTATTTTTTTCCATATGGGTTCCCTGTTGTAAAATTCCCATAAAACCGCACAGGTTGACTTCATATTTCATCTGGCATCAAAAACTTCCCTCATAAAACCCCATAAAAACAGATAAAACCGAGAAATTTATGCGGTTTAATATGTGTATTTGTGACAGGATCGATGAGGTTTCATCCGCATCGATTAGGATTTTATAGCAGGGTTGTGGGGCCAACAATCATGATCTGTAACTGACACCAGCTGGTACCAATTTGATTCCTCGTTGTACCATGCTGGTTTTTGTCCAACAGGGCCAGCAGATTTGGACCAGTCTATCGTCAGTACCTTGATTGATTCGTCAGCGTGCCAATTGATACTCACTAAGTTGTTGCTGCCTTGAGTCACTGAATCATACATTTGAGAATAGTCGCATTCAATCCCATCCATGTATCTAGTAACTTCACATAGGATTCGACGTGAGCGCACTTCAAATTACATATTATTCTCAACGAATCAATCAGCGTATGCCTCATTCAATCCGGTGAATATAAGATTCTACGCGAATCCAACTTTTGTACGATTACTCATTGATTCTTACAGAATTGAATTGTGTTATGCCGATTAAATACCATTGTATTCTTCGAACATTCTCATGCATTACACTGTTCGGTTCTCACTTATGGATGACAATCGTCCTCCTTCCTCTTTCTAGCTTTCTCATTGGATTCAATCGTCATTACGCATGGACAAAGGTCTGGTCAAATCTGACTAGTTAATGAGTTAATGAGATTTGGTCAGAATCAATAGTTTCTTCTAACCAGGGTCTGTATGGAGCGATATTTTGATTTTATTGCTTTTTTCTCAAATAATTTGTCAGAAAATATTTGATTTGGGGTACATCATCAGGGATTGTTGGGTATTCCCTTAAAACAGACTCACTCGAACGTACTACGGAGATTTTTCATGTTATTAGAATATCCTGTGATACATGGACAATTCTTAATCACTGAGTAGCAGAAATGACATGTTCTTCTCACAATGAAATCATCTATTTTTAAAATATAAAACTGATAAAAATTGGAATTAAACCAACTAAACATTTGAGGAACAATCCACGTTGATCGATGATATGGTTTAAAAGTTTTTCGATTGAATATTATGGTTACAATTGAAATTTATTTGTGGGTGTTTCCAAATTGATGAAACAGAGATAGAGAGAGAGGGAACGAAAATCCACCGACTGTACTTTGTCCTAACGTACTAACGAAAGTCACAATGACAATCAATTTTCCACAAATGTGAAACTATGTACAGATGAGATCTCCAACTCGAGTTGATTGAATTTCCTTATTCCTGCAAGCAAATGATTGACGATATTTATTCTAGAACAATGACATATCTCTTTATGTATGGAAATTATGAATTTCAAAAAATTTTACCTTTTTCTGGCCCCAATCTTCTGAAATATATGTAAGTAGATCTGTGAGCCCTTCAAATTCGGTTCTACTTTGAGGAGGATCATTTTTAGGAATCTGAGGTAGAATGGATCCCATTTTCATTCTAAATTCTTTGGCATTGGTAGCTCCGGATATTTTCCATATTCCGTAAAATAGGATACCGCATCCGGTAAAGGCCCATAATGTACCCCAGCCAAGAGCTCTCAACGCTAACGAAGCACCACTCTCGGGAAGTCCTTTAACTCCTACTCCACCACCACCATTAACTCCTCCTCCTCCTCCTCCTCCTAATCCTTCATTGAAATATTTCGGATCACGTTTCTTCACTGTTGCTAAAGCGCTTCCGAATCCAATTAAAGTAGAGACTCCAGTGATGGCGGTTAAAAACACAATGGCTAAATAAAATAATTTATTTCATTTACTATGAATTTTGCTATGAATTTTGAATGTATGATCGATAAATTGAAAACAGCGTTGCCAAAAATTCGGGTTTTGTGGAAACAGCCCGACCTACGTGGGTTTTTTTTCAGGTTCTTTCGAAACTTCTGAATTTTTTTGGAAGTTTTCAAGTTTCATTTGAAGTTCTTGATTACTCGATTTGAATCATCTTTCCTCGTGTTCGCTGTTTTTTTATTCCTCTTTGTTAAGCAGTTTATAAATAAAGTTGAATGAATAGGAAAGCTTTCAATTCTCGCAATTCATTGGAACATTGGCAATTATTGTTTAGAATGTATTTGCCGATGGGTCATCGATTAACCAATAGTTTATTGCCCGGGTAGAAATGACTCGCGGCATTCCCCGGTTCTGCACGGAAAAAATATTTCATGATATTTAGCAACGGCGTTCAGTAAAATACGGCACTATTAAAATTTCTCGTAATATTTATAAGAGTTCTAGTAGAATTTACGGTGGTCGAAGTCGAGATTACTATCGCAGTAGTAGATTCAACTAAAGTGCTAGTAAATATTAATAGAAATTTTAATAGTGCTGTATTTTACCACCTTCGTTGGTCAATTCTGTCAAACATGTTTTTCCGTTTGTTCAGGGGCCTGGTCAAGGCCTGATCAGTTTTGTTCTGATCTAATCAGGTGCTGAATATAACTGGGGAATTCCCGAATTATTTCTACCCGGGTGTATTCAACCCTAATGACAAATGATTTAATTCACAAGGTATGAATGATAGATATAATGAATCCAACATTTAAACGTGAATATGTTTCGAATGTATTGAAAATCGGCATTCAAATATCAATTATTATAAATATATGCTTGTAAGAAGAATTTGTATACGGTTGACAGAGAAATATGAAATACCTGTGGCAGCTACCCACTTTTTTAGCAGGTTCCTGCGCTTGTATATCTCAAGTAATTGCAAGTGTAGCTATTTATTAGCTACCAAAGTAGGAAATCGTAGCTGTAACTGCACAGGTTTTGTGGTTGATATTTGGATAGCCAAATAATTTAGCTGTTGAATTTTCGTTGCAGCAGCTACATCGGTGGCTGTCCAAAGCAAGGAGACCGTAAGTACATTTTACTTGAATTCGAGAAAATCAAGAAAAACTGTTTCCTTTTAAAATCAATAGAACAACTCATCATTTTTCAGTGGCAAACCATTTCTAGGGTATATGGAGGGTGCTCTGTCTGATTTCGTAAAAAACAATTAGGATGTTTCATAACAACCATTAGTTTATGCACTTACGGTGGTTTCTCGACCAAAAATACTTGTCAAGAAGGCCGTAACTAACCTTACGGTTTTTTTTTTACCAAGGAACTGCGACCAAGCCCAGGCCACTTTCCAAAGCATGAAGATGGTTAACTACATCCGAATGTCGGAACTGATGCACGAAGGTAGTTACGGTTTTTTTCATCAGGGAAATGGGCAATCGACTCACGGGATTTACAAGCGAAGAAAACCGTGAACATGAATTCATTATGAATACTTTGAATTCAAATTGAATTCTTGATGAACAACTTACTCTTCAGAAAGAATTCATGTTGTGAGTTCATGAAGAATTCTCCAGGCATTCGACATGTATTCGTTTTGAATTCATTGAATTCATTTTCACTGACATAACGGAGACTGTTCCAAGAACTCATTAAGGAGTCTTCAAGAATTCAAACGGGTTATTTTTGCTGTCTGGGTAATTACAAAGAGGTGATTTTATTTTTTATTTGGGAGTCTGCTTCGAAACTCTCGCCAGAGAGAAAGACCGTAAGTGCACTTACGGTGTTGTTATCTGGCAAGATGTTGACGTATTCGAATAACTTCCCATTTTTGTGTTAGTTACGGCTTTTTTTCTATAAACGTTTCAAATTTGGTTAATTTTTTCGTACTTTGAACTGCTATTATTGAAAAGGTAATACGTTCTTTTCAAAATGAAAAACACAGTAAAATGCAGAATTTCTTCACGATTAACCCATCAAGTCCCAAAATGACATTTTTTCGTTGCGTTTTTCAACGCTTGTACTTTTTGAGAAAAAAACTCCTGAAAAATTTTAGAATAAGCATTGTCGATGTAAAATTTACTCATCTCTCAGAATCTGCTGTCGGTTTTTCCGAAAAATGTCCCTGTGGCAAGATATCTGGGGTTTTTACCCAAAAAACCGCAAATTTTCAAACTTTTGTTTTTCTCTATCTCACGTTTTCACATTGGAATCATTTTAGAATTCTTGTTGTAACACCACAGAACCACGTCAGTTTATCTCAAACTTTAATTTATGCTTGTGACAATTGTGAAAATCAATGTGGAAACCATCAAAATGGTGGTTCAAACGTGGAACAAACGTCAGAAACTTCAAAGATTTTTCATTCAAAAATGATGGACTTTAGAGAAAAATATTACTGAACAAAAAGTTCTTAGAACTGATCAAAGAACACGCTGAAATTTTTTAACGACTTTTTTGGATTTTCAAAATTGTCAAATCTAAAAAATTCTCAAAAGTTGTCAAAAAATTCTGAAAACATTTCAGTGTAGTTGTTTTTGATAGTTTGTTATTTTCCAATACTGTATTCATAATCTAGTTCGCATAGGATATACCACGTTATTCTTAGTAAACCCATTCCATTCATATATGTTCTTATTTAATAAATCTATGACGCATTATTTAAATACCGGAAAATAAGAAACTATAAAAAAAACCACGAATATGAGACGAAAAATTCAAAGATTTTTAATTAGAAAAAAATGGACTTTGGAAGAAATCTTTACTGAACAAAAAGTTCCAAAAATTGATCGAATAATATGCTGAAATTTTTTCAGAATTTTTTGACAACTTTTGAAATTTGTTTAGATTTGACGATTTTGAAAATCCAAAACAGTCGCACAGTGGGACCAAATGCCAAAAAGTTGGAAAAAATACAAAAAATGAAGTTTGTAATTTGGAATATTTGACCGTTGGGGTAAGTAAAGTAATGTCCCGAGTATCACAATGCAGATGTAAGAAGATGTGATCTGCTCTCCCTCCCCTTGTATACCAGTTTGAAAGTACCCTCCTGTGAGGTACCATTCGTGTGACTACGGAATAGTGAAATGATGTCCATGTTCAAAGAGACGCTGTGTCTCGAAAAATGAACCGATCGAACTTTTCAAACATGGAATCTACTGCTGAAAGTGTATAGAATATACTAATAATCAGAGGAATATCAATTTATCGAACGGCAAATGACAACAGTGTAATGATTGGATGTGATTTTTATATCTCTGAATTTGGAAATTCGTTTGGTTTGTTGAGGAAAAAGTTGTGTTCCTAGAATTTCCCAGCCATTCTACTTATTGGAGATTGTAGACGAAGGTCTCACCTTCAACATGGAACAAGAAAAAGTTGCCACTTTTTGCCTCTTTGAGATTCCGACATGATTTTGTGAAAGAAGTGTCTCAGACCGCATGATGACAATCACAGAAAATTTGAGGGAATTATCAAGAGTTCTCAAATTCGTTTGAAAATCGGTATCACAGGGGTTTTCGGGGTCACTGATTATAAATCAACTGTCAGAATTCCTAAATTCAAAATGGCAGATCCAATATGGCGGACCAAAATTCTCAAATTTATCGGATTTTCTTTAAATTTCGCCCTAGGAAGTTTGCGGAGTTACTGGATTGGTTGACAAAATTTTCAAATTCCAATATGGTGGACTGAGATGCTCATATTCGTCGGTTGTCCTTTACACTTCGCACTCGGGGTTTTTCAGAGTCGATGATTATAAATCCGGCGTTTTCGTGTAGAATTTCATACATTTGCCATTCCGTTCTCATCCACCATATCGGGTCAAACAATTTGAATTTCGCAATTTTGACAACGGATTCGTGATGAGCAGCCTCAAAAACTATCGGGTACTGAGTTTTAAAGAAATTCGATGAATTTTCGAATTTTCGTCCGCCATTTTGAATTCCGCAATTTTTACAACGGATTCGTAATCAGCAACCTGAAAAACTATTTGATGCTGAGTTTCAAAGACATCTGATGAATCTTCGAATTTTCGTCCGCCATATTGGATCCGCCATTTTGATTTTTGCAATTTTGGCAACGGATTCGTAATCAGCGATCCCCGAAACTCCCTGGTACCAATTTCCAAGCAATTCTGAAAACTCCTTATAATTTTTTCCAACTTTTTGGGTTTTGGCCCCACTGTGAGTCGTTAAAAAATTCCAGCGTGTTTTTTGATCAGTTCTAAGAACTTTTTGTTCAGTAACATTTTTCTCTCAAGTCCACCATTTTTGAATGAAAAATCTTGGAAGTTTCTGACGTTTGTTCCGCGTTTGAACCGCCTTTTTGATGGTTTCCACATTGATTTTCACAATTGTCAAAAGCATAAATTAAAGTTTGAGATAAATTGACGTGGTTCTGTGGTGTTACAACAAGAATTCTAAAATGAGTCCAATGTGAAAACGTGAGATAAAGAAAAAAAAAGTTTGAAAATTCGCGTATTTTTGAAAAAAAAAAACCCAGATATCTTGCCACAGGGACATTTTTCGAAAAAACCGATGGCAGATTCTGAAAGATGAGTCAATTTTACATCGACAATGCTTATTCTAGAATTTTTCAGGAATTTTTTTCTCAGAAAATACAAGCGCTGAAAAACGCAACGAAAAAATGTCATTTTGGGACTTAATGGGTTAAAATGATATGAAAAACTCATTTTTGTTAAAAATGCCACTCACGGTCTTCTTGGTTTGGACAGCAGGGTTGCTATCGCTAAATGAGTAGTTGTGACAGTTAAAAAATAGCTCCCGTAGCTGATTTTTAGCTATTCAAAGAAAAATTAATTGGGTTTTCAATGAAAAAACTCAGTGGGTCAAACGGGGTTGAGTTTTCTTGAACCAACCCTGTTGGGAAAAGAATTTCTCTCATTCTGTTGTACTGGTTTTTCAGATTTTCGTGTATGACGTGCGTTTTTCATGATATTTCATGTGCATTAGCAGAATTCTTTTTGAAGTGTAAATTTGCAAAAATACCGCAAGATCATCTACTGTACACTCAATCTATTCCTTACACCCAATTTACACCCAAGAAAAGACGGTGTAACGTTTTCGCCAGGGCAGCACAACAATCCCAGAAGGATTCTTAAAGAATTCATAAAGCACACAATCAGTTCAATAAGGATTTTTCTGGAGCTGTGGTGCTGTATGGGAACATAGTTGAATTACAGTTTCAAGAGTGTGTAATTGTTTTATGTTGGTGAAACTTGCACAAAATTTGTACAAATCATTCAAAAATTGTATTCATTCTATGCTCAGCATATAAATTTTACATGGAGTTGTGAAAATGTCACGCTCAGCGTAGGTGATGAAATTACAAAATCACAAACAGTGGTAAAATCACAATTTTGTTGTAAAAGACCTACACCGAATACAGGCAATATCCCACACTGAGCATGGGTAATTTTCGTTCCTACGCTTAACATGTTAATGTTCCCTAAGTATTTTTACAATGTAGATAGGATGAATCAGGGTTGAAAAAAAACCGGCTCTTTTAAATACTATCCGAACTAATGAATTGAATTGATAAAAATGGTAAAAATCGGTCAAATTTGGTCACGATTGGTAAAAATTGGTGCAAATGTTGAAATTTATCATTTTAATCGTTTGTTACATTCACATTGTGTATGGAATAAGATTACACAGATTACTCTGGTTCAAGTCGCATAGCGATTCAGAAGAAAATGTTCCCAGTATGAAATATTTAGGATTTTGCGAGAAGATATGTGTACAGGATATATGTACAATGGCAACTCTCTATACGCGTTCTAGTTGTGTTTCGATAGCGGTCCCACAAAAGTTTCATGCTAATCGATTGAAAACTGTAAGAATTTTTTTTTTGCAATCCGCATTATTTGACAATAATTTTATAGCGTTCTTTGGTGGGGTCTATCATCTGAATTCCGCTGAAACCCACGTAGAACCATTACAGAACCGTCATTGAAGCACGGTATAACTTTCATAGCAATTGGTTAATTAGAAGCGAGGAAGCAGTGTGTTCATTATTCGCAGAGATTTCCTCATGTGGTCTTCATTTTTCTGTTTGTCTGAAAACTACTAAGATCTTCCGGAATGCAATTTTTTTGCGTGAACATTTACGACCAATTTTAACCATTTTCACGAAGAATTTTGAAAAAATCCTGGCTGGCGAAAATTTGTTAAAACCATAATAAAAACCAGGGATGGCTAAAATGGTTTCAACCCTGAGATAAATAATGAAATTATAGAATTCATCATTTATATGTCTTCTTTATTTACCGTGTTGAGATCTCTAGTAAATGAATTTCTCCTGAATTCCATAAACTGACACTAACTTTGTAGCAATAAATGATTATTTGAACTTATTTAGAAGCTGATTTTTAATTATTTCAATCCTTCGAGACCCAGAGTGACTTTGAAATCACATAAACTTTTCACGATTATCTTATTCAGAAAATTTTATGAACAAATATCTTTTTTAAATCATCAGATACATACATCTATCCATCAGGTTTCATCTCTGAACAAATTAAAAAAGTTTTGAGTGATTTATCAAGTCAAAATAGGAAAAAATACAAAAAGCTGTTCTTGCGCAAATATTCATGTGCTTTATTCTCCAAATGTAAAAACATTGTGAGCTGACATCGGCCTGAAAAGGTTAAATAAGTTTGTTGTACAGAATTATCATTTAGCATTGTAGAGTTTGTTTTTAATCTCACTAACCAATGGAATTCAATTAACGTTGTTGCCACACGGAAAGAAAATTCACACGTTCTGCGTATGAAAATTCATGCATGCAGAGTTCGAATATATGCATACTCAGTATTAGATAGTACGCAGTCTATGCGATCTACGCTCCTGCTTCATGCTTTCAACGCACGATAGTATACTAGAAAAGTATGAATTCTTACATCTAATGCTCGAGGATTAGCTTACTTCAGACGCGTGGTGTATTTTGTGCATGGAATACATGAATTTGTTTTCCGTGCAGGGCACAATAAACTTACAACGTGGACTGAGATAATTACATAACGCATTCTTTTCTTTGTCTCAAAGTTATAAGATTGAATGCTATTTTTATAAGAGTGGCAAGTTTGCTCTCACGAAGTTTAGCATTAATTTAAATACAAAATCTTTGTTTTCATTGTATAATGTTATGGATTTTAATATGAGAATTATAAAATTCAACTGGAATCTACCAAGCATAACTCAGAGTTTGAAAATTGATTTGAATGATTGCGGAATTGAAAATTTCTCCAATAAATAATCAAAATTTTTTCAGTTACGAAATTAATTTTTGACCATTTATATGATTTTTTATGCTAATGACTTCATGATTTGGTTTAATTCATCATGAATAATCAAATGAATGATGTATGGTTGAATATGTAAGGTATAAAAAAAAATTTGTAATTTTCTAACCTAAAAGTGGAATTCCTCTTACTCTTAGTATAGGGAAGTTATTTATAAAAATAAAAATGATAATTATGAATTCATTGTTTAGAATATTAATTACTATCTCATTCTTTGCAATAAATAGAAATATTTAAGTGAGAAATTTATTATTTATATGAATCGAGTGTTTGAAATTTGAGGTTAATTTGAAATTATGGATCATGTCACGATTATTATGAATGTATGAATTGATTATTACCATAATATTTTTCCTTCTTTTTCTGAGCGTTTTGTACACTAATTTCTTTATTTTCTTGTGCGTGAATACTTTTATTACTATCATTGATACTACTATTATTTATAAACAACACATTAGTCTCTGCCATTGTGTAATGCGCGAAGTGATAGCGAATTCGACTCAGGCCCGTGTCACGTGTCCCATCGTCACATGGAGCTGAAAAAGAGCAGAAAGCTTCGATGGCCCGAAATGGAAATGTCCCGAAAGGTCAATAGCCCGAAATTCACTTTCTGGTAACCTACTAAGAATTTCCTAGAAATTGAACAATTAGCGAATTCCGAGCTATTGACCTTTCGGGACATTGCACCGTTACAAATTATAATTTACCTGAATTAAGGCGATTCACCACAAGCCAAGTTACTAGATCTCTCCCCCCCAGTTTTCTCAGTAATCGATGAATAGAATCAATTTTAATGAGCAGGTGCATCTTCTTAGGCTATTGAGAAAAATGCAGCTACTCTTTATTTTTCATTTTATTTGTTCGTTTCTGAGAAAACTGGGGGGGCGATTTGAGAATCTAGTAACTTTTTGGGAAGGTGGTGAATGCCGTTAAGGGCATTCATCAGAGGCAAAGTTACTAGAGCTCTCCCCCCCAGTTTTCTCAACGATTAATGAATATAATCGATTTTGATGAGCAGGTGCATCTTCTTAGCATATCAAAGAAAGTGCAGCTACTCTTTATTTTTCATTTTATTTGTTCGTTTCTGAGAAAACTGGGGGGGCGATTTTGGAATCTAGTAACTTTTTGGGAAGGTGGTGAATGCCGTTAAGGGTATCCCGTAGAAGCTGAAGTTACTAGATCTCTCTACCCAAAATACTCGAAGATGACGGAATAAAATTAATTAAAACCACCAGCCAGGCCTTCTGTTGATATGGAAGATGGAAGAAGGTTTGGCTGGTTGTTATATCCCATTCTATTGAGTCATCTTTGAGTATTTTGGGAAAAACAATCTAGTAACTTCGGCTTCAACGGGATACCCTTAAAATTGATTTGAACTTGAAGAATCGATTTTCACAGCCCTGGTTAAAAGAATCCATTGAATCTGAAAAATGAAATTCAATGAGATTTGGTCAGAACATTGTCCAAGTTTAATTGTAATTTGATGAGAATTGGTCAGAATCAATGGGTTCTTTTAACCAGGGAGTGGGGTAAATGTAAATGTCCTGGTGGAAATCTAGAAGTGGAGGAAGCGGGTATTGAAAATAAAAAACAAATAAAACGTGAAAATGTTCCAATTCCTCCTAAATCACGCTTAAGTGACTCTGGATGCTTCTGATTGCAGGCAGGGCTGGAATACTGGATTCCCATTGGCTAAATCATGGCCCCTGGGGCCGAGAGCTCTTGCAATCGGAAGCATCCTTTTCGTTACACTTAGATCACTCTTCGCTTGCATTTTCGTTACGCTTTCGTTACGCTTCAACGCTTCATCTCCACCAGGATGTTTTTTTCGTTTTCCTTCAGTGCTGCCGTCTTCTAAATTTGTATGTATATACATACTATACATCGTACACCTCTCCAACTAGTCAACCTACATATATCTACGCTTTTAAATAATCCTGCGTATGTGTATTTACAATACATTTATCAATTTGTCCTAAGATGGCGATAAGTAAAAATTATGCCATAGATCGTTCGTCAATTTGTTTCCGCAAATACCGGATATTCTTTGTATTTGGTGTAACTGTATTGTGCCTACAAATTTATTTAGCTTACACATTTTTTCATTTGGAAAATGGAAATCAGAGATCAAACAGACTATTTACCAGTGAGGTGTGTACACTTAACCTTGTATTTTTTTCACGTCCATGATATTTGACATATAACTCGCCACCGCATAACCTAGCACTTTTTACAGGAGAGTTCTGCCAAATTTTCACAAGGCGAAGGGTTGCCAAAAGGTTCACGTCAACTCAAACTTCCACCCGATAAACAAACAAATACCAATAACTTATTCCAAACTCAACAGCGTAATCGTACAACTAGAATCAAACTTGATCGTAAGTTATTGAATTTCACCCCTGGTTGTGAAGTCATGAGCAAAGAAGCGATAAGTGCCATAACACGAGCATCAAGTCAACATTGCAAGCAACACATTGTCAACATAACGTGCCTTAGTCAACAGGGTATGCTATACCCAGAAAGAATTCAATCCTTGTGTCCACACTCTCCTGGTTACATACACGTTCCAAAGAATCTTGGATGTTTCAAGGATGATAAAATCACAAGAATCCTACCTGGTTATTATCATGTTTTTAAAGGAAACAATTCTCCTGAACGTTGTGCCGATATATGTCTTCAATCGGGCTATCCGTACGCCGGCCTTGAATATTCGTTAGTACAGAAGAGTGCACATTTCTAAAAATTATTCATTCAAATATATTTGAATATTCTATTTCAGAGTCGAATGTTTCTGTGGAATGGACGAGCCACCTCAAATGAAACGCTTACCAGATTCTAGTTGCAATATGAGATGCCCTGGTAATCCAAAACAATCTTGCGGAGGGTATCTCGCCATCAATGTATTTGGGACAGGAATTCAAAGTAAAATACTCTCATTTTGTAATCCTACTCTGGACGTCATATATTCGTGTGATCTTCATTTTCAGAATTTCAACCTCAAGAAGCCAAAAATTCAAGTACTCGTAGCGGAAACGAACGACCAGTGAGAATAGCTTATTTATTAACAGTTAATGGTAGAGCCAGTCGTCAGGTTAAAAGACTCATCAATACTCTGTATCATTCGTCTCATTTATTTTACATTCATGTCGATGCTGTGAGTAGACTACTCATATATTTATCAGAAACCTGTGATCGAAGCATAACAAATTCAAATAATTTTCAGAGACAAGACTATTTGTATCGAGAGTTGCTAGCAGTAGAGAAATCTTGTAAAACGAATAACATCAAGGTAGCGAGAGGGGAAAACTTACGTCATGCCAGTATTTGGGGTGGCGCTAGTCTCTTAACTACTGTTTTAAAATCCGCTCAAAAAATGCTCAATCTCGATCAACATTGGGATTTTTTAATTAATCTATCGGAGTCTGATTTTCCTATTAAAACCAATAATCATTTAACTAGGTTCCTAAGTTGGAATAGGGGTTTGAATTTCGTGAAATCGCATGGCAGAGAAGTACAACGGTTTATTACCAAACAAGGTTTGGATAAAACCTTTATCGAGTGTGAAGCTCGCATGTGGAGGATAGGAGATCGGAAACTGCCCAATGGTAAAATAATCAAGATCATATGCTTGGAATCGATTGTTATTTCATATTTTGTCATATTTTTAGGAATTCAAATAGACGGTGGAAGCGACTGGATCGCTCTGAGTCGAGATTTCGTAGAGTACGTTGCAAGTTCAAATCCAGACACTTTGGTGACTGATCTTTTAAAGGTTTTTCAATATACATTACTACCCGCAGAATCATTTTTTCACACTGTTCTACGTAACTCAAGATTCTGTAATACTTATGTAGACAATAACTTGCATGTTACTAACTGGAAGAGGAAACTTGGCTGTAAGTGTCAATATAAGGCTGTGGTTGACTGGTGTGGTTGCAGTCCAAATGTCTTTAAACTAGAGGATTTCAGTAGAATAAGAAATACCGCCGATCGCAACTTGTTTTTTGCACGAAAGTTCGAACCGATTATCGATCAAAGAATCATAGACAGAGTCGAAGAGTGGTTATATCCAAAGAAAATGAATCTAACTACCACTGCCAAAGGGTACGACGATTATTGGCAAAGTTTGTATCATTATGCAGATTTGAGTCCGTTAACGGATGACTCGTTGTTAACAGTATCAAATTCGTTGGCAAGATTAATTCTTCAAAAATCATACATAAGTTACAAAAGTTTTCGTTTGGTAGAAACAACTGCATATTTTCGAGGAAATCGATTTGTCGGGATTTTAATTCTCATAGAAGTTACTAATCCAGATGTTGAAGTATCCAAATTTCACAAAGAACATTCGATACGTGTTGAAGGATGGATTCATTTACGTCGTAATTTCTCTACCAGTAGATCATGGCTAGGAAAAGTACAGAGTCTTTCCGTAAACACTGATTATGATCAGAAAGAACAAATGTTCAGGAATTTGATGGGCAGTATTGGACCGTATTCGGAACCAATTTTATCTTACGAATTCGATTTGAGCGTTCCTCTTCCGCAAAATTTGACCATCTTCTGGGTCGATCCGCACGGAAGAATAGCTGACATCAATTACATCATTTTAGATGAAACGACATTGGTATGACATTCCGTATTCGTCACTGTTTCTTTACACTTTCATTCCGATACCGAACATATGGAATATTTGTGTTACAGATGGGACACGTGAAACCACAATTGAGCGATCACCTACCCGTGGGAACTTGGAATTTATTATTGTTGTCTGACAATACCCTGGTAGCTAAAACAACATTTCTGGTCACTCCTTTGGCGTACTGGAAAAATCAAGACATACAGATTTTAAAATCCAAGGAAATCAATAACAATTATAGCAACAAGTATCGAATAACCGAAGAAATGGCTCAAAAGTGGACGATTGCATTGAAGTCTTTGATATCCCATGAACAAAATGATGTACATTCAATGGTTTATCAAAATGAGACTGGATTCGATGTGAATGATTGGATAGACACATTGGTGCACAAGTATTATCAAGTGGAAGCAATCTGTTCGGACAGTGCTAAAGTTAGTCAAACAGACGAATGTATCAATACCCAATGGAGCTCTTTGAGCCCTGATTCAAAGGCTGATATTCGTAATTTATGTAAAACCTATTAATTAATTCATCACGTATGTGCCATTTTTTACAATGTCAAACTCATTGTGTATGTAAAAAGTTACTAATCTCTACATATTTTTATAATGACTACTGTATATATACATATATTTATGATTTGTCTTTTTTCTCATCTTTGTGAAATATATATATATATGTATGTATGCATGTATGTATGTATGTATGGATGTATGTATGTGTATATATATATTTATATAAACGATATACTTAAGAACATGGCATTGATGTTTTTAATGCGTCAATTAAGATTTTATTTTGAGAATTCAGTTCCGATTTTTTCCCTGGTGTGAAAATTCGATTTTTGGAGTTTCCCAAGGAAATTCAAAAATAGTATATTATGTTCAACAAGGGGGGAAAGTAGGAAATTTCGGGTGAATGTGAAGTTGGTATCCCTAAACAGAAGGCGAGGGAGACAATCACACGAGTGAAAATTTTCCATTTCTCCCCGAGGTGAACATACTATTTTGTCCCGCAACTGCAAGGAAAGTGCAAATTATTTCTATCATTGCATATAAAATATTCGTATGCATATTTTAGAACGAAAGGATACACGGAGAATAGAATTTAAAAAATTACTACATTTCTACTAAATTTCGCCGCATTGTGGCGTTTAACATCCCTGTTTTGAGAATCTTATCGAACCGATTGATTCTCATTAATTCCGATGCGTAAAATTGATTCTCAATGGGTTTGAATCAGTTTTCTGCCTTGAAATCAATGAGAATCAATCGGTTCAATGAGATTCTTTAAACAGGGATGAATCTCTTTGAAATGAAAAGTAGGAAAGTGAACTTCAATAACGGCATATCCAACAATCCATTTCAAAATATATCAAACCCTGTGAAACTCTTCTGTTCCTAGCTTGATTCTATAAGAGAAGATAAAACATTCGTTCGGAAATCTTCGGTAAGCATCGTTACCCGTATAGATGTATTATTTTCGAACACCGTTGCATTATATTCCCCAAATCCACTGATACTTCAGAAAAATCAAAGAAATTACCATACACGCTGAAAAATTTCTGAAGAATCCTGATTTTCCTCTGCAAAAGTCTTAGAAAGTGATAAAGTCTGAACAACTGAGATTTCGATGAAAAATCTGATATTTTTGGGACATCGTTCTCAGAGTTTTTTCGGAGTTCATCAGAGATTCTTCATTGAAACTTCAGACAAATTATTACGGATTTATTCCTAATAAAACTCTGGAAAAAGTATGATAAATGTCCATGTTTCTCCGAAAGCTATAAAAAAGCCATGAAACATGAATGATTTTCAGAATTTTCTCGGATCTTTTACCGAGTTTATGAGAGATTTTCCATCGCAAATCTAGATCGATGATTATGAATTTATTCCTGACAAAACTCTGAAAAAAATGTGATAAATTCCTGTCTTCCTGGACAGGTGAGTAAAAATGATCAATAGCGAGGAATACTTAGAACATTCTTCGTAACTTGCAGCCTGAGTTGAAAGTAGCAGCCGTAAATCTAGCAGACAATTATTATGACTTGATATCGAATTACGTCAAATGTCACTCATGTTTCATGCTTTTTTCAGGGTTTTGTCAGGAATAAATTCATAACAATCTATCTGAAATTTCAATGAAAAATCTCTGATGAACTCCGGAAAAAGTCTGACAAATTCTGAAGAAACTCTGAGAACGATGTTCCAAAAATATTAGGTTTTTCATCGAAATCTTAGAGTTTCTCAGAATTTCTCAGACTTTTGCAGAGATTTTACAGAGATTTTCAGCGATTTCTCAGCGGAATATTTCCATACGGGCGATTAGCTCCAGCAATATAAAACAGGTCGAATATCTGACCAGCAATATAATACAGGCCAAATATCTGACACACAATGATAATTATTTTTCCCATTGGTATGATAATTTTTTGAAAGCTGATCTTTTGAAATTCAGGTTATCAATAAATTCTCCAATCATGATTGAATATAATCTTATGTGTGCAATACCAGCACCGATTATCCATAAATCATAGTAAAACTCTATAGAAATAATAGGAATCTTTCCTACCCTCCCAGATAACACACGGATAATTCTTTTTCAAGAGCAAGAATAGAACTCTTCAAGAACTCTTTTCGAACTAATGAATTCATATAGAGCTCTGGAGGAGTTCAATCTGTCGGACATTAACAAGCTCTTTGAGAATATCAGAAGTATTGTTTGAGTACTCTCAAAGAACTTGTTAATGTCCGACAGATTGAACTCCTCCAGAGCTCTATATGAATTCATTAGTTCGAAAAGAGTTCTCCCTGACAGCAAAAGTTGCAGTGCAACTGTTGCTTCAGTTTTGATGCACCAGTTTGTGCTTTGTTGTTAGAGGATTGTTTGATCTCACGTGTCATAGCTTCATGTATCCAAACATCTTCGCAGCATCATGACAACAACTTTCAAATTTGCTGCATGTTGCTGCGCATTTGGCGACGCAATCTCCTAGCAACTTCCCAACAACAGTTGCTCTCCGTGTTGTTGGGAAGTTGTTGCGAACTTTTCTAGCACTTTGCTGTCTGGGCTTGAAGAGTTCTATTCTCGCTCTTGAAAAAGAATTCTTCGTGTGTTATCTGGGTGTTTTCTCCGTGTAGCTTTGGAAGATAACATATATCCTGAATGGCTTTCTGCTGTATGGACCCACCCAGACAGCACAAATGATCATTTCCAATTCACAAAAACTTCTGAAAGAACTTCTTGACCAGTCCCCGTTATGACAGTAAAAATGAATTCAAAATGCATACATGTTGAATGCCTGAATAGTTCTTTATGAATTCGCGATATGAATTCTTTCTGAAGATTAAGTTATTCATCAAGGGTTCATTTTGAATTCGAACTATTCATAATGAATTCATGTTTGCTGTCACAAGGGGAGATCTTTGCGGGGACTTTTGTGTTGTATGGGCAGTTGGCGGATTCAATATAGCGGACGTCAATTGGATAGTTCAGTATGCTTGAATCTATTTACATGAAACACAGGTTTTAGAGATTCTGGACAATAGCGAATGCGGTCCCAGATAGCACAAGCAGTTCAGAAAGAATCCATAATGAATTCTTTTTATATCACAATGAATGTCTTATGAATGCCTAAACTCATCCAAATTAATTCAAAAAGAGTTCTTAAACTCGTCCCGTCAAGACAGTTCAGAATGATGTGCCGAGGGACATCTTTTTTCCATCCAAAAGAGTTCATTAAGAATTCAAAAATGAATTTAAAAAGAGTATAAAATGACATAAATTGGGAGTCCCAAAAGGTTCATAAAAACCTCCAGAGTAACTAATAAACAATGCAAAATGACACAATTCAACCGTTTGAAAAAAAATACCGTCAACAGCTTTTTTTGAGATTTTCAAATATCATATCCCTGTAAAAGAAATATTGAATAACTCATATAACTAGGTCTATATAGAAACTTCGGAATATAAATGGTTTGGAACCTTGGTTGAATAAAAAGATTGCATATGGCTATTCTTTTCAACCAAGTTTTCGAACCATTCACAATGCGAAGTTTTTACATAGACCCATATAACATACGTATATAATATCACAGTATACTATAATATTATAATATTACAGTGATATCGCACATGAGTTCAAATTAAAAAAAAGATGGAAAAATTTTTTCAATGTTGAAATTATCGCGTCCTGTAATGACATCTAAATGACCTCATAAAGAGTTCATCGATTGAGTTCATTAAGAATTCTTTAGGTCTAATAAAAGAATTCCTCCAGTAATGCGTTCTGAACTGACATAACGGAAATGCATTTGTTATCCTTAATAGATTCAAATTTAGTACTTTATGAAGTCCTATATGAGTTCTTAGAAAATTCATAAAGAATACTTCGGGGATCGAATGCATTCTTTAAGATTCCATTATGAATTCATAAAATTGTCTTCTTAATGAATTCATTTAAGTGAATTCATTCTCACGAGTCAGGGGACTTCTGTACTATCTGGGGTAAATGTAATATCTGTGACATACATGATGATCGAGGACTGTTTGGAAACTGTTTCGAGATTGGTGAAACCAGACTGGAGATCTGTTCTGAACACGACACCAGCATATCTCAAGATATTTGGAGTGTCAGCCCTAGTGAAAATGCGAGCGTAAGAAGGGTATGAAGCGACACGGAAGAGTACACCAAACAGTATCTAAGTGCAAAAGAAGCGAAAATTGAAACATTTCACGCTTCATTTGTTCCAATATTCTAAGACTAGGCCATTCCGAGACTTTTTCGGGGGTATTCAGTGCCTGTGCGAACATGATTCTGGAAAAATCATATCCAAGCGGCATTAGTGTTATAAGGTGATACCAGTGACCCTTACATGGAGAAAAGAGATCTTCGAAAAATAGTAAAGTTCGCTGTCATACGTAGCGCAGTCGCCCCCGATATCTGGAATAGTAAATTATGTCACGTCGCATTTTGATTTGTAGGCACCTAAAATTTAAATCCAGGGATGAAAATCACAGAACTTGCTAATCCTCATAGTGATTCACAAAAATACTACGTGGCATTACACTTTTCAATCCTTCGCATTACATAATCAGTAAATTATGTAGCTCATTCTGCTGAGAATATATTAAAAACATTTATTGCGATGTCAAATAGTGAACTCTGCTATTTTCCAAAGAGGCACTTTTCTGCGTGATTGAAGATGCAACCAGCCCCATTGGTTAGAAAAGGGCACGACTAAAAATCAAAATACCGCTCTGTTCAGACCTTCTTCAATCAACGAAGATTCCTAAAAGCACACTCACCGATGCCCACGTCGCATCTCCGTGGAAGCGAGGTGGATACAAGGTAGATGAATGGAAGAGCGACGGAGAAATGTCCAGGGATCGGTGGTTATGATGTACGGAATGGTCTGTACAAAGCGATATTTCCCTACAATTTTTTTTCTCTTCGTTCAATTTTTCAGGAAAGGTTTGACCCGGGTTACGTCACCAGAGGCCGCTGGCATCCCCTGGTGAAAGGGAAACGTGTATTAGGAAGTGTCAGAAACGTGGTTGGAAAGTATTTGGAACGTGGATTTAAACGTATACCAAGCGTTCAGTGGGATATCAAGAGTAGTTCGAACGTATATTTGAAGTGTGCGAAGTGTATGGGAAGGAATACCAGTTCCATAGAAACCGAGCTTTACACACGGAAGCGTAATTGAAGAGTGGGTAGGAAGCATGTAAAAAGTATGAGAAAAGTCATCTGAAACATTCTTACGCTTCCGTTTCAGCAGGGTCCCCTTATAAAGATATTATTATCACGGTGTTGTGGTAGTATTTTGACTCTGATACTCCAAATTGAAACAGTTGCTTCTAGAGATCACTAGGAAATGAGTAGTGATTATTAAATCATGTCCATTCGGACAATAGACCCCTACGTACTAATACAAAATTTCGTCTTTGTCGAAGGATTTACGCGGATTTGGTTCAACTCTACTGTATATGTCGATGGTCATAGTGTTTCGGTCTCGTCTCGTCTCGCCGAGATTGACCCGGTCTCGAGGCGAGATTCTCTTTGCCAGTACTGGCAATCCAACTGGCCCCATGATGGTCGCTCTAGATTTGCCAGTACTGGCACCTCCGGCATTAGTAATGAGCCAGTAGCGGCCCGTGTTTCCATTTCCACATGAGTGAACAATGACTGATTTCGGGGATGTTCTCAAATGATTTTCGATCATTTCAATCCTCATCAAGTACAGCTGTACAGTGCAGATAGTTACAAATTCAATCATTCTGGAAATTCATTTGAAACAGTGGATTTTTACTTATTTCCATGAACTTTGGGAACTTCGTGCGAATGGAAGACAACTTTTCCGCGGTACAACGGCCCTCTCTATCGAACATGAATCAAATGGGTTGGAGCAAATATCTGAACATTGGAAAATATTTGAAATCTTATCACGAAGGTTCTGGAAAATTTTCACTCCTTTCCTGAAAATCCTGAGATTTTAGGTAAGGAATTCACTACCCACCCTGACAAGTATAACTTTCTGTAAAATCGAAATTCGTTTTGATATTCTTGAAGGAAATTTTATATTTATTGATTTATTTACAATTCTCAAAACATAACAAGTAACGATACTACTGATGTAACTGTAAACTGTGGTTTTAAAGAAAAAATGTCATTTACAATGTTGCTTTCTTGTTTCTATAGGGACTGAATACAACTAGGAAATGATTTATCATATTGTACAAGTATATATAGATGCTAATAATAATTTAATCCTTTTCTTTCACTTTCGGTAATGAATATTACAAATGTACCGTTATTGATAATGGTTCAGAAAATTGTCGAAAACAGTTTTTAAGACTCAAGAAAATTGTAAAAACAATAATTTGTTTGCAATAATACTTTTAGGGAATTTTCAGGGATTCTATCGTGCATGTATAATTATTACAATAGTACATCAATGTAAACTCAAATTGGAACTCAGATTCCTCGAATCAAATGGATTTTTGGTACATATAATTGAATCTTCTATCAATATCTCAGTCAAAAATTCATGAATTTGCGAAATAACATCATTATTCTTCTTTGTAATGACACAATGAACATATTTTGTAGGTTGATTTGAAAATTAATCTAATGATAATGTTTCACATATATCATCGCATATATTGTGATCAATCGTTTGATTCAGTAATGCGAAATAATGCCTGATTCGAAGTGAATCATTAATTTCGAAAATCTGGCAAAGAATTCAAGTATCCGTTTCATTAAAGGTCCCCAAACAACAAAGAGATCTTTAAAGACTCTTCGAAGAACTTTAAGAGTTCTCGAATGATTTTTTCTGATAAACTCTATTTATCGTCTAGTTAATTCCCATCCAGATTTCTTCATAATTGATTATTCGAAATATGAACATTTCAACCAGATATGTTTATAAAATTTATAAATACAGTCAATTGTAGAGTTATGAAATGATTCTCTTCAGGAACTTACTCTAACTTTTCTTCTGTTTTTTCTTCTATGGTTGAACTCTTCTGTTGAGGTTCTCTTGAGTTAAAACTATCCAGACTGGTTTCTCCGTTTGCGTTTGGGTTAACAAATTATCGCGAATTTTCACTAATCCTCATCGAATCGAATCTTATCCAGTTACTTTGATTGAAATCACCAGTTATAAATGACACAGACAAACGAAGAAACACATCCAATGAATGCTACTTGAGAAAACTTGAAGATAGCATAGAAGAGGTATGTTCTGTCACACAGAATTCCAAAATTCTTCAATTATCCATTTTATATACGAATAAATGTGCTGTACAGATTATATTAAAAATCATGACTAGGACACGCGATGTGTTACTTTATTGCCTTCTTTTGTATTTGTTCTTAACTTGATATTCGTTGAAAGAAGGATAAGCTTTTATTGAGCGCATTATTTTCTTCTTGGATGATGATTAATCTAACGATAATATCGACTCAATAGAATTTCTATTTCTACTCGGCAGTTTCGGACCACCAAGATAACTCAAAGGATTGCCAAACGTTCGTCGATCTGGTGCTAAATAAATCGGCGACATGTTGTGAATAATCGTCTTCGGAGGATCTACAAAGAAGAATTTGAGGTGAATCAAGATCAACAATGAATTCAGGTAAAAGCATTCGATAATTCATTGAACTGAAACTAGATAGTGTCATTTGATATTATTTCATGAGAATTCATTTGGTTGTAGGTGAGATGGTTGAAATATAAATACTAACCGGATTTCCAGTGGTTTTTTAATTGCGGTTGAAGCACCGTTGTTTCATCCCGAGACGATGCCTGAATGTAAAACGGAGATACAATTTTATATTCGATTGGTCCTTCGAGAAACAATATTATTTCATCAAAAAATATGATAGTGCCATGTTATGTTATTTAAGTTGCACTGTTATACATACCACCAACGCATATAAGCAAAATCAGCGAGTGAATGTCAGTTAGTAAAAGAAAAAAAACACTTTGGTTGAAGGATTTTCTGTCGACTATGATGTTCAGTCATATGGCTAGGTTTGATTAGAATTTGTTCATGAAGTATTTTAGTTCAAAAATCCACGCCCTCTTGAAAATCCCGCATAGCACAAATGTCTCAGTAATATCTCCAGAATATTCTGGAGACATTATAATATTGTCAGAATATTCTGGAAATATTACTGAGACATTTGTGCTATATGGGATATTAGAGAGATTCGGAAGAAGCCCAAGCAGCAATGGAAGTTCAACGTATATACGAAATAGAAACGTTCATACAATGTACGAATAAGATTCAAAGAGCATACAATGAACGTTCATAGAATATTCGAATGAGACTATTTTACATATACTTAGTATGTGCATAGTATATTCGAAATGTACGATATCCATTCAATCGATGTTCGTTTGACGTACGATCGTATATTCCCAAGTAACACAAGAAGTTCTGAGAATGTGCTCGAACATTCTAAGAATGGTCCAGCACCTTCTTAGACTGTTCGAGCACATTCTTAGAACTTCTTGTGTTACTTGGGTTCGACTACGTATATTCGATGAATGTACATAGCACCTATAAAACGGTCTCATTAGAATGTGCATGGAATATACTTCGAATATTCGTAGAATATACATAGTATATCCCGATGCTACTTGGGAGGTTGGGTAAAAGCCATGACGAAGTGGAAAGAAAGTCATGTTTTTTGTCGTGGTTTCTACTCTTTCTGATATTTTCAATACCCTGCCGAATTTTCCCAATAAAGAACGATACAAAACGATACATTTTTTCCGGAGTTTGCAATGAGGTTTCTGAATACAAAATTTACAATATTATATCGTTATTAAACGATGGAACTCTATCGTTCTTGATCGTATTCTATGAAATTAAACAGAATATATGGGATTTTATCGGGGAATTCGTGTAGAAAAAGTACCAGTTATTTGAATAAAAAATAGTCACATGTTCTAGAATAACACATTACTGTGGTACTTTTTCTATAGGAATTTCACGATAACATGACATAAATTTTATGATGAATTCTATAGAATACGATGAGAAACGATAAAATTCTATCGTTGAATAATGATATAACATTGTAAATTCCGTATTCGGAAACCTCATTGACAACTATAGAAAAAATGTATCGTCCTGTATGGTTCTCCATTCGGAAGATTTAGCAGGGTCAGGCCTAAAAAAAATAGAAAAGTAAGATTCTTGATAGTATTGCTGTAGACCTGAAACCGTCGAACCATGCCTTCAATATTGCTCCAAGTACAGTTAATTTTTCTATGTCAAATGATTCAAAAGTACTGGAATGGAGCAGTATTCACTCTTATAAAAAGTTTACTCTACAGGCAGCGTTATATGTAGGTCGAATGACTTGAATTTTTATATCCCAAATTTAGAATACGATTATGATTTCCATAGCAATAACACCTAACGTTTGGGTTGATGCATCAGGGTGGAAGAGAACAGATTCAAAGAGAAGTGAAGGGATACCCTTTTTTGGAAGTCAGATAGAAATCGATTAACCGTCCTCCGTACAGTTCGAAATCATCACAGATCCGTACAGTTCGGGCTTCAGAGGCCCGGATAGTACACTGAAAACACAGTTTGTTCCAGCCAAACAAAATTTTGATTGAAATGAATGCAAGGAAAGTTTTTGTTCGGCTGGAATAAAATTTGTTTGGGATGAACAAAATTTGGTTCACAGTAATGAGGCCTTTCTTACAGGCAAGGAAATTTTATTTACCCTAAACAAATTTTATTTCAGCCAACCAAACAGTTTCTTTGCGTTCATTTCAACCAAAATTTTGTTTGGCTGGAAGAAAAGTTTCCTCAGTGTAAAATATGAAGAATATAACAAGACGAAATTGGAAATTCGTTAACTTTTCATACACTGAAAAAGAAATTTCTTCAAACCAAATGAATAGTTTATTTGTCCTCTCTCCATAAAATATTTGTTAGGATTAATGAAATATTCGATCGAATCAAATAATTGAATGCTTGCCCCGATAAATTGGTCTTCTGAATAGATAATTTATTCGCCACAAGTAATCAGTTTTTGCATCTAAATGAATATTTAATTTCTATGAATAAATATTTTATGGAGAGAGGACAAATAAATATTTTTTCCAGTGTACTTTCTTTTTGTAAATGCATTTTAAAACATTTCCTTTTGTCTTTATTTTCCTCCGGGTCATTTTTTCCCTAGAGGAGAAAATGAGGGAAGACATGATCGGTCTGCAACGGTCCCTTTCCTCGCTCTAAACAGGCATAGAAATTTGAGCTTTTCGAGTAGGTGAAAAGTTTTTTATCATATAACTATTGCAGTTTTTAAATTTGTTCAGAGCTGTGCATAACAAAATGGTGGCTCCTCAGTACCTGGTAAAGAAGTCTCTCTGAATCTCTCTGGAAATTTCACGCTTCAGAGAAATTCAGAAAGATTCAGGAACTCAGAGAGAGATACATTGAGTGAAATTTTTGGTGCGAGATTTCAAAGGCATTCAGGAAGTTTCAGAGAAAATCAGAGGAATGGGAATCAGGAAAACTTTGGCATGGAACTTTTCAGAAGGATTCAGAGGAATTCAGAGAGAAATATATTGAGTGGAATTCTTCGTTCAAGATTTCAGAAACATTCAGGGAGATTCAGGAAAAAACGAAGACACGAAAATTAAAAAAAATTGAGCATCAAACTCTACAGAAGGATTCAGGGAAATTCAGAGAGATTTAGAGGGATTTAGGGACATTCAGAGGAATCCAGAGCAATTCATCGTGATTCAGGGAAGTTCAGAAGGATTCAGAGACGGGTAGATTAAGAAAAATTGTGCGTTGAACTTTCCAGAAGGAGTCAGAGAGATTCAGAGAAATTCAGAGGGAGATACATTCAGTGACATTTTTTGTGTGAGATTTCAGGGGCATTCAAGGAGATTTAGGGAAAATCAGAGAAACGGAAATTAGGAAAAATTGAGCACGGAACTTCACGGAAGGATTCAAAGAACTTCAGAGAGATTCAGAAGAATTCAGAGAAATTCAGGAAGAAATGAATTGAGGAGAATTTTTGGTTCAAGATTTCAGAGGCATTCAGGGAGTTTTAGAGAAACTTAGAAGTCCGGAAATTAGGAAAAATTTACCATGGAACTTCTTAGAAGGATTCAGGGAAATTCAGAGAGATTCAGAGAAATTCAAAGAGAAATGAAGTGACATTTTTGGTTCAAGAATTGGGAGATATTCAGGGAGTTTCATGGAACATCAGAAACCCGGAACTTAGCAAAAATTGAGTATGGAACTTTACAAGAGGATTCAGACAAATTCAGAGTAAGCTTTGAATTCTCAATATTTGAAATTCGGAAAGATTCAAAGAGATTCAGGAAAATTCAGGAGAATTCAGAAAGATTTAGGCAAATTCAGAGTAAGCTTTGTAATCTAGATATATGAAATTCTGACACACTCAAAGAGCTTCAGAGGAATTCAGAGAGATTTAGAGGAACTCAGACTATTCACGAGAAATTCAGCATGAGCTTGAATTGTTCATAAGTGAAATTCTGGAGGATCCGGGAAAAATTTAAAATGATCCTGAAAAATTCCTAGATTTCCATAAAAAATATCATGAGAGATTCAAAGGAAGCTGGAGAGATTCAGAATGTATGACTATTCCACAGGTCTCTAACCTTCTCTGAATTACTCTGAAATTGCTCTGAATCTCTCTGAAAAATTTCCGAAAATATAGAGAGATTCAGGGAGATTTTTTTTACCAGGGATGTTTTCCTTGGACATCTTTCTTTTCCATGGCTGGAAAAATAACTGCTGCAATTTTGAAGATACCCTGGTGAAAATTTCCGCTCGCCGGAAGCGGAGATTGAAACAATTTCTGCTTATTTCGCGCTTGGATACTGTTCCGTTCACTCTTCCGCGTCGTTTTATACCCTTCTCACGCTCCCATTTTCACTGGGGTACAATCATAAACCAAGAAAATTTCGATTGAATATGATATTAGGTACAGCTGTACGTAGGTTTTTTTTTTAATTAATATTTGCCAAAATCGCATGTTTTTTAAGAAAATTTGAAGAAACGAAATTCGCTCAAAAATCGTAATAAAAATTGAACTATGTATTATGAAAAAAAATCCCTACGTACTGTTGTAGATAATGTTATATTAAATATAAAGTTGCTCGGCTCATGTTTGTATCTTCAAATTTGCAGGAGTTATTTGTTTGGCCACGGAAAAAAAACGTCCAGGGAAAAACACTGAGGAGCCGCCATTTTCTTGTTAACAGCTTCGGAAAAATTTCAAAAATACTTCAATATTTATATAATATAGAACTTTTTACCAAATTTCGATATGATCAGTATTTTTTTGGAAAAAATTCCCGAAATTTTCTCTTCTTTCCGGCTTTTAGAGTGGTTTACCTCCTTAACTTACACACGGAGAGAAAAAATTTGCTGACGCAGCAAATCGAGGTATTATATATAGAATAGCAAAATTTTTTGCTGACCTAGCTAAAAATTTGCTATAACAGCAATCGTGTTAGCTACGACAGCAATGTTTTAGCTGTGGCAGCAAAAAATGTTTGCTCCGCCAGCAAATTTTCAGTATTATATACAGAATAGCAAACAAATTTTGCTGGGATAGCAAACATTTTTTGCTGCCAGAGCTAAAAATTCGCTGTCGCAGCTAACAAGATTGCTGGAACAGCAAATAGTTGGCTGTCAGCAAAAAATTTGCTGCTCTGGCAAAAGGAACCCAGCAAAAGTAGATTTCGCTGCCACAGCGAATTCCTTTTTCTCCGTGCAGTTATCTTAAAAAAATGAAAAATCCTCGGATGGAATCAACTATTTTCATCTAATTCAATGAAAATATTTAAAACTTGAAAGGCACCAAGTGTGGTGTAATGTTTCTCTGGTTTCAATTATTCATATAACTTTTTGACTACTTGGGCCTCGGAGACCCGAACTATACGTTTACGTCGCTTTGTTTGTTATCCCAACTTCTGCTATACATCTTCATTTTTTCCCAACGGCTTGAGAGCAAGGATGAATGTCATAAACAATCGGTCGATAATAATGATTAAAAATTGACATTGAGACTAAATATGTAATTCCTAGGGCCTAAAAGACCCGATCTGTACGAATAAGGGTTGAAAAGGCCAAAAACCGCATTCAAAATCCAACTGTTCCTATCTGATATCACAAGCAGGGTAACTCTATTCAGTTCTATGTCAAGAATCTATTATCTCAAAATCAAAAAGTTTCATGTTCACCGAAAGATCACTATATCGAATAAATTGATTCTTACATACCTAACCCAAGCAGCACTAGAATATACTATGAACGTTCTTCGAATTTTAGAAATATGTTCTATTATATGCACATTCGAATGAAACCATTTCATAGGTGCTATGCATATTCATCGAACGTATGTAATCGAATATACGACGGTACGTCAATCGAACGTCGATTGAATGAATATCGGACATTTCGAATGTACTATGTACGTTCTAAGTATATTTGAAACAGGCTCATTCGAACATTCTATGAACGTTCATTATATGCTCTTCGTATCTCATTCGTACATTCTACGAACGTTTCTATTCCGTGTATACTTTGAAATTCTGTTGCTGCTTGGGAGTGAGAAAAGCTTGGGCAGGATGATATAAAAATGATGTCATTTTGACAGATCCTCATTACAGGAATAATCAAGTTCTAACTTCTCAAATTATTCGAATCAATTTTTTGGTAATAAATTGATGGTAGCACTTTAAAAGATTTCAACATACAAAAATTGCTGAAACAGCAAACCTCGAAGATTTGCTTTTCTGATATGGCAAAACTTGTTGCTGAATTAGCAAATAATTTGCTATCACAGCAAAAATCTTGCTCTTTTAACAAGCGCTTGCCATTCAGCAATCCGAGATTGTAGATATACAGACAACTAGGAAATTTTGCTGAATTAGCAAATATCTTAAAAAAATAATTTTTTTTTTTGCTCAACAACCGTTTTTTTTTTTTTTAAAGCAGATTTTTTTTTTTTTTTTTCCATCAGGTGCACGGAGAAGAAGGGATCTTGAAAAATACCATTTAATTTATGGATTTTTGACGTTGGTTTAACGCGAGTCAAAATATTTACGTGAAGATATCTCTAAAAGTACCATAACCCAAGTAGCGCAAGGACATTTCAAATATTCTGCGTTCATTCCGTGATCATGCATAGAATATACAGATGAGACTATTTTGGATAAATTCGAAAAATATGTTCTGAGAATGTGCACAGAATATACTTATCCGAAACAGTCTCATTCGAAGATTCTAAGAATCTTCATAGAACATGCTCAGAACTTCCAAGAACCTTCTTAGCATTTCTAACCTGTTGTGCTACTTGGGAATGGCTGTAGCCCCATTCCCATGGGACTTTTATGAGGAAGGTACCATAGTTCTTTATAAAAGTCCAAGAAATTATGGGACTTTTTAGAGGTTCGTTCACGTAAATATTTTGACTCGGGTCAAACCAACGCCACAAATCCATAAATTATGGTATTTGTCAAGATATCTGTTTTCTCAGTGTGTCTAATCCCTGCTACAAATTTCCCATAGAAAAACGATAAAATTTTTCCTATCGGTTTCAATGTGGTTTCTGAAACTGGAATTCCCGATACTGTATCGTGGATTCACGATAGAATTTTATCGATTCTTATCGTATTCTATAGGATTGATGATATATGTATCTGGTTTTATCGTGGAATTCCCATAGAAAAAGTATTAATTATTTGGAACAATATAACCTGTTTCCTTTTGAATAAGTGGTACATCTTCCATAGGAATTTCACGATAAAACCAGATACATATCTCTCAAATCCTATAGAATACGATAAAAATCGATAAAATTCTATCGTAAATCCACGATACAGCATCGGGAATTCCAGTTTCAGAAACCACATTGAAACCGATAGGAAAAATTTTATCGTTTTTTATAGGAAATTTTTAGCAGGGATACGTTTTGTTCCTCATATTGTCTTCTAAAGTTTCATATAGTTCCCTACCGATTATATAAATCCTGCAATACCATACCCTCGTGGAAATCGTTTTAAATGTAAGATATTCTAAGTATTTCTCAAGTTCTGAGAATCTCCACCAGAAAGCAAACGTTTCATGAACATTCAATCGAACGTGAAGAAACTTTTATTAGATGTTGCTAAACATTTTATTCTCCTTAGGATGATATTACTGAATTAAAAATCTTCAAGTTCAAAGTTATGAAAGTGATCAACATTTTCACGCACAAATCATCACATATGAAATAATGAGTGTATACTGCATTCATTTTGAATAAGCACAATGACTCGTATGAACTTAGTATTAAAATAGTCACATATTCCAATATCCTAGCTAATGAAAAATAAGCCATTGACGTGCAATAATGATATGAAACAGTCGTCATGAATTCTCGTTATTTCTATTGAAATGTACGACATTTTACAACGAGGTGATAGAATGCTGACAGTATTAAAAAAAAATATACACAACACATGTGTAAATTTTGCAAGGTGAAGACAGTGTAATAATAATGGAATAATGATGTAGGGAAGATATGATTAAAGCGCTGCAAGAATATCAGATTTGATGAAAAAACAGTTTTATATTTCCTTGTTTGCATATGTGTATATGCGTATATGTATATAGGTATATATATGTATTTATAATAACATGCTGCGAAACATTTGCTCAATGATCACTGATTATTCTCAACAACGAACGATGTTATGTTTAATTGCATAGCGTTAGAGAAGAATCGTAGATGACAGTGATATAATTTGTATTCCTTTAATTTCTAATAACTTCATCCACGATGAATTCTAAATACGATAAATATAATACAAATTACATCATATCTTAATATAAAAATCAACGAGATGCGCTGTAGGAGCATGATTGCGTGGAGCTTATAAAAACAGAGCCTGCTATGCATATCAATTCAATTCGAGAGTAAAAACGAGCCGTACCTTTAAATTTCGTACGGCCTTTTCGTATCATCGGGGTTCAGAATGGAGTTTAAAGGTATTACATTCTCCTCGACATTCGCGCGACCCCAATTCCTGGGCTGAAAATATGTGCCTCTTGTTAATCAACGGATGTGGTTTAGTGGGCCCGGTGATTCGATTCATATCTTCAAAACTGATATATCAATTCGATGTAGTGTGTATATGTATACATATATACACGATATACAAATACACAAAAATTTCGCCACCAAAAGCACACACATAGACGTCTTATAAATTCACAATAAAACCACGCGAAGCGGTTGAATCAGCAATCTGGTTTCTACCAGATTCGTGTTTGCAAAATAATCGAAATAACGTAAAAAGGTTATGGAAGATGAATCATCGTAATTTCCCTGTTGAAAAAGTCCCATAAATTCTCATATATAATTCTTATTAGTTTATATGAATTTTAACAAGTTTTTATCGGTATAAAGAATACAAAAATTATATGAGAACTTTATGAGATTCAATTAGAACCATTTGCAAAATCTCATCAAACCGTATAAAATTAAGTGTGTGTGCTAGATTTCATGCGGTTTCTGTCCTCGAAATAACTAGAATTTATTAGAATTTATGAAATCTTTTCAACAGGGTTAATATTCATTTGAATAACACCTATTCCTATCGAATAATCCTCCAGACAACAAATTTCTATTCAGCCCTCTTACAAATAATCCATAAAATCCCATTGACGAATGAGAAAATGAATAGGTTTCAATGTAATTTAATGAGAAACTGCACCATTCATGATGGAATTCAATAGAATATTGTCACCTGGGAGAAGGAACAAGAGATACTCGAATCAATGATTTAATATCGGCATCTTTTCATCGTTTCATGATTCCAGAAATTATCATATTCTGTTTTGAATTTCGTTTGGTGTTCTCAGCACACAGAAAGATGGGATGAAATTACATCATAGATTTCTGAACAAAATTTCATCTATTGTCATTGTTTTCGTTGCTCCGTAAGTAGATCGGAAAACATAAAATATAGGAAGCTTTACGATTCGTTCTTCTTTGTTCCTGAACATACTTCTCGCGTATGTTATTATCATACAATCAAGGCACTTCAAGATTAATCTCAAAATTTTCATATATCGAACTCTTTTTACACGTCATTGATCAATCCATATTGACTCTTATTATATCTTTTCTTTGCTTTGATTCAAATCTTGAAACTATCATGAAAACTCAATACTGAATGGAATAAATATGTCACTAACTATAATTATTTATCAGTCTAATTTGTTTCATATCTATTTGGATATCGTGTTTCTTCGGAATGATAAATTCAATATCACTCGATTACTTAAATTATAACAGCTTATACAATGATTCTCAACTGTTCTGAAACAAGTGCACAAGTTTCTATTTGATCATCATAGGATCGATTAACCGTGCTGTTACTTTATTCATCGGAATCTTTTTAGACTGTTTGATAAGAGGTTTGTTCCCAATAAAAACAGGGGCACTTAAATCAAGGCTTTGTGGTCTCTTAGGTGCTTTTTCGATCACATTTATGGAATTTTTGTTTGGTTTTTCGTTTCTCAGCACACATTCAGTTTTGATCTCATTGATCCCGGTTACAGAAAAATTGGTCTCAAGGAGACCTTGGGTTTCGCTTTCAAGACTATTCGAACCATCATCGGTTAAAGATTCGGTTCTTCTCAACATATTTCTTACCGGCCTTACAAGAACATCGGATGGGGTTTGATTAGAATTTTCTTCTGAGCGACTGTGATCGTCAAGTTCCTTCGATTGTTGTTGATCTTGTTGTTCTTGATCAACTTCGTCAGGTTGCTGTTCTTTCTCCAGCATTTTGCTTTCTTCATTTTCTTCCACATCCTCGTCCTCCTCGTCGTCGTCATCCTCCTCCTCTTCTTCTTCTTCCTCTTCTTCCTCTTCCGCGCGTTCTTCCAATTCCGGTTCTTCCCTCAAATCTTCCATCGACTGTTAGGAATACAAATGATCAAATGAATCAAAGATCACAGAGGGTTTAACTTTCGATCAAGCTCGCGTTTATACCATGATCCCTTAGATGCTTATTATAGTTCTTGAATCACTACTTTTTATTTCATGCATGAGTAATTTTCATCCAACTTTCATTCTAACTGTCATGTTATGGAGATATAACGCATAATACGATGAATGATGTTAAAATGAAATCACTAAGCATAAACGCGGCCTGGAGTGAAGATATTGCTGAGGCAGGGCAAGCGAAAGAGTAAAGCGCAAAAATATTTGTTTTCATTTATAGATGGATGCGAAAGCTCGAACAGCCCGCTACAAGCTTTCAAAGCTATAGCATGAATGTTTGGTTTGACAAAAAAAATGTAGAAAAATCTTTACGAATGGGTTTGGTTTCGAAGACTTAGTGACGGTGCCTGTATTTACCCCAAGAAGTTCTTTCGTCTCTGGTCCGTCTTCCGTTGCTGAAAAATTATAAATGATCGTGTGAATTCGTTGTGGAGATATTTTGGAAATTTAAAAAGTACCTTTTATGTGAACCTTCTTGTCGTTCATCGTTTCTTTAGATTCGATGGTTAATAACGGTTTGTAATCTTTGATCGCAGGTTTGACGTGAGTTCCATTAGGACGTTTATCTTCTTCGCCAATATTTTTAAAACCAACTGTCTTTATTTGGCCAGTTGGGGTGACCAAAGACTCGTTATAAGGTGGGGGTTGCCATCTCTGAGACCCGGAGGTGGGTGTCGTTGAACCTCCTGAATTACTACCAGTACCGCGACGACGTCGTCTGTCTTTCCTTGCGCTTCGCCACACCTCGTAAGTGCAACAACAAACCGCGCTGATGAAAATACAGCATAGACCAATGAATATGTACGTTCCCGCGTTTTGTTCTTCTTGCGTCTCGTCTGAATACTGAGATTTATAAAGCACTCTCTCGGGCGGATCTTCCACCCATGCTCGATCTCCACCCTGAAATATGAGCACAATCTTCTAGCATCTGGGGCATTCTTTTACAAATCGAATACTTTTTAGATGACCCCTCTTAGATTTATCTGGAAAATTTGTCATCGGTTCTATAGTTGAAATGAAGAGACACGTGTATCGGAATTTTTTTCAATTTTCACTAGTTGTCTAATGTCTTTCTGGCAAAACATCCGCAGCAACTTTAATCAAATTTTTGATTTCTTATAAGAATCCAGATTCCATAAATACAACCACAAAGAATTCAATTAGAATATTATTCAGGATATTTTGCTGGGAAGGTATCAAATCGTGAAATTTTTATAAAAAAGTGTACCCTTTCCCAATCAGGAAAATTCGAATAATGCCAATGTTGACAATAGGTGTAGTACAGTGCCAGTACTGCGCCTGTTGTAAATTTCTGGTTGGGTTATTCTGAAATACATGACGATGCTCTTTCATCTTTCAAAAGTCAAATATACAAGTATATTTTTATATTTTGTATAATATAAGTTTATATTTTGATATTTTACATTTATCCATCATGGAAATGTGTTATTCAAACACTTGTAACGAAGAAAATTGTTCATGACACGAATAAAATTCATTTATCGAACAGAGAGCTTTCTTCCAAGGCGTACAATATTGAGTGTCGTGGACTCAACGCGTCATTGCTCGACACGTTGCGCCTAACAAATTAATATTTCTCCAACACTTCTTGCAAAGACTCCATCAATATAGAAGGTGATTTTTATAGGAAATTGAACGCGGGGAACGTTGATGTAACTTTTCAGTGTCTACAATTCAGGTAACAGTGAATAAATCCGTTTATAACTGTATTGAATCGTGAAAATTAAAAAAAATGCTGATACACGTGAGAAAATTTCCAGATAAATCCAAGGGGGGTCGTCTAAAAAGTGTTCAATTTGTAAAAGAATTCCTGATCTATGTAGTTCATTTACTGTTCCAACGTACCACACTGTCGTTTCGTGGAGGTTCCAAACCACGTGGTTGAGCATGGAACACCGCGCATTGAGCGCTTCTTACCCCAGCGGGGATAGTTGCTCTTACGGTTTCGCTTCCTTGTTTCGTGAACAGCATGTATTCTTCGAGTGGTTTCATAACTGTTCCTCCGTTTATCGATATTACTACATCTGACATGGAATACATATTTTGGTCACTCATTGCTCTGATTGGAAAATATTTAAAGTAACTCGGTATAAGATGCTAATGTGGGTATGAGATGTACACGGAAAAAATTAGTGATCCAAATTTTCGTTGACTAGTATGTCTTTTTTGGACGGAGCACAGTTTGCTATTAATGCAGTTTCCTCAAATAAGGCCCCTGATAAGCAAGATTGGGGGCTGTAGCCCCCCTAAATTCCCCCTTTCCAGTATTCCTTCGTGTGTCGCATCTTACACCGACTCACCCTGCACCAATGAGTATCAGCAGGGAACATAGCGGTGGTAGGGATGAAACGGAAACCCACACCCTCAAAATCTACTTTCTGATGGGTCCAATCAATGAGAGCACAATTCCAGAAGTAGTAAGTAAATTTTACTTTTGGAAACAGAACTTCCGTTGGTTGGAGCCATAAGAGAGTTGATTTTGAGGGTGAGAGTTTCCGTTTCAATAATTTCTACCCCTTCCACCGTTACGTTCTCTCCTGATACTCCTTGCTCTGCACAGACTGATAGATAGGGTGGTTCCGATAACTACTCCGAGCAAGAGCAAGAGCAATTTTCAACCAATCAAAAAATTAGGAAAAAATGTCTGAATTTTCTCGATTGTTTGAAAAATCCTCCTACTCCTGCTCGGAGCAGTAACCGGAAACAACCATAAATTACTTACTACTGAGACAACCAGTGTATCCTTTATAAACACTGAATCTGGGATCTGTAGTGTTGAGTCCACCTAATTGTATCTCTGTAGCACCAAGACTATCCTCTTCATCGCCCAAATTCAGTACTGGTATCGGTAATAATTGTACTGGTTCTCTATCGATCTGTTGTATGAAAAAAACATAGTTTTTGATTGCCCGCGAAAGAAATTATGGATATAAACGTACCAATAGAGTATACGTGTTATTATCTCGCACGTAATAAACGCTATGTCGCGCACCGTTAAGGAAGTTTCTGTCATTGAGTCGAACACCATAAGCAGAACCCTCTCTATCTTCTTCGAAAATCAGTTGTCCCTCCGACGTTAAAGCTACCAAGAGATAATAGGTTCTTCTGAAAAAATATAAAACATGTTTTTCAATATCAATTTATATTATCAATATTTTATTCTTAGAAATCATCCTATATTTTTGAAATGGAAAAATTATGGAATATCCTAATTATGAAACTTAAATACCTGCTTTCGGTTTGAAGTAACAGAAGAGCGGTGGTTCTCTGTCGGAGCTCATTTGTGGAAAACGCTAGTTGTACCTTAACTTGATTCACTTCTCCATCGAGATCAAATTCTCTTTGAAGAACACTCTCGCCGCTGAAATCGGCACCCTTTTCTAAAAATGATTTTTAAATACAGTGTATTTTACCTTTATTGGAGTCTAGGTTGTTTCGGAATATATAACACGTACCATCTGCGCAATGTTCTCCAAAGTATGATGTTAACTCACAATTGCAGGATGATTCTTGTCTTCCAAAATCTTCCGTGCATATACCCAGATTTTTACATGGTGTTGCATCACATTTGATTTGACAATCGGGAAGGACTCCTTTACTCCCTTCGTGGTTGGCTTCGCTGGCCAAATTGGGGAGATCCACGAGGTAAGCGTCGATCATCAGACCACGAAGACAACCTACGTAACCTTGGATCAAAGCTCCTTCTTTACCCACTCTCAGTAAATTATCTGGATCGAAACCTCCCAAATTGACCTACAAATTATTAGATTCGTTGATTTCCTACATTGGTTTTCAATACCACATTTTGATATATTTGCTATCTTTGAGAATACCTGAAAGTAATCAGTGGGGGGAGCTGGCGGTCTTTGAGGTGCTAAAACTTCCTTTTCTGGATTGATCCACGGTTTATTGGAGTAGCTTTCCAAAAGTAAAGGTACAGAATTCAAAGTCTTGTTATATTCATTCACATGGAGAGTGGTCGAGTTTTCCCCGCGGGTGATCGCTATTTGTACCGAAATTCCCGTGTTGATACCTGAAATGAAATCAAAGTCAAATCAATCGTATGAATTTGTTCCTCGATGGAGAATAATAAATCCTTCTCCTCACCTGGATAATTGAGGGTAATATTTTTAATCTCGTTACCAACGTTGTACAAATAAACCAAATTTGTTCCATTCGAGATGTAAAGATGTAGGAAATTATTCAAATGATCGTTAGCGTAAAGTATGAGAGAATACATATCGTAAGTTCTCAAATTAATGAGAATTTTATCCGATAGCATTTTCCTCAACAATGATTTTGTCTCATTGTTATTCGATCCAAAGTAATTTTTCTTTAAAAATGCGCCGGGAGAGGTAAACGTCAACGCTTTGCTATTGATATCTACGGATAAGAAGAAAATTCACCGTGATATAAGAATTTGAATTCATCCTTTTTGTTATGTTTAGAAAATTCAACTCACTGGTTTCACAGTAAGTGCCAAGATGAGCCCATCGGTTTTCACAAACGCATTCGAAATTGCTCCATAATTCAACACATCGAGCACCGTTTTGACATTTGTTTGGTTGACAGGAGGGTTTACAGTCTTTGATGATCTCTGAGAGATGTACGGACATGTAGCTATGTATATCCAATATTTCGCCGTTGACAACCAGGCCTCGGAAACAACCGATCAGACCTTGGGACACCGATGAAGTTTTCAAATGTTCCCTGGAAGATAATTGTATTCGATTCGTGGGGGAAGTAGAAGATTTTGTAATGGATGTATCATTCGACTTACGCAGTAGCGCCTCCGATAAACATTGAACCTTCAAAAGGACCAAATTTCTCTTCAGGCAGGAGATCGACCATTTGAAAATCTGTATTTATCATAAATCTAACGTGATAATCGTTGTAATCGATCCAAATTTTCTGCCATTCGCCGTTGTTGAGTTTCCTTCTGCTCTTCACTTCCAGTTCCCTGATGGTTCCGGTATTGAGGGTGAAATTGAAAGTCAAACGGTAGTCGGAAGTGAGAGCTACCATGAAAGAGGGATAATTACTCCTGATTGGTGGTTGGTATAGTAGAATAGCTCTTTCCCCTGTTGTTCGAAAACTGAAAGCTATATCTCCTTTTCGCCACCCTGGCACTTCGATGTACGATTGCGATGTCGTGAATGTCACCACGTACTTCTGTGTATCTTGAAATAAAAATATTCCTTATTTCTCTTCCTTTCGTTTTGCTATAAGGGAGACCAGGAGTAGTTCACTACACAGATGAGTAAACTAATGGTCAAAATCTCGTCGGCAATGCATCCCGTACATTTTTTGTTGCCATCCGTGATAAAAAGACCGGATAGGGACCCAACGAGAATAAAGCCCGGATACAAACCGGGAATCATGCGGGAATAAAGGTACGAAATTAATTCATATACTAATGATCGATATCCAATCCGATCTCATCCGAACTCTATTCGGGCAAGTTAGGGAAGATAGGTATCATATATGAAATTTCACTTACTTGTTTCAACACATTCCAATGGCCCGAGGGTAATTCTTCCCTGAGCATCTTCTTCGAGATCTCTTTGCTGTAGAAATACCATTCCAGTAATCCCTAAGGAATCAGGAGTTTCGTAATAACCTTCATCCGAAAGCCATTTTCCAGCATTCCCAGCTGATACGTCGCAATTACAACTCAAATCAGGACTAACGCAGGTTCTGTTCACTGTATTATATTGATATTTCAAATTCAAAATTCTATTCTATTCGAATAACAAGAAAAAATGCAGAACTTGAAATATTTTTACTCACTGCCACACGGACAAGATCCTCGATTAACATTCCCTATATAATCCACGGTAGTTCCCTTGGATCCCAAAAACCATGTTGCACTGTGCAATTCCAGAGGAGCTTTGTAGCAATCGTATTTGACGTATTGGCTACAGTAAAGTGAATGAGAAATCAATTCCTGTAGCATTTCTGCAGTGAATTGTCGATATTTGATACTAAAAGAAAAATCAGATTCCGCGACCGATCTGACGTCAACTTGCGACGGAAGATTGTGTTCCACAATGGTCTTTGTTGAATCTTCGATAGAGTGGAACTCGCATTTCACCAGCGCTGGCGGAAATCTTCCATTCCCGTCGATATCTATTTTATAAACGTCATCCTGAGTATAACCCAAAAGAGCTAATTCTTCGCAGGTCTTCCTGTACTGCGCTGAAAACAATATTATATATCATGAATTTGTTTATAACCGGTGTGGAGATTTGGCTGTAAAAAGAGCAGTCGAGTTTGTGAAAGATTCTTCTAGATCTTAAGCTTTGGCCGTTATAATTCTAGAAGTGAAGTTATTCACCGAAATGACAATTTTTCCCAATGTATCCAGTATCCGTACAATCGCAGGTAATTCTATCCTCTTTCACTGAGCATTTACCACCATGTTCACAGGTATTCGGTCTTTTGCAAGGATCTACGAATTGGCAGTTGTCCAAAGCAACTTCACCGATAACGCGTTGGGTATTGATTACATCTCTCGGTTCGATTCTTTGATTGTTCACTCTGATTTCTCTCATGCAACCCACCAGACCTGTTGAATACGACAATAATTAGAAACATTGAAATTCTGATTCAAATCGCAAGTATCAATTCCATCATGTTTACCCGCGTTGCTTTTTCCGCTACCTATGATCACTTTATCGCCAAGTTCAAAAGTCATAGCAAACATTTTACTTTGCTTGTTTCTGTAATCCACTATAATACTAAGCTCCCCTTTGGTGTAGTTCAGTTCAACCGCGTGCCAAGAAGTGTTGTACGATGGGAATTTAACTGCTGCGGAAGCTGTGATGTTTTCCGTGAGGACTGGTATCAATTGGAAACGAATTTCGTCGTTTACTAGACGAAGCTAAAAACAAAACAAAAACATTGATGATTCATTAAATTATTTTTTAGATCACTTTTTCCATGATTATTCACCTCCCAGTAACCAATCCCTCGATTGCTCTTCACATCTCCCGAAGCAACGACGGCTACTGGTTTCGAACTTTTGAAATCAAAATTCAGTTTTAACGCATCTGTTCTTTCGATGGGCCACCAGATATGGCTTCCTGCGAATGGATAGGTTATTGGAATGACTTCCACGTCCGCTTCGTAGTATTCAGGCTCGAGTACGCCAATGTAATGAACCATAGGGTTAGAACGTTTTAGTTCGTAAATGATGGATTTGTCGTTGAAAAAAACGTACTTTAGGGAACCTGAAAGTGGAATGATTGTCAAATTTGATTGAAAATTCGATCGACGAGGGATCGTTTGATTTTGGATTTTGATAAATACCAGATCAGACCTGCAAAATTATTGTGCGATAATAGTCCTTTCTTTTTGTGAAGTTCCGGACCACCTCCGATGTATATTTCCGGATCGATGATCATGTTATAATTTTCACCTGGCACCTCGAGTACTTTGATTTCGTCATCGAGGCTCACGTAGACGAGAGAGCCATTGTGGAATATCGTCAAATTATTCCAGTAATCCGAGGTCACGTAATCGCCTAACACCGTGGAGATTTTGGAATTGTGTCCAAAATCGAGTTCTACGTGAACCGAATCGTTCATTATGGAAGCCGCTATGTAGTGTGGGGTTCCGTCTATTTCACCCGATGCGTAAAATAAAGCTGAATCGTCCCATTTTGTCTGAACAGTTTATGATTGTACATCATTTTTTCACAAATAAAACGGTTGTGGTTTATGAAAATGAGATTTTTATTATCATTTAGATTTGAAATGGATTGAAGAATCAACTTCCTGTGTGGAAATTTCTCTCGGGCTCAGACCTGGACCAGGTTTATAATCCCTACTTGAAAAATGGCCCCAACTTGGAATGTCACGCTTTTCAACAATGGTAGCCAATTCGGGTCTATATGAGCTGTGTTGTACGATGTGGGTGGGCATAACTGGATTGAAATATTCCAGGAATATACTGGCAACCCCAACTGAGGCCCACATGGGCCGTGGGTAGGCAACTTTGTATTGGATGCCTAAGATATATCCATACGGAACCAGGTCCTAACTTAGGATGCCCAGGATTGATTTCCATACGGGTTGAAATTATATTGTGTAAGAGATGGCAGAATAAAAAGTTTGCAACATCAATGCAGTGCTATCAGAAAAAGGACAGCCACAATTAAAGGGGAGAAGTTTAATAGCATCTATATATTAGAAACTGAAAAAAAAAGCCAAGGAAGGTTGTTATTGTACACCGTGTGGTTACGACATGAATATATTTCGCGCAGTAGTGCACTTTTTTATCGTGTAATCTTCAGCTGATTATATCAAAATGATAAAAAAGAACAAAGAAACACATTGGATACAGTGGAAGAGATGAATGAAAGAATTTGATATAATATCTATTTACCTTAAAAGCGATACTGATTCTATTTACAGATGAATGAACCCGATCCTTCCAATCATAAACCCGAAATGACACGTATGAAGAACCTCTTAGTGTTAAAATCGTTGCAGCTGAAAAAGGATGGAGTACTGGTTTAGTAAGAAGAGAATGTGTTAAGTATATCCTCTGTTATCAATCATCTCAACTGTTTCAACATATTTCTCCCGTTAGTTTTTCTTCACACTGTTGGTGGATTTCGTCCCTTCGTCGTGGGGAAATTGTTTTTCCATAAAAAAATGACAGATTTTTCCACCACTTTGAGGAATTATTTTGTTTTTTGGGTGTTGAATCCTCCACAAATGAAGGAAAAGTCCGCCAAATTATGGTGGAAAATTCCTCATCCGTGGAGGAACTTTGCTGCCATCATTTTTTGGGGGAAAATTCCACAATTATTCTTTACAGTGTACTGCTTTGAAATGCTTATCAGAAAACATATTCATCTTCCAGTCTCAGGCTCAAAAAAATTAGATTTTTTTCAATAAAATTATTGATGAAAAAGAAGATTTGGGAAAGTTTTTGTCCTTTAGAGGTTAAAATTTTAGGATTTCATTTTTAGCCTTCAAAAATCATTGGAAAATTGAAAGTGCGCGGCAGTGCGCAATCTCGAGTATTTAATACCTCATTATTCACTTGAAATTTATATGAATTATGTATATTTTGGCCAAAACTTCCGCAAAGTTTGATTTTTCCCTTTTCCCACTTCCCTATCCCTGGTAGAAAAAATCTCTCTGAATCTCTCTGAAATCTCTCTGAATTTCTCTGAATCTCTCTATATTTTGGGACAAATTTCAGAGAGATTCAGAGTAATTCCAGAGTAATTCAGAGGAAGTTAGAGACTTTTCCGATAGTGATACGTTCTGAATTCTTCAACTTTCTCTGAATCTCTCCGCATATCACTGAATCCCTCAGAATTTTATATATTTAAATTTCAAAGCTCCCTCTGAATTCAACTGAATTTCTCTGAATCTCTCTGAATTCCTCTAAATCTCCGGGAATTTAATGTGTTCGGATTTCAAAGCTTCCTCTGAATTCCTCTGAATCTCTCTGATTTTCTCTGAATCTCTCTGAATTCCTCCAAATATCCCGGAATTCAATGTATTCAGATCTCAAAGCTTCCTCTGAATTCCTCTGAATCTCTCTGGATTACTCTGAATCTTTCTAAATTCCTCTGAATATTTCTAAAAAATTTCACGCACAATTTTTCTTAATTTATCTTCCTCTGGGAGTCTCTGAAACTCCCAGAAAGCCTCTGAAATGCAGAACCAAGAATTGTACTGAATTCATTCCTCTTTGAATTTCCCAGACCCCCCGGGTCACTCTAAATTCCTCTGAATCTCTCTGAATTTTTCTGAAAAACCCCCGCACAATTTTTCCTAATTCCCCTGTCTATGTGAGTCTCTGACACTCCCTGAATACTTCTGAAATCCTGAACTAAAAATTTTACTGAATTAATTCCTCTCTGAATGTCTCTGAAGTCCTGTGGATTTCTCTGAATTACTCTGAATCTTTCTAAATTCCTCTGAATATTTCTAAAATGTTCCACGCACAATTTTCCTAATGTATCTGTCTCTGGAAGTCTCTAAAACTTCCAGAAAGCCTCTGAAATGTAGGACCAAGATTTTACTGAATTTGTTTGTTCCTTTCTGAATTTCCCAGAATTCCCCTGCGTCTCTCTGAGTTCCTCTGAATTTTTCTGAATCCTTCTGGAAAATTCAAAGCACAAGTCCTCTCAATCCACTATTCTCTGAAATCCTCTGAACCACGCTGGATTGCTCTGAATTTCTCTGATTCTTTCTGACTCTGTCTGAAACGTGAAATTTTCAGAGAGATTCGGAGAGATTTTTTTACCAGGGATGCTTTGATCCCCTTAATGTTCTTTATTCATTGTTCAGTATGCGTAAGAAACTCGGTAAAACATACATCGTTTATGTATTCTGCGGTTTTTACACTTCTACTTTTCAGAACGCATTTTTGAATTAATTCAACTTCCGAAGATATTCACATTTCCACTGATTTTCAATTTTATGATAAATTGGAGGGCCGTATCGAATAATCGGTTGTGCGCGTGACCTTTCTAGACCAAGGCTGAAGCCTCTGAAAATGGTGAAAAATGAAAAAAAATTATAGTAGGATGGAACTCATTGAAGAATGAAAGGAAAAATAATTTACGAGTGATTTGAGGTCGGGAAGTGGGAGAGGGTGAGTTTTTAAGGCTGAAAAACGGTTTATCTCGATTTGCGGCAAAACTGCAAGTCCTGTGGAAAAAAAATTAGATGACAAAGTTGTAGGGAATAAAAAGATCTACAACTTTGGTATTCACGCATTTTCACATACCTCAAAATTTATGTGAAAAATTCAAATAACCAAGTTTTTGGATTTTTATTTTTATCTTTTACAGAAAAATTTGTTTTCTCACGAAATTCAGTGCAAACTTACATTTTCATGTCCCAAACACACTGTAATTTTTTTGATCCAAAATATTTATTTTTTTTACCTTTCATGGACTTAATATCGAAAAACCACCCTAATTTTCAATCGAAAATTCTCACGTCAAAATATCTGCTTTTCAAAACAGTTGGTAGGTTTTTTGTCCGTTGAAATCTCTACTTTCTGATGGTTTAAAAAAAAATATACCTTACTATGGTAACTTTTCTCAGAAAATGCAAAAAACGAAAAAAACTCGATCTCGAGAAGTTTTTTTTAATCATTATGTACAATTTTAAGCTGGTTATTACAATTCACACTTTAATTACTCGAAAAACGTAAGATTCCATGTTAAAATTATGAAGAAAAACATTGCAAATCGAAATATACTAGTGTAATAAACAACCAAATAAGTTAATGAAGATAAAATATTTAATAAGGCATCTACAATATTTTGAGAAAATTGTAGAATCTTCTGTAAATTATTCGTGTAAATGCCCATTTATTGCTATTTCAAGATAACTTATATACCTGAGTGAACTACGGAAAATTTTAGCCCATTAAAACGTATTTCATAGAGAAGTGGGGAAGGGAAACTGTAAAAACTGTCCCACACAGTACAATAGTTCAGAAGGAATTCATAATGAATTCATTTGGAGCTATAAGCATTAAAAACGAATACATTAGGAATTCTTCCTTAGTTTCAGTAGTTTTGCCGCAAATCGAGATAAACCGTTTTTCACCCTTAAAAACTCACCCCCTCCCACTTCCCGACCTCAGATCAGCCGTAAATTATTTTTACTTTCATCCTCGTTATATTCTCTTCCTTCTCCAATGGTTTCATCCTACTATAATTTTTTTTGGTTTCAAAAATTATCGACCCCGGTCTATTCGTCTACTGCACCTGAAAGCGGGCAACCACCGCTAATCCCGTAGAAGGATTTATATGATGAAATAAAATAAGAAATTCGCGATACTAAAAATACTTCCAGCGGGAAAATTGTTGCAAATGTATTCAACAACACTTTGACAAATTTCGAGATAATTCCCTTCTGTAGGTTAAAAATTATCACAGATTCAATGAAAAACGAATCGATTTAATCGATGCATATGGCTTTTTTCTATCACATCTGTGATAATTTCTAATCGACAGTAAGGGATTGTGTCAAAATTTGTCAAAGTGTTGCTAAATATATTTGTACCGACCTTCTCGCGGGAATTTTTTTTTAGTATTGCAGATATCTTACTTGATTTCATCATAAAAGTCCTCCAACGAGACCGCGCACAACTGATTATTCAACCCAGCCCTTCAATTTATCCATTTTCTTTTTTTCGTGTAGAAATCTACACCCCTTAAAAGGAGTGTAATGTCGTCTCAGACATGCTGTATATAGAGATTCGATACTTACTGTAAACATCGCAACGTTCACCCTCATACTTGGTTCCAAAGCAGTCACAAGTCAGACTATTGTAATGGTTAATGCATTGTGTAGGCATGAAACAGAGATTTTCTCTTGTTCTGCATCTGTAAAAAGAATAATCCTCCTGATCCCTGATACTTCTGTTAGAATACTAGAGTTGCATGCTAGTGATATTGGCGTTACTAAAAAATTCATTTATATTCACTAATAAAAACATTTCGATGAGTTTCCAATGTTGTATTGATGTCGAATTCACATCGATATTGAAAACCTGCTCCACTTGAGTTCTGAATGCTGGATCCCCAACACTGTAAAAAGAAAGTCTTAATCTGTTTGCATCGTAATTTCAAACAATGCTTTTTCTATTGTGTCGGCAATTGTTTTTTCGGCTCAACTTATTTGCATAATAGATCCAGCCATGAAATGAGCTGAATTTAGGACTTTCTTTTCACAGTGAAACATTCACCGAATGTCATTCTCAATCAAATACATTTCTCAAGTGCGTATTGCCGATATTGACAATTGGCCCAAGCAAGGTCCATTCCTTTGAATCCAGTATTGGAAGATGACAATGGGACCCATCTTGGACTAATCTTGGCCCTATTGTTTGTTTCCATACAATTATAGTTCGTAGAAAATGGAAATATGGAACTTTGGTGTGGGCCCGGCCCTAAGTTGAGCCAAGATCGGCTTGGGCTAGGGCCCATTGTATCACCTAGTCCTCGGGCAAAGCAATACAGCCAAGCTGGAAACGATGTGATCATCCCAGAGCTGGTCCCACGTTAGGTAGCATGAGCACTCACTTTGGGCCCACATTGGACCCATAGTAAATACACGCTTGGGTTTGTATAATGAACTTTCGTTCTACGCTGAAAAAAGTTTGGTGCTTAACCTGTCATTTCAATAAGGCGTGGCCTTCGTAAGTACGATTTGGCGCGGCTCCTACGCCAAATCTGGCTCAGATGTTGAACGTAATTGAAATTTTACGTACTTGCGTGCTACTCCTGCGCCAGATTTGGTGCATGAGCCGTCCCAAATCGTACGTACGAATGCTGCGCGTTATTGAAATGACAGGTTAAGCACCAAACTTTCTTCAGTGGTATACCGGTATACCGGTGCTCGAAATATGGATTTTCGTTACAATCAGCATTCGGTGAATCAGAGGTCCACCTTTCGAATTTGCGATGAACACAAAGCAGAAATCAGAAGAGATTTCCTCGCTAAGAACAAAGATCGATCAAATCAATCATGATATCCCAACGAGAAATTTACAACAGGCGTAGTACTGCACCAGTACTGGCAAAAGACTGGCAGGGTACTGCCATTTGTCTAATATTATTACTAATACTATTATTCGCAATCAATGCAGTGCCTGTACTGGATCAGTACCTAGCCAACATCAAGCTCTCAGTACTGGTTTATCAGTACAGGCATAGTAGTTCTATGTACCCAGTACTGATTCCGTACGTGTTTGCCAAGTGTTGGAGACCCAATACTGGCACTATACTGCACCTGTTGTCAATATTGGCATAGTTCGGATTTTTCTGATTGGGATTTCCAAACTCGAACCCAGTGATGATGAATACGTTAACAAACTTCAGTAGATCTCGCATATATTTCACTAACGCGGAGACTTATGAAAATATTGCTCTTACTTATCGATACAACCCTCCTTGACGTTCTCATGTTTGGTGGCTATCAGAGGTCGAATGGGAAGTAAATCGCTAGCTGATTTTCCTGAACTCAGTACCATATCTCTGATACAACCCACGAAAGATTCAATAATATATTTGACACCGTGTAATCTTTCTTCCGAGCTCAAACCTGTGAAATGCAAATACGTAATGAATCGTGATCAACGGTTTTGAGAATAGAAAAACAAATATTACCTCCAATCAAAACGACAGAAGCCAATTCTTGTGAAACTCCATAATTAACAACCCGTTCAAGGACCTCCAGAGTGGTTTCGGATTGCTTATCGTCAACCCTGGCAATCAATTTCGCTCCGTGCACGTCGATTCTGACCAGAACGCTATGCCATTCGTCCCTGTTTAGTCCTTCCCCAACCGTCAAACTTGTCGATAGTTTGCCAAACACGTGAACCACTTTTAATTGACCCTTTTCAACGATCACGTAAAGAGCGTAGGGATCCAAACTTTCGGGTCGATCCTTGACGCTGTGATAGACTAACAACCCATGGGGCAGTTTCGTGCGGAATTTGAAAGATATCTCACGACATAACCTGTTGCGAATGATATTCCTTTATACGATATGTTCTGGCTTCATTGAATTATACAATAAAAATTTCGTTTTTTTCGCATATTGAATTAAGTGGATAACATCTAAAGATAGAAACTGTGCCACGCTATTCCCTGCGTGTTCGATAATTTCTGAATTTGTACAATCTTCTTTTAATCGAAGCCATACTTCACGCACATTACGTACTCGATACGAGGGTCGTGCGTTAATCATAGCTGACAGATAAAATAATATTATACAATGAAAAAGCGAGAGTATTCATTAGAGGTGTGCGAACCTTGAATTTTTCAGTCGAACCGAACTGCAAATATATTTTTCAAGTTGAATCGAACTTTGTAATTTCGAACCTACTTCCAACTTCAAAAACGTCTAATCGCGAAGCCAAAACTAAATTAGAAATACATTTATGAAAATAGAATCCATCATGAATTCATTGTTTAAAGTGACGTTTCATATGCAGCATGTTGCGGTATTAAAACAGTCTACCCCAGTAGCAGAAAAAGTACGTAAAATATTTTTGTATTGCACAGTATTCTTATGTTTCTATTCTAACATCGAGCTGAATCCTACAAACAATGATTACTGGCGTTTCAATGGGCCGCTGATGGTCCTGTGATGCCGGCGAAGAACCTTCACTGGCTCTTTGAAACACCAGCAGTCGTGTTTGCTGGGAACGTTTTCAATGAATGCAGTTCGAAATTCGAACCGAACCGAACAGGAGAAGTTCGGTTCGGTTTGGTTTGAGATTCGAACGGTTCGCACACTCCTAGTATTCATGTATTGATGTGGAAGAGAGTTGATGATTTTATACACATTCTTACGAATCTCGCAAAGAGGGTTGATAAAGGTATATTTTTATTTTCCCATTATTTTACCTTAATTGGAATGTTTTAATCCCTGGACCATCCAGTTGAATAAACGTGTTACTTTGTGCGAACATGAAAGTCTTCTCATATCCAGATTCCATGAAAGTCAACTCCTATACAAAGAATATGTTTATTCCTAGTTCAAACTTGAAAGTAGAAGTTGAGAGAATAATTAGCATGATATATCTTCACCTTTCCTCTTTTGTGCTTCGGTACAGGTGGTTTTGTGGGTTTTGGGGGAGAAAAAGTGGGTCTCGACGTACTCGGTGTGGTGGAAGGTAATGTACTAGTAGATGTGGCACTTGTTGCAACAAAGACGCTGCCTTTTGTTACCAAGTAAGGAGGTAATGTGTCTGAAAAGAGTTGCACGTATGCATTTATCGTCACCATCGCACAACCACCGTTCCTCCACCTCAGACTTCGGTGGAATGCAGGTGGAGAAATGGGAGCCTTGGAAATGAGGGAGAGTCTCCGTTGAGGCGATGAAGAAATGTTCGCCTCCTATATTTTCAATAAAATTCATTTTGGTGGATTAATACATCCAGATTCGGTTATCTAAATGCACTATTATGAATTTGATTCGAAAAAACATTTCTCTGTCACCTCTCCGTTGCCTCAACAGAGAAAGACTCTCCCTGATTCCTCCCTTATTTCCACGACTCCCATTTCTCCACCTCCACACCTGGTTGTGCTGTACGGGTGTGATAGTGAAATTGATGAATAAAAAAAATCCAAATATTTACGGTCGGGACCACCGATGCAGTGGTATAGACATTCTGCCTCGGAATTAAAGCGGTTATCGTTTCCTAAACATCCTCCCCAAGGGAAGGTTTTGCACCTTCCTTCCGTTTTACTGTAGGTCCATTTGTGCACCCACGAAGTGCAGGGTCCTGGATCTGTCTTAGGTGTACATCTTTCAGGTATGATTCGTTTGGTTGTGGTTAATACGTCTTCAGTTTCGTCGATTGCATCCAGTTCCGATGAGTCGGTATAGTTCGTCAGAATCCTCGGGATGTTCAATAGGACAAGGATTCCGAGCACCCACTTGTCACGGTTTGACATTGTTCCTCATTTGCTGCAATTAATGAAACACATCGAATTAATCAGAAAAATACAGTCAATTTAGAAGAAGTTCAGTCAAGTTCAGGAGTTCACGTGAAGTTTGTTTTTCTTCGCTCCCACCCCGTATGGTAATATTTCACTGAAAAATGTCTGTAAAACTATGAAAAATCTCTGAAAAGAAATGAAAAAATTCTGAGAAACTCTGACAAACTCTGAGAATCTCTGAAATTTTGATGAGAAATCTAATATTTTTGGGACATTCTTTACAGACTTTTTTCAGACTTTTTTCAGAGTTTCTCAGAGTTTTCTCATTCTTTTTCAGAGAAATAGTAACGAAATTGCACTCTGAAAAAACTCTGACAAAACTCTGATGGATTGCTAACATTTTTTTGACTTTTAGAAAAAAATTAAAAAATTTTCAAACACTTTTCCACACATGATATTTGAATCCGGCATATGAATGTATTTATTGAATTTCAGGATTTTTTAATAATCAGAAAAATGTCAACAATTTATTAGAGTTTTGTCAGAGTTTTTTCAGAGTGCAATTTCGTTACTATTTCTCTGAAAAAGTATGAAAAAACTCTGAGAAACTCTGAAAAAAGTCTGAAAAAAGTCTGTAAAGAATGTCCCAAAAATATTAGATTTCTCATCAAAATTTCAGAGATTCTCAGAGTTTGTCAGAGTTTCTCAGAGTTTTTTCATTTTTTTTCAGAGATTTTTTATAGTTTTGCAGACATTTTTCAGCGAAATATTTCCATACGGGACCTGAAAAACTTCCGGAATGTAGTTAAAAAACATCCTCCCGCAACCTGCACGCTGACAAACATTATTTAGAGGTGGCGCAATGGTTTTGAAGGTTTTTGATTTTATCAAAATATCATTGGTCTGCAAAAAATGAGGTTTGATTGCTCTTCGATAACTGAGGGTCATTTTCGAAGGGATTTCCTGCATAGAATCCGAATCTGGAGCCAGAAGTGGGCCATCACGTCAGCGTTTTGAGATATTTGAGGTAATTTACTTAAACAAGGGATCTTTTCTACTTTTAAGGGAGGGGTAAGGGTTTCAGCGTAAAAAAAACACTTTTTTTGTGATTTTTTTTATCTCAAATATCGATTGAGCAATTTTATTCAAACCTTCTATACATTATTGAGTATAGTTTGGACTATGTTCTGTAAATTTTTCATGCAAAAATATTAAACCATTAGCCCGTGACAGAGCTTCCCCCAGGACGTCTTGAAAAAAAAACAATTTGCGGTGTTCACTGCCATTTGAAAACTACTCGACCGATTCATTTCAAACTTTGTACACATTTTATTCATATAAAATACCTCTCCCCTACGTTTAGTAAAAAATTTTTTTTCACATTAAGGGTGTTTCCCACCCACAAAATGGCGGAAATTTTAGTCGAAAATAACGGTTCACGCTTTAGATGGCCGCCAAAAATTTTTAAATTAAAAAAAAATAATCAGAGAACGTTGGGGAGAAGATTTGATTATAATTTGACTAAATTTTTATGGTTTTTCATTTTCAGATGATTTCCGGCCGAGTTACAGTGAACACCGCAAATTGTTTCCTTTTCAAGACGTCCTGGGGGAAGCTCTGTCACGGGCTAATGGTTTAATATTTTTGCATGAAAAATTCACAGAACATAGTCAAAACTATACTCAATAATGTATAGAAGGTTTGAATAAAATTGCTCAATCGATATTTGAGATAAAAAATCACAAAAAAAGTGTTTTTTTTTTACGCTGAAACCCTTACCCCTCCCTTAACCTTCGACTTTTCATCTTTTCTGGCATAAAAAATTTTTTGGACATTTTTTTTCCGTTTTTATAATACAATGCTATTCTTCCCCTTCAAAATGAGCTATTGATCGATCAAATACGATTCGTTCTGGCAGAATTACAACCATTTTAAGTTATGGAACATGCCCCAACAACATCATGAGCATTCATATTATCAATCCTTTGAGGAACACATTTTCTCATTGGCAAAATTCGATTGCTCTTCAGTAACTAAGGGTCATTTCCGAAGTAATTTGCTGCATAGAATCCGAATCTCAAGTCAGGATTGGATCATTACGACAAGATTCTGAGATATTTAAGGTTAAGTGCTGATTTGAATTACTTTTGATAAGACATGGGTTTTTCTACCATTGAAAGAAAAAATAATTTCAAAACATAATGTTTTCACGACCAGGTGATAGGTATTATAATCCATCATCGGAGCGAATGAAAATTTTCGATATTTTCAATTAATTTGCAATTTTTTACACATCACACCAAAAAATTGTGATGCTCATTTTTCTGTCCATCTCTTCCATCTATACCATATGTTTCATATACCAGCAGGTGATCGGTATCACATTGTAGAACCGAGTCACGAAACGCCCACCTCTCTCTTTCTTCACAAAAGTGGTCATCCTTCCGGTACAACCCGGGTGTTCTTTTGCATCATGGCAAAGGTAGATGTACTTTTACGATAGGGATGGTTGATTCTTGATGTTACAACTTCTTGGTACAATGGATAAAAAGGGAAATAAGAACGATTGTAGAATACGAACCTCTGCCAATTGGCATACGGCTTCCTCGTTCTTAATCAGTCAATTATGATGGGACTTTTGAATTTATAATACATTTTATGAGAAAAAACCATACATATATAAATTTTTCGCTTCCTCGTTTAGAAGGAAGCTCCGTGATCGTTTCGAGGAGCCGAAAAATTTTTTGTCTCGAAATTAAAAATCTCCTACACCAAAATGTTCCTCAGGATTCGGGGAACAATTTTGTTACCATGTCTGTCTGTCTGTCTGTGTGGCTGTAGCCCCCCCCCCCCTAAGTTTCGTACAAAACACTGTACTTTTGTTTTTCGAAACAAAAAGTACTATCGAATACAAGTGTTGTCATCTATCAGTACACGTAAGGAATACCAACAACGACATGTGTTAGGAAAGGGCGGAGTCATATTCACACACCCAAAAGGAAAATTCCCATCTCGTAGAGTAGGAAAAATACCATCATGAGTTGAGAATTTTCCCAAATACTAATAGGAAAATTTCCATCTCGTAGAGTAGAAAAAATATCATCATAAGTTGAGAATTTTCCCAATACTAATAGGAAAATTCCCATCTCGTAGAGTAGGAAAAATACCATCATGAGTTGAGAATTTTCCCAATACTAATAGGAAAATTTCCATCTCGTAGAGTAGGAAAAATATCATCATAAGTTGAGAATTTTCCCAATACTAATAGGAAAATTCCGATCTCGTGGAGTAGTATTAGGAGAAAACCGACATGTTCAAGAAGGTAAAAACTTGTTGCTCACAATCCAAACCAAATGTCGAGTAGTGCGTTTGACAGCTGACAAAAAGTACTATCGAATACAAGTGTTGTCATCTATTAGTACACGTAAGCAATATCAACAACAACATGTGACATTTTTTTTTTTCAAAACTCTACCATTCCGTTAAATTTCAATTTTTTTTTACAGTCGGGGGCCATTGTGTAGGCAATACCTTTTAGTTTGATAATATTGTTACTCTTTTTTATTGCAGCCACGGGGAAGGCCGGAATCACCTCAGCAGTGGAGGAACTTTTTTTCTTAGTAACTTGGCAGATCGCGAATAAGTCGCTGGAAATTGAATGTTTTTATTTGAAAATTTTACTGAATATTTATCATTTATGTAACAATATATCCTACAGATTTCAAAACATTTCATGTAGTAGTTTTCTTCACAAAACTTCCCAAAAGCCACCTATTTTCCAAGTGGTCACACTAGGTGTGCCTCTTAAACATTCCATGTAGTTGCCACAACCAGATTCACGTGATTTTGTCTTGTTTCCCTGTTGGAATCCTTATGGTTTCAGGTGAATTAATTATGAACTCTTCCTGAACTGTGGCGCTTCGTGAATGAAATTTTTTGTTCGAACAACTAATATCTCAGTTCACATAACTCAACTTTTTCATTTGACTGTGAGTTTCCTCAATATACACTGTAAAAAATATTCGGGATTTTTCTATACCCATGTAAAGAAAATTTCCTATACTTGTACGGGAAAAGCGGATTCCCGTACACGTATAGGAATTTGCTCATGAAAATATAATAAAATTGCTGGGATTTTTGCTGTCAATTTATAGGATTTTTCCTAAAATCCACGGGAAACTTTTTACAGTGTACCTTGCGAGGCATATTATCCCGTGAAAAAATTGCCCACGCCTGATCATGGCTGATAACTAAAACCTAATCAGGCGTGATCAGGCCTTAATTTTGTACCCACGTGATGAGGACTCATCATGCCCAATTACGCCCAATTACGCTTGATTATGCTCCATTATACATGAGAAATTCATACAAAATCAGTAAGTTTTCCGTAAGGAACGAAACTGTAACAACGTTATCAAACACTAATTCATTGTCATCATTTCTACTTATTGTGCTTATACAGCTCCCATTTTCTAGTTTCCAGTTTTCAGGGATGATCATGCGTGATCAGACGTACGCGCCTGCGTTTGGGGCCGATTTAGCATGACGAAGCATGTGTAACCGTGATGAAAAAATCAACACACAGTCATTTTTGTATGAATATTCCTCAGGCGATGAGATTTTGCATGATCATGGGCGAGAATGGTTTGTCTGGCATGATCGCTAGTGGTTGAGCTTGATCACGGGTTTCCATGTGGGTACAAAATTGAAGCCTTTGAAGTGATGACAAAGCTCAAAAATGAACGACCAGGTATAATCAGGCTCACTCACGTGCAGTCAGTATTGAACACGAAGAATTTTGCCGAAAAATGTCCATGATTAGGCCTGAACACGCATAATCAGACCTGAACAATTTTTTCACGGGATAAGGATCATTTCTCACCAAAAAGTTAGTTCTAAAAGAAAACGATCAGTTCTAAAACGTAAGAACGGTTAGTTCTCAAAATCTACCCAATTTTCATTGAAATATTTTCCTCTTTCTTTTTCTTATTTCAATTCGAGTACCCCATATTGTCCTGCTGCAGAGTGAGCATTTCGCCTCATATCAAGGGGTATATTGAGTTCAGTAATGATATTCATCCCGCAAAAATCTTTGGTCTTCGTGCCAAAAGTAAAATTAAGAAAGTATCAAATAATTCAAGAAATACTTGAGTATACAATTGTCATCCAAATGTTCTCCACTGTTTTTTAGAAATCGAGTGCCTACCGTTTCCCCTGGTAGAAATATTCTATTAAATCCCATTACGAGTGGTGAAATTCCTGATTGAATACCATTGAATTTCATTGAAACCTATTCATTTTCCTATTCCTCAATGAGATTCTATAGAATATTTGTAACGGGATCGGTTAGTTCTTGAATTTCCTTAGAATATGCCCTGGTACCTTGGCATTCGATCCTTAAAAAATTAATTCTGCAGTTGAATGTCGATGATGGAATTCTTTGCGGTATGTTTGGAAAAAAGGACAGCAAAACGAATGAACAGTGAAAAGTGAAGAAAATACTTTTCCACGTGAAATTCTGTCAAGAACACAAAAGAACGCGTGATTTTTCATTCTCGGTGATGTAGTGGTAGTTTCATCACGTCTTGTTCCAAGGTGAATAATTTCTAGACCGAGTAAAGCATTTGATCTTCGCACTCTATTTCAACTGGTCACAATTCCATTCGTGTCTTACTCAAATACATTCTTGTATCATCAGATTGTACATTGCGCGTGTCAATTTGGTTCTCGAAATATTAACGTATCTAGTATTCTCATTTATCCACGCATAAAACCTCATTCATCTTAAAATTATCTCTTTGAGTTTCATCACGTGGATGGATATTTCGTTTTGATTAGATCTTTGCGATTCACAAATAATAATTTTTATAATGAAACCAAACGTGTTGATCATGAAAATCATACCAAAAAGAACACTGTAAGAACAGTGTAATAGGGTAAATGTGACCTCAATTCGCTAACAAGTCTGGTATACTCGTTACGGTAGAATCGAAGGTACGTGAATTCTATTCTTCCGATGAGTTGTAACAAATAACAGCAATGGTTATTAATAATTTCTTCATGTTATTCTTCTAGCATCTGGTTCCGTGAGATGAGTTTTTTCTAGCACGTTTCCGATAACTATCACATAGTGCATTATCATTCGAATCGTCGTTCAGAACATCTTCCGAGGGGTTATCAAATATAATAATGAAAGACCCTTTCAAGAGCGATCGAATGAAAAATAAAGATGTGTCAGATGGGAGTAGAAATCCTTGTATCTTCCAATACCTTGTTCAGATGAAATCTCTGTTGGTAGAATTCTATCTTTCTCTTTCTCTCTACCTTCGGTCCAGGGCAGGATGTGACGTCAGAAGGCCCCCGTAAGCACTGTCCGACGGCGGCTACGAGTCAATTGTCTTCTTCACACTGACACAATGACCAAACCTGCACCGATAGGCAGCACATATACCGACTCGAGAAGAGTACACCTCCTCCTTCTCGCTCGTTCTAATCTTCTTTCTCTTACTATTCCATCTCCTTGCAGTAAGTAGACACTAATTTATTAATGCCACTCCAACTCTTGCTACTCCGTTACTCATCGTAGTTTATTGACTTTCATGCTCATCTCATCTCACGCTTCATCATGCGGTTTTTGTTCTTTTCATTCATACGCTCCATATCTTTTTCTCATACCTTCCGTGTTTGTTTTTCATCGTCCAATTCTGATTCCATTAACTTTTTGGATTAGTTACTTTGTGTACGGCATAAGAAGAATATCAAGAGGCTTATATTACATGTGACTTTATTTCACAGATAGCAATGCTACAATGGGAATTATCATCATGAGGATCTGACCGGGTCCTAAATAGGATTACATGTAAATGAACTTGTTAAGCATGAATTTATTCGATCTGAGTCAGAATTTCCAGGTATTATTTTGAAGAGTGATTCAGATCGATTCACAGTGAGCAATGTTTTGTATTTTCGACATCCTCAAACGAGGTGCCTTAAACGATCCGCACGCAGGAAAAGAAAATAGCTGTGGCAGCTACTCACTTTTTTAGCCCCTTTTTTTCACCGCTGTAGCTAAAATAATTGCAGCTGTAGCTATTTTTCAGCTACCGCAGTCGGAAATCGTGGCTGTAGCTGTACAGATTTTGTGGTTAATATCTGGATAGGCAAATGAAATTTAGCTGTTGAATTTTCACTGCGACAGCTACATTTCTTGCTACTACCGCTAAGTGAGTAGCTATGACAGCTAAAAAATGGCTCCTGTAGCTCATTTTTACCTATCCAAATAACAGCGAATTATTTTTTTCCATGCACTTTTAATTTACGTTGAATATCTTTCATAAAGCGATAAAAAAAAACATCTCGAAAATATCCCTGCTCAGTTCCAAAGAGAAATTCCAATTGCTTCCAATGCTATCCTGATTTTTGTGTTGCAAAATATCTGCAAAATACATTTCTAAACTCCACCAAAAACATTTTTTTCTTCTTCAAACAAATTTACGAAATCCCTAGTGGAAATGATGCAAAAATAGGATAAAATTTGATTGCATTTCTATCCGTTTCGATGCTATTTTGGTATCCATTTGCAACTTTTTATCCGAATCTATCCAACATTTTCACCAGGGATGCTAGAGTGCACGCGATGCACTTCTTTCAAGCCATATTTTCAGTTCCAAAGAGTTGATTTGAAAAGTTGAATAAACGTTAAATAAAAGTTCTATAAACGATTCAAACTTCCGCAACATGAAAAATCATACTTGGAAGCCTCGGAGCACATCGTTGTTGTGTTTAGTAGAAAAATTGACAATTTCTTTTCCGTGTAACACCAAACTTTCAGCTGTGCGTGCAATCTAGAATACGTGATCAGTGATCTGTGTTTTATCAGTTTAAGTGAGTATAAATTCATGCAAACACCCAGAAAAAAAATTTGTAAAATTTACTTCTTGTTGAGTAAATATATGGACGATTTAAAATTATTGTGCGAGCTACTACAATTTTAGTTGATTTTACCGCAGGGAATGTAAGATGCACATCAGCTATGGTATATTTCACATTCGTTATTGTAAAATCAACTGAAATTGTGATCGCTCAAACTATATTTTCAATCCTCCATATATTTCGAGAATAAGATATAAATTTTACAAGTGTTTTTTTTTCTCAGTGAACTTTTGTTCGAATATTTTATATACTTTTATCAAAAATTTATGTTTCAGAAGTTCCATTGAAGGTTCAAATCGATGTTGGATAGACTAACCATCGAGTCAATCCATAGGGATGTTGCATATTCACTGTCAATTTTACATTCTTCTTTGTTGGAACTAGGAGTGCGCACAAGACTCGCGTCAAAGATAAAGTAGTTACCAATAATTATTCCAATCTCTTGAAATATCAAGATGATCAAGATAATTTGAAAGTACAAATGGAATCAACGAAATGGAGTGGAATCTTGATCATTCAAACAAAATTAGCAGAGATATATGTATGTCGAAATATACAACGAGACCTGCACCGAGACCGATACCGAGTTGTGAGAGAATATCTTCATCATCCTGTGCGATGAAATCGGAATTGCACATGATTTTGTTACACCTTAGGTAAAAGCTTGATTCTGTCTAAAATTTTTATGTCTTGAATTTTCAGTTCAATAAATATAGATCATTGTTCAATTTGAGACGAGAGTCTCGTGCGAAGCCCTAGTTGGAACGAATCAATTCTGAACTTCCTAAAGCATAAATTTTTTATAGAAGTACAGAACATTCTTCACTGTTCGATTCCAAATTTTGTATCGAGGTTTTGATTCGGGGAAGATCTTCCTGACAAACTCCTGATTGTTATTTAACGTTACCATCTCCGCCAGGACACAACCAGGATCAATGAAGTTCAAAAATGAGTTTTAATCGAAAACATTTCGCCGAGATGAATAGACTTTTCCTCGTGAAAATCATTCTAAGAAAGTATCGGGGATCTCTCAAAGGTTTCGTTGCACCTCCATGAGCTCTCGCAAGGATCTTCGAATACATTTTTATCTCCTCTAATCTATAGGTGGAACAAATATCGATAACAGTACAGAGTCGGTAGTTGAAAATCGTCAATGATATAAATCGAATCTTTACAAAGAAATTAAGAACCAATATTTATGGAGTAGATAAACTGTATTCATTGCATCCATAGATGTTGATGATCTAAGTTTCTGTTGACTCGTTCATAAACATCGTCTGTTTGAAGATTCCTAACAAAGATAGGAAATTAATGTGAAATATTCCACTTATCGATTTGTTCTTTTCGCTAGAGTTCGAAATATATTGTTTTTTGGATTGTTGATGGAGTCGTAATCCTATTATTTTAGAATTTTTAGATGATGTAGAAGAATACTTGAGATAATTGGAGTGCTATTTCCCTCCGAAGCGAAATTGCACATCCACAGATGTAACCTGAGCATACGCGGCGGGGAAAGAAAATCAATCATGACCCGCGTTAATCAAGATTTTCATCCTATATTAAGAAAACACCCCCCTTATAAAGTTCTTTGTTATCATTAGGAAATCGATTTATCGAGCTGTACCTTGGTGGGTGAGTGGGTCATAGCATATACATACCACAATATCGTATTAAATGATAGAGAGTGATGTGGAGTATGTATTTCAATAGAAAAAGTCGGTTAAAAATTCATCTGCATTGAATAAATGAAGTTTACTCATAGAATATAATGGTTAGAATTATGGGAATCATCGCAGCTCTTTGTGTCTTTTGATATCTTTCAAACAGATTTCAGATGTTTCAAATTCTTGTCGTATGAGTCTCGCAATTACTGTACAAGTATGTTATTCAAAAATACACACTGTAAAAAATATTCGGGATTTTCCCATACATATGTGAAGAAAATTTCCTATACTTGTACGGGAAAAACGGATTCCCGTACACATATAGGACATATTTGCACATGAAAATATATTAAAACTGCTGTCTTCATGGGATTTTCAGTGTCAATTTATACACTGAGAGAAAGGGTCTATTCAAATATTCGACAACTAGGAAATTTAGTCCCTGTAAATGGAAATTCAATTGCCCCAGCTAAATTTTATTTGTCATAACTAATTTTATTCATATTTCAGACAGCTAGGCTTTTATTTATCCCAACTAGAGTCAGCTGGCGCGAATAAAAATCTAGCTGCGGCAACTAACATTTAGTTGTCCCAACTAGGTACCTTTCTCTCAGTGTAGGATTTTTCCCAAAATTTACGGGAAATTTTTTACAGTGCACTATTTTTTGATATCTTTCTGAATAACTTCTCCGCACATCTTGTACACAATTTTCAATTTTCAGTCGATGAATCACTTTTTTCGTGTTGTAAAGACACGATACGATCTCGGGAAAGTAATGATATTCCATTCAGAAATGGAGAAGACTGCTGAAAGATGAATCATATTTGTTCATTGTCAGGAATTCGTGCCCGCCCTTCGTACAAAATTTCGTATAAAAGTTGTTTTCTGTTCTCCACGCGTACGTGGATATTTTATAGAATACGTGATTTAATTGTGAGAACAAAGGTTTCTTTTACAGTTTATAACAGGGTGGACATTTACATGAATGGAGGAAGTCGGTCGTGTTACGGCAAGAAAAAATAACATGGACCTTCACTCGTGTACCGAATCGATTAGTCGTTTAACCAACGAGACTTGTGGGTTGGTTAGTCGGTTGGCAGACGTTGGTTCGCGTGACTCGGGCACGTGACATCTTTTTCAAAGGAGTCTTGCTTATCCTGTAGATCCTTATACACGTTACGTGCCTAATTTATTCAAATTTATCTTCTTTATTCCATTCGTATACCAAAATATTGAAACGCGTGGTAAAATATAATAAGCGATTCTATTCTCTTTCATTCTTTCCACGTGATTTTTTTATATTTGACCTGATTTTAAATGGCGTCATCTCAACATCGAACAGTTTTTTTTCTAAATTTCCAGATACGAATATATTATGTATATTAGGGTGAGCCAAAAAAACTAACCTATGGAATTTATGGGTTGAAATGGATTTATATAACGACAAGAAAATTCCCCCGTTTGGCAGAATTTTTAGCTCAGTTTCAAAAGATTTCGGCGCGGGTATTTGAAATTCATCACTTAAATAACATATAAAAATATTTTTTGCATTCAATTTTCTAAGAAAATCATCCCAGAATGCATTTTTCGAAGCCAAGAAGTTGTATATTTACTGGCCATGTAAGTAAAAAAAAGCAAAAACTTTCATGGCCTGTAAAGACACAAATTTTTTATTTAAAATTATCTACTCAGAGATGATTTTTCAGAGAATCTTAAAAAATAGAAAAATCTCAAATGATTTGAAAATTATAGCATTTTCAATGGAAAACAATTGTTGTACACACAGAAAAACATATTTTAAAAAGTTCCATAATTTATTGAAGATCAGCGCTAGTCTGTGATGAATGGAATTAATTACTTGAATGTAGCATCAAAAGTACCATAATTTCTAGTTGAAATACATATAATTATGGGACTTTTTAACACATTCATTTTCTTTTCTACCGACACCTTTTAAAATTGAGCTAAAACTTCTGCTAAAGGGGGGAATCTTTTTCTCGACATATAAATCCATTAAGGGCCCTACAAACAATGATTACTGGCGTTTTAATGGGCCGCTGATGGTCCGGCAATGCCGTTAAAGAGCCGTCATTGGTCTTTTGAAACGCCAGCAGTCGTGTTTGTTGGGGGGATACTGGCGTCGGTATTGGACCTCTTTTTCTATCTAACCGACGCTGGTATCCTGCACTCACAGAAAGGGTTTCTCGAAATGAGAAAATTTTTCTTGTTGCTGGGACAAAACTCATATTTTCCTTGAGGCTAGAAAATTTTACTTGAATCAAGAAGAGTTTGTTTTGATTCCCAAAGAAATTTTCTTAATTCAGGTAAAATTTTCTAGGCTCAAGAAAAAAATGAATTCTGTCCCAGCGACAAGAAAAATTTTCTCATTCCAAGGAATCCTTTCTGTGAGTGTCTTAACTCAAAAATTCAATAGGTTAGTCTTTTTGGCTATATATATATATATATATTTTTATTTTGAATTTTGTTTGGGAAGAATTATTTACTGATACAGGAAATTCTGAAGGGTTTTCATCGACGAATTTAGTGTTTCAGGATGAATCAATGAACTCTAAGAGATTTTGTAATGTGAAAAAGTGATTAAAATCATCGGTGAAATTCTGACTGCCACACGGAGAAAGATGCAGCTCGAAAGGATAGTAATCTTTAATAGAAAATTGGAGAATATTTCTTACAATCTAAGAATTTTTCTCAAGTTCGTAATAAACATAAAACGGTTCAGATTTCTCTTGAGTATTGCTCGAAAAACAATGAAAAATTATCAATACTTAACAAATCATAAAAACAAATATGAAGTTTCCAAAAGTTCTGTAATTTGAAAATAAGATTTCAAAATTTTGTTATTTACTTTGTAAAATACGCGACTTTTGGAAACTTCATATTTGTTTTTATGATTTCTTAAGTATTGATAATTTTTCATTGTTTCTCGAGCAATATTCAAGAGAAAACTGAACCGTTTTATGTTTATTACGAACTTAAGAAAAATTCTTAGATTTTAAGAAATATTCTCCAATTTTCTATTAAAGATTACTATCTTTTCGAGCTGCATTTTTCTCCGTGCAAGCTTTAACGATGGTTGTAGATTGCAAACTGCCACGTAGAATGATTTGTATATTTTTAATATATTAAATAATAATACCCGTTATTCTTTAGCAATCTTATTTCATCATTAGCACCTTGATTCTCAGCTAGGCGTGGAGGGATTTTTAGAGTAAAAGCAGAGCAACAGCAGCCAAATTGTTTATAACAAACTACGGGCAAACGATTTGGCTGCTGCCATGCCGCTAGTATCACCGCAAACGTCGTTGAAGCTTTGTTTGTTCACTCCAGAAATTGATTGAGTAACATCCCACTGAACGTTTCAGGTATTCAAATTCTAAAAATTGTGGATAAAAAATTATAACAATCGGCTCCTGACTTCACGGTTGACAGTCTCAGCTCATGAGAGAATTGCTTCTTCATGACGAATAAGAGATTTTCTTCCTTTTTGAGCCATTATTCCGCTTCTTGGGTGTTGAATTTTCTAGAAAGTGAGGTAACACTCCACCAAATCACGGGGAAAAGTTGTTGGAAGTAAATCTCAAGGTTCTTTTTCTTCTTCGAAGTTGAAAACATGTCGACGTTTGGAATGGCAAACTCATTCTTTACTGTATATTTACCTGCAGGCATTTTTCAAGTGCACGAGGGTTGTGGGAGGTTCAAATTCGAATGCACGTATTCAAAGGTTTGGATCTAAATTCAAAAACCTAGGACGAAAACTCAACCACACTGCTTGGTTTGAATTGAACGCTGGATTGATTTTTTTTATCTCGTTTTCTACGCATTTGAAATAAAGAAAACTTACAATTTCATTGCCAATGCTAGAATTTTTTTCCAGTGTTAAGGGTTTTTGTAATAAATTCTGTTAAAATTTAACAAGGAATGAATTCCAACTATGTAATGTTGATTCTCTTCTCTTCAAATCCTTTGAAAGCAATAGGACTAGGGACGTGCGAACCTTTTCGAACTTCACCTTTTGTATACAAAATTTGTCATGTTTGAATAAATATTGAATGGAAATCGATAGAAACTAGACATTTTTTGTATAAAAAAGGTTCAGTTCAATAAGGTTCATAAACCCCTAAATAAGACAGAATGTACGGAAAGTCTACCCACGCGAACAAAAAATTTCAAAAGTGGGTAAAACCTTCAACATTGTTGAAACGTTTGAGAATTGAGCCCTCACTATTGCGGAACCAGGCTTTGTATTTCTTTCCATTATAGCAACAATTATATATGTAATCGACTCACGATTAACATGGCACGTCATGGGTTTTTATTTTCCTTGGTAAGAAATTGAGTATTCTCGGAGTTGACGTGAAATTTGAGTCAAAGAGAGGCCGGAAAGTCCCCTTGGTCTCGCTCTTGTACCACAACAATTATTCACTACACGGAGAAAATATTACACCGAGAGAAAAAGCAAGCTCTAGCCGCAAGGGAGCACTTCCCTAGTAGGAATCACTCTAGTCATTTTCTAGGCGATTACAAGCCCTTACGAGGCCTTGCAAGTCCCTCACAAGAGCCTGGTGAGGCCTCGCAAGGCGTAGCGAATTACTAGAGTGATTTCTGCTGGGGGTTCACGCTTCTACCGCATTTGTGACAACGTGCGTGAAATGTATGAGCCCATTCCTAGTAAAAATGCTCTACACTGAGAGAAATCGCTCAGTTGCGTGAGCAAAAATACTTTAGTTAGTAATCTTTTAGTTGATTTGAATAAATCTGTATTTGAGACAAATAAAAATTCTTTTGTGGTAACAAAAACAATGATTTGACGTCTATTCATTTTAAATTAAAAAATTCAGTTGATAGTAACATAAGTAATTTATTTGTGACAACTAACAATTCAAGTTCCCCAGCAAATAGAATCTGATTACGCATGCGCTGACCATCATTTCATCATTTCCAATGTTTTCACTGGTATTTCCACCCATGTCCATTTTTCAACGACACGCCTGCAATCGCGTGCAACGGCGATACGGAATTTTTGATGTATTGTTGGAAAAATAGATTACTCCATAGCAAAAGTTTTCAGTTCCATTGGTTCAAAGGTTTTTGGAACGTTTTGTCTGAAGAATATTCGTACAAACTTTCTTTTTATGCAGTGAAATTGTGCTAAAATATGGAGCAAGTGGAAATGCAAAGAATTTTTCAGAATCTCTCCTGACTAAATATCCTTAGCAAAAATCATTCTAGTTATTCTTCAGGCCTTGCAAGACCTTACGATGCACTTGCGAGGGACTTTCAAGGCCTAGCAAGGCCTTGTAATAACCTAGAAGATCACTAGATTCATTTCTAGCAAGGTTGTTTAGTGATTCCTGGTACATTTTTGAGTTTCAATAACCAACAATATTTCAGTACAATCATATTTTATCGACTAAATAATTTAGTTGAAATAACATTTTGATTTACTTGAAATATTCGGTTAGCACAAAGTCAAAATATTTATTTGTGAGGAGAAAAAGTTTTACTCAATTCAACTAAATTCAATTAATGAAACAAAATGCGTTGGTTTGAATAAAAGTCTAGCTGTCTGATACATGAATAAATTATTTTGCTGCTGTGGCTAGCATTTAGTTACAGCAACTATGTGATTTTTCTCAGTGTAGTAATCGACGAGTTTTATAACAATTAACTAGCCAAAAATTAGACGCTTGCAAGTGCCTCGTAGGGTTCTGGCGAGGTACTTGCGAGTGTCTAGTTTCTCGCTAGTTAAGTGTTACAAAACTCGTCAATCACTAGAGCATTTTTACTTGGGATGCTTTTGGATCCCATGAAGTCCCATGCCTTCTAAGCATGTTGCCACATTGAGAGAAGGGTCTATCAAATATTCAACAGCTAGGAAATTTAGTCACTGTAAATAAAAATTTAGTTCTGCCAGCTAAATTTAATTTGTCACAAATAAATTTTTCATTCCCATTGAACAAACCTTGGTTTTTATTCATAGTTTAGACAGCTAGACTTTTATTTACCCCAACTACAGTGCTAGCTCGTGCAAATAAAGATCTAGCTGTGGCAATCACTAACATTTAGTTGTCCCAACTAGGTACTCTTCTCTCAGTACATGCGTCAAAAGCACGTTATAACAACAAGCGTGAAGGGCTCTTTTGCGTTTACAGCTTATTGCTTCTTCTCTCACAGTGTACCACCGAACCTGGGCGCTACATCGGTTCCTTCGAGAAAAATGACCGTGTGATCGCATGGAATCACACAGTAATTTTTCTCGAAGGAACCAATGCAGCGCCTTGATCCGGTGGTACCCTGTAATATTCAATGAAATATCTCCTCCGTGTAGAATGATTCGAGTTGTGCTATGAGAAATCAAATTGTTGAAGTGTTCATTGCGCGGTACATTACATCCCGCGTTGTTACGCGTTGCATAGTCAAACGATGTGACGATCACTTTGATCGTAAGAAACAGAGCCTACTTTTCAAGGATTCTTCCATTACCAAATCGAAAAATTCTTGTTCTGTAATTGAAATCTCTTTCAAATTCGTTCATATAATTCAGCCAAAACCAATCGCGACCATATTCATCGATCATTCACGTTTTTCTCGCGGATTCCTTTGGAAATTCTTATGCCGATGATACGGTGAATTAAGATAACGTTAATTTCAACGATTTCGTAACACGACGGATCATATTTGAAAACCGATGCTGTGTAAAGCGAATCAAGGTTTTAACCTGGATTCCGTTAAAAGCGCAGCATATGAAACTTGGATGTAAATCGATGTAACTCTTTATGCGAATTCTAGATGAATTTGTTTTTCCATGATTATATAAATACGGAATGCACAGAAACCGGTTTCATCGAAGGTCGAAGGGAAAGTTACAACAATGAGATAAGTAATAACACGATCGTTGACTTTAGGAATCATTCAATCACAGATATTGTAGATAACTTGTTTGATTATTTGTATTCGTACATAAATACGTATACGTTCGAGTGCGTGTGTGTCTGTGTGTGTGTTTTAACTGATCATTATCACGACCTCTTCTTCAGTTTACGTTGGGTGTAAATGAAATTTGTTAGTCAGCTGGGTCTTTATGAATCGTTAGCGATGCGATGGTGCAAACGTTTGTTCGACACATGTTAATTCTTGTATTAACATTGAACGTTACGCATAATACTAGCTGTTAAAAATTGCACTTGGATTGATCATTTCTCTGCTTATTCACAGACGTTTTCAAAATGTTCACTTGCCGAAATGAATGTAACTTTTATCGAGATAAAATTGATCTCGGAAAGAGATCGATACAAATCTAAAAATTTGATAATCTCGTTTCGTTGGAAGATAAAAATGATATTGCTACTTACTGCATGTATTGCGTATCTCACTGAATCCTGTACTCAAGTTCTGTGAGGTTTTAGTTTGATTGCTCAGCAAACAAAACACTGATTAAATACAAAGTTTCGACCTCTTTGATTCACTCGCGTAACACTGAACGAATTTCTCCAAGGTGAAGGAGAAAAATATTAATCGAATGATCTTCTGATTCACTGATCAATGATGATTTACATGTACCGGCTCATTCGTTCAATTGTTTCTTCCTGTCACGAAGAGCACCTTCAAAAACAAGCGCGACGACTAAACGGTGATCGTGAAAGAGAACCCTCCGCTTTTTTTTCAACCCCTCTTTTCTCGAGTGACCGGTTCCATCCACGGTTCCCTCTCTGTATCTTCCCTTCTCTTTTCGTTCTTTCAATACTCTCCTGTTCTTAGTTCGTGACTATTTTGTAGGTATCGTTAATTAGATGTACGTTTCCTTCTTTTTGTTCCGAACGTAACTGTGATGGAGATCGCGGCGCGTCGGAATCGCGCTCACGACTGTCACAATAATTCCTCAGTCATATGCGTCGCGCCGTCAGACTTTTCCTCCTCCACGGTGATTCCCCTTGTCATCGCGTGAGTATGGACGAGTTTACCCCCGAAACCTCTCTCTTTCCACCTACGCACAACCACGTATCACGATGTCATAGCGGGGGAGAATGATGGTGGAAGAAGGACGAAAATTTAGCCTATTGTCATTTGGGGACGTCGCAGTTTAGACTTCTTTGATCGTGAAGATTTTAAAGGAAGGGCAGATTTTTATCTTCGATAGGAGGAAAATATTCCGGGTGCTTTCAGCTCTCCTGAGTGTTTCCTGAGAGTAAACAAAAATATTACATTAAAGGTATGGTCTCGATGATCATATTTTAGACAGTCTTGTTTCAGGCAAGGAAGTTAGTTTGAGCCTAACTTATGGGGCCATTTCTACGTTGCCTCCACGTGGAATCTTCGTTCATCCACGTTCTATCTACGTAGAGTCTACGGAGATGCGACGTAGAAATGGGTGGATGCGCTGTTAGGGTTGTTTTTTCAAAATATAAATAGCCTTTCAAATGTAATTTGAAGAAATTTTGTGAGTATACTTTGAAATTAAATCAAATGTTTTGTGAATTACAGGTTTGGTCCGAACTTCATACAGTTGATAATAAAATATTTGAATCAAAATTCAAACTTTCGCTTCAAAACAGATTGTATGAAGACATAAGGAGCTTGATGATAAATTTCGATTTGTCAAAACACTTTTGAAAGTCTTGAAGAAACTGGTGGCTACCTAGAGAGTAATTTTTACCACTCAAGGATGTGAATTGAACATCTAATTCATCAATCCTATCGATGATTAACTTGTTTCTCTTGTGTCCACACATTCTCACACACGTCGGCCTCTTAGTCTTCTCGGTGATGTACATTAAGAGTACAATAAATAAAAGCTAACAATGAGATAATAGACGAATTGACCTTAAACGCATCCGACTTACGTTAACCGAGTATCAGAAGGTCGCTTTTTATTGTTAGGTATACGTCCAAATGTCATATGATAAGTCTTTTCTCCCTTCTGGTTGAAGAATCGTGTTACATAGTACAAGAATTTCTATCTTGAATGAAAATGTAACATTAGATTCTCAAGGCAGTCAAGCTTGATACGGATTAAAAGAGAAAGTTCGATCTGTTAGCGAAGAAATTTTATTATCAATAAATTTTCAGTATACGTTTACCTTTGTGAATTAGAAAAAATTACAATATTCATCCAATGAATGCAACCTCTGAAACTACATTCTGGTATTGTACCGAATCTTAATTGAAATTCCCTACACTTTTCTTCAGTTGATATTCAATAATGTAGAAAGTAATGTCATGTATTGAATGAGTGAGCTTTTATCGGTTTATACTTGGAACATAAATGAGATAAATAAAGAAAATATAACAAGGTTACCGACCTATCGTATTATACTCTTCCCCTCACATCATTTCCAAATTATCTTCATACACTCGAATATACATGTGTACAGATTTCAATGAGATCTAAAGCATGAGAAAGGTTACGTCACAATTATCATGGTTTTCAACAATAAGCACTGTAAAAAAAAACTGGAAATTTACTGTGCAACTGGACTGGAAATTTCCAGTGCTAGTACTGGAATATGGATATTCCAGTACATGTACAGAGATTTTGTTGTTACGTTACTGAAAATTTACCAAGCATAACTGAAAATTCAGTCATTGTACTGGAATTTTCAAGTTTGAGATGATGTACTGAAATTTTGCCATGATTTCGCGAAAATTTTACCGGCTCGTACTACAATTTTATAGTTCTTGTGCACCAAAAAAAAATATTCCCTCAAAAAGGACTTGAGAAAAAATTTGGAATTTAGAAAAAAAAACCTAATTGTTGGTATACTGGAATTATACAGGTTTTTAACTGCAATTCTCAGGTTTTGTGATGGAATTTTCCAGTTACTATGCAATTGAATTATACAGGTTTTGAACTGCAATTTTCAGGTCGTGTGATGGAATTTTCCAGTTGCTATGCAACGGAATTTAATCACTGTTGCACTGAAATTTTCCACTTCTATTGGACTTCGTCATTTCTGGCAGGAAAAATTTCAAGTCTTTATATTAAAAATTTCCTGATTGAGATTTTGAATAATAATTGTAATTGTAGCCAATGAAATTGATATATGAGGTTTTTCCAAGACTTATCCTCTTGTGTTCTAGATATGAAGCATATGTAGTAACCCAAGCTGGCCTTCCAACATGTCGCGCTATAGCTCATCGGTTAGGTCTTAGGTTTCAGTTGGTAGGCAGGTAGAAAAGTGTTGGTTCAAATCCTGTTAGGTAGACATGAGTTTCTGTCCATCCAAATGAACGATCAAAAGTTTCTCAATCATCTTGGAACACAAGGACCCTGCAAAATCACTTTGCGTGAGCAATTTTTTTTCAATTTTCATGGATATTTTCAGCATTAATTTTCCAGTACATGTCCTGGAAAAGTCCAGCTCGTGTACTGAAAAATTCCAGTACCGAGGCTCAGAAAATTTCCAGTTTTGATGCGGAAATTCCATAACGTTTGCACTGAATTTTTGCAGTACAAATGTGCTGAAATTTTCCGGTACATGTACAGGTTAATGACTTCCAGTACATGTACTGGAATTTTCCGGTGACATTTTTTTACAGTGAGGGATATTGGGGAGTTTTCTTTGTTTCTTTGCTTCACTTCGAATCAGTATCAATCAATGTGATTTCCTTCGAACAAAAGTTGATCAATTTTATCCATGTCGTGTAATGATGATACAATGAGAGGAATATGACTTCGTTAAAATTTTCGTCCAAATATATCTTCTTTTTTGAGGTAAAAATAGTAGGTGTTACGATTTTTCATTTTTTTTTGTTTGCTCCATCATTCCACATAGTTTTCTTTATAGAATGCACTATTGCGTTGAAGGAAATGAAGAAGAAGAAGAAGACAGATATATGTCACGTTCAAGGCGAAAATAATTAGAATTTACAGACCATGAAATTTCAAGGAAAAGGAAGAGGATATCGTTATAATTTCGTTGGAAATAATTTTACAGCATTTTATTGATTGCTTTTATTATTCGTCGGGAACGATTCCTGTTCATAATCTGTCGTGAAACATGTCTCACGACACTATGATTCGTTTCTCATCAAATTCGTGGAGAGATTCTCGATATTCTACTCAGTATAAAATTATGGAATTACGTATTTATCGATGGATTCAATAGGGAACTCATCATATATAGTTTTCTGATAAAACTTCAAAACAATTCCTCTCTCAAGTAGCACAAGAATGTTTGCAATATTCTATGAACATGTACATGAACATCCATAGAATATTTTTGCATATTTGAATGTTCTATGGACATCTATAGAATATTCCAAACATCCTTTGATGACCATTCAATTTTTAAGCGTATATAAACCCACAAATAACAATTTTTTTGTGAAGTACTGATATATAATACATCCACACAGCACCACAGTCCCAGAAGAATTCTCAAAGAATTCATCAATAACACAATTAGTTCAATCAGGATTTTTTATGAATTCTTCTAGGACGATGGCGATGCGTGGGAAGTGAAGATTATTATAAAGTACTAACCTTAAAACGCTACGTATTCAAATTTGAGCCCAATCGGACGATAAGTTCACACGCAGGGTTTTCAGCGGTCTCTTAATTTCAACAGAATTGACGAATCACAACCCAGATAGAAAAATGTCTCCATAATGCCATCATAATGGTGACATGCACGCCAAGGTGTTTCCGCATAAAGCATTGTTATTGGTAGCAAAACGAGGTAATGGCACCATAATTGAAACATCATGTTTACATTCTATGCATCATTGCAAGCTGAGCGGAGTTCATGATAGTATGTTTACGGCACGTTATGTTACAAAACATTCAGAGCATGCTTTGCTATCTGGGAATGTTCTGTTAGATATTATGACAAATGGGAACGAAGGTCAATTCATGGACGAAGAGCCCAACCCTGGTTAAAAGAACCCATTGATTCTGACCAATTCTCATTAAATTACAATGAAAACGTGGACAATGTTCTGACCAAATCTCACCGGCGATTTTTCAATGAGATTTGGTCGGAACTTTCATGTGAATCTCGTTGAATCTGGCCAAATCTCACTAAATTACGATTAAACTTGGACAATGTTCTGACCAAATCTCATAGAATTTCATTTGTCAGATTCAATGGATGCTTCCAACCAGAGTATACACAGTACAGTGGTTTGAGTGAAAAGCTAATCTTGCAATTTTCAGGATAATGGAAAAATCTGAATTCCGTGTCTGAATAAAGTATTGCTTTCTGATGGGAAATCATACGGTTCAAGTGAAGCGATGGCTTGATAAGTGTTATTCGCTTTATCTCTAGTAGAAATTTGATCAGGTATTCTCTATTTTTAATAAGGTCCTGATCAGGTTAGAATCCGGAAACCGTGAGTAAGGAATATCTTATGAGACCCTTACGAGGGACTAACCTGATTCCTCCAACAGGATTCAAATACGGTTGTAAGGCAGGGGTACAATAGGGTTCAGATGAGATTTCCATACAATCGAGCGAAATAGGAAACTCCGTAACGAGACTTGATTAGGACTGGATAGGGAATCAGGCATGCCTCGTCGGACCCTGATATTTTGCCGTCCAAAATTTCCACCAGGGATGCTCCGTCGAAAACGGCGTTTATTCCGACTTTGAACGCGACCGCACACACGGAAAAAAATGAACTGTTAATTTTACCAGAATTCCGGTTACTATATGGACAGCAAGGAATATCTGTGACTTTTACTGGAATTCTTGTTAAATTTACCGGAGCCCTTGTTAAATTTGCCGGAGACTTGATTCATTCAACTAGAATTCCGGTTAAAATAGCGGTAATTCTTGCTGTCCATATATTAACCGGAGTATTTTTTTCCGTGCAGGTAGGAATGATGCCAAACATTCAAGGTGCCTAAATTTGGCAGTTCTTCCGGGAAACATCAAAAATGTCCATGGAATTGTTTTGACCGATCGTAAATTGAAGTTGCGTAAGATAACAAAGAAGTTCAAAACATTAGAAGGCAGTGTATTCACCATTTTGCATGAACATTTGTCAATAATAAGACTGTATTTAAAGTGGGTGTCGCATTTGCTCTCTGTCGACCGAAAATAACAACGCGTCAACGGTTCGAAGTGTTGTTTGCAACTATTTCGGCGCCACAAACCCCAGATAGCGATTGAACCTTGCTACAATGTTGTTGAGCAAGCTTGTGACGTGGTTGACACAAGCTTCCTAGTTGACACACGACAAGGGTACAAGCTTACAAAACCCTTGTAGCAGAGTCGTAGCAACCTTACACTGCCAAGATTGTCAATAAGAAGTCAAAAACAATTGAATGACAAAGCTGAGAAGCTTATGACAAGCTCCCATGATATCTGGGACAGGACTTCTTTTGCGTCGATATGTGACAATGAAACATGGATCCATCACTCCATCCCGGAGTCGAATCGGCAGTCAGTTGTAGTGAATATTATATCTCAGCTAGCACAAATGAGCAATTTGAAAATCTAAAGATTTCGAGTCCTCTTTACGAAAACTAGAAGTTACATCAATGGCAAGAGCTACTGGATTTACGACGATAATGAGTTAGTTACAAGCTGCAAATATATATTCTCAACGTAAACGAAACTGCGTTTTCTACAGTCCAAAAACCACCTAAAGTGTTGGCTCCAAAGGGAAAACACCAAATTGGGTCAATGACGAGTGCAGAGAGAGAAGAACTTATCCAACGGGGATATTTTGCACAAGTACGGCTGGTCTTTATGTTTTTCCTATGTGAGTTTTTGAAGATATGCGATTTAAATCCGAACGGGAGATTGGTGCTCCTCCTGGGACGGTTTTTGAATTGGAATCATCATGACTCATCTTACGAAAATCACAAAACGGCGATAATAGCTACGGCCATCAATGGATTCAGAGCCACAGGAATTTGGCCTGTAAATAAAGATATTTTCAAAGTAATTGACTTCGCTATGCCCCCGAACATGTCTATTTTCAGTAAAAACACTGGAAGAACTGGTAAACTCCATGGTGATATCACACCTTCAGCTAGCCAGATGTTTGACGAAGAATCTGAACAAGCTCCCAAAAAAGCTCCTACTTTACCAAAAGTACTGCCTAACAATGATATTTTGAAACCTATTGGCTCTGAACAGACCTAGATAAACCTTTAAAGATTCATCCCTGAAAATTTCAGACCCTTTGATGTGTTCAGCTTCGAGTATTTTGGTTGAAAAAAATGCCACTTGATGGAGCCCCCTATGCGATCGTATCCTCTCAATTCCTAACTCAAACCTCCTCACTTAACAAACCCTAGAAAGAGACTATGCTGACGAATGAAGTAGAATTTTGCCTAAGAGTTTTATTAGTTACCTATCCAGCACCAACGTCTCCAGAATATTTCAGGATATCGGTACGTTATTACTCAGACATTGTAATATTGCAGCAATATTCTGAGACATTCCCAAGACATTTTGCGTTTTATCGGTAGGTCACTAATTGAGTGATATGTTCTTCAACAGGGCCACGCAACTTCAATGAAAATATTTGGGACGTGTTCGCGTGGTCTCTAAAAGGTTGACTTTCATGCGAACTAAAAATCAAGATGGCAGCCTGGTAGAGCGACCTAACCCAAGAATGATTCTGATTTTGACACATCAATCATAATTCAACGATAAAGTGTGAAAATAAGAAAATTCTGAAGCCAAATTATATATCAATACATATCCCTAGTAAAAATTCCATTAGAAACGGACAGAACTTCTATCTGTTTCTAATGGAATTTTTACTAGGGATGATTCGTTTTTAGAATTGTTGTTCACACTCCATTGTGAAATTCCTATTGATGTTTCAAAATCCAAATTGATCAGCGTTATTTTGGAGTTTACCTCGATTCAATACGATTAATGCGCCACCGTGCTAGTTGACTTGTCCCTAATTAAAATGTGGTTCGAAGTCATCCGATATAGTTGAAGGTCCCTGTTCTCCAGCATTTTTCAAAGCAAATTTCATTTCAATTGCGTTTCTAATTGGTGATTTTGATTGATTAAACAACCATTGTGCGCACGAGCAAGAGAATTTAGAAAAAAGATTGAGAAGAGAGTTGTACCGAGAGCAGCGTTTAGCTGAATGAATTCTTCTGAATGCAACGATCAAAATACAACAGTCATGATTTATTTGAATTGAAGAAAGCGAAAGAGATGGTCGAACTGGTCAGAGAATGATATATTATTTGACTTTGAAAGAAGATCACATGAGGGAAGTATTGACCTTATTTATGAATGAGGAAGTAACAAATGGAGGAAGTAAGGAGAAAGAATGGAGACATTGAAAGTAACTCGAGTAAGAATGAAGATCTACTTGTCTCACGTAGCAATTGAAGTGATCAGAGGCAATGAAACGAAAACAAAAGCGTAGATACTGTACGTACCCTAGTAAAAAAAACTATGCCAATTTATAGGCACAAAGCTTCTTCGTTTCTGAAAACAATGTCAAATATTGCAAAAATAATGTTTCTACATCTGTCAACTACCTACTATGAGATCGTGTAACTGAAACGTAGTATAAGTTCCGTTACAATCAGACCCAGATAGAAAACCATGCCCTAAATATTTTGTAACATAATGTGCCGTGAACATACTGTCATAAACTTCGCTCAGCTTGCAATGATGCATAAAATGTAAACATTATGTCTTCATTATGGTACCATCGCCTCGTTTTGCTACTAATAACAATGCTTTATGCGGAAACACCTTGGTACCATGATGCAAACATTTCTTGGCGTGCATGTCACCATCATGATGGCATTATTAAGACATTTTTCTATCTGGGGATGACCACACGGAAAGAAGAAAACAGCACTGGTTACTGTCCATAACAGCAATCAGTTGAAAAACAAATGAAAACACGCTTGGATGATAGATGTTAGCACGATCACAGTGATGTGTACTGCAGTGAAATTCGTCAATGCTGCTTGGACATCAACGGTTACTGAGAGACGCAGTAATGAACGGCGTGAATTTCATTTTTCATTTTTCTTCAATGAATTACTGCGATTCACAGTAACCTCCTGCTGTTTTCTTTTTTCCGTGCAGGAACATAGATATAAACGGTGACAAAATCACAATCTTCGATAAAATATTGCGCATGAAGTTAAAACTAATTATCACTACCCGAGTCGAAATATTGCCTCTACTTTGCTGCTAATAATCCTCTTTTCGGTAGGAGCATCAGATAGGAAAGTAGGAGCTGTTTCAATGAGATATCATCTCCTACTGTGCCCTTAAAAATGGTAGAAATTTCCTATTTCACCACTTGTAGGAACAAAGCAGGTGCAAGGTTTACCTCTTACTTTGACCCTACCGCCTCTACATGAAGAATTATGCAGCCCGAAAATATGACTTTTTTTCATCCTTTCAGTAAACTAGGAATAGAAAGATTTATAAAATGAATTTTTACATGAGAATACGGAAGATTACGAGTGCTGTAGAAACTCTGATTGGCAGGATTGAAATTTCATACTCACAGTTTGTTTAAAGTAATCATAAGCTTCCGTATTTTCATGTACAAATTCATTCGACGAATCATCTTATTCCTGGTGTACAAAAATATGTTCAAAAAGTCATATTTTGATAATCAAGCTTATGTGTCAGGGCCAGTCAATGGAAGAGAACTTGAATAATTTGATAATTTTGTTGTGAATTTCCTCTTATAATGTTAGTTGGGTACCCTATTTTTTATACACTTCAATAAATCATTCATTCAAAAAAGAAACCTCACAGATATTCGTTTGCGTAAAAAAATTTCATTTGATTCCAAAAATATTTCATTCCATGAAATGAATGAGTGTTTATTTGAATGAAATGCATATTTCATTTCAATCAAGTAAAATTATTAGATTCGTATTCGAATGAAAAATTTATTGGTTTGACCGATATAATTTTAATTCATTTAACATTCTTTTTTTTTCATTTACATTTTCGAATCGATAGAAAATGCGCTTTATGTAATGATATTATTCCAAAAATCCAATACATACGCTAAGAGAGAAAATTTTCGGGAACAATCAAATATTTAATTGAATAGTCGAAACAAAATATTAATTTGAATGGAGTTTTGTCGAATCAACAGAATATCCATTCGATCAAACAAATATTCAATATTGTACAAAATATTTTGTCGATGAAAATGGATACTTGATCGATTCAACGGAATTCCATTCAAATTAACTCATCATTTCATTAAGAGTATTCAAGTGAAGATTTTAATGCTTCCAAGAATTTTTTCTCCCAGTGTAGAAGAATTAGGTTCTATGTAGGAGCAGTAGATTGTGGAGTAGGGAAATAGAATCAGAAAATATTCGGAGCGGGAAAGTAGGACCAAATAGTTTCTGTAGCGTGGAAGGAGGAGCAATTTCAGTGACTGGATCGACAAAGCAAGGGCAAAATTTCGGCTCAGGCACTGACACTCCATATAACTGTGATCAAAATTCCATAAGGATCGGATGATAGAAACAGAAGATATCCCCATAATAGCGGCAATCACGAAATTTTGACATTTTTTCTAGAAGTTTATTACTTACCAGTTTTGTCCCTCAATTCTAATTCGGAATCAATATCGTACAATTAACACCTCGTGAAGTGAATATGCTCGAAGTTCCATGGCAGTCGGATGATACGAACATACCCTACAAACAATGATTACTGACGTTTCAATGGGCCGCTGATGGCCCCGCAATGCCAGTGATAAGCCATTACTGGCCCTTTAAAACGCCTGCAATCGTATTTGCTGGATAGGGGAGGCATGCTTCCAAAATATTGTCAAATGATGCGAATCGGAATGAAAATTTGCCACAATTTTCAACCGATTGGAATGAAACTCATATGGGACCACTATCGGATCGTAACTAAAGCGTGGTATAAGTTGTATTGCAATCTGATAACAGGGAGCGGAGATATGCGCGTTCGCAAAAATGACAAATTTTTTCCACGTTTGCTCTTTTCCACCAACTTCTTGTGCACGCACGACAACTGTCGTGAAAATTTCATGAGTGAATTAATAAGAAGCGTAACAAACTTATGTGTTTGTAACTGAAATTCCAATTATCATTGACATATCTGTAAAATCATCAAACTACTCTGCTTCGATAAACTGTTCGCTGCAAGGAACTCTTGTGAAATCGCAAAAACATGGGAAATAATTTATGAGATACAATTCCATTTGAAAATAATGAAGGAAGATTAGAGTCCAACATACTAATCGTGCAGGATGTGAGATATGGTAATGGAAGAATAAGAAGAGATCGACGATGTGAAGAATTAATCCACCGAGGACTGCATCAAACTAGTTCATGCCCAGACAGCACACGAGTCCCTTTTGCGTTCGCAGAGAATTCAGAGGAAGGAATACCTACGGAATTCATTTCTAGAAATTTATGGAGTATTCTAAATGAACACATAGAGTATCAAAGAAATTCTTCAAGAGTTCTTGATGAATAAATGTGGGAGTTCTTGAAATACACATAGAAAACTCTGCCAATTGGCACATGGCTTCCTCGTTTGTGTTGAAGAAAAATACTCGTTTTCTTTCTTTCTCCCGTTTTTCTTAGAGAATCAGGTTGAAATTTATATAGGACTGCGATCAACACTGCATAAAGCTGTGGTGGAAATTTCATGACAATTGGATGATAGAAACGGAAGTTATCCGCATCTTAACGATGTTTACGAAATTTCCGAATTTTGTTTCGAAGCTCAGTGCTTACCGCTTTCTTCTTCAATTCCGATTTGTTTGAAATTCACACCATACAACCAACCCCCCGTAAACTGATTATACTACAAGTTTCATGGCATTTGGATGATACCGACATGGGGAAGGCATGCTTTCAAAATATTGACAAACAATTTGAATCGCGAAACGAAAATTTTCCACAGTTTTCAATCAATTGGAATGAAACTTATATGGGAGCACTATCGGGTCATGAATAAAACGTGGTTGAAGTTTGATCGGATTCGGATGATAGGAAGCAAAGATACACGCGTACGCACAATGTTCTTTTTTTGTCAGAGTTCTTGTCATCCACCCAATTCTTCTGAATGAATCAGGTTAAAACTTATATGGGACCACTATCACCCTAGTCCACAACTGTGATAGAAATTTCGAAAAGATCGGATAAGCAGAACGGGAGTTATGCACGTACGAGACTTAGGGGGGGGGGGCTACAGTCACACACCTAGACAGACAGACCGACAGACAGACACGGTAACACAATTGTTCCCCGAATTCTGAGAAACATTTTGGTCTAGAAGATTTTGAATTTCGAGACAAAAAAGTTTTCGGCTCCTCGAAACGATCACAAAGCTTCCCTCTAAACGAGGAAGCAAAATGCATCAAGTGTTCGTACAGACTACCCGTTATGATGGTGAATATGAATCTTTATGGAAATTCAAAATGTAGTCCTGTTCTGCTCAAAAGAATTTATAACGAATACCATGAACTTCGATCAACAAGAATTCAATCAGTCTTCCCGAATTTGTAAACTTCTTTGAATAAAAGTATTTTGTATACAACAAAGTTATGTAACTCTAAAGAAGAGAAGTGTGTAAAAATTTATGAATTGTTCGTGGATAATTAAGTAAATTATCTATTAACTCAAAATATGTGAATATTGACCGTAAAAATGCATTTATGCAAACGATCTTTCATGGATGGAAGAAAATCCCTCACAGAAAACGGTAAAAAAACCTCTGTGATGTCCATTTTTCTCGATAGGACATTTGTAAGAGACTTGATATTCAATTACAAAGGTTTCTTGAATTATGAGATAATTCAGAATGCCTGTTTTGTGGTGTGATTTATTTATACCTCATTAATTCAGATATGACTGTATTATGAAAAATGTGAAAAGTTCGAAGAAACATTGAAAAAAACTCAATTATTCCGATTCGCATTGGATACAAATGTAACAGCCCGCTCTTAAATAAGCACACTTCGAGTGCACAGCTCGATCGCATGTATTGCAATGGATTTATTTGTTCCTATTCAATTTTTTCAAACTCAGGACTTTTACAGATGACGCTAAAGTGTTCTTTTTCAGAATGCCCGGACTGGAAATGTTTTCCGCTGGTACTGGATTTGCGCTCACAGGAAACTGGAAAACTATGCAAATTTTTTCCAATTCTAGAAAACTCTGGAAATTTCTTTGAAAAACTCTTGTTCACTGGACATCTTTCGCCACTGAAAATTTCTCTGATCATTTATGAATATTCCTGAAAAACTCTGAATTTCTTTGAAAATCATTGAAACTCTTTGAAGACTTATTATATGAACACCCGAGAAAAAGAGATTAGATCTAATGTTATCTAAGTACATCTCGAAAGATCTAAATTTTGGCAAAAATCTCTGCAAATCTGTTCGTATCTACTTACATCTGAACATCTCAATTTGGGCAACAATTTTTGAAGTCTTCTGATATCCACTCACTCTCGAAGATTCCAATTTTGTAAGAAATCCAAAAAAATATGGGAAAATTCAAAAAGATTTCTGAAGATCTCTGGAGATGTCCGTAAATTTTTTTTCGCCGAAATTTAGATCTGAAGAGATCTACATAAATCTCAAAAGATCTACATCTATTTCAAGAGATCTACCTAGGTCTCAGTAGATCTGATATTTTTTTCCCGGGCACCTTTGAAATTCTCTGAAAAACTCTTCACTGAAATCTTTGAAAGTTTTCCACCAAGGTACTTTCACCTTAACCCTAGAACGGCCATATGGGGTCTTTTAGGCCCCCTAACGTTTGTTTCTTCGCCAGCGGTTAAGCATCTCTTCATTGAGAATAGTTTTCAACATAAATATTTTTTAACTATCAACCCTGACAAACAAAAACCATCCATAATGAATTCAAATCCATTACATTTTGAATAAGATACAGCCATTTGAAATTTTCTGTGTTTTTCACATGCCTATTCTAGGGTTGGAATGAAACAAACCTTTTCTTCGACTAGTTTGGTTTTTTAACATGGAAACAGAATCGACCAATGTTTCGTATGCAGCGATTATGGGATCTATGTTAGTCATCTTCAGGTTTAAAATGAAACGAGACAATTTTCGATTCATCGATGTTATAGGTACCAATATGCGGTATCAACGGTATTTAGCAACTCATTCTGAATGGGAACCTCTTTGGTGGCAACCACAAAAGCTTGAACATCGATTGATCGTTTGCTATTCCCATTATCACATGGCATCACTAAATAAATTACGAAAAATCATGAGAGAACCTTGAGAAACACTCAATTCACAAAAGACGAACATTGAAATTACATAAAGCATTCAAAATATCTACAAAAAAAATGCGAAAAAGCCTGCTCTCCCACAGCTTAGGAAACTAACTGGAAATACCGTACATCACAAAGAACAAAACGTATGGGAAATGTGTAGCAAGGTTTACCATAACAATGGCAGTTTTGGGACACATGAGCATTTATGTGCACTCCTCCTTCAATTATGATAATCCATACCTCATTTTGGTGGAAATAACTTTGCATCTGACACATATTACTAAAATTTAAAAAAAAATTACCACGAATTGAAGGAGAAATGCTGCTACCAATTTTTCTCCTTGTGAAAATGAACGCTCAAGAAAACTTTTTTCGTAAATAATCAAACCATCATCTGCCCTAGTTGAACCAACTCATTGATCCTTGCCAAATCTTATTAAATCTTGCACCATGTTCTGACCAAATTTCATTAAATTTCATTCCGTGAAATTCTATGGATTTCTTTACCCAGGGTGGAGGGACTAAGAGAATGCGTGTTGACGCCAACAAAGGTCAATTGAAAAGTGACATCCGAATGAGAAAAACAACCCACACAGCACTCGTTGTCTAAAAGATATCTTCAGAAATAATTAAGAACAATGCAACCCAGATAGCATTGAAAGTTCTCTGTACGTTTTAGAAACATAACCTTAGTTCTGCCCGCTTCGTCTCCGGGGAATAGGTTTGAGTACGTTCAGAGGACGTTCATTTTTGATGCATCTGAATACGTTCCCAGTACGTATTTTTCATTTACCACGGGACGTTCTCGTTACGTTTCCCAAACGTACTTTCATGGAAACTAACCTTTACAAACATATGTGTAGTATCGCAGAACATCATTGACAACTTTATTGAACACATCCCCAAAACGTCGCTTGGTGAAGATAAATAGAACATTACGGAACATTTGTATGTCCCTGGGACGTACATGCGACGTTCTTAGAACGTCCTGGGATCTCATTTGAACGTTCTCTGCGTGAGCAAGTACGTTTGGTGAATGTTTAGAAAACCTCCCGATGCTATCCGGGAAGGAGTCTTATGCAACATGAATAGACATCTTTTAGAAGTCTCAAACTGTTTTTACTTCTGAAAGATATCTTCAAGAACGTTTTCAGAAACCTTTTAGCATTTTCTGAAAGACATCTTTTCCCCAAGCCTTGGATGTCAGCGATGCCTATTTATTTTGTATCGTTACTCCCAGTGCCCCCAGACAAAGGGCCCCAGGCTGGGTCCATCCTCTTCAACCCAGTATTGGGGAATGACGATGGGGCCCATGTTGGTTCAATGAGAATAGAAAATGGAAATAATGAATCTTAGTACGGGCACATTTGAAATTGGCCCCAATTTGGATCAACGTTAGGCCAAGATTGGGGTGAATTTATATCCCGAGCATGCGTGTACAGTCCTCAGGGTGTATGAATTCTGGTCCCACTTTGGTCCAGTCTTGGGCCCATATAGGCAGGATGGGGCTCAATACTAAAAAAACAGGAAGGGACAGTATTGATTGCCTAGTCTGGGCCCATGGTGTTACCAATCCTCGAGCAAAGCGATACAGTCAAGCTGGGAATAATATTATCATCTCAGAGTTGGCCTCATTCGTCTGCCCAGCTTGGCCCCACGTTGGGTAGCATGGGCACTTGGGTATCATTGACGGAACCGAGAAATTCTTGCAGTGCAGCAGTGTAAATGAAATCAGTTGGTCTTTCATGTCTCTGCAGAGATTAGCAGACGCAAACTTCAAATTAGAATAATTCGATGCATCAGCTTTTCGTGCCTGTGAACTTCATTGGGCTACCAGTTTAGACCTTTTAATAAACGCATGCCTTCATTAGGTGAATTTTTTCAGCGATTCTTGACAAATTCTTCAATTTTATCTTTGTAAAACTTGAGTTGAAGTTTCTCCTATTCTTTGAGTTTATTTCTCCTCCACTACAACAAAGTGATTAGAGGAACAGATGTACATAAATTTGACTATGAGCATTAGAGTTTTCGCTTATTCAAAGGTATCATGATTTACTGTATTCCTCGATATCAATAGGGCGTCTGAAATCAAGGTTAAGGTAAATTATTTAGTACAAATCAGATATCCAGAAAGCAAATCTGACTACTCAATACTATGTTATCTCAAAGGGTGATATAGAAACTCATAGCACGTGGTGTCATAAATCATCTTTAAAATAAACTAAGTTGACATCTTGTATGAATTACCCGTATGTGCGCAAGTGGGGACCAACACATGTGAAATGAGTTCATTGAAAGAGAACATTATATTATTCATTTTTACAGTGATTACTTCGATACATTCGATGTATTCTCATTGTTCACGTGATAGGAGGCGGAATAAATATAGAATTCGGCATTAAAAAAAAACCTTTCAAGGGAAGTAAAAATAATTTTCAACGATTGCTGCTAATTATTTCGCACTCATTAAGGTCTATATAAAATTGTCTGTTTAACGTTGTTAACAAATGGGTAATAAATAACGCGTCGAAGAGTTAATACGCGATGCGATAATTGTTGCTAAAATATTCGACCCACTTGTTGCGTCATCTCAAATACGCTCGAATCGTTCCCTTTCGAACACTTTGATTCATTCAATTTTATATCTCGTGTGATCTACGAAAATCCGTACTTCTCTTTTTTTATTTTCTAATATTATGTGATAGCTCATCAACCATTAGATAGAATCATCATCAATCAAATTCGAGATGGAATTATTTTTCAAATATTAAGCTGTGAGATTTTGAATTTTTTCTTTGCACAACTGTTCATTATTAATGTACTGATTTAAGAAAAATTCAACTTTTGAATCCTCTGTTTAATTTTATATATTTTTCAATTGTTTTTTAAATTCATTCCAAATTATCCGATGAGGTTCATCGCGAGGCATTTAGTTCATACGATGAACTACAGATGACGGATAAGTCATCATCGCTTGATCCATGGAATGATGAGGTATTTTTATCGACTGAGATAACAGTATTCAGCGCCAAACATTCAAATCTAATTTTGTATTATGCTGAATTGTCGAATGAATCGTCATGTGATTTTATTTTATGAATTTCGTTTGTAAGATTAGCCGCGAAAGATCGTAAGAACTTCATTTCATCCCTCAGGGCGCCACAGTGTCAGAAGAATTCTTAAAGAATTGATTCATCAAGAACACAATCGGTTCAATAAGAATTCTTTATTGTTTTCACGTCGGTTTCAAAAGATCCCAAGCCTGGACAATGAATCTAACATAACTTGACCTGTTTTTTTTTGTCTACTTTTTTCAAGAGTGAACTTGGGAAAAAAGGAAGAAAATAAATAGTTGCCGAGGCCCTTGAAAACTCCCAAGATACATTTAAATCTTGTACATTTAATTATTATTCGAGCGCGTGAATCGCGCGATACAGGCATCCCACAGTTGCAAAACCCGGAACTATTTCCCACACGTAGTTGCACATTTTTCTCCCTTTTGTTTTATCCCTCTACGCGGTCGTCGACGCAAACGTCAAACGCTCGACGTTGTGGGTGCATCGACATCGTAGGTTGAGACAAATTTCGTGAACAATCTGTAATGGATTTCAGATACTTTGAATGGGATATAAAATAACAAATTATTAGTTTCATGGTTATCCCGTTTATTTTGAAACTTCGAATCGTTTTAATCGTACGGTATGTTAAGAATAAGGTGAATGTTCTCCCACGCAATACATATATTATGAATATTAGATATTCGAGAATAATTTATTATGAAATAATATTGAATTTTCTCAACGAATATATCACAATATACAATATCGTCGAATTGTGATAGATTTTATATGATATTGAAGTATAAAATGCAACGTAAATATAGCATAATTACGCTAATTTTTACTGTAAGATTATATGTCTTATACATATACGGGATACATTGTTGATTATCATAATGATAATAAACCCTCACCTCAGAACTTCCTATTGGATTATGTCTTATCATCTACTATACTTATGAGTAATTGGAATCAACTAATCATCCAAGTATAATACAATAATTTTGTGAGAAAAAATTACATGTGTAGCTTACTTTTATGTGCATTAAATATTTTTCATAATCTCTTGTATGTCTGTTAGTAAATGTGCAGTGCAAGATGTGTTATGTAAATTTATTAGAAAGTATTCCCAGTTGCATTATGTTTCGGGATGAATTTGTTGCTTAGAAAATCTCAAGCAAAGTTGAATATTCGATCAACTTTTATCAGATAAAGTACTTTCCTTTCCAAAAACCATTCGCAAATACTGTGACACTTTCACCAAACTCGGAGGGATTCAAAATGAATCTGAACTTCCTGTAATCAAAAATGTATTTATTTTCACAACAATGTTCTCTCCCAAAGAGCCGTGGAAGGCATCAGAATATGATTTGGCGTCGTGTACACTCATATCCCATCCCCACATTCATTTGAAAGTTGCTCCTTTCTTCTTTGTTACAAGGAGTGTAGAACAATAACTGTCGATCGTCAAACCATTGACATTTGCAGCCATTCTTGTGTATATATATATATATATATATACTAAAAAATACATATCATCGACTCAATCGTTACCCCTCATAACTGTCACTGAGTATCTGGGAGCATTTTGATGAAAACAAATTTGAACGATGAATGTATAAAATTGATCCAAATAATGGAACATTACTCAAGTTCAAATGTTTTCAGCAATATTGTGTTCTAGATTTTAAAATAAAGAGGTGGGTGGAAGTTTATAACGGAACATGGTTGGTACCACCCACGGCTCGTATAGTATCCCTGATATTTCATACGTGGCCGTTATTCGGGCGTATGAACGTCCTATGATCCAACAGGAAAAGAGATCATTGTTATTTCATCAAAATATGTGTCATGTTTGTTTCACACGAGAAAAAGATCGTTAAGATACAAATCCGGGATACTAAGAAGAATATTTACATTCCTTCAGTGGAATAACTTTGTCAGAACGTTTGTTGTTGGATTTCAAAAAGGGGTTCCAAATGACGAGGGAAAGAAAAGTGGCGGAAGTCTCAATGGTTTCTGACGAAACCAAAAAAAAGGGTAAAAACGTATGAGAACGGGAGGATGTAGAGATGTTAAGAATTACGATATTCTTAGGAATTGTGTACTGCGTTTAGTGAATGATATGTTTTGTGGGAAACACAAAGGATCATTACGATACAAATATATATATATATTCTATACATATAGCAGATAGAATTCTTTGGTAGACAAAGTGAACAATTGTTAGCCACATGGAAGAAATATTTTATAAAATATTAGAATGTAATACCGGATCAGGACGCCACATTCGTTTCTTCGAGAAAAATTCTTATATTATTGCATAGTGCACACTGTAATATTTGAGGAGAGGTTCTCATCTAGCGACCCCAAAATAAGAATCAGAATTTTTCCCGGAGTTCGAAGAAATATTTTTGCTCAAGCAATTTTCATTGGACCCCCCAGGGAGTGCTCTGGTCGATTTTTTCACCAAAAAAACTACTAGATCGTTTCAACCATTTTACGTCGAGAATATTCAATCAATTGCATTAAACTTTGGATCAAATGATTCAGAATCAATCAAACAATCCGGGTCTGGTCTGTTTATTGTTCAACTAACTCATCATAAACAATTAGAACGAAATTTCGTTATCAGCCAATAAAAGAAACCTCTATTCAGTGTTTTGATATTATAACAAATATCATCCATGTACAATTATTTTGAGACCAGAGCTGGCATCTCTGATTTATTCTGGATTTTTTTATCTCAAGGTCGATGTAATTAATTGAATATTAATAAAGTGAAATGGTTGAAACGATCTGGTAGTTTTCTAGTGAAAAAATCGACCAGGGGACACCCTTAAAGACTTGAAATTGTACATCAAGATTTATCAAATCGTGCACGTCCTCTTCATTATCCACTTCATTGAGATGTACACTGAAAAAAAAATGTCTTCCAACCAAAGAAATAGTTTATTTGTCCTCTCTCCATAAAACATTTCTTAGGATTAATGGAATATTCAATCGAATCGAATAATGGAATGCTTGTTCCAAATAAATACAAAACAAAAGCTAGATTTTAGCTCTTATAACAATGACTTTTGTTACCGCAGCTGAAAAATAACTGTCCCAACTAACTTTTAGCTATCCAAATATCAACCACATCATTTTTTTCCATGCAGCCCTGGCTGTCAGCTCGCGCCCAGCTATATTCCATCCTTAGTATTGGCAACGCCTGAAAATTTTTATTCTGGGTCAATATGGTGATAGTAAAGGAATCCATCATGAATCCTCATTTCAAAACAATTTTTTTTTTTCATTTCCAACAATTACAAAGATTACTTTTAATTCATAACGATAGGTTACAATTCCCCGGTTCTCTATCTGAAAACGACACTTTGTAAAATTATATACCTCCGGGATTTCTGATTACATTGCATAGTTATTCACTTTGACTATACAACCTACAGATCAAGGAAACATCAAGCCGAGTATTCATCTCCGCGTGTATTTTTCGGGGTCAATAGCTGACTGAGATGAAATCCGAACTAAACGTTCCTTCACCCGTAGCTGAAGTGAAGGAAAACTGTTATGTAACGTAATGAGAGATTTGTATGGTATATGATTCAACTACAAAAAAAGGTGATTCCTTCTTCCTTTGTATTCGTTGAAAGTTTTATAAACGTTAAACTGTTACAAAATAATGTATGTGATATGAATTTCAATTATTCTCATTATTTTTTGTATTTGTATTTTCGAAATTCACAGACCAAACGTATTTCAACCAGAGTTCCTGTGGTATTCAAAAAATTCCATCAAAACAACTAAAAGTCTATAAAATTCTCAACGATTGGACTCGAGTGGAACGGTTGATAATTTCTCAATAGTTTAGAGTTAGAATATCACTAAGATGTAATGACAGTTTCATGGTTGAATGATTAGCATTCGAGTACTGAGAATAGAACTCTAGTAGGCGCAGAAATTCATATCTCTTTCATTGATCACCCTTCTCCTTTCTCTTTGACATGTGCTGCAAGAGGATTCCGCTTAGTACATTGATCAACTTCTGTTCAACACGTTAAACGCCGCTATGGCGTTCGAGGAATTCCAAAGATCGCTTTGGAAAAAATTATATTCGCACTTCCTGTAATTAGACTTTGATTCGATAAACCTGTATCGTAAGAGTACATCCCTTGAAAAATAGTTATACATTTTTTGCAATTGAAAAAAAAAAAATACAACATTTGCATTGAGTGAAATCTGATTCGTTGGATTAGAGAATTTTTAAAAAAACATCAATTCCTCCCGCTGAATTTGTTTGCTATTTTATATATAATACTGCAAATTTTGCTGCCTCAGCAAAAAATTCGTTGTTACAGTTCAATAATTAGCTAACGTAACATATTATTTGCTACGTTGGCGGAAAATTTGTTGTTCCAACAAAAAGTGAGACAGACAAATCACGTTTGTGTCCAGCGAATTTTTCGTTTTCCCCGTGCGTTGTTGAGATAATTCGTTGTTGAACCATTCGATTCAGGAACCGCATCAATGATCACCAATTCAACTCGTTCTCTAACTTCTCATTTTTTTCTCATTTTCTTTCTTATCAAATTACTTCATTCTCACGTGATTTCACATTTTCCTAATTTACGCAACATGTAATTTTACATCCTTCGTGCAAGCTGTATAATTTAAACGCAGGATTTCCTGTTATCCGACTAGATGACGATATCGAGCACTGAAAAAAAAGTATGGTCCCTGCAATCATCTGAACGTATTTTAATTACAGCTAACCTCACAGGTACTCAGAGTGACGATCTGTATAGTTTCATCACCTGAATATAGGCTTTTGCCAACGATCCGTATAGCTGTGACAACCATACGGGTCAGTGCTGGCCCGAGGGGGACCGCCGCCCGGTGCGAGAGTTTCTTAAGCGCCCCATTCTCAACCTGAATGACCGAAAGAAAAAAAGAGTACACCTGATTTCGGGCTGTTATCATTTTTTGACGCCCGGTGAGGTTAGCTGTAAATGAAGTACGTTGAGAGATGGTTGCAGAGACCATACTTTTTGTTCAGTCGGTGTATTCCCTTCGTAATTTTTGTCACAATTTTCCAAAGTTACCTCTTCACGCATGAAATTCATTCAATTTTCCTCTCGAACGATTGTAATTCATCTCTACGATGTAACTTATCGCAGCAAAAGAACACTGACCTAATATTGCGTGTAAAATAATGTTCAACTTACGAGAGACGGTTCGCATACATCGTGGAGAGACGCTGAATCATGGAATCAGCATAAGTTATTCTCTTCCTGAACTTTGCATACACATTATAATACTCGTATATGACGTGTATCGGTAATAATGACCTGTGATAGAAGAGTACATGCATGTAAATAGAGATGACTTATTACTCGAATTTGTTCAAGGAAAATGAAAGAGCAATTGTTTCGACTCTCCGTTTCTATTCAACTTTGATATTTTCACATTAGGAACATGCGGTTATTATGTATCTTGGAAAATAGGAAAGAGAAGAAGAGATGCGAGCTGTTTCGTGGATGTTCCGTTATGCAAAGAGGTAAACCAACAACTAGGAACTACCACTAGACACGAGTCAAGATCAGTGAAAACGCTAATTATCCTGGAGAAATCATTAATTATTTTCTACCTCTTCCTTTTCTCATCCCTTCCTTCCTCTCTCCTTTTTTAACGCATTCTTTCAAAGTGCTAACTATGTGAAACATTCCCACGATTACCCGTGAATGCTTCTTCAAGATCACTGACAAGGCCTGACGATCTTACTCGTCAACGGCTTCTAAGGTATATTCTCAACTTTTTCTTTTTCTGCATCGTTCGTGGATTTGGTTTCTTTTTTCTCAATATAAACCTGAATAATCAGGAAATTTTATTCCGATGTGAAACAACTTAGCTTAGAAAGTAACCCAAGTGTGATAAGCGACGATCATCGTTTGGGTATAAAATTCATAATCGTGTCGCTGTCGGCTAAATATCTAACATGATAAAAGCGGGTTCATATCCAATCCATATATTCATGCCGTGATCCGATAAATCTTCATGGTTACAGTTAGAAACAAATATAACCCCCAAATGAGAGACACGTAATGAATCTATCATGAGACGGTGACTGACTTCATAATGATCCTCGATGAAAACAGAACCCAAACGGACACAAAGATATCTTTCAGAATTCTAAAAGATATCTTTTCGTATTTAGGGTGACTAGATCGTCGAGGTGCAAAACCGGGACATTTCCTCCAGAGGGGGTGAACCATATGGTTTATATCTAAATTATATATAATTTTGAAAATTTTTCTATTCGAAACACTTTTTCTCTAGCCCGGAAGACGAGAAATTTTTTTTTAGAGGGAATTCCAAAGTTTCAAAATCACTACATTTTTCTCCCAGTTTGCTCATAGAAAAAACGAGGATGAAATCGGGAAAGCTCTATAAACGTACTCTCTTTGTATCACGGAGACAATGCATGTACTCATCATTTTCGAAGAGAATTGGGGTAGGGGAGAAATGAGGAAATTTTTGGACTTTGAAATGCCTTCTGAAAAACCGTTTGAGCATCAGTATCTCTCTTTGTAGCATACTCTTCTTTTCATTTATTATCATCGATAAAATGTAAATTTCATAGATTCTGAAAAAGCGGGGATATTCCGAATCAAAACCGGGATGCTCTCCAATATTGTCAAAAACCGGGACATGTCCCTGTAAACCGCGATGTATGGTCACACTATTCGTATTCGAAAAGATGTCTTATGCAACATGAATAGATATCCAAAAGATCTCTCGGAGACTTCTCAAAGATATCTTTCTTCTAAGAGTTCTTCAAGATTTGTTAAAGTTATCTGGAAGATTTCTACACTGAAAGAAAATGCAGTGGAGCCAACCGCATATGAGTTTGGATACGGTGAATCTCGCCGCGAGGTTGACTCAACTGAATATCGATTGAAGTGAATGCTCATTTGATCATTTCAATCGATGTTCAATCGAGTCAATCTCGCGGCGAGATTCGCCGTATCCGAATTTATTGGTAAATTTCGGGTAATTTTTGATAGAACAACCAAAATGAAACCATTTAAGCCCTAATGCAACCAAAATACAACCAAAATATAATCATAATATAACGGTTATTTTTTGGTAATCTTTCGGTCGTTCAGTCAGGTTCTAACTTTGAATTATTTCAGATATCCCTGATTGATGTGGGGAATATTTTTGGTTATTTGTTGGTGAAAAATCGGTTATCCATGCGGAAACCCTAATGCAACCAAAATACAACTAAAATATAACGGTTTTTTTTCGGTGATGTTTTTGGTTCAAAAAGCGCACAAAGCAACCGTTATTTTTTGGTAATGTTTTGGTAAAAAACCTTTGAATTACCATTTTTTCACCATAGTATTACTCAAACCAAACCGAACCTCAAAATGACCGAAAAATAACCAATTTTTGGGTTATTTCGAATTCGCCAGGGAACTCATTTGCGGTTGGCTCCACTACATTTTTTTTCAGTGTAAAAAAATTCTTCAAAATGTCTTGAAGAATTCATAAAAATGTCTCGGAAACATCTCGAATTCGTTCACAAAAAAACTCTCAAAGTCTGCCCCTCTTTTTTTCTTTTTTGCTTCCTTGTTTAGAGGGAAGCTTTTTTCTCACATCACCGTTCTCGCGCTCCCATGAATCATCATTGCATCTCGATTCTTGAGGTTATGAGATTCAAACCCGGGGACTTCACGACGAACCTACGCTTCAGTGCGTATAGATTGTCAATATGAGATGATGACATAAAATGTGAGTGATGTACATCCCATACAGGGTTCATCAATTGGCCCAATAATGGCACGTTACTGGGCCACAAACGGCGTTCTTCGTCCGTTAATGGGGCCCATTAATGGCTCATCAATGGTTAATTGCTGGATGATAACGTGGATCCCGTAATGACAATAAATAATGGGTCATGTATACAATTATTGATTGGCCGAGTAATGGGGCTAAACGATCCCGATTTATGGCTAGAAATTTCGGGATAATGTTCGAATGTCAGCCATCAATGGCAGATTACTGGGGCATAATAATAATGATATCCAATGGTGATATGACTACGTTCCAGAATAATCGGTTCAGTATTAGTTCAAATGAGTGGTTAAGTGTGACCCAAAATACTTTTTTTTTGTTTTAGGGAAATTTGTCATTCCAGTTTTCACAAGATCAGAAAATGATGTTTTTTTCTTCTAAATAAATTTGCATGCCCGATATTTCCACAATCTCAAATGTAAAATTATACGAGTCAAAAGCACTCTCGATAAATCAATTCAATTCAGTTCCTTATTTCTTCAAATTTTTTGTTATTTACATGAGAAAATAATTGATTACCAAATAAATAAGAATTCATTTGAATCATGTGAAACGTATTTGATGGATGTGAATTATTTATTCAGCGTAATAGAAATAAGGCCAAAACAAACTTTGGTTTACGCCAAACAGCCAAGCTGTATTTTCAACGTTTTCCCCGTTTTGGAAATCTGAATGCACCCAACTACAGCCTGCATAGGGCCTTGCCCTTATATTAATTCCTCTTTTGAATATAAACCTACTTTAAAAAGCAAATTTACTGAAATCGTATTGGTAATTTCGACTATTCGCGGTGTATGCACCCAAAAAAATATTCCATCCATGATTACTGTATTCACACTATCGGTGAACAATGTCAAAAAATCGGGAAAAACATCACTGTATGGTTAATTCCCAGACTGAATGAGGCTATTCTATTTTTTGATACAGTCCGATAATGTATGAACAAAATAATGTTGGGTGGAATACCCGAATAGAATTGGAATCGGCTCATTCTAGGCCCTGTCTGGACTCAATTCGAAGTGGTCTGGGTACAGATAGGGCCTTGGATAGCCCAATTTTCTCTTCGTACTGTATTCTAAAAAAAACTGGAATTCTAAATAACACAAGTTTTTCAGTATACTGATTAAATACCTCCCACACAGCATTTCAGTTCTAATAGATATCTCAAGCCAAATTTAAGAAGTCTTATGCAACATGATTATGAACATTAAAGATATCTTTAAGAGATCCAAAACAGTTCTTACTTCTAAAAGATTCCTATAAGATTTCTAAACGATATAATCTCGGAAGAAAAGTTTTAGATCTTCTAAAAGATATCTTTTTAGAAGTAAGAACTGTTTTAGACATCTTAAGGATATCTTTCCATGTTGCGTAAGACTTCTTAAATTTTTCTGAACAGTTCCTCAAGATATCTTGAAGATCAAAAGTGCTGTGTGGGCTCTGGGTACGTTTGATCATAGATTCTTAAGTATCTATTAAAATGTTCGTATTGATGATTATTATTTATTACATGTCTTCATGGAATCATAGAGGAAAAAATTTCATGATTGCGCTGAGGCTGAGAAACATCCGAATTATTCAACTGTTCAAGTGAATCTCATTCAGCATGGAATTTTCAAATCTCAGCCAGATCCCATGAAATATCACAGTCACTCATAAGTGGTGAGTTTAGAGGCAGCAAGAGAAACCATCCCTGCTCAATGAATCTCATTGAATCGATTGATTCTCATTGATGCCGATGCAGGAAACCGATTCAAACCTATTAAAAATTGATTGCTAATGGGTTTGAATTAGTTTTCTGCATCGGAATCAATGAGAATCAATCGGTTCGATGAGATTCTTCAAGCAGGGGTTTCATTTGCACGTCAAAAACGTATTCTTTCATCTGTATGATGACTTTGAAGCTGTTATCAATGTTCTAAAAAGTATGCCGTACAATTTTCTCCGCATTCAAGTTCCATCTCGAAACTTCTTGTTGTGCTGAGCCCAGCCAATGATTTGGATTATTCAGACTTGTATTTGAAATGCATCGTTGGTTCGAATTTCAGACCCAAAATGCAATGAATCTCATCTACCATGAGATATTCGTTGCCCGGATCTCATCCCATATAAAAATCTTCAGGCTCCGCCAATGCTGACGACGGAATATAGCTAGACGCAAGGCTGCCAGCCAAAGCTGGGCAATCTATGTAGGGACAAGGATGGTTGACAATGGTCTAAACATTGTACCAATATGGGAAGTCATAAATTGACTTCATTGATCCATCATTGATCATTGGCTGCGCCACGCTTGGCCCATCCTTCAACCAATATTGCTTGAAGGAAAAAGCATGCTTTCAACAGAGGCTCTCTAGGGCTTGGCGGGACACTGCTCCAAGCATTAGGCAACTCTGAATGACAATGGATTCTCATGTTGCACCAAGCATGGGTCGTAGCTTGGTCCAGCTTGGGCAATAGCTTGGCTCAGCTTGGGCGATGGCCTCGCTCAGTTTAGGCGTTAGCTTGACTCGACTTGAGTAATAGCTTGGCTAAGAGTGAAACTTCCTTCTCAAACAGCAAATTACAATAACTCTCACCAGAGTGATGCTTGTTTCCTGCGAGTGGCGAACCAAGCATTCAATTAATATATAAGTCTCCTTTGAAGATTCCATGACAGAAATAATTCTTCATCTGTTTCCAGACCCGCCTACTTCTACGCCAGGACCACCGGATTTACGTCATTCATCAGTTTAAATTAATCAGAAAAATTACATTTTGAAATTCTCCGACATTCATTTCGTTCAATCGAAATGATAGAATGGATTTTTTATTTTATTTTCAATTACAATAAAAAATAAAAGTGACCATTGGCATGAGATGGGCGCAACCCTGCCGCAAGATTGCTACAGCGTTGGCTCATCCTTGGCGAACAAATTTTTGTATGGTCTGCCATTGACGGCATATGCTATCACAACCCTGTTTCCAGTGTTGGGTCTTGATTGTGGAAACAAATGGGCTGAGGCTGAAATGATGTTATCATTTCAGAGTTGCGCCATGCCTGGTAGCCTAGGCTCGGCCCATCTTGGTGAGCCTTGCGGCAACCCAGCGCCCATGGTCAATTTTTACCTGGGATGGAATGTCACTCGAAAAATTCAATTCCTCCGCACGAACCCTCTTGTATGCTCTGAATGTCGAATATCTGTAGAAGAAATGATATCGGACACAAAATATCGAAATCCGAAACATAACCATTATATTTCGATTTAATTATTACTTTATCTATTTATGAAAAAGTTATCTGAAAACATCAGGAGCCACAATGTATTTTTACAACAACGATGAACGCCATGATATATTTTTCGTTGCAACACTGTAGGGCAATCTTTCCTTTTCCAATAATTAATCGGTCATCCATGACCATGATCGCGCAAACAAATGCGTGGAGTCGGCATGAACCATGAGTGTACGGACCAATGGCCCAATGATGGACCCAACCTGGCACAAGCCCTGCCGAGACTTGTCTTGAACAATTCACCAAACTTGGCCCAGGCTTGGGGATGATGAGATCAGGACGAGCTTGAGCCAGTGGTTTTACCAGGCCCAGTTCAATTCATTTACCAAGCATCAACCAGTGCTTCTTTGATCGCAGATATGGATGAAAAAAGTAATTGATTCATATTTCAGTTCATGACTTTCTCCCTCAGAATACCGTACATGAATTATCTTAAAACGATAGAAAAAAATGTGACAAGACTGGGACAAGCTTGTATGATCATTTGAAAATTTGCATTCTTTGATATTTCAATCAATTTTTATTCTATTGTTGAATTATGCTCAAACTAAACTGATAAGATCTTACTGAAATACCATAACATAAATCTTATAATGATCTGATCCCGTACGGAATCCAACATTGAAATCCTCCGAGTCACCCGAAAAACTGATGGTTTATCTTCACGTGTATATCATCCCTAGTGAGCATAACTATCGGTCCAGCCCTGGCCCGATGGTTATCCCCAACTCTTCAGCCATTGTAAATTCAAAATTCAGTCAATATTTATAAACATTGTGCCACTCATGTGGGAAATATTGGCACAATTGTTCTCAACGAATGCTCGATTTTTACTCTTGTGCCAAGGGGCCATTTCAAAAATATTAACAAATCCACCATGACTGACTATCCATTGGGAACAACGGGACAATCATGGTACAATTTTGGGCCAATTGTTCTTCACGGAGGTTTGCTTCTGACACATGTGCCAACCTTGGGACAAGCTTGGGTTTTTTTCAGTCTTGGCAATACCTACATGGGAACATATGGATTGGTTATGATACTCAGCCGACAGCGATGACGCGATATGGATTACATACTCAAACGATTGTCGCTTCACATTTGGGAATAGATACTGTTGAGCACCTCATCATCAGGGAAGATATGTTTATATATCAAGATATGATAAAACGATAAAATCCGAAATCAAGGGTGAATGTCGTCATGTAGGACATCAACGAACAAGACAATTATGTTTGTGCTTTTTGAATTATGTCGTCCAAAGCTTCCAACTTAGTTTCCATGTCTGTCTTAGCGTTGAAGATAAAATCTCAACGTTATATTCTCCTCTTTTCTCTCTTTTAGTTTCCTTGGAATTGTCATTGCAACGATAAAGAAATAATGAGGTGAGAGGAACGCTTATATTAATGCGTGCGCCAAGATATGTAGGATAAAGACGAACGGGTAGAAAATATGGCCGTGATATTTACTAACTCTGCTCTCGGCCTGGCCTCCACGTGAAAGTGTTGTTGCGCTCCATTCGGAAGAATGCACAAGTACCTACAACACAAGATGTCTCGAGTAACGCAAAATTGTATGATGTTATACATACATTATGCAAACATTGAAATTTGTTTATCAATTTCAGAACAGCACTTCTAATCGTTCTCATCCAATTAAACGTTCTCTCGTCCAACTCTTATAACAAAACATACACTCGAACGTATTGAAATATATTTGCACTGATAACGATTGTACAAACGCTATATGTATATATATTTGATACAATATAGTCTTCATATAGAATATATATATATGACATACAAGTGCTGGATTCTTCTATATATAGATCAACAATACACGTAATTCACATATTTTTTTCACATAGGAGAATACAGCGGATCGAGATTATTATGTGCTGAAGGTGTATGCTGTAACACGTCAGTTCTTATTCTCTATGTGAAGTGTTTGTGCAGAATATTAAATAAGGTTGACATTTAATTTTGAAAATCACGAGGATAATTCATGTTTTGTATTTCGATACAAAATCGATAATTTGTTCGCAATTGTTTCACAATACGATGATCGATCGTGTGTAAAGTGTTGAATCAGGAATTTAAAAAACATTGACAAGATGTGTGATCGATGATGAATTGACGAGGCGAAATATCTGTCTTTCGCGTGTGGAATCGTGTGGATTGCATATTCACATTCCACGTGATGGATTGTTTAATGATTAACTATACTATAGTACATACCGGATGTGTTGTTGTATTCGAGCTGTTTATATTTTCTCTGATTTTCGTATTCTTGAATCGGTACCGAGAGAGTTTTTGGAACACATGTCTTGCCTTGACATGAAAGAAGACAATAAATAAAAGATAGCTTTCAGACCTATTTTAGAGCCAAAAAGACATCTAGAATGATTTTCTCTAAAGCACAATCAATAGAAACTAAATCTTCATTAGTGTTGCCGCGATCTTCGAGCAGAGCTGAAAAAATTTCAGTCGATCCGAGTTTCGAGCTAAGCCAGAACTATGAGATCGACAAGCTAGATCATTATTCAGAAAATTTCCTATCAGACGAAGGGCCTTGGTTAAGAAAAACCATTGATTCTCGCCAAATCTCACTGAATCTTGCAAAATCTCATTGAATCTTGGGCAATGTTCTGACCAAATGTCATGAAATCTCATTTGTCAGAATCGGTTTATGAAACAATATTGTGTTTAATGTTTAATTAGCAGCGGAGTCGGTATTAAGAAAATATGTTTATAAACATGTTATATATGAAGTAGATTTTTCTTAATCGCCAATCCTCTGAAGATGGATTCAATGATATATATTTATCTGTTTATTGATTGGAAGATGCATTCATGGAGTTTTTATAACTAACATTTATAAAATTTCATTTGCCGAGTCATAAAAATTTTGAGAAAACGTTGTTTTATACTTAAACTTCAAGAGCTTCAGAAATCCAGTACAGGCTAAAAGTTTGAACACACCCAAAGGAAAAAACTTTTTCAGTTGATGTGTTTGTTTCAGGAAATCAACTTATTTCATTTACATAAGTTTATTGTGTTTTATATTGTTTATACATTTTTTGATTATTATTTATGTAGTTTATATGAATTAAATCAATTACGAACAGCGAAGATGTAAAAATGTTAAATGTCTTTAGGTTAATTCAAACTTATGGCCTGTACTGTCTCTATGGCTTTATTCCAAGGAGCCTCTGGATGCAAGAATTTTTCATTCGCGTTTGTTTTGAACGAAGTGGGATCGTGAGATCTTCGAGCCAATCCGAGCTTCGATCCTAGCAGTGGATCTATCGATCCGATTTGCGAGCCGACCCTATTTGCCAAAAACAAGAGCCAAGCCGAGCTCATGCTCAAAACTCGGATTAGCTCGGATCGCGGCAACACTGATCTTGAACCACATCTGTGATCTCTTCTGCTTCCTCGCTAGAGGGAAGCTTTGTGATCGTTTCGAGGGACCAAAATATTTTTTGTCCCCAAACTCGAAATCTCTTAGGCCAGACTGTTCCTCCAAACTCGGGAAAAATTTTTGGTTCCGTATCTGTCTGTCTGTACGTTTATGTATCTGTCGCGTAGGAGTTCAGTCTGTCAACAAAGAGCGAACGCACATATCTTCTGTTCCACTGATCCGATTCTGATAAAATTTATACCACAGTCTTAGAATGAGACGATAGTGGCCCATATCAGTTTCATCTCAATTGGTTGAGAAACGTGGAAAACATCGTCTCTACTGGCACTTTGCATTGTTTGACGATATTTTCACAGCATGTCTTCCCTGCGTCCGTATCAACCGAATGCCGTGGTACTCTGAGCACAGCCGGTTCAGGAGGTGTTAATCGTGTGATATGAGTTTCAGGCAAATCGGAGTTGAGGGAAGAAAAGAGTGAGCACTAAGCTTAGGAAGAAGATTAGGAAATTTCGAAAATGTCACTATTATACGGATATCTTCCGTTCCTGTTATCCGATCGTTATAAAATTTTTATCACAATTATATGTAGTGTCGGTGATGATCCCGTATGAGTTTTATCCCAATTGGTTGAGGAGTGAGTGGAGGAAAAGTTTTTTAGCAATCTGCATTTTTTCACGATATTTTTTCCAACAATAACGAGGAAGCCATGTGCCAATTGGCAGAGTTTTCTTTTAGTATCACTAACTAGTTTTCATTGTACAATGAGTTAACAATGAGAAACAAAAAGTTAGGATCGAAATCGCTTGATTTTTAGTAAACACTATTTCTCACTATTTCAATCATATTCGTCCTTCTCCATCCAATTGCACTGGATCAATCAAAGGGAGAGGTCCAATTGGAGGGTGAAAATGATCAATGATCAAGATCAAGATATAGGGTAAGTGTGCCAATATTGCACCACTTAAGAACCTGACTCCATTTCTTGGTATAAAAAATTGATAAAATAAAAATCTCATGCACATAAAATTCCTCTTAACTTATACAATAATACTTCCATAACGAGACAGGGAGAAAATGAAAGGCGAACTTGATATTGAATAAATGAATAATGGACAATCTTTTCCTAAATTGCATTTTGGGTGCTTAAATTGCACCATATACATTTAATACATCTGTGTACGCTTCCAGATTATTTTGGATTAAGAGGAATATGTCCGATTGAAAGTTAAGACATTTTATTACTGAGATCAACTACTTTAAGACCATATCCTTAGAGTTTTCCTTGTCGTATAGAGAAATATAAACTTGACGTTTTATCAACACAAGAAATCAACCTGAAAACAGACAAGTTTACAAAATTCGTTGTAACAAAAGTAAAATGCGCATCAGCAAATCAAAACTTAGTGAGTTAACTGGATTGGAGTTCAAGTTCATGTTTTACTCGCGTAAAGGATTGTGTGCATCTCCGTTTCACCGATACGCCAGTGGTGCAATTTAAGCAATGGTGCGAATTAGGCGCACTTCCCCCACAAAATTTCCCATAGAATACGATCGTGAAACTTCGGAATTGAAATTCAACCCAGTGAACACTCATAAGAGGACGAGCTCTTTAACGGGATACCAGCGATAGTACCAAACCTCTCTTTCTATCGTATATGTGTGTCTTTTTCTATCCAACGTGCTCTGTTGGTAAGCGCTAGTGAACCCTTAAGGGGATACGAGCGGCTGGGCTTTTCTGAATTTTTTCGAGACAAAGTACGTGAAAATGCGTGCATCGATTCGAAATATCTCTCTGTACAGCATTTCTTGAGATGCTAAAGAAATGCTGTACAGAGAGATATTTTGAATCGATGCACGAATTTCACGTACTTTGTCTCGAAAGAATTGGACCGCTCGTATCCCCTTAAGAGGTCTTTTACAAGAGTTCTAGTAATCTTATCATACTGATACCCGAATGGTATCTTTTCTCTGAGATCTCAGAAAAAAATCCTCTTGAAGAGTTCGTTTGGATAACATTCTGACAATCTCTTATTTTCCTCAGAAATCGACGCATCTGATAACATTCTGATACCTTTATGTTAACTTTCTGAAAGGTCTATCTGACCTTTCACACATATTTGGGAGATCTTGAAGACTTCTTGATGATAACATATTGTTCACTGGGAAAGTCCTTCTATTAGGTGTGAATTAGTTTTGGAGATATAAGGATTTTTAGATTTTTTTCAAATCCAAATCATTCAAAAACACTGTATGCTACATACTTGAGCTTAACACCATTCGCTGAGTTGGCAAACGGTGGAATTGTGGAAAAGAATTGAACTATTTTATCATTGATAGTTCCGGAGCTATAGCGATTTGAAGTTGCTGAATTCTGATTAGCTGAAAGCTAAAGAATTTCAAATCGGTATGGCTCCGGAACTATCAATGATAAAATAGTTTAATTTTAACAGTGCCGTCTTTGAGCATAGGCGAGGTAGGCTCGGGCCTAGGGCCCCAGGCTGGTAGGGGCCCCCAACTCTTTGGACTACCATTTTTTTTTAATTTTACAAAAAAAGGAATTCTTTGAAAGGTAAAATAATAAAAGGAGTAAAAAATGATACGAATTTTTTCTATTCACAAATAATTTTATTTCTTACTTTTTTAAGAGAAAAGTCAGTTATCACTGCTTCACCATCAATACAATCCAGTACATTAGATTCAATAAACATTAATGACAAACTATTCGATCTCTGTTCTGTCATTGTACTGCGAAGGTCATTCAATAAAAATTTCCGAAAAAGAAATTTATATATATATATATAAATAAGCAAAAAGATTTCCTTACATGGGCACCCAAGCAATTCGCGCCTAGGGCCCCTTGACTATGAAAGACAGCCCTGGGTATTGTGCCCAAGTATGTAGCATACATTGCCTTTGAATGATTCAGATTTGAACAAAAAACTAAAAATGCTCATATCTCCAAAGCTAAGCGTCAAAAAAATCTTTTTCAAACGAGAAATTATTGCACTTTGGCTGCAGAATACACCTGTAAAATCCGGTCCGCGAGTCCTGGGACAACCTGTACAGCTGTTTTGACAATAAATGGATTTTGTTACGACAACTTTTTTTGTTAATTCTGTGATACTTATTGTTGTCATTGCTTCCATTGCTTTGTCAAATTAACAATATTTATTGTGAGTTGGAATGGTAAACCGTATCGTCATTTTAACCAGTGATTTTCAACAATATAATCCTTGTTAACGAAACAATGTACTGTTGCTGTACGAACAACAAATTATTGCATAACCAGCAATAAAGTGTTGACAATTTTTATATTGCTGGTTCTACCATACACATTTTTCTCCGTGTACAATTCATTCAATAAAATTAGATGAAGATAGAATGTGGCGGAAATACCTCTTACGGACGAAAGTAGATCCTTGGACATATATGAACAAGAATGGATAAAAGTGGAAAAAACTGCCGCGGATGCGGATGGATAGAAATGGATACGATCCATTTCATATGAATATCATTGAATGAAGATATACCGTAGTGGGAACACCATCTTCGGATGAAATTGTATTCGTTATATAGAGAACAAGACTGGATTGCAATGGATAAAAGTGAAGAACGCTGCCATGGATCTGTGATGGATAGAAATGGATACGAATAATTCAAAATAAGTTGGATAAAAACGTATTGAGCTGAACATATGGATCTCGGAATGAACCTTGTTGGAATGAATGGAACCGTTCAAGCAGTGCCGTAAAGAACCGGATTCAATTGGATACGAATTGAATTCAGACCCTAAATGCAATATGCATACATTTGGATCCATCTGGATGCACTTTTGCGGGACTTTATAAGCTCCATCTATTTTTTAGATTGCAACTGATAGAATTCTCACGCGTTGCATGGATTGAATTGAATTAAAAAAAAAAAACCATTCGAAATCCGGATTCAAACGAATGCTTGTAGAAACGCTACTCTCTAAAATTTTCAGAGTGAAATTTCACTCTTTAGGCAGCCAGAAGTGAGCTTGTCGAAATTCCGAGTCAAATTCCCACTCTTTTAGAGTGGAAGTCTAAGGTTTGAGGTTAGAAACTCACAACCACTCCAATTTTAGAGTGAATTTCCCACTCTAAAAGAGTGAGAGTTCACTCGAAACGAGTGAGAATCCCACTCGAAGCGGACTGGCTCACTTCTGAGACTTAGCGGAGTGAAACGCGTGATTTTTCACTCTTCCAGATTTAGAGAGTATCCATTTCCATTCAATTTTTCCAGTAGGGTAGGTACGGTGTAATTATAGTGTCTGAAAATAGACGGAACATGTATTGGGTAATTTTGGTGTAAATATCAGATGATCCAGTCACTGTATTGGTCTCCATCGAGTGTCTTCTTAAGTACGCCTTTCCCAGAATGATGTGCCGAGGACATCTTTTTCACCCAAAAGAGTTCATTAAAAATGACATGAATTGGGAGCCCCAGAAGGTTCATAAAACCTCCAGAAAAACTAAAAACAAATGCAAAAATGACACATTCAACCGTTTGCAAAAAAATATTCAAATTCAAAAAAGATGGAAAAATTTGTTGAATGCTGAAATTATAGTTCATCGATTGAGTTCATTAAGAATTCTTTAGGTCGAATAAAAGAATTCCTCCAGTAATGCGTTCTAAACTGACATAACGGAAATACATTTGTTATCCTTAATAGATTCAAATTTAGTACTTTATGAAGTCCTGTATGAGTTCTTAGAAAATTCATAGAGAATACTTCGGGGATCGAATGTATTCTTTAAGAATCCATTATGAATTCATAAAATTGTCTTCTTAATGAATTCATTTAAGTGAATTCATTCTGACGAGTCAGGGGACTTCTGTGCCATCTGGGTTGGTAGAAGGATTAGTGTAGTGTATTGCTGTTGTATGCATACACAGAAACTTCCATGGGAATAAGGATTTTTTCATGCCTTTCCATGGAACCACAATCTAGGCAAATTTGGTACTCCTAAAAAAAAATCTGATATGGTATTATCTCAGTATAAATTCAGTTGAATTTTCATAGGTATTATTCCGGGGTATTTTTTGTGTGAAAAATTCTTGCATTCTTCACATACATATTTTCTGGTATCTTCTCAGTAGGAAGTAAGTGTGAATCCGTTGAAAATTCGGTGTATCTATACTCCAACCGAAAACATACCCATGTGTGTATGGAACAATGGTCCAATCATGGACCAAGCCTGGCACAAGACCTGTCGAGACTTGTCTTGAACAATTCAATAGACTTGGCCCAGGCTTGGAAATGATAAGATCAGGACAAGCTTGGGCCAATGGTTCGTTCCAGCTTAGTCCAAATGATTCGCCAAGCATCAATCAATGCTTTTTTCATCACAGATATCGATGAGAAGAGTAATTTGATCCATATTTCAGCTCAAAGTTCTCCCTCAGAATACCGTACATGAATCATCTTGAAACGATAGATTGAATGTGCCAAGACTGGGACGAGCTTGGGTTTTTCCCAGTCTTGTTAATCCCTGCATGGGAAAGACATCTTGAAATGCTGTAAAGAGTTGTTTTCCATGTATGATCACATTTAAAAGTAGCCTATTATCATTTAGTCAAGTTGTATTCTTATTTAGATCAAATATATATTTATCTTAGTGTGTGAAACTGGAGTGTGGGGACAATCATAGGGAAGAGATTGGACTGGTCTTGGCCCGATAGTTATGCACAAGTCTTTATCCATTGTGAACTCGGAATTGGGTCCCTAATTGAAGACACTGTGTCACTTATGTGGACAACATCTGCTTAAACAATCATCTTAACGAACGCTTGATTTTTACGCTTGTGCCAAGCTTGTACCAAGTGCAATGGTCATTCCAAAGATACGAACAAATGCCCCATGTCTAACTATCCATTGAAAACAGCGGGACAATCATGGAACCAATCATCATGGGTCCAATTATTTTAAAGCTTGAGTTTTTTTCCAGTCCTGTCAATACCTGCATGCGTAGCTGCACTAGCACCCACAATCCAGCGAGTTGATTATCTATTCCTTTCCACAACAATATTATCTTGGAGAAACAATAGAGCATAGGGGATGCTAACTCAACAAAAACAAGGGTACTGACAACAGAGTGGACAAATTTTCAAAATTTATATATAATTAATATATAAGTTATGTATAATTTTGAAATATTGATGACTGAAAATATTCAGGCTGATCGCTTGGTGTAAAACGAGTGCAATATTTCTAGGTGCAGTTTGAATGCAAATCATGGTGTGAACAATTCACAAGTGGTTGAATTTTCAGACCATTGCACAGATTTCCATCAATCTGCAAAGAAATTCGATTCTTAGAAGAATCATTAATCCGAGCCCAAGCCCAAAAACTTGGAATCTACCAAACCAGTAAATCAACATTCGTTCCTGCATTCGATGCACCGCATATCGCATCTCCGTAACGACTTATTTCATAGCATCAACATGCTACACGTACGAAACTTATAATAAATTATAAAGCTATGTTGCAACAATCACATAACAGTCATGATATAACAGTTGTAGTAGTTTTATCCAGTTTTGTAACACCTATACGCAGAAAATTCCTATTCGCGACATATTTTTCTTTCATGTTCCTCATTTGCCTACATCAACGATATTTCGTTCGTTCCAAATTCTATCGATTCCGAAGAATCCCAATAAAGAGTTCTAGTAAAAGCTTTGTTCTTTCAATATGACAACTGTGAAATTCCATAGTGCCGGCGATAAATCATGACAAGGAAAAAAAATCTTTTTCCCTGGATGCCCATGCGATATGTAAATGTATTATATATACCGGTATACGAATGTATAGGATGAATTCTTCGGTAATGCAAAATGATTGCAGAATATCCTTTGGATAGGTGTGCCGTGATACGTTCGCATTGAAAAGAAAGAAGAACAGTATCGCAAAGAGGGAAGAAAGAGAGGAAGGGGTATTGGATGAGGTAAAGGATAGCGTAGTGGGTACTTTTCTTGCTTATAAAGTTAAGCATATTGCTCTCTTACCATCATGGAATAACATGGAATACATGTATATATGTGTGAAGGAAAAGAAAAAGAGAAGTCCTCTCTGTAGACGTGATATGATGGCGCTCCGTACACGGTGGTGCGCGATACTTGCTCAACGCTGCTGAGACTGCTGAGAGCAAGTCTCCGCAAAGCCTCTCACTCAACACTCGGCATTTGGTCTTCGATGTTCAGACAGCTTAGTTCATTGTGCTCGGTTTGATTCGACTGGAATCGGCTGAAATCGGTTCTTCCTACCTTCTCACTTCGTCTTACTTTTCTACCGTGTATACGACCGCGTTCGCCACTTTCGAAAATTCATTTCGCCGTCTCGTTTCGTTTGTCGCTAACGTTCACAATTCAATGTTTTCGCGGTTTTTTGTTTTTCCCACAATGATTCGATACGTGAAACTCAAGTGTTGAAGTATCATTTGTCTTGTGAGATCTGGATTGGACCTGTTCCCAGTGTGTTTTTTTCTTTATTTTTGTTTGATTGTATTGTGCAATAAGTGGACCACTGGATACCTTGCGCATGGATTAAGGATTTAACGAGTATCGGTAACGTGTCCTTATTTCTTTCACAACCTTTTTCATTATTAGGTTTAGCAAATTGTTTGGGAAGTGTGGTTGTAGGGTGTTATGAAGCTGAAACTAGCAGCCGATTGTTGTAACTTTTCATTTAGCATTGTTGAAGCTTTGTTTATCTCAAAAAATGGTTCAGTGCCATCCATCCGAAAGACTGCCAGTTTTAGCTTCATTTGTTAGGTTCGATAATTGTGGAAGTAGGGAATACAAATGAAGAAAGGAAACGGTTTGAGGTGATGGATTGTTCGAAGGGTACTTTATGTCTCGTGATACTAGTTTAGCAGATGGTGCCCAAGGCACATCGCACCTGTTGGAAGTTATCATTTGACTCAGGCTTCTATAGTATCGAGACGAGCGAGCGAATGTTTGAACTCTATCTTTATATAATCTTCCAGTTGGTTGTTGTGCGGTATATTTTGTAATCTCGTGACCATATATATATAACCATCGTCATCAGACTCGTTTGTTGTCCCTAAGGTAATCAGTCGAGCACCTGTAATAGAAAGCACAACAGAGATATTGGATATCGCTAAATGTCAAACTTATGCGTGTTCGAATTTTCAATTATATATATTATTCGTATATCACGTGTTATAAGATTCAGAATTCACTCTGTTCTTGAATACTCCTTGATTATTTCCTAGTTCGATTAGGTTACTTTGGATCGAGTGTTGTTACACTTCAAGAGTGAGATAACCAACATTTATGGTTCCGGTTATTAAATTTATAGTCATTGCAGTTGCAGTATGTGCACATGCTTCACACGTAAGGGTATTTGAACGAGACAAAATGAATTTATCAATATTTTTGTTAGGGAATTTATCGTTATCCTTGTTGACGTTCAGGTATTTTTATGTTGTTCTACAGAAAGGATATATTTGCCAATTGCATAATCATTTCTGCAAGTACATCTGGTTAGTGAAACAAAAACGTAGCTGCCGTTATCCAAGAAGAGACCGTATGACCGACCTTAGGAACAGGCCAACTTCAGGAATTACCATGAAGCTGAAACTGGCAGCCTTTATTCACCCTAGAACTGTATACATGGGTCTAGTGGACTCAGAGCGTTTTCTCAAATTTTTGCTACCACAAACATGGGTGGAGAAATTAATCTGAGTATGTAATTCACAGTTTGGTGTTTCAATTTTAACAAATTGTATGAAAAAAGCTTCAACAATCGGCTGCTAGTTTCAGCTTCATGGAATTGCCTTACTTATAGTTTGAAATTTATCACCATATAAAAGAGTTGTATCACAAGTGCATTCAAAGTTACTATCAAAACATCTCCAGATATGCAACTTTATCACAAAACTTACAATCGACAGTTATTAACGTATGTTTCATCATTCGCTTCACCGTTGTTATGGCTTTTCCAAACACTCCTTAAAATCTCCCTTATGAGCAATAATCTTAAATTCAAATGAATATCCCTTCAACTTGATAATTAAATTAAACTTAGTAACGATATACTACCTCTCTGAACCTTCATCATCGCCGAGTCCTTCCCTACTAAACAGAATTCCATTCATAAAACTAGTAAAGATTCGGTAACAAAATCTATACAATCTATTTATTCATGGATGGTTAATGTATATTTGAATAGGACGACATAAATATTGATTTATTCCTCTCAAGAGTTATTTTTGTAAAACAAGGTACGCTATGTTTCAAAAAATGTCATACATGACATTCCTTGATGAGCAATAAACCTACTTTGAGAGAAATAAATCATAAGACTTAACATTCGTGAGCTATAAATAAAGTCCTCGCAGAGTATACTTCCCTATGTTTTTCATTGACTTCGGATTTTACATTATATTTACGCATATGATCATCAAATGTGTAATATTGTAATTTGTCGTTGAAAGATTGATTGCCAGTTGAGTTGATATTTCCTACACTTGAATCTTCTGATATCTGATATCCAAATCTATTCCTCGTAAACGCAGGGTTCTCCACATCCACAAAAATTTATGTAAACTACAAGCAACCTAAATTTGGGAATGCATCCACATAAATAATGTATAGTTTATGCATAATTTATACACAATTAAATACTCCTTATACCCAATTTGTGTATAAATCGACTACACGACTCATAATTATGTATAATTTCTACATAATTCATACATCATTTTCACATGGGAAGCAATGATCGGAATTTCACTGTACGTCGGCATTCAAAAGTAAACGTTTGGAAGATTTCCTTCTTTTAAATTGGACAAAATTTCAGTTCTTCTCCGGCAAGAATTCATAAACGTTTCTCAATCCTAATAAAGAATAGCTGGTGATGTGGGTTATCGAGGATCCGGAATATTGATACCGTTGTGACAGAATCAAAGAAAATACAATAAATGGAAAGTTTGATTAATGAATTTTTATTCACTCACTGTAGAAAAAAAAAGTGAAGAGGCGATGAGATACGAGGTCAACAACACGGATCGTACTTTTTCCAAATAACCAATGACGAATCATCGGCTTTCTTGGATGGTATAAGATGATTGATCTTTTAGAGTCTTTTCCTAGCTCGAATCTACATAAAATTATTGTATTTCATTGTCACGGAATCACTCGAATGTACCAAGATTAGCCTTTTTTGACCTATTCATTTCTCTTTATCCACACAGCACCACAGTCCCCAAACACTTCATAAAGAAACACAATCGGTTCATTAATAATGCTTTATAAATTCTTCTGGGACTGTGGTGCTGTATGGGGACCCAAGTAGCATCCGAACGTTGTACATACAACATTCTGTTGTTTCTTGGAAAGTTACATTCTTATAACTTTTCATGATTTTCCAATTGTTTTTGACATGAAGCTGAAACTGGCAGCCGTGAAGTTAGCAGCTGATTGTTATAACTTTCGACACAAAATTGTTATTAAGGATTTAGGCATCTAAAAAGTATAGTAGTCGATTTTTGGTATAAAAAAAGCTTCAATAACGTTTAATCAAAAGTTAAAACAATCAGCTGCTAGTTTCAGCTTCATGTTTTTGGCTTGAGCCAAGCATAGCGGTTGAGCCTAGGAAACATGTATTGAGCCAACTTTGATTCACAACAAAGCCTATCACCATCCCTATGTTGCCGTTTGTCTTCACATTCCTTTTGGTAACAAATTATCCTATTCTCCAAAAGTGGAATGACTTTTCATGCAGCATTTTATGAAGGGGGACCAGAGACTTGAGTCGCAAGGTGCTAAATCCAGACTTTGAGACAGACGATTCAATAATTTTACGTTTGAATTTTCTAAAAAATCCTGGGGAGTAGCAGTACGATGTGCACATGCTTTTTGTCATAGTGTAGAAATTAAAAGGATTCAAAGGCAAACTTACTTCTAAGTGGTCTAATAACACTATTGCGATAATTCTTTGTTTATTCAATAATACAACAACCATTCGCTTGCCGACAGATTTTAACCTTCTGGGGATACACTGGGTCAGAATGACCCATCCTTCATTTCGAAAAGTTGTAAATCTCTGAAAAAGTACTTTTACTTTTCTTTAAATATTGAAACAACCATCAACTGTAGAGCAAAACGGGTTTCGGAATTGTATTCTGCAGATTTCTGCGATGAATTTAAGAAAAAAGCATTGATCTACGATGTTTTAAAGCCGAGATATGATCGATCAAAAAACACTTGGGTTAAATTGACTGTTCTTTGTCTTCAGAGCCCCAAAAAGGAGCGAATCCAGCGAATATTTTTGCGATATTATGATCCCCTTTTAGGTTAGTTTTGAATTATTCTAAAATTTAATCACGAAAAATGGACTTTTTCTTGAGTATTGGGAGGGGAGTCAAGGGCAGAAAAAAAACTGCATTCTTTATTTCTGTATTCCTAAAGAACTGTATCCTTGAATATGTGTATTCTCAAAGAACTGTCTTCTTGAGAAACTTCATTCCTATATATCTTAATTCTTCAATGCCTGTCTTCTTCAAAAACTGTCTTCCTAAAGAACTGTATTCCCAGTACATCTATTCAGGCGGATGATTACTGAGAGATTGTTAATTGTTGTTGCTATTGTTATATGATTATTGCTGCAATAAGCGATCTTTATCATCAATTTTCATTTTATCAACAACACCTCACGGAAAAAAAGTATGGCTATTATAACGATCTGAAGTATGGTTACCCTGGTAAAAACGAAGTGTAACAAAATACATTTGCGATGCATTCCACGGCGCGAAACACCACTCCGGGTAAATTCGGATGAACCTCGCATTGCACTGTAACTACAATGTAACACTTTATTTTCACCAGGGTAAGAAGAGATAGCTGTAGTGACAATACTGTATCGCTATGGTGACGATACAGATGGCTATGCTGGCGATCTATATCGTTCCTCGGATGATTTGTATGATCATAGCAACGATACTGATACCACTAAACTTTGGATAGTCATTACAACTATCCAGTATCGTTATGACAGCGATATTTTTTTCTCCGTGCTCCTTAATAGTCATCCACCTGAATATAGGTATTAAGAATACAGTTCTTGGAAAATACAGATATCTGGGAATAAAGTTCTTAAAGAAGACAATTCTTTGGGACAACAGTTCTTGGAGAATACAGATATTTAGGAATAAAGTTTCTCAAGAAGACAGTCAATTAAGAATACAGTTCTTTAAGAGAGCAGTTTTTTAAGAAAACACACATATTTACGAATAGGGATATTTAGGAACGAAGTTTTTTGAGAATAGAGATATATAAGGATACAGTTCTTTAGGAATAAAGAAATACAGGATACAGTTTTTGTTCTGCCGGGTCAAGACCCCCGTGACCACCCTGGATCAATTCGATCTATTGTTGTTGCATGTTCTTGAAATTTAAATCGTTCATAGAAACCAAAAGGGAACTCAAATTCACACGAAATTTGATGAAACATCGTTATTCATCTCCTCGAATTAATTTCTTGCAACTGGAAATATTGTTTGAAGAGTGTACTGCAGGATTTCCTTTCGAAAAATCATTCAAACCTCAGCAACATGTTGTTGTAAGAGTATAGAGAGTCACTTCTAAATATCCGGATGTGATTCTCCTATCCAATTTGATGGGTTTTTCAATGTCATCTCAATCGGAAATTCCGAGGTAAAACTGTAAATGTCAACGCTCGATGGTTTTCATGGAAGGACAATTCTCGTGGAATACTCACATTTCTGTGTCTAAACCACGTGAAGAGTTGTAATGAATAATCGCACAAAAGTTGCCATAATGTAAAATTTTGATTCAATATCTTGCAACAAACTATATTCGACAGAAACAGATTATGTTCATTGCACAACGTAATAGAAATTACTGGTCTCTTTCTGGAAAAAATTGGTGGACACCCTATGTATGAAGGTGAATTGTATTGAAAGAGTTGTATCACAAATTTGTTGCCTCAAGGGTCGAAATTAAAGCTCGTCGATTGATGTAACGATGTTATCATTCCAGACCTTAGTCCAGTTTCTTCCCAAAGTTCTTCGGAACTGGGTCAACCTGGCACAATTGATAAATTATCACGTGTATTAAAATTCTGAAAGAATTGGTTTTTCCATTATCCCTCTCCTCGATCTTATCAAGAAAAGTAATATATTACACTTTTGTTTGGACAACGAAACATCATCCCAAAAGAGATCCTAATCATCTCATCATCCAAATACGTTCTCATCCCGCCAGAAACAAAAGACCCACTATAGGCGACAGATATTTTATATAACCCTCATTTCGCTAGAAATATTTTCATGAATTCAGATTCGATGAGTTATATATCAAACAGAATTCAGTTTGACTGAAAACATTCGAGTGAAAGTCGCTTTGACCAACATTTTATCTGATCGAACTGGACTCGACTGAGGATGTTTCGGGTCTCCTTCGATTCCGACAGAACCATTTGAAATGAATTCTCTCTCGCTTACAATCGTGTTATATTCTTTCTTGAAAATTTGATAATAGTTGACACGAATTTAATTCAGCTAACGGCGATTCATGTAATTTTTTGCAAAATTACAAATTTGTCAGATAATTTTAAATTGAGGTCAACTTTAATAGATAGATAAGTCACGAATATTTCAAGTTTTTGCGATGATATCAAGATTTATGGATTACGGGATCGAACATTTGTCGTACGAATAGTCAGAATTACGAGCAATCTTGTTAGAAATTTGTCTTCCTTCTATACGATGAAATTCATGGAATTTTTATAACATAAATCGATGAAGAATAAGTTACTCAAAGCAAATTTTCGCATAAATGATGATACGTCATATTCGATTGATTTTTGCCAACAAAAGAAGGAAATGAATCATCGAATAGCATCATTTTTCTTATAAAGCTGAACCTAACAGGTTTTGTAACTTTTGATTAAACGTTGTTTAAGCTTTGTTCATACCAGAAATCGATCAAGTGAGATCCCATTGAACTTATAGCAGCTAGTTTCCACAGTTGTTAAGTTAATTTTTAGCTAGTTTTGTAACGCACTTTGTAGCCTGTGCCCATCCAGATGTTCCAGGAACTTGCTAAAATGTAGTTCAAATTGCTAATTAGAAATGTGGAATCATGTTGTTTTTCAGTAAAATTATACCCATGAATAATAAGTTAAAACTGTGTTTTGAAATGTAATCCCAAGTCAAGTACGTTGCTCTTGAATTTATTTCCATAAAATAATCCCGAGTTGATGGTCTATCGATGTTACTGTGCAACCAGTTGGAGCTACATAGACCAACTGAATGTTTGAGCACTGGAATCAAATTGGCTGAAATGTGTTATCTAGTTACCCCCACATGGATGGTAAATGGGACACCCAGACAAATTTCTACCAGGGAAACGTTTAATGTAAAAAATTATGACGATCGACTGCCAGCTTTACGACTGCCAGTTTTAGCTTCATATTTTTCTTTCCAGTTTATCACCTCAAAAAAATTGATATCAAAATAAGAGTATTCCTCTCCATTTGAAAGGATAAATATTTGTGGTAAAAAATGTCAAAATACTCTGAATCGTAGAAACACGTTCTCATTCGAAGAAGAACAAAAATGACAAATCAGATTAATATTTTTTTTTGTGATACTATCGCCAGAACGAATACGGAAGGAGTCTCTTGAACGAACATTTTGCCCATTCTTCCCGTTGATTCACAATTTTTTGTATGAATTCATTACGAGTATAAAGTATCGTTCATTTATCGAGATCATTATATGAATCCCTCGAATACCCTGTACTGTCTGAGAAGGTGCGAACGGCGTACTGTTATTACAAACGAGGAACGTGATGTAAGCTATGATAGACATTAATTCGTAACAAGTTCGTTGAATAGAATTCAAGTTACCAACGAGAAAGTCAATAGGCATTAATCGATAAGAAGGAAGATGCTTCGAAGAGATGAAATTCCTCATTCTGTAAAAAATGTCCTTATCGAACGAGTATAAATTCTATCGATTTTGTTACAGGATTTAAAAAAAGAATGAGAAAAATTTGTTATTGGATTATTCTATCGAAGCAAGTTGAGATGTTTTGAAAACTTATTCCACGATCGGCTTCCACGAATCATTGACTGCAACTCTCTTATAGAACTTCTCCTCCAGCGTTAGAGCTTCGAAACGAGCAGCAGAGGATATCCAGTAAGTCTAGTTTCAGTAAACATCTCGATTTTTCTGCGTTGAGAAAAGGTGGATTGACCTCCAAGCTCGTGGTTCGTGAGACGAATAAATTCCCCAGCGTCGTACGGCACGCTGATTTCAGGATTAAGAGAATTCCAAGTGAGAATAACTGAGTGAGAAATAGATCATGATGATTCGATGCGCACGGAAAAAGAATAACGGCGTTTGTCAGTGTCTTAGAATTCTCTTCCTTCCGTTCATCCATCCTTCAATGAAATTTTGCTCATTTCTATCCGACGAGAGAATTTCATATCCCATCTCGGGTGCGCCCGATTCGCTTGATCGATGAAAATTATGACACGCTGTTATATACATTTCGTATTCGTTCTATCAACAACGGTAAGATTGAACGCGCATTTTGTATGCGAATCGAACAAACGGATTTTTCAAATCGGGTTATCGAATAACCGAGGGCCATCTCTCCTAAGTTATCGTCATTTGATCCGAAACGGGAGACCGCGTTGATGGTTGCATCATCGTTAACTAACCGCAAAGAAAGAAAAACGGCATATGAAAAGAAATTATTATAGAGGATCTTACGAAACTTAAGACCACTTTGTGGTAGTTGCTGTTGATGTTGCACTGCCTAGATTGGACGAGAAGATGCGAGACAAGTTTTTCACCAACTCCAACTGTCTTCGGGATGTGACAAGGATCGTCTTTCGTTAAGAGGTGCACAGTGCAATGACATCCGTTTGTACGATACATCGCAATTTGAACTCGAATAGTGTAACTTTATTTGAATTTCTGGAAAGGATATGCTCTCTAATTATTGTTTTTTATTTGAATAATTCGAAACGAAGTGAAATATTTATTTGTAGGTCTACAAAAGCATGAGAACAAAAGACAATTGTGAAAGCATAGTGCGAGGGCGAATGCGGGGACAAGGGGAGAAGCCCTCTCTAATTGTTTCTCTCGTAGAAAGTGAACACGCCAAAGTGCGGATTCGGAAACGACTTGAGAATAAAGTATAAAACTCTTTCTTTGCTTGACTTCTTCCGATGGCTCGAATAAAAAAAAAGGAAACAACACTTTCATCGTTGGTGGAAAAATTTAAATGAATTGTAAAAGTCCGTGTGGTGATGATGATTATGATGACGAATACAAGAACACTTTCAGTGACGAAATTAGACGAATCGAAATAAGGTGACATTTCATTCATGTAACTCTCGCTGCCGGAGATTTTATCTCTATGTCACGTTTGCCAGTGTTTTTGAAAAATTCTTCCCCGAAACGATTCACCTTCTTGACCACGACTTTCTCCCTCGATTTTATATATTTGTGTGAAATAATGTGGCACGCTTTGGTTGAGTTACGTAATACAGGTGTTGTTACGCTGAACTTTGATTTCAATTGATTTTAATCGTTCTCTACTATTATTGTTCTCGTAATTGTTATGCGGTGTTCAAAATTTGTTTTCGTGTCGGTAATTCTCATGGATTGTAATCGAACGACTCGTGGAAAGGAATCCACGGATTTTCCTATGTAAATGTACGAACACAGTGAAAGAATTTGTGTATTTTTGACACAGGAGGTTCACTCGCGAATTATGTCGTATATTAACACAAAAATGTTAAATTTACACTGAAAATCTGTGTATTTCAGAATTTTATATGTTGTATGTTGACACAAAATTTTTCGCTGTGAATGAGGAGAAGCGTTTGGCGATGTTGTTACACTGAGAAAAGAATTTGGTTACACGAAATGAATACATTTATTTGTCACTTGGTGAGAAATATTCATTTATTGTCAACAAATATAGTAACTATTAACAAATATCACAGTTGGGACACGTAGGATCTATTTCATACAGCATTTAAAATGAAAAAAACCATTCATTTGGTACGTTTATTTCACATTATGATCATCATTTATTTGATTCTTATTTCATAACAAAGTGATTTGATAGCTCTAACTTTTTCATATGATGAATCATAGTTAAGTATTAGTCCACGCAAAATACAAATCATTCAAATAGAATTTGAGAACTAGTTGGATGTAAGTAATTAGTTTCCGATCAATACGAGATTTATTTTACAGGAATGCAGATTTGTTAGTAGTTAATAAATCTGATTTGTGACAAACAAATGAAATTTAATGGGATTTGGTCGGAACATCGCGCGGGACTCAATCAGATTTGGCAAGATTCAATCGGAATTACATTGAGAAAACATATTCATCTAATTAAATCTCATTGAAAATGGTTGAACAAGATTCCGTCCGAACATTGCGTAAGATTCAATGAGATTTGGCGAGAATCAATGGATTTGTTTTACCAGGGTTACCTTTGAATTTATAATTTTCAATAATTTATATAGTTTTGAATGAGAAAAAGACTGTGTTGGGATAACAGCTTATAATAACGTAGATTAAAATCCACCATATGAAACTATTAGGAGCCATTATGGAATACCAGTTTCTGATATTTAACTATATTTTTAATTAACGCTATCATAAACTATCATTTTGATACAGTTTTCTCATTCAAAACTACATAAACTAATAATATTAAGAACGGTAGAGTCAATAATAAATTATAGGTTCAAAACACTCATTTGAAACTATTCCCATTCACAATGGTTTTTTACAGAAAATTTTAAGCAAGCAGTGATGTGTATCAACTGAGTGATATGGTTATATCAATGAATCGTGATGTTAGTTCAACTTCATTATAATCTTCCTTCAAATTACATTATCCTCCAATTGATTGATTCTTCAATATTGGCCCAAATAATGTGAAAATATTCTAAAATTTATAGTGTACTCAGAGAATTTCATAGTAGTTTTGAATTCAATTGTTCAATTTTTCAATCAACTGAAAATCAATTTCATACAAAAATATGATTTGTTAATAGTTAACGAATGTTAAAGTTATCTAAAGAGCATCGCACAAATAAGCGGTTTGGTGACAATAATTTGATATTTATTTCGCCATAAGCAAATATAGGGTTCGTTTACTATAAATAAATCTTTTTCTCAGTGTATACATCGTTTTCATGTTTCACTTCTTTGGAGATATAAGATTTCTCAACTGAGACTCAATGTAGAAACATGATGTTTAGTATGTGCGAGCATACACCGAGAGAAATTCTGTTTGAATCAACTGAATTTCTATTTAAATATGAACCTACTAGAGTTTTAGTTGAATCAAATAAAAGATTTATTCCATCCAAATAAACTGTTATTCATGTCAAATAAAATTTACTTAAATCGAGTAAAATATCATTGGATGCAATGAAATGTCCAGTAGGTTTATATTCAAGTTAACTATTTTTCTGGGTGTATTGTCACTTAAACTTACTTGAATATGGGATTCAAAATCACTCTGACGATTTACGTTGTTTGAAAGGAGACGCTTGAGATGAATTCTCAAGATATTACTCAGAAGTTTTCATCTCTTATCACGCGTTCATGCTTGCAGTGATTTGGCATTTGTTTACCCTAGAACTTCAAACCGGGGTAGGTATCTACCCGAAGTAAATTTTGAACCACATTTATAAGTTATAACCAGTGACATAATCCACTGGAGACCTGTACCATAATTCCGCTCAAGGTTTCAAACATGGGGCGAGGATGATAGACCCTTCAGTTTCTGATTTACTGTGACGGGGTGAAGACATGCAGCTTCTGTGGGGTTGATATGTACCCCAGTTTGTGGTTCCCGTTAGTGTTTTGCGTAGGTGAGTCAAATTTCTCTTTTTCGCTTAAATAAATGTGATTCACATATTATGACCTTCATATTTAAAGTCCCCATACTAAATTTCCACCAGCTAATGAGGCACCAAAAAAGCACGCGTGATGCGGCTTGTGTTCCTGATCGGAGGCTCGCAAAATGCGAATATATTGCACAAAGTCCAAGTGACCGACCTGCTCTCTAAATTGAAAACAATTAAATCTCACTGATTGCAGTGGAAAGTCGATCACTGCGAATCAGTGAATATTCACCAACCCCTGCAGTGGAATGTCCCTGATTTAATCCGTGAGAAGGAACTCCAATTGCATAACCAGGGACTATTCACCGCTATCTCACTGATTTCATACAACGGTTGACTCTTAACTGCAGAAATAGTGAGATTTCACTGATTTGAAGTTGGAGAGTGTGAGAATCACAGAATACTCTACTGCAGCAATTGTGGCACCTTTGAATAAGTTAAACTGTAACTCTACTTTGGAATATTCTTCATATGTATCAAATTTCTCTTTCTTCTTACATTTCACATGGCAGAAACAGAAATATAGTCTTGAAAACCAATATTTCATGGATTTTTATTAGACTCTCGACGACCATAGATCAGATTCCTATTTTTTTTTATTTTCAGAGTCCCAAATAAATAGACTCTTTTGGCACAACATCATGATGCTATCTTTTCTCTCAAAACTGCATGTATTCTCTTCAAAATCCCGTTAGAAATTTGAAAATCAGTTGGTTAGAAAAATAGTTATGAATTTTTGTTTGTTAAATGACGGTTTGTCCATTTCTCAGCACTTTTAGCTATTGCAGTCGATTTTTCACAAACTAAACTCCAGTGAAATTGAATTCACTCTTCACCAATCTCTTTGGCATGAAAAAACAAAGAAATTCATGTACTTATGAGTCAAATTACTGCTTCTAGAACGATTTTACGAGCAAAAAATCCGTGGGGTAAATATTTATCCCGGTTTGTAGTTTACAGGTAGAAAAAAAAATGGGTTTGTAGTTCTAGGGTTATAATGACTTTAGGAACACAAGTTGTAGCAACTATGTAAAGTTGTCTTAGCAGATCTTTCTCTTGATACAGTCTACGCTTGATTATAACTATTTCGTACCCTCAGGAAAGTTTGCCTCATCCTCGCAAAACTTCTTTGTTCTTTTTCTTATTTTTGTCCTCGCAACATGGAAATTTCGCAAATTTATGGCAATGAACAGGAAAAAACGGAGAAAAATGCAGGTCGAAAATATAGTAATCTTGAATAAAAGTTTGAGAATATTTCTTAAAATCTGAGAATTTTTCTTAAATGCATCATTAAAGACAAAACGGTCCACTTTTTTGTGGAATTGCATTCGAAAAACAATGAAAAATTATCAATACCCAATAAAGAACAGAGGAGCATATGAACTTTTCAAAAGTCGCATACGAAATTTCACAAAGTGAATAGTAAGATATTGAAATTTTGTTACTATTTTTGTAAAATTTCACGCGCCACTTTTGGGAAGTTCATATGTTTCTCTAGCTAAACGTGTATCCCCTATAATGACAATAAGCCCCAGGCGAGGTCCATCCCTTTTAACCCGGTATTGGGGGATGAAGATGGGGCCTATGTTGGCTCAATCTTGGCTCTGTTGTGCTTTCCCATCCAATTATGGTTGGTAGAAAATGGAAATAATGAATCTTAGTGCAGGCACATTTGAACTTGGCCCCAATTTGGACCAGCATTAGGCCAAGATTGAGGTGAATTTATATCACGAGCATGTGCGTAGAATCCTCAGCGTGTATGAATTTTGGTCTCAGTCTTGGTCCCATATAGGCACGATGGGGCTCGACACTAAGTCATGCCCTCTGGGGTAGAATTCAAAGCAATTTTCCGATTTCAAAAAAAGGAAGGGGCTGTATTGATTGCCTAGTCTGGGTTCTTGCAATACAGCCAAGCTGAGAACGATGTTATCATCTCAGGGTTGGCCCCATTTGTCTGCGCAGCTTGGCTCCACCCTGGGCTTAGATTGGGCCCGCCGTTAATACACACTTGGGTATTCGAATAACATTTCACAAAAAAGTGGACCGTTTTGTCTTCAATATGCATTTGAGAGAAACTTTTAAATTTGAAGAAATATTTCCAAATTTTTATCAAAGATTACTATATTTCCGATCTTTATTTTTCTCCGTGTAGACCCAACACAAAATTCAACTATTGCTTCAATACAAAGACTCAAAGACTGCCCTCACTATTCCTTTTCAAACGTGTTCCCTCGAGCATATGTGTCACGATCGCAACCAAAAGATTCTTTATTCCTGTTTCACTCGCGTTCCCGTTGGTTTTTCCCTTCCCTGCATTCAATGGTAATTTTAAAACCCATGTCACGATATTTTGTCGGTCGTATTCTCTGTCGGCAGGACAATCGTTGACAAAAATGAAAATTTTTAGTTCACTAGAGTGGCATGGATCTCCATCCGTCGATTCTCGTCAAAGAGCTGACGTGAAACTGGTTCTCGAAGCCACGCCCGCGAGAAGAGCTTGTCTCTCGGTGCAAATACTGTGTACGAAGTTAACGATTGCGGCGTCTGATATATGTGAATAGCGATAAAAAAAATGATGAACACAGATCACGTAGGATGGATAAATTTCAAGTCCTATGTACAAACGTCAGAAAAAAGCGGTCAGAAGTAGAAAATTTGGAAAACTAGGTGGCATGCGGTCGTAATGATTATTTTTAATACGACTTCGTCTAATCGTTTCATTCGGATGAAAAGTGTTTGTGTTATGTTTGAAGTAATCGACAAAGCTGTGATTTGCGCAACACGAAACCTAGTAACCTTTTATGTGTTTCGATGCATCTCGGATATGTCTCGAGGGCAAATAATAAACCTTACGTATAATACCGCTTCTCGTAATAATAATAATGGATGTGTTGAAGCGGCTTACTGTTAAGGTCAGTTGTTGGATAACGTTTCAACGAGTCACGATTGGTGAGGATCTTTGGCAAAAAGTGTAAAAGAGGAGGTGCGGGAGACGATCGACTCTCTTTATTCTGTGGAGACATTTTTGTTTGAGAATTCTATTAAGAATTTGGCACATCTGCTCAGAGATCGTTAACATGAATCTCAAGTAAAATATAGAACAGTTCTATGTGAAAAAACGTGGAACTGATGAGTTGGTCGTTGAAGAACTTAACATGCTCTTCTTTGGAAATAAACAGTCTACAAAGACACGCGATACGTAATTTCACATGATTCGTAAAAACGGATACAAATAAAAGTTCACAGCATTGTGAAGTATGTTTTTCACGCCATTCTGCCTATTTTGGATTTGTTTTCGCTTGTGCTACCATTGATCGAATCTTTATTTACCCAGCAATTACCGAGATAGGAAGTTCTAACTTACTTAGTGCAGTAACTATTCGTACTGACAGAACAAAAACGTTTGACGAAAGTTCATTTGAACGAACATATGGGTATTCGAGAGTTTATTAAAATATCGTTACATGGAAATATTCATAAATCATTCTATCCGCCATAAATTCCCTTGGGGCAACCATTCATGGTTTTAATTCTCTTTTTTTCTCAACCTTCATCATCCATTACTTTGTTTCTTTCATTCCATTTGTGATACACATGTATATTTTATGTATCGTGTATTCTTATTGTACTTCTGAAAAAATGACATTCTGAATTCGATACATCATACGGTATAACTGCAAATTTCCTTGAGCGTACAAAGAATTCAATTGAATCGAAGGGGAAATTCCTCACCCATCAAGCGCTTTACGTCCTTTCACCTGTTCCGTTCTCCTACAAGTGAATCGAAGCTTCAAATAAAAATCCCAACTTGTTTTCTTAAAATATGAAACCACGATTTCTGTTTGATTTTTAAAACGTTTTTGAATAAATTTTGTCAATAATTATACAGAATTTGAGGGATTCAATTATAAGCAGGGATTGTAACCTTAACCTCAAAAAACAGTTATTTTTGGAGATCTTAACCTTAATAATTTGAAACCTACCCTAGGATGTATGTACCATGGGGCCCACCCCGGCCCAGCATGGGCCTCATCCTGTCAATATGGACCCAAGACTGGGCCAGAGTGGGCCAGAAGTTATACACGCTAGGGTAACTTTAACTCAAAAATCCTCTCAATTAATGTCGGTTTTTTTCCAGCGAATTACTGTGCATAGATCAAATTTCTTTCTATTCACAGAGAGTGATCCTCGAGCAAATCCCAAAATTTTCTCTCTGAAAAAATTGTGAGGGGCTTGAAAAAGTATTGTATAGGGATAAAAAAAGAAAGAAATAGAAGAATTCTGTGACAACTTTTGCTAATTGGCTACACTGTAAAAAATCCTGCGTAAAATTGTGAGTTGCAGAAGCAATAATAATAAGACGCAGTTTTGGAACATCAATTTCATGTTTTGGAATGTGAAATTGCTAGAAGTTATATAAATTCATCACGAGCACACTTTAAAAATGGTATATTCGGAATGGTGATTATCATTTGAAAATTGTCATTGTTTTCATCACTCTTCATATTCGCAGCACTGCAATTTTACGCGTCGAATTATAAATTTGTTGTCAGAAACGCAATTTGATGGACATGATTGATATGAACAGTGTTGGGAAATTTGCTGTTCTCAGAGAGGGGTCCGATTATTATCGCGTCTGAGAATGTCAATACTACAAACTGATGACAAATTTTGAGAAAGATTACAAAATTGCTAAACAGAGAATGGCAAATTTATAAAATTACTGTACTCAGTACAGTAAAATAGCCCTGACAAATTTGACAACCGCTAGCACATTTATTTGAGAATTTTTTACAGTGTACCCATCGAACTCGTACATCGCTTTCTCTTTTTCCAACATCACATTCTCATTCACCATGATCCTCCATGACTCCCGTCCTCAATTCTTACACGCTGTCAGAAATATTTGGAAGTTTTTTTCAATTGCGTACATGAATCAATGTTCATACACATTCTGCATTACACTGGATGTACAAAAACATTAATCAATTATGGATTATGCTATAGTTTATTTTAATTTTAAACTCTAACAGTGCATGTCAGTGCTTAAACCACAATAGAATAGTAAAAACCGTATAAATTCATAGTGATATGAAATAGAAAAGGGTTGTGGTGAGAAATTTGTAGAAATGTAATATCGGAATCCTCTGAAGAATACCTCCAAAATCATGACCACAACGTCTCATTATTCTTTGATAAATCCTTTGTATGTCTGTTGACATTGAGTGACAATGTTCTTGTACAAAACCCATGTAGAAATTCCGGTACTGAGACGATGGTGACGAACGGATTGGTACTGAAAAGGTATGGGCCACCAACGGTTGTCTGCCGATTACGAATCGGTACTTGACCGACTTCATTTTAAGTTCGTGTCGGTACTCGTTCGATATTTGAACCAACCGTTATCGATCACTTTTCCACCAATGTTCCCAAACAGAAAAATCCGAAATATGATAATGTTGACAACAGGTGCAGTACAGTGCCAGTATTGGGCCTCCAACCCTTGGTCAACACGTACGGGATCAGTACTGGATACATAAAAATACGGTACTATGCCTGTACTGATAAAACAGTACTGAGAACTTAATACCGGCCAGGTACTAACCCAGTACTGGCCCTGCACTGATTGCGAATAATGGCATCAGTACTCAACCCCCAGTACTGGAAAGCGTTATCATTCCAGACAAATGCCAGTACCCTGCCAGTCTTGGCTAGTACTGGTGCAGTACTGCGGCTGTTGTAAATTTCTGGTTGGGTTGAATTAACAACGGCACAATTTTAGTACGCAAGCCTTGGCCTCCCACGTTGATTCGGTATCGAATCAATGTGAATAAATATCTCGTGTACTTTGAGAGAAGACTTGATTGGCCACATAGAAATCGACGAGTGGTCCAGTACCGGCTTCATACTGGCTGCCAGTTTGCAACCGTTGGCGGTCATCCTATGATCCAATAGTAAATTTCACTCTAAATTCCCCCAGTGCAGAAATTTTGATAATGCATTCAAAACCTTCCAAAGTTCCAACAGCACAAATAACGGTTGAGTAACAGTTTTCGGTACTTGAATCGCGATCAATACTAGTAGTATCAGTCGTCAATGTCGGAACCACCCTGATTTCCAGTGCTGGATTGATGTTGGTAACCGGTACCGGATCGGAGTTATTTGGCGTTATCATGCCGTAGCTCGACCGACACCGGCCGTCAACGGTTGCACACTGACAGCCTGTATCGAGCTGGTACTGGACCATCCGTCAATTTTTACGTGGGATGTTTCGCACAATGTTACAAAAATCAACCCTGGTCAAAAGAATACATTGAATCTCACGAATGAAGTTTTGTGGGATTTGACATTGTATAGGATTCAATCAGATTTGGCAAGATTCAATCAGAATCACATTGAAAAAAATGCATTCATCTGATTAAATCTCATTGAAAGAAGTTGAATAGGATTTGGTCAAAACATTGTACAAGAATCAATCAGATTTGGCGGGCATCAATGGATTTTGTTAAGTGGGGAAATAATCCGACCATATTATTTATAGTCAGGGATCGTCCATAAATTACGTAACGCATTTTTTTTGAATTAAACTATTTTATCATTGATAGTTCCGGAGCTAGAGCGATTTGGAGCTGCTGAATTCTGATTGGCTGAAAGCTAAAAAAATTTCAAATCGCTATAGCTCCGGAACTATCAATGATAAAATAGTTGAATTTTTTTCCCACAGATCTGCCGTCTTCCAATTTAGCGAATGGCGTTAAGTTGAAGTATATGGCATACAGTGTTTTTGAATGATTTGGTTTTGAAGAAAAAATCTGGAAATGCTCATATCTCCAACACTAAGGGTCGGAAAAATTTTTTTCAACCGGGAAATTATTGTATTTTGGCTGCAGAATATACCTGTGAAATCCGGTCCGCGAATTCTGGGACACCCTGTGTAGGTACATGCATTATATATTTCTCTCACTTGTTCCGCAATTTTTAGTGAAATTTATGGGAAATTTCATACTTATATATTGGAAATTGATGTCCCATCCGGTGATTAGAATTTTCCGGTGGCCGTTTACAGGGGAATTCCGGTTATTTTTTACAGTGTGATAAATCGAATTTTTGTTTTATTCCACTCCATATTTTCAAGACGAAGATGGTCTTTAAAAATTATGATCCACTTTGAATACTGTTTATACACATTGGAATTACAATACACCAAAAATCACTTACATACCATGCGAATAACCATTCCACTGGAGCTTTTTTTTCAAAAAGTTTTCGTACTTGGTAGCTCACATCTTTTTGTTTTAAACAGGCCACATCTTCTTATATATTTTTCTCGATTTGCTTTACAAATTTTGATTACTTTTTCATGTACTTGGCGTTATCTTTTCACTCTTCTGGAGTTTTTATCCCTTCAAGGTGTGAAGTATTGACTCATAAAAGAGAGAAAATTTTGTCTTTTTGAAAATTCTACAGTGTTCATCCCCCTTAAAAACAACAAATTATTTCTGAGAGATTATGAAAAACTGTTGAACAATTTTGCGGTTAATTGTCACTCCTGCTTTCGTTTGTAGTGATATTCTTTTGAGAGAAGTTTTGTATGCTTTCAGTAAACTCAGAGAAAAATATTTTCTTTCGATATGTAATGTGTTTTATTATTTCCAAATCATATTTATATACATTCTATGAGAGATGGGATTGTATTTGAGATTGTGCCCTGATAGTATCTTCGATCCATCCACGATAATAGGAAACGTTAATGAAAACTTGTCCCATGAGATTTGCCGAACTGCCGCGGCCCGGTCTTCGTTTGACAATCCCTACAATTTGAGAATCAACGACAAAAGGTCCGCCAGAATCACCATCCCAAAATCCTTGCCAACGATTTACCCTCATATGCGAGGCACAAAACTCGTCTTTTGAAAGAAACCTTGTATTCGACAACGTGGAATTACAAAAATCCCTGTTCGTGACAGGTAACCGTACAGATCTTAACCTGTTGGATACTCCTGTTTCGTCTCCGTTGTCGTCGACCCCGAAATGACCCCAGCCGCTAATCTTACCCATTGTGCCTTCCTGGACTTGTAATCCCGAACTTGGGAGCGCAATGAGATTCCTTTGATTTCCGAACACAAAATCTGGCTGAATTCTTATTATCACTATATCAGCCCGGCTGTTATCTGGTCCCCAAACCTGCTTAATTTCGTGCACTGTTCCATTTCTCCATTCGCTACTTCCAGAGTTGATTAGCAAGGAGAAGAATCTATAAAAGCTCGATGTTAAACAATGAGCTGCAGTCAACACGTATCGTTGTCCTATTATACTCCCACCGCAAATATGGTTTCTTTTCTTTGTCTCTTCATGTACCCCATTTATTGAAACCATGTAAGGTGTCCTCGCAATTCCTGTTATTTTCCCACCCAAAATGTTGAGAGGGTCGTCGTCATTCCACGATTTAGCTGAAAACGAAGGAATATCGATTAGGGGTTTTGTTTTGTGACATTAGAGAGAAACTGGTTGGTGTCTTCTAAACTTTCTAAAAATTGAGAGTTCCGTTCTATTGAGTCTTGGAAGTGAGCTTTTTTGGTTGAAGTAAATACGGTTGCCTACAAAATTGAAGTGGTTATGAAATTCCAAGTGCAAATCTTAGACTTCTACTCCAAAAGAGTGAGAATTTCATTCGAAAATCAAGAAGCCCACTAAAAATTTCGGAGAGTAGATATTATCAGACTCATTGTAAGAAGATCTAGCTTGAATCAAGATTCCTGCATTGAGAGAAGAGTTGATGGATCAATATTAATTTCGCTGTATCCAAACGAAGATTCATTAAACAAAATACCCGGGTTAAAAAAATTGAACATTTTTGTCCTCTTATTTCATTTCTAGACTGATTTTGTTTTTTATTTGTAAATATAGCGGAAAAACTAGGAACTTCTTCAAGATTTTATTCTGAATTTTTCCTCCGACAAATAAAAAGGATTGAAGGAAAATTCAGACCAAAATCTTGAAGAAGAAGGGTCTTGTGTTTGTCCGCAATATTCACAAATCAGGACCAAATCAATGTAAAAATCAAATAGAAAGATAAAAATCCTTCGAATTTTTCGATCTGGGACTAGCGATGGCCATGAGTAGAAACGAGACGACGAAGATCCTACCCGAGAGATCAATGGGACGAGGAGAATGATTTGATGAAAAACAAACATTCAGTTTGAAAAAGTGAAAAATGATATTGCCAAGAAAAATTATCCAGATGTCGAGACGAGACCAGATGAGAAGAAGGTTGTTCTTGTCTGGTCCCGTTCGTTTGTGGAACGACGAGAATTTTTCATAAATTCGTAAGTCAGATTGTTGACTGTCAATCGTATCCCATACAAGCGAAAATTTTGCTTTGTCTAAAAGATTTCTTATGCAACAGTTTTCACTGCCTTTAAGATGTCTCCACTGTAAAAAAAATTTGTTGAATTCCAAACAAAGATGCTTGGAAATTTACAAACTTGGTTTGGAAAAATAATTTCCGAACCTTTTTTGTAAATTGCCGAACAAAAGTTTGTGAATTCTCAAAAATCTTCGTGAAATCACAAAATTTTTTGAATGTTTACAAACTTTTGTTTGGTAATTTACAAAAAAAGTTTGTGTGAAAAACTGCCAAACTTCTTTGGCAGTTCAGGAAGTATATTTTTTACAGTGTCCATTTAAGAAATCTAAAAGATGTGTTTAGATCTCTTTTAGATGACTTTAAATTTCTTAAACTGAGACATCTGGAAGACAGTGAAAACTGTTGCATAAGAAATCTTTTAGACAAAGCAAAATTTTTGCTGTATGGGATCCCATTATTCCGAAGAAAATTTCGGAAGAATCATTGGGATTTTGACAAGCATACCAAATAATCTGGTCAACGTACCGACTTTTTGGCAATTTTACCAAAAATTGTGATAAACCCACCAATCGTTTTCTTACAAAATTCAGTTAATTTACTGAAATTACTTTTACTGTGTAAAAATCTTCATTAGAAATCATTACATCCCTTTATTGTTTCAATTTCAAATAGATCTATATAATTCAATCCAAAATCAAATAAAAAAGAATTTGGTGTTTGTAAAATTCTATTTTCTTTATTCTTATTTTGAGCAAAACTACAACTCACCTACGTTGAAAATTGTGAAATAAATGATTAGCACACTTATAATCCTCCACATCTTGATAATTTTTCTATGACTATCAGAGTCTATGGTACGGTTATCAACTACTGGTGCTAATTTCGAATGTCTTTTATCGTTCGTCATTATCAGTTCAACGCGTATTATTGGAGTTGAAATCTTCGAAATTATTTCCGCGTCAATATTTAAACGCTGTACGATTTCATAGAATTTCCCGATAAAACGCAGGGCCGTCTACATGCGAATACCGAAGATTTATAAATGTTCCTTCCGTTTCTCATTGACTGAAATTCTTGTTCTATTTCACATTCTGCACGGAGAAAAATTTGGGGTAGCAGATACAGCAATTGCGATAAATTTGACAAAATCCACATGTAAATATAGGGATAGCATTTCTGCGGTGGAAATTCTACATCATTTTTGCTGTAAATTGAAAACGTCGCAATTCTACCGCAATCTGATGTAATTTTAACATACGCACTCATAACTATCACAAACATCAAATGTAAATTCTATTGTCGTGATGAATGAAATATAAACAGTATGACAAGCGATATTTACTTCAAACTTATGAAATTTGTGCATCAGTCTGATGTAAAATACATGTTAGGATTTTTGAATAAAATTTCAATCGCTCATTCATATATTTTATGCATACGCGAGAACTACGATAATAACTACAACAATTTTTGTTAATTTTCCAAAAGCCACAAAGATGGGGATAAAATTTAAGTGATTAAAATTTTACATTATTTGCGCCGCATTTTTATGAATTTTCACTGACAATTGAAATAAAAAAAATTGTATCTTCCCAATTAATTCTTGCTGTTGTGTTTTTTGTTGAATTTGCAATGAGACAATATATACAAATGCAGTTTTGAGCAGTGAAATGAACTTTAATCACTCAGCTTGAATTATCTTACATCTTACATATGACATATTACAATAAGATACAATACAATGTTATGTCGCCTTATTCTATCATTATCACTAACCGTACGCTATGGGTGGAGATTCAAGTTTTTAATATATATCAAATGTAGGAACAAACTGATACTCGCGGAAAACTGTTGAAACTGTTTGCGCCATCTTTGTGACGCGATTTCAATCATTTTGAACTAAAAGGAGTGTTACAAAGCTTCTCAGTAGTATTACCAACACAGGCGAGTAGTTTTTGCAGAAGCAATTGTTGAATACACATCAGATTGCGGTAACTGTATATTTGAGAATGAGAATAAAATTCCTGGGAAATAAATCAGATTATCATTCAAAAAAGCATGAGTAACATTAGCAACTGTACTTGTTGAATGTACATTGGATTGCTGTAGAATTGAATAAGTGGAAATGTGGTTGAGCATGCCTTATGGCATCACGTTCGTGAAAAGTAGATTCAGTCGAGTGTAATGGAAAATTTACATTGTTCGTGGTCAATAATATCATAATAAATATATTTTTGGATTGGCGTAATTTTTACAATCTTCCTAAGCAATGATCATGTACGTATCATGTGAGTTTCATCAAAATTAATGTAGAAATTACATTCAAAGTTTTATCTATGCACTGATGTTAAATTTACATTATAATTTTTCTCCGTGTGCCATTGGTAACCCATAAGAGATTCGCATGGGTGTCGCATGTGCCAAGTTTCTTTGTCGCGTGATCTCATGCGAGATAAATCTAATTCTAATTTCGCATGCTGATAAAAAGAGGGAGACATAGACGAATTCCACGATAACATTCGCTCGTTGGTTAGCCATAGAACTTGTACATTGCTCTCTTTTTTTTACTCGAAGTTGTATTTCTATTGATAGATTTCTAATGGATTCCCCTTTTCAATTCTTATATCTCTTCTATGCTGCACTGTAAAAAATAATCGGAATTTTCCCATACGCTGCAACCGGGAAACCCCGATCATGCGATAGGAAATCAATTTCCGATGAATGTATATGAAATTTCCCATGAATTTAATTAAAAGTTGCAAACTTTATGGGATTCTTACTGTCATTTCCCAGTAAATTCCAGATGAAATACGGGAAATTCCTAACGCATGTATGTGTTAATTACTTCCGAAAATTTGTGTGAAGTTTCCCATAGAAATTTTTCATCAATCCGTATTAGAACAACGTTGCATGGATATTGGTGTCGTATCGTCTCTTTTTCGTATTTCAGCATCCAACCAACTCTGATTCGGTACTGACGCGCCCAATCAGAAAAATCCGAAATATGCCAATGTTGACAACCGGTGCAGTACAGTGCCAGTATCGGGTCTCCAACACTTGGTTAACCCGTACGGGATCAGTACTGGATACATAAAAATACGGTACTATGCCTGTACTGATAAATCAGTACTGAGAACTTAATACCGGCCAGGTACTAACCCAGTACTAGCCCTGCACTGATTGCGAATAATGGCATCAGTACTCAATCCTCAGTACTGAAAAGCGTTATCATTCCAGACAAATGCCAGTACCCTGCCAGTCTTGGCTAGTACTGGTGCAGTACTGCGCCTGTTGTAAATTGCTGGTTGGGCGGTTCCGTTTCTGTACGATCTGGGTATTCTCCGAACAGTATTAATTCGATACTGGCTCAAGACCGTCTGACTACGTAAACCAGTACCGTCTGAAATCCGGTGAATTTGGCGCCAGTAGGAAAACGGTAATGATTCTGAATGGGCACAGTTGTTTCTGCCGAAGTTTGGCAAATACAACTTTGCCAGCACCGCACAATTTGTCAACTCTGGTTATCTTCACATGGGTCAGTCTTTTACATTGTGTCGGCATTTGTTTTCGGTGCTTACTTTCAGTTGAGACGAAGTTAGTTTTGGTCGCATCTCAAATCAGCTAATATTCAGGATGAAAGTAAGTTTTACTTTTTACAGTGTGGCTGATGAAGCCCCATGTCTGACGAATATTCATGACTAAAAGTTAGTTAAGATGCCACACTTGGCAGGAGCTAGGTAGGATCCAGGTTAACCAGGCGGGTTCCAGGGAATGAATTCCTGATCCGGATGTACTTGAATGTCGCACTCAACGCGTGTTGATTTCTGAAAAAAACAGCTGTAGAGTGTAATAAGTGATCGACTTGATTAATCTGAGATTCTAGAGTTCTCATACCTCACACTCTGTAAGTTTTCCTTCCTATCCACACCTGTCAAACACGATTCTTTTAATTTTCAATTCGCTCGATAATTCAATCAAAACTACTTCATTCGGAACTTTGACTTCAATTTTTCTCAAACAGTTAATCGAATAAAGATGTCAAAGAGAAAGAAATTCAATAATGAAACAATGAACACAAAAGATACAAAAAAAAAACATTGAGCCTGAGGAGTAATGTGTAGAATATCGTTGGCGCCTTTGGGACGGCAAGGAGAGAGGCGCAACAACGATTCAGCAAAAGAGATACACGACTAATACCAATAAAACGTTGTCACCGTAATATTTGTGTAAACCTTTTACCAATATAACACACACATACGTCGTACACTTATATGCGAGAAGTAAATGTAGTTTAAGATACTTGATCAACTTGTACCGTTTAAACTTTGGACAAGTTTGCTTTTAAACGAGTCTTTTCCCACTCTCGTACTCTCAACCTATACCAAAATTTATACACAGTCTTGCGCTGTGCGATTTCACAATAATCCACTTGTTTGTCGCGTCAAAAAAGATTCTTTCTTTTCTCACCCGAGGAGGAAAGTACTCATTTTTTCATCTTCTTGTTTTCGTTGTCGACAATCGTGATTATCCCGATAAAATCAGTCACATTCGCATCCTCCGTGAACTTCAAATATTCGCATACCAGGACGGTTTTACACGTTGTACGTACGTATATGCAAAATATATTTGCGTGGACTCGCACACCTTTCACCGCGTCACCAAGGAGAGATTACCGACCGAATTCCTTGTCCCACCTTTTTTTTATAGCGGTAAAATTTTCATTAGACAATCTACACGTTCCCGATATGAATACACATTTCTTTTCCAAAAATCCTCCTCCTCCTTAAAAAAAAAAAAACAAAATTCAAATAAGATATTTCACTTTACATCCACAAATCCCAAGATACATCCACGGATGCACACGTATCTTTGATTATTTCCAATCCTCGCAGCTATTCATGCGGAAATACCTTGAATACATCTCGGATTCGATTATACCGCTTCGAAGCACAGTATTTTAACGATCGATTTTATTCGATCATTGCAAAATATAAAGTATAAAATTGAAATTGGAACGAGCACTCAATGGGCCGTATATTATAAGAATAGAAACCAAATTTCTCATAAGAACAAATCAAAGCGGTGTTTTTTTTGCCCGATGAAATCAGCCAAAGCAAATATTCAATCCTAAACATATCGATAAGCGAATCACGTTCCTTCTTCAGAGACATTTCAAATGATTAGACTGTACGAGAAAACGATTTCCATTATTACTCATAAGCTGTCAATATTACTTGATCAAACTTCGATTAAACTCGTATTATTAACTTGATATAACTTCATGTTTGCAAAATAGAAAGTTCCAGTACGCGTAGAGGAATCAGTTTCTAATTGGAAATTGATAATGAGTCCCAACCAAAAATCAATGAAGCATACGAGACCTCTGCTTGGAGATTATGTTGAAATACAAGATTTTGCTACGCTAAACGCGCACAGAGAAAATGTAATATTCAAATCACTGTGAAAATATATTAAAGGCAATCGTTGGGGAACGTGGAAGAATTCGATACGAATCGGTTTCGCTCGAAACCGCTCTCCGTTTGTGGGATGTTTGGCAAATGACATGTAAACATGTTGCATTTTCTGATATATTTCCATCGATTACTTTCACTGGCACTGGATATGGCACTTCATGCGGTTTGGAATTGGTACCTTCATTGCACTCAGAGAAATTGAGAAATTCACCATGAATGCAAAAAGATTGTTATCTAACTTGTTATTTTTGTACAAGTTTGTGGTATCGAAGTCGAATATTTTCATAGAGAGTTTTCAAGATCTGAACAAAATAAAATATACACAGATGTTAGCGAATTTAATACCAGAAGATTCCGACACTCCATTCGACAGATGGACAACTACACGATTTACTTTTGTCCAAATTTTTACTGGGAACAGTTAATCGAGACATCGAGTTCCTTTCTCGTGAAGATTTCAGCACTAAATTCTCAAATTATATAAACACCATCGATAAATTCTATTCAAATCAGATCGAAATATACGAGCATCCTCAAACCAGATCTAATTTCCATGTATAATTTCGAGTCATCAGCATATGGAATAATCGAAGAGGATATGTTAACATCGGTTATATCATTGACGAATTTCAATAAAAAGAAGAAGGCTCGCATAGAATCATGGTAGAGGTACTTTGGTAAACAGTTTAGAAAAACAATCTCTAAATCTTTAATGAGTTATTTTCTTGACAAAACTTGCAATTCGATTCAACACGTTCCCTGTTTGATCACCTTTATCAAGGACAGCACAACACTTTTAGAAAATTTCGTCTAAAATTTCACAATCTTGTGAAACTATTTACACAACATAGGTCTTATGTCATACGCGAACGTTATTTCTAATAATAAATTTCGATAACATTTTGTGCTGTATTCGGTAACGCGTTCCCCAGCAGCGTCATCCATGGAACTGTCTAGGGCCTCGCGAGAATCTAGCCAAGGGCTAGAAAGAGTCTAGTGGCTAACGGGGAACTTGTAAGGGCCTAGCGAGTGCTGATATAACGCTTGCTCGGGTTTTTGTAGACAAAATTCCTGAATTTTTATAAAATATACGAATTTTCAATGGAAAAAGCAGTGCTATGCATTTCGAAAATCATAGAGATCTTCACCTTCCTTCGATTCTCGGCTTGTAGGAGAATTGTTTTTCATCATTCCATATTTTGCTTTTTACACGCTTTTCTTGAACGTGTTGTTGAAGTTTGAAACGTTTATAGAAACGAAACGAAATTTCAAACCCGCGAAATCTGACGAATTATCGTTAGCCATGTGAAAACTGCCAAATGGCCCACTACTGGCACAGTACTGTTGCAGTAGTTGCCAGTACTGACAATTCCAAAGTCGCCAGTTGTTCTACCAGTACTTACAATGTCTTACATGAGGCCCATTATCGGGATTCCAATCTTGTGGATATTTGAATTCCAAATTTGGCAGTATGGCATTTCAGATTTGACGGTAGCAGCTTTTTGAGTGTGACAATATTGGCATTTCTAACTTATCATTACAGAGCTAGTTACGCTGACGACGCTGATGTTTTATTTTGGCCATTCATGGCGGACCTTTGGAATCTCAAAAGGACCAGTTGTTTTGCTGGAATCGGATGAGCAATGGGAAGTCAAAATTATGGAATCCTATGTGGTAATTCGATTCCCACCCAATACTGGCACAGTACTGGGAACCGGAGTTACCCGTTTATCAAAGTTCAACTATTAAAAACAAATTAATATGATAAAATTACACTTTCGGAATCTTAAAAATATATATTTCTGATGACCATTATCGAAGAAAGTCACATTGGGAGTGACTTCTTAAGATTTCATCGATGGAGGATTAAACTCGGGTCCTGCGGGTGTGGAACCTAGTCTCTATCACACTAGCCAATCTCACGGTCGATGAAGGATGGCTCGAACTGCCATTTATTGTGAGAACTCCATTGAAGAACTACGATCTACTACCTCGTCAGAAGTCAAACAAAGTTCTATCGATACTGGCACAGTATAATATTTTTATTGTGTTCTATCTTTGTATGGAGTCTGATTTCGTACTGAGGCAGTCTTGTCGAACCAAAACATTGGTATCGCGATAAAGTTGATTTCAACTCCGATCACACGGAGAGAAGAAATTTGCTGACGCAGCAAATCGAGGTATTATATATAGAATAGCAAATTTTTTTTCTAACCTTCAGTAATAAATTTTCAGTATTATATACAGAATAGCAAATAAAATTTTGCTGGGGGAGCAAAAATTTGTTGCTGCCACAGCTGAAAAGAGCGCTGTCGTAGCTAACAAGGTTGCTGTGATAGCAAATAGATTGCTGCCACAGCAAGAACTTTGCTGATCCAGCAAAAGGTACCTAGCGAAATCAGGTTTCGCTGTCATAGCGAATTCTTTTTTCTCCGTGCAACCACCGATTCCGTGGTGGGACAATGTTCTGTCGATACTGTTGGAATATCGAATCTCAATGTATTCCAGAGTGTAGTCAACTCTGGTCCAGTACCAGCGGAGTTTCGTCTCGTTGAAACAGCCATGTTAACTCGAAGTTGGATAGAACAACGGTTCACCATCGATTCCGTAGTGGGACAATGTCATATTAGTACGGTCACAATCTCGTATCTCCATACTACGTTTCATCGTTAACAACTCGGATTCCGTACTGGAGCAGTCTGGTCACGCCAAAATATTGGTATTGCAGTAAAGTTGATTCCAACTCCGATCGTCTACAAATTTCTTAGTGGGACAATGTTCTCCCGATACTGTTAGAGTATTGAATTTTTGAGTATTCCAGAGTGTAGTCAACTCTGTGTAGTCAGTACTGGTGTAGTCTCGTCTCACCAAAACAGCCATATCAGTATCTGGTTCTGTATTGGGGCGGTCTTGTCATACCAAAACAGCGGTATCGCCACAAAGTTAATTTGAATTCCAATTCACGAGTGATTTCGTAGTGAGACAATGTTGTATGAACACTGACCCGATATTGTATTTTCATACTACCCTACAATGTGACGAACTCTGGTTTGATACTGGCTCACACTGAAAACACAGTTTGTTCCAGCCAAACAAAATTTTGGTTGAAATGAACGCAAAGAAACTTTTTGGTTGGCTGAAATAAAATTTATTTGGGGTGAACAAAATTGGGTTTTGTTTATCCTGAACAAATTTTATTTCAGCCAATCAAAAAGTTTCTTTGCGTTCATTTCAACCAAAATTTGGTTTCACCGAAATAAACGTTTTCTCAGTGCAGCTCCGTTTTCCTAAAACTTGGGTCTCTGCTGAGTGGTAAAGATCAAGTACTGATGCAAGATTGTCTGTCTACGAGAACCAATACCTTTCGAAATCCGTTCAAAGATTAGTGCCAGTTGAGGCCCTTGAATAGAAATCTTTGGGTATACCCAAATATATTGATCTTCTCAAATTGACTTCTCAGAGCAGGGAACGTCGTTAGAAAAATATAGTGCAAGATTTTGGGCCTTTGATTTGATTTCAATCCGTTCCATATATTACTATCTTCACACTATTTAAAATGACCAGAGAATGGTAATATACCACCCAAATTGACGAAGTCCACGGTTAGACAACGCTGAGCTCTAATTTCCACTCCAGAACAGGAGCAAATATTCTATGAATGTTATATTATTGCTACAGGATGTCATTTCGTACTGTCATGTACAATTCCAATATTATCAATAACCACTGTTCCTCATCCCGAGAATCATTTTAAATCGCCACAGAGGCAGAGAACCGGTCAGAGAATGACCGCACAATTGAACAAGATGGATGCCGTTGGCTACCCAACACTATCAACTTCCCACGAACTTATAATTTGAGGATCATTCACGGAACGTTGAAACTATAAGATAAATAGAATAGATCATTGATGCGTTAAGTTGAGCTAGGATCGCTGAAGGGAAGCTGAGAACCGAACGCCTTTCTATATTTTCATGGCGTGTACTACGAATTATTGTAACGTGCCATATCTTACTACGGTAAAGTGTGTCAATAGGAGAGCAAACATTCGAGCTACAACACGGTCCGTTCGTGACTAACCTACTCACGAAAATATGTACAACTCGTTCTGTCGGTGGCCACATCGATACTCCGATCATTCGCATCGGTTTTTCTCAACACGTGTTCGAGATAATAAAATATCGAATCGCACTCATTGGGAATCATTAATACGGCTGGAACAGTATCATTGAAAATATCCGTTATATCGATTCATCGAATTCGTCGAAATACATGGAATGAAACAAACAAAACAACAAAGGTGTAGAAGAGTTTGAAATGTTTTTAAAATTAGCAACAGGGTATGCATTACGAGTTGGCACTTGACTCGTGATTTATGATTAACAATACTTCATATTCGTATTCGGGGTTTCCTGAAGTTATCGTATCTGAATTATTGTCGAATGAAATATCATCAATGTGATTTGAACCTCAATGAGTTGACACGAATGTGTCACGGTTATAAAATCAGGACAGTAAACAATATTCTAAATAGTTATGAACAATTATATATTGTGCAAAAGAATGTTTTTTGAACGATGATGTATATATATATATAATTAACCCCTGAGTGGACAGACGTGGTGACCTAGATAAAACTATACGTGGCAAAGTATCGTCAATAGATTGGTCGAGATCGTGCTTCGTACGGGCGAGAGCAAAACTTGCTTGAAAAAATGTCGAATGAGAGACCGGTTCGAGTTCTCTCGCTATCGAGAGAGGAAACTTCGGTGACTTTTCTATGTCTTATGCCCCCTCTCGCTTCGCACCGTGTGTTTTTCTCCTCGCTTCTTCTCTTTTTATTCATCAAACCAATTATGTACGTGTGATCGATATATTTTTATTTGAAAGTAATAAGTGGCCGATGAAATTCTCGATCATTTTCTCGTTCCACGACTATTTTTTTTTCTTCACGATTTTTACAATCAAGGCTGATTAATAATAAACTGGTGAGTTACTCGGTGCACGAGAATAGCAACGGTATCGAGATATAATCGATTCACAACCCTGGAAAAATCTGAAAATAGGTCTTGGAGCGTCCTTGTACCGTTTTCACCCGCATGGGCATAAATCTTTAGACAGTTTTAGCTCCATCTGAGCCCAGACTAGCTGATCTTGGACTAAATAGGACTCAAATTGGGCTGGTGCTTGTGTACATATAATGGAGAGAAGAGTTTGTTTGTATTTAATAAATCTTGTTTTGGATACGGCGAAATAAATATTTATTATACACAAACTTGGCTCATTACCCACAAATAAGATTTATTGATAGTTGAGAAACGTTATATGAGGTTTTTCAACAGGTAATCAACTTTATTTATAGCTCATGAGCTCATTTCGCTGTATCCAAAACAAGCTCAATTGAATACAACTAAACTCTTCTTTCAGTGTAGTAATGTGAAAAACGTGTGCTGTGTGGAGGAACACACGGAAAGAAAAATGTGCTGAAGCAGCAAATTAAGGTATTATATGTGGAATAGCAAATTTTCTTGCTCACTTGGGTCAAAATTCGCTGCCACACACGGAGAAAAAAAATTCGTTGGAATAGCAAGAATTTCGCTGTCTTAACGAAACTCGCTTGTTATTATATGAACAGCAAGCGAGTCCGTTGTTTCAGCGAATCAAACTTCGTAAAATTAGCGAAGGACTGATAATTATAACGAATCAGTTAGTAAATACAGCGAATTAGCTCATTAACACAGTGAAATGTCATCGTTAGGTTATTCAATCCGTTCAGCGAAGACGGATTCGTTAAAATAACGAAATCTTTTTTCTCCGTGCAGCTGACGGGATAGCTGAGGAAATTACATGATCAACTAGAACACCAAGTATTGAAGTATTATATTCAGCATAACAAACAAATTTTGCTGGAATAGTCGACATTTTTTGCTGCCATAGCAAATAGATTGCAGTCACAGCGATTTTTTTTCTCCGTGTGCTAAAAAATTTGGTATCAGCAATTGGAAGAATTATTTATTCCTCAAAAAAAGTCTGCGTGCTTTTGAAATGAACGGAGCTCGCATTTCGTACACTGTAAAAAATATTCGTGGATTTCCAGGCAGAAAAGTATGGTGAAAAATTTACAGATTGGGAAATTCACAAATTTTCTGTGAATTTCTCAACAATTTTTGTGATTTCCCTGAAAAGATTTGTCAATTGACAAAAATTGGTTGTAATTTCACTCACTATGTTTGTGAACTTACCTAAAAATGTTTGTTAAAAAACTTCCAAACCTTTTTTTGTAAGTTTTTTTGACAGTGTAATGAATCGTACTTCGATTCACGAAGAATTGTTAAACAAATCAAGAGCCTCGTTGTTTATGAAGAAAGCTGCGTGGCATACGCATATTGATGTTTATAAATGTCATTTATTTTATAAAGTTTTGAATGTTGACAAACATCCATAGTTGATTCTCTGTGCATATATTTAACACCTGGCAATATTTAAATTTATTGAAGAGCCATGAAATATCACTGTAAACAATTTCTATGGGAAACTTTACATAAATGTTCGGGAGTAATTACCACGTACATGGGTTAGAAATTTTCTGTATTTTACTGGGAAATGATAATAAAAATCTCATAAAGTTTGGAATTTTCAGTTATATTTATGAGAAATTTCATATACATGTACTGGGAATTGATTTCCTATCCCATGATCGGAATTACCTGATTGCTGTATTATTTTCCACGCTATGTAAATGGTGTAAAAGAATTTATTCTAAATGCAAATGAAACTTCAGTAATCACAAATAGTTGATTTTTCCAAAATAAATGATGTTCATAAAGATCAGTATGTACGAGCTGGATAAATGTTTTTTGTACCCGCAAAGATGTTTGATCTATTGCACCAATTCTGTGAAATCACAACACCTACAAGCACTTTTGATCATCCAATTGCTAGCCCAGTCTATCGTAAAAAAATTTGACATTTCTCGATAATAGATAATTCTTGAGTTCACTTAACTAAATTCAGAGAGTAAATCATGATTAATGTAGTCTATCTACTTCTTTGATGAGGGAACACAAAACAATGATAACTGAATAATAAAGACAAATCGCAACTTTCAACATTCGATGAATGATTACAAGCGTTGGAAACCTTATCTGATGCATCTCTATCGATCTGCTCCTCCTCCAGTCACTTTCATTGCATTGAAGTTTCACGTTTGGCTTAAAGAGACTTCAACGCTGGGTAAGGAAGTGTTGATCCCGTTCTTCACGATGCATGAATCGTTTGGAAACATTACATAGAATTACCGTCAGATACATCCGTATTTCACATTGCCGTTTTTGGTGAAGTTGTAGGAAATCGTTTGAAAGATATTGTAATTAAATATTCTTTCTTTCTTTTTATATTTCTTGTGTGGCTGTAATGAGGAACATTCTAAACTCTTTTTATTGAAAGAACCGCACGGGAGAAAAATGTGTATCGTAGAACCAGCGATATAAGAATTATTGTCAACATTTTATTGCTGGTTATGCAATAAGTTGTTGTTCGTACTGCTGAAAATCACTGCCCAAGTGTGTATCGGACGATATTGACAATGAGCCCAAGCGGGGTCCATTTGCTTGAAACCACACGGAAAAAAAGATTAGTTGAAATAACTATTTAACTTGTAAGCGCATATGGGCCCACTTTTTTTCGTTAGAATAACAAATTAATCAATTGATTTAATCAATTTAAAATGATTTACTAAAAAAGTTAGTTAAATTAACGAAAAAAATTGTTATTCTGAGGAGAAAAAGTGGGCCCATATGCGCTTACAAGTTAAATAGTTATTTCAACTAATCTTTTTTTTCCGTGCAGTATTGGGAAATCACAATGGGACTCATCTTGAACCAATCTTGGCCCTACTGTTTGTTCCCATACAATTATAGTTCGTAGAAAATGGAAATATTGAACTTTGGTGCGGGCACGGCCCTAAGTTGAGCCAAAATCGGCTTAGGTCAGGGCCCATTATATCACCTAGTCCTCGGGCAAAGCAATACAGCCGGGCTGGGAACGATGTTATCATCCCAGAGTTGGTCCCACGTTAGGTAGCATGGGCACCCACTTTGGGCCCCCATTGGACCCGTAGTAAATACACGCTTGGGTGGTTAAAATGACAATATTAATTGCCATTCCAACTCACAATAAACATTGTTGATTCGACAAAACAATAGCACGCAGCGACAACAATAAGTATCACAGAATTAACAAAAAAAATTGTCGCAACAGAATCTATTTAACAGAACAAAGTACCGACCTTCCCCCAGCGTGTTCCTGAGCGAAAACTGAACAACTTTTCCATTTACCACACGGAAAAAAAGAAATAGTTGCAGCTACTACTTAAATAGTCGATTTTCGACCATCTACTTAAGTACACTGTAAAAAATATTTATTTGTCAGCTCTCCATGAAATATTTATTCATAAAAATTAAATATTCAATTAAACGCATGAAGTCAGGGGAAAGAAGAGAACAGCACTGGTTACTGTCCATAACAGCAATCAGTTGAAAAACAAATGAAAACACGCTTGGATGATAGAGGTTAGCGCGATCACAGTGATGTGTACACTGTTATAAAAATCTGCCTGAAACTTCATAAGAATATTATAAAGTTTTTTACATAATCATTTTATTGAATTTCATAATAAAATATTGAATTCAATAATATAATTCTCAATGTTAAAAACTTTTTTCTCAATGTTGATAATTTTGTTCTTAATTGTAATAATATGTTTGTGAAATTTAATAAACAATTGTTACATTTCAGAAAGAAATTTTGAAATTTTATTATCAATATTAAATTCAAGAACTACTATTGAATTCAATATGAAAATATGGTATTTCCTGAAGAATTTCGTATTAAATTTAAGAATTTTTCTAACAGTGCACTGCAGTGAAATTCGTCAATGCTGCGTGGACATTAACGGTTACTGGGAGAAGCAGTAATGAACGGCGTGAATTTGATTTTTCATTTTTTTTCAATGAATTACTGCGATTCACAGTAACCATTGCTGTTTTCTTTATTCCGTGTAGCCCTGGAGAAACCAGGTCTAGCTCCAGGACAGCCATGGAATTCCATGCCTCGGAATCTACAAATAAAATATCTTTTCTTGCACTGAGAAAAATTTCCTCGTACAATTTCCCATTATTGCTGATATATTTGGGATATACTCTGAGAATGACGAAACACGCTGTCAATTACGTGTGAACTTTTCAATCATTCTAGCTATCTTCACTCGCTTTGGTCGTAGATGTTAATAGAATAACAGTTCAATTTAACGTGTTTAACAGTATATTTTGTAGTTTTCAGGTTATGTCCTAAATTTACCAGCAATGATGGGGAATTGTACAAGAAAATTTGTCTCACTGTGGTAAAATAAACGTTTTTTCATGAATCTTTGGAAAAAACTTGTTTTTTGAAGATTAATCTTTATACCCTTATTGAATTAATAGTAAAGTTGCTAACTTTGAATGAAATGACATTAATAGTTCACATCCATGACTTTTATCCGCATAACTCTTACATAAATAATGGGAATTTCTACGGCGAAAAATGTACTTACGCCCCTACTTGGGGCAAGCATTCCATTATTTGATCGGATTTAATATTTCATTAATTCTGAGAAGTATTTTGTGGAGAAAGAACAATTAACTATTTATTTGGTTGGAAGAAATTTTTTGTTCAGTGTAGTTGCTGCAGCTACTTAGTAGTCAAGACAAGTAACTCGATAGTTGCACTGACTAACGTGAATACCTGAGGTATTTTGAATTAGTTGAAACAGCTAACGTGTTGTGTAGGAAGATAAGTTCAACGAGAGATCCGATGATATCACAGTGAAAGAATAGTAGAGGGAAAGGAAATCAAAGTATTAGAGTATATCCCTGAAATAAATAACTTTGAATACTTTTTCATTTCATGTACAATTAAAAATAATGATTCTACTTTATTTTAATACATCCTTCGTATAAATTAGATAGAATAAACTTAATATTCTTCGATTGTTCATTCTCTATCAGTCTGTCTGTGGGAAAAATGTGAAATATATTTGTATTTTATACTCCACATACTTTGAAAGAGTATGTAGTACAATCGTATACCGTAATGTACCGTAATATCAATGATACGAGGAATATAAATATGAATGTTTACATTCATGTTTATCGGACTGGTGTGCATAAATGTAGATGTTAAAATGAATGTAGATGGTAGTAGATGAAGCGGAAGCACAAACAAAAGAGAGCAAAAAAGAGAGATAGAGGGAAAGACAGACAAACAGAGCTCAGAAAAGATTAGAACTGACGAAGATTTATTTGTCAGATTCAAGTAAAATCCAGAAGGCTCCGCCCCCTGACTGCTTCGCTTCGCTCACTTTGAGCAAATCGTAGCCCACGTATGCTCGCTCCACTCGCATCTTGAACAATGCAGATATCCGAGGATATGTGAAAAGACACTCATCAATTCTTCACTCAACTGAAAAATTTTTAAATGTAATATTCAAAACACCTGAAACTACTAGTAAAAGTAATTGCCTACCATTCTTTATACCATCTTCGAATGATTCAGAAACATGTTTCTAAACAACTACAGAATTTAGACAACTATCCTGGTAAAAATGAGGCGTGGGAACACGACGAAAGCGTAAGCTAAGAGTTTTAATAAGCATAACGGAGAGTCATCTGAGTGTAATTTAGAAATTAATTGGAACACTTTCACGCTTCATTTGTTTCAATAATCACTTCCTTCACTTTCGGATCCTCACTATAGGATCAGCTTTCAAAGAGTGTTCGGATGCAAAAAAGCTTACACGGGGAAATCAAAATTCTCATTTTTTTCAAATATTTGATCCCAGATTTGGATTCAGCACCCCCGAAAACCTACGGGCATCGAACAATATAGGATTATCACTTTGTGCAAATCAAAAGTGTTGTATGATCAAATTTCTAAAAATCATCAAATCTTTTGTTTAAGTGCACTACATATTTGTTCACCTTGGTTTAGGATCCATTCAGGGTTGGAGACCAACGCTTGCTTATTAAAATTGTGTCCTTGTTGATTCAATATTGGTGGGAAATTGGTCAATAACGGTCAGTTTAATCATCAAACCAGTACCGATTGGAACATGAAATTACGTCGTTCCAATACCGACTCGGGATCGGCAAACAACCGTTGTTAACCAATACCATCTCAATATTGATGCGTTCGTCACCGTCGCCTTAAAACTGGCATTTCTACGTGGGTAATTTCTATGTTTGCAGATATGTTCGTAACTTTTTTCCGTATTTTACATACGCATTTTATCCAATTATTCTTATGAGAGTGTTGAAAAACGTTTTTCAATAGCTTCACGGATTTTATAGTCCAGAAGACCCGGGTGCGTGGTTGAGGGTTGAGTACCTTCATCGTAGGGCTACCCATGTGAAAAAATTCCAAATTTATGTATCATTTATACATAATTATATATAAATTGTATATAAATTTGATAATTTCCTCACATGGGTACTTTATCAGCTAGTAATGGACCTTACTTGTGCCAATGACAGAAAATCTATCGTTGGACAGTCGACAGTAACCGTACGTTGGCTAGTTTTTGGTTGTCTTCACATTACTGAGCTTTCTGTACCGTTGGTAATTCCAGCAACCACTGTCCAATTACAAAAAACCCACATAGATGAATTCAAATATAGACTATTCTTTGAAACGATTCAATCAAAGGTATACGATGTAAAAAAAAAAGGAACGTGAACTAGAGGTGCACGATATTCCATGATATCGATATTTTTTACAGAAACTTTGTCGAGTTATATTGAATTTTATGAAATATCTATAAACATTTTATATAAAATATCGATATCGTGAAATATCGTGCACCTCTAATGTGAACATAGAAAAAAAAGCATATTTTCAAGAATTTTTTTATAATCGAGGAGAGTTGCAAAAAAAACTTCCTGTCTGCGGAGATGATCCCGGCCCTCCTAGTGATCTGAAACAGAACATCCAAGAAGTTTCTTGATCTTAGTATGTTGTCGCCCCTATCGTCCGTACCTCAACTATTTTATTTGACCAAAAATTAACAAAATAGTGGCGGTTCTTGCAAAAGTGTAACAAAACACACCTTTTTTGCGTCATACATCATATGGAATTATGAGTCGAAATCAAAGTATCAACAAGTTTGAGATACGGACGATAGCCATAACACAGTAGTATTGCATATCGTGTTAAAATTTGAAATTGATAAAATCACCCTCGCCAGGGAATCCATAAAATTGTTCCAACACTCGAGCGTGCGTCGTTTGGACCTCTTCTTTGAAGCGTTACGAGACAGAAAACACCTCAACCGAGTGTAGCTCTGAAAAAAATTCCAATTTTCCAACCCACCACATTGGAATGTCTCCTTATAAAGATCAAAATGCATCCCCTGATTGTCTGTTTTTCTTGCAAAGATATGGCTCATCTGTATACACACTGTTAGAAATTTCTGTATTACTACTGTGATTAAAAAGTGAGGTGAATTTGTTTATAAAATGTAAATTCTTTATTTATTCTTTCGAATCAATTTCATCCCCGTCCGATAAAACACACTTTTGTCAACGCTTTTTCCACACGCAGAGAAAAATTCTTGCTGAAAAAGCGATTCCGAAAAATCTGCTTTGCTCAGCAAAACGATTGCTGTCACAGCAAAAATTCTGCTATTTTAGCAAGATATTTGCTAATTCAGCAAAATTTCCTAGTTGTCTGTATATCTCCAATCTCGGATTGCTGGATGGCAAGCGCTTGTTAAAAGGGCAAGATTTTTGCTGTGACAGCAAATTATTTGCTAGTTCAGCAACAAGTTTTGCCATATCAGCAAAGCAAATCTCCGAGGTTTGCTGTTTCAGCAACTTTTTTTCTCTGAGTGCAGTCCTCGAAACAGTCGGAATAGTCGTTTTTCGGTATAGCCTTCAAGACCTTCTTCGATTCGGTTTTTATCTCCTCAATCGTGTTAAAACGGCGTCCCCGCGTTGGCCTTTTGAGTTTGCTGAATAGCCAGAAGTCGCACGAATATGAATCGAGTTTTTGGCAAAAAAAGTCGCGAAGAACCAATACAGTGTCAGCCGGTGCATTATCGTGATGGAGGAATCAAGAGTTGTTCGAATAGCTTCACGCAAACGACGCATAACGCTCAAGTAATATTCTTTGTTGACAGTTTGGCCCGGTGGAAGAAATTCATAGTGCACCACACCATGATAATCAAAGAAAACTGTCAACATAACCTTGATTTTCGATCGACTTTGCCGTGGTCTTTTCGGTCTTGCTTCACCTTTTGCACGATATTCGCTGGATCGGTCGGTGGTTTCAGGGTTGTATGCGTAAATCCAAGTCTCGTCTCCAGTAATGATGCATTTCAAGTGGTCCTGATAGTCAGACAGCAAAGTTTAACACACATCAACGCGACGCTTGTTTTCCAAAAAATTGAGCGATATTGGCACCAATCGAGACTTGACGCGTTTGAGACACAAAGCATCCTTCAAAATGGTTTGGGCTGAGCCAAATGATATTCCAACAGTGAAAATGAAGCATATACACAAAACGCGACGGAAGCGCATACGAAGCGAAAAAGGTTTCAATTCCCTCTTCCTGGAGCGTGTGATGTTCGTTTGCTGTAAAGTGATGGAATCATACGTTCCATATACGCTCCATAAGCTTTTGATCCCGTTTTAAACACGCTTCATGTGGCGTAACTGTAGGTTACATCAAGCGTGTGCGAATTATATCTATTCTAAGTTCAAATAATGTTTTTAAGCAGGCAATGCCAACGGTGGTCTATAGATTAGTTGATAAGACCCTCTCACACTAAGGTGGAAGTCCCTGGTTCGATTCCCACAAAGAAGTTTAATTTTTTTTTCTTTCGATTGTATACGCTTTGTTTGTTTCAATTCCCGCTTAACATACTCTTCTTACACCTTTCGTTAAGGCTCCGTATACTTTTCATTAACTTTTCTGTTACTTTCCAGCATACGCTTCATTTACTTTTCCTTTCTGCTTCCATTTTCACCAGGGTAATCAACAATTTTCTAGCACCAAATCTTTGATTTTTTGGACGTGACCCTCGTTGGTAGACGTTGATAGTCGTCCAGAGCGCGGTTCTCGGCTCGCTTTGAACTCGTTGTACCACTTATAAACGTTTTTTTGTGCCATAGTTTGATCATCAAAGACCTTCCGCGACATTTTCAACCTGTCCGCACAAGAATATTCGTCCCGCAAACAAAATTTGATGCTCAACAAAATCACCCATTGTAAAAATCGAAAAATTCACTTTTGGTTGTTCAAAAAAACACTGGTACCTCGGAGATAATTAAACCTTTTGACAAACAGACGCTTGGCAAATGTTATAGACAGTTCTACCAACCTAGGAAAAAAAATGTACCTGCCTTCCTAATGCCTGGGAGTTTTCAATGACAATTTCACCTTACTTTTTGATCACAGTAGTAATTTGAATGTTTTTGCTGGGAATTATTTCCAAGTACGTGCATGAATTCAGTTTCATACACATTTGTCATGAAATTTGATGTAAACTATAGTATAATCTATAGTTTTTGCATGTTTTTGTACATTCAGTATAATGTAGAATGTGTATGAAGGTGAATTCATGTACGTGATTGATGAAAACTTGCAGATATTTCTGACAGTGCAAATATTCATACGATACATCACAGTTGATCACAGCACTAGGTTCAACAACCATTCGTGCAGCTGAATTTCTTTGTGATTTCTATAAAAACTAATTGAAAAATGAAAAAAAAAAGTGAAAACCTATATTCGATAGAAACTCGAAACAGTTTAGTTCACGATCTGCTTCTTTTTTCCTCTCCAAAGTGCTCTGCTCGCTTGTTTCGTGTGAGAATAAACATTAAAGAATATGAGAAGAATTGTCGTCCCTAGTCCATTCGATCCAACAATATGGTAAACAGCTGTGCGTTGTATTTGCTCGCAGCATACCTTAGAGTTCGACGCCCTTTTACCTTAGCTACATTTTATCTCTCGAAGAAGAACTCTTTTCCTCATATATCCGATGACAATGGCATGACATACGAAGATAGGGGAAACCACGCGTGTACTGAACATTATTCACACTGCTTCTTATTTCATTCAGTGATAGTTCTTGAAACCATCGCTCTGCGATATTCTATTCCATTATCTTTCGGTAATGAATATTCGTGTCAAAAAAAGGAAAAGTATGAGAAAACGTTTCCTGGATTATCGAGGTTATCTCGATCAATTGTCTTCGAATCTTCAATTGTTTCGACCATGCACGAGTTGTAAAACGAGTGAAGCAAAAGTAGATGTTGATATTCATGATTGTTGTGAAATGCGATTAGTACGAGCGATGGGAAGAAAAAAGTGAAAGAGATAAAATGAGGGGTTTTGGTTTTGGACTAAGTTTAAGGAGTTATATCGTATAATATGTATATGAAATTATATCCACGATTACGATGGTAAATTGTCGGATTGTAGGATTGTAGTTGGAAATCATATACCACTGTAATAAAATTCGACGAAGATATGTTTACTACAATCATAGATTATTCACGCTCCTCGTGTGTTGGGTACGAGAATTTCATGATCATCCTCGACTAGCTGAATTCTTGAACTACATTAAACTAATGATTACTTCTACCACTTGGATGAAACTTATAAATTCACATTTGATTCACAAATAAAAGAAAAAAATTAATCAGAGCCTATACACGACAAGTGCAGTATAATTATTTGGAATTATTCTATATAATAATAGAAAACCAGTTTCACTAATCATAACGTACGCTCAAGTCGATTACGATAATAATTACCTCTGCAACATGCGGTTTATTGAATCATTCATACATTTTTATACAAATATTCTTACAAATTTGTTAAATCAACATACTTTTTGTTCTATATTGCTTCAGTTGTTACCTCATCGTCGAATCGAATTGCATTGTCATGATAATTAATTGAATAATTTTGAAAAGTCTTTCAACTCGTCGATTGTTCTATCCATTTTTCAATTTAATATTTATTCTTTACAAATCACTCGATAAAATTCACGGTAGAAGTTAATTGTTTCGATCGAATGAAAAATCAGAAAAGAGATGATGAAAGCTCCACACAACAACGTGTCATTACCTATTGAACGATATTATTACGAAAATCGTAGACCTTGGTACCGCCTACATCGAAATAGAAGAAGAAAAAGAACAGGTATTTCGAGTCGTTTCGAAAACCCAGAAAATCAAGAGAGAATTCAACGAGTGTACGAAATATATGCAAAATCAACGAGATTTCATTGCATTCGACCTTGTCAGTTTTCGACGAGATAGAGAGATAGAAAGAGAGAGAGAGAGAATGAAGGATATCGTCGAATTTTCATCTTTGGAAATAGAAATCGAAGAACAGAAAAATTTCTAAAAAGTTGAAGCATTGTTGTACAGTGGACCGATGATAATCGATGAAGAGGGCAATTTCAATTTCCACACCTCTACGAAGATTGGATGTTACAATTCCTTTCTGTTCATAAAAATGTATGTAAAGAGAATCAGAAATACTTGTTGGCGAATAAGAACGCATGTGTGTGTATACTTTATTACGTGTATACGTATGTTGTATTATATACCCGGTTCCGCCCTCTGTATAATACTTTTACAGTGACCGAACAGGCTGCTCCATTCACGCTCCGTTTACTATTGGTCAAGAAAGAGGACGCCATTTTTTTTCAAGTTATTATATCCACTCGGCGTTAGCTGCTGTTACTAAAAGTTCATAGACTCTTTCAGACCAGGCTTCCTTCGGTATAACTTTCCTCGAATATATACAGACGTTTATGTATAATTGAATTTCATAGAACTTTCAATACTAGAATACGTGTACTGGGATCAAAACAAACCACAACGAAAATAGAATGAGATCAACGACATTCGATTTGAACCCGCACTGGATAAAAAATTCAATATAAAAATGAGACCATTATTTTGTATATTTTTCACCCGTGTGATATGATGAAAAATGAAGCGTGCAGGCTCGCAAAGGTGAAGAATACTTTCTCATACGGTGAAGGTGCTTGAAGAATTGATTTCGATGCAGAAAACTGATTCAAACCCATTGAGAATCAATTTTTAATGGGTTTAAATTGGTTTTCTGCATCGGACTCAATGAGAACCAATGAGTTCAATGAGATTCTTCAAGCAGGGTAACCTATTGACCTAAGTTTAACCTGTTTTTTTGATTTTATTGAACAATCGAATGGTATTTCTTCTTGGGGAAAAAAAATCTCCATCAGTCGAATCACTGTTGGCCTATCCAAACCCTCCTTGTGGAATCAACAGTCCGATTCCATGTTGATATAACCCCACAAAAAAAGTGGTGCCAACATGAAGATCATGTTGATGGAACTGCGTGGGCTGTCATGTAGTGATGGCGGATACTCATCCATCCGTTGTACGTACGAATAAATATTTTCAAATTAAGTGATAGAAAAAATTAACTGAATTGCATGTGCTGATATCATGTTCAATCCAATAAATTTTCTGCTCTTTAAGTGCAAATAATATTTTCTGAATAACAGGTAAAAAGGTGATGATTCTTGAATTAATTAAAAAAATATTTTGATAAAATTTTATTGCATAGTTTCATAAATATTATACACTGTTTTATTTACAGTGGGTAAAATGAGCCTCTTCGGATCCGACGAAAACATGTTTGTACTTTTGTTATTATTTATGAAATTCAGAAATTTTCACGTCATTTTGTAATAACAAGTTCATCAGAAGTATATCAATATCACGAGGAATGGTGAACTCATAAAAATTTTGCCGTTGAATAGCGGCGGGCCTTCTTTTACTCACTATACCACGTTTATTATAGTATGAGTCAATCTACATCGATCTATACGGTTGTTTCAACAGTATAAACCCCTTACAGCACCGGGAGGTTTCCTGAACGTTCAGAAGACGTACTTGATTTCACAGAGAACGTGCAAATAACGTCTCAGGATGTTCTAAAAACGTCGCATGTATGTTCCAGGGACATGCAAATGTCTCGGTTAGTTCTATCTATGTCCCCGTGTGACTTTGTGGTCTTTCAAGGTTAGTTTTCATAAAAGTACGGTTAGAAGACATGATGAGAACGTCTGGTAGTAGATCAAAAGAACATACTTAGAACGTATTCGAGGATATCAAATGGGAAGGTACTCTAAACGTTCGTAAAACTTGCTTCAGCGGGACCAAAACACGCAAAACCAAGAGCACGTTTTCAAAACGTTCAAAGAACTTTCTGTGCTGTCTGTGCTGACTTTGGTTAGATCAACACCAACACGTTCTCATGAGCCATCTATGTTCATCTATCCGTAATTTTCAGTCGAGTCAACAGTTTTTTTCCCCTTAGTCCCTTCACTTGCCATGGCAACCACGAAAATAATGTATATTCTACCGTGAAGTGCGTTACCATATGAAAAAGTCATTTACAAAACATTTATTCTTCTCAATGCGTCATCCATCGATCCTTGCGTCATTTTAATGGCGAGAAGCGTAGATTTTTGGAATTTATTCATTCAATTTAATTGATAACATTCGTAATTATCAATAAAAATCCAAAAACGATATTTCATTGCATCATATAATGACGATTCCACTCATTACGGTCGATTTACCAGGTTTTCTGTATAAATTTCTGCAATCTATCTATACTCATTCAGGAAAAAGTTCATGATTTCGGATTGATGAACTTTCTTATTCCCTTCTTCGAATATACGTGCGCGCGTAAAGGAATTTGTTCGATGAGCAATTGGTGTACCGCTTCTTTAAATTGAAGAATTCATTACCGAGCAATTGATTTACAACATCCAGCTGCAGTATCGATGAAACAACTTTTTAGTATGTTTATGCGCATGCGAGTAAACCTGATGGTCACTGTTATTTACAACAGATGATGTCTCGAATGTGCTAATGTAGTTTGTCACAATAACAACGATAAACAATAAACGATGCTCCGAGTAGTTCACGCAAATGTGCTTACGGATGAAAAAATAATTCGCTAGGAATTGGTGAAGTAAAAATTAACTGTGGTCATAATTTTTTGGGTGTCATAGGGCGTCATTTAGCTGTCACAGCAAGAATATTAGATCCACATGCGAAGAAAAACATTTGCTGACCCAGCAAACCGAAGTATTATACATAGAATAGAGAATCTTTTTGCTAACCTAGCTGAAAATTTGCTGAGAGAGCAACATAATTGATCAAACCAGCAGATTTTACGCTAGATTAGCAAAATTTGGAAGTTTGAATCGTTCATAGAAACAAAACGAAAGTTCGAACTCAAAAAATCAGATAAATCGTCGTCATTAATCTTCTCGATTCAACTCCTTGGAGCTGGGAACATCGTTTAAAGATGCACTGCAAGATTTTTTGGTCTTTAACAGCTGAATATTGTGTCATTCGAGTACTAATTGGTTTCGATAAACAATCCAAACTTCAGCAACATCAGAATTTTCAGTTTTATATACAGAATAGCAGATAAATTTTGCTGGGGAATGCATATTTTTTGCTGCTGTAGTTAAAAAAATCGCTGTCATAGTAACAGTTTTGGCTGTGACAGCGAATTTTCTTCTGTTCGTGCAGCTTAACTGTCCTTTTAAGGGGATGTAACCGTACTTAATCACTTCATTGCATTTACACGGTCGCCAGAGGATTTTTTCTTTATATTCAAGTAAATCCACCAACTCGTTGAAATTCTCTAATCCACTTGGGATTGATTTAAATTACAGTCTCCAAACGAAGCCGTTCGATCACTATCGTTTGGAAAACAATTCCTACTTCGAGGAGAAATTGTAAAAGACTTAAAGAGTTTTTCTAAACTATGAAAATATTCAAAACTATCGAATAATACATCAACAACTTGTTGGGAAAAATCTTTATTTCAAATTTCAAGGATGTGTGTCCCTGGAGCGCCCCAATGCATAACTAACTTGCTTCGTCGGCCTCTCCTTTATTTATACCTCCCTTGATCCGTCGCATGAATTCACATAAATTAACAAATTAATTAATTTTACAAAAATAATCGTTGGATCAATTTCAGCAAAATCTTGACAATAAACTGTATTACTTAGATTTTTCAATAATTTACCGAATTATTGTTTTTTCATTTTGTTATATTGAAAATCTTCAATAAAATATAATTTCGGCAAATTTGTAATTTGTCATTCACAACACGCCATTAAATAAAATCCAAATATTTGTTTCTGATTAATCTTTCATCGTTTGCAAAAAAGCATGTCTCCTTTTAAATTATCGATCATGTTGATTTGGATTTTATTGAATCGTTGGCGGTGAATAAATTCCATTGCTTCTTGTTTTTGAGGATAAATAATAAAATATTATTTTATATATTACGATGTGAACTCCTACAAGGAAAGGTTATAACAGCAGTATTCCTCTTAAACATCTGACAATTCTTGCTTTCTCAAGTATGGTCCTGTGCTATGATTTCAACATCGTGTTTTATAAAATAATATTCTTTCCGTGCGAGTGAAGATTTTGTCTACAAGATTTGTTTGGAATGAACTTATGAAACAGTCCAGTATGTTCAGAGAATAACCTTTGATATATTACAGATTATGGTACACAGCCCGAATTTGAAATTTCGAAAAGGAATTGTCTTTTCCCGACTTTTTTTCTGGAATTTGCAATTCGAGATATGTACCGCAATTTTTAAAATGTCAAAAATTATTCAATACACTGTAATCACACCCCTTAATGAAAATTAATTTCAATTATTCTGATTAATCAAAGCCAAGATTTATAAATTGATTAATCAAATGATTGGAATGGGGTCTTCTCATTCCTATGTTGAATTATTTTTCAAATAAATAATAATTTTCATCTCCCAATGTAGGTATATTTATTTGTTTATTCATCTCCAAAAGCATCTAAGAAAAAATTTTCGGTCGTCGTTGTTATTTATTTCCTGGCGTTCAAACACAAATCGCACAAATCGAGTTGAATTCCATAAGGAGAGTGTGTACAGGTCTTGGTCTGTTGACTCATTCGGAAGCATTCGCTACAGTTTATTAATTACTCTTCTAATTCAAGAGATTGATAAGATAGACGGTTCAGATGTGGAAGAATGGTCACAAAGAACAATAAAAAAATATATAAAAAAAGGAAGAATGTTGAAGGTAAGCCAAGTTTAGTGCATAGAGAGCTGATCGTACAGGATGTGAGGCGTGGTAGTTATGAGATGAAGAGATCGGCGGAGCGGAGAGTGTAATAAAGAGCTGCACCAAACCAGTCTTAATATCAAGTGGTGGTGATGATGATGATGATGATGATGATTTTAATGATGATAGCGATGCGCTATACTCCCAGGAATGACGATGTTTGCATTATGTGACAATTTGTACCAACTCGATAAATTATTAAATATTTCACAAATGTACGATTTTATCTTCCACTGTTGAAGACTACGCCTACGAATAAAAAATAAATCAACAACGGTACAATCCTGCTTCTTTTGAAGATTTACAAATTTTTTGAAAATGTAAATGCATTGCATAACAGTGATGCGCTTCAAGGCTCTGTATTGTGAATTTTACATCGTCTTTATCGCAATCTATCCCACATTAAAGATAAAATACGTGAGAATAATTGCAGTTTTCAAGCGTAAATCCACCAGTTCTTTCATCTAATCAACAATATTATATATTGTTATTTTGGGAATCCAAACTCAACCCAAGTCTACCGAGTCCTGCTATTCAAGCACTACCCAACCAATAATAAAAACACCCACATCCGCTTAGATGGGTCCGGATGATCATTTCTCAACATTACGAATATGTATCTTGAAAAAGGACAGTATCTGTTCGAAACGTCGATCGGCCAGAAGGACGAATAAACTTATCGTTCGACAAAAAACCTGCTTGGAATTTTTGGGGATCTAAACTCAACCCAAGTCTACCGAGTCCTGCTACACAGTAAAAAATTTTTCGTCAAATTCAACACACAAGCGAATGTTAACCATTTTTCTTCACACTCAATGTGTGTTGATTCCAGAGTAACACTTATAAAGTGTTAATTTGAACTCGAATAACATTTTAATGTGTTGAAAATGAATCAATCGAACAGCATTTGATCAGTGTGTTAAATGAACACACGAAAGTGTTAAATATTCAATACTTGAATTTTGACACGTACTTCTTTTTTACACAATGACGGAATTTTTTTTACTGTGTATCCAAGCACTACCCAACCAATAATATTATATATTGTTCATGATATATCGTGAAATTTCCGATTTAAGTGCCCAAAGCACTTTGTTTTCGTCGTACGCAGTGAATTTTACATGTTGCTGAAGTTTGAATCGTTTATAAAAACGAATAAAGAATTCAAACCCAGAAAATCTGATGAATGATCGTTATATTTAGTTCTTCAAATCAACTCTTTGGAACTGAAAACATCATTTAAAAAAAGTACTGCAAAATTTTGGGTCTTTAATAATCGAGTATTTCGTTATTCGATTACTAATTCGGTTCAATAAACGAGTCAAACTTCAGCAACATAATTTTATGTAATTTTTTTTCCTGTATGGTTTACTTTCTAAATTTCTTCGAATGAAAATTCATAAAGTGGGAAATGACTTCAGTATTTGAAGCACACAACTTACTTGCACAAAAATCAGAATACTGATTCCTGTGGAGTGGAATCTTCATTTTGAAAAATCTTGGTTTTGGGAACTTGTTAGTCGTTTGGGACATTTTTTTCAACAAAAATTGACCAAAATTCAACCACTCTCAATTCGGTGATTTTTCGGTTATATTTCGTGGTCATTTTCTGGGTTTTTACCTCAAAGATAATCCAAAAACGGACCACATTTTTTCAGTTACCTTAGTTTCCGGTCACAAATAGGTCTTCACATACACGCAGAGAAAAATTTTTGCTGGAAAAGCGATTTCGAAAAATCTGCTTTGCTAAATTAGTAAAACGGTTGCTGTTACAGCAAAAATTCTGCTATTTTAGCAAGATATTAGCTAATTCAGTAAAATTTCCTAGTTGTCTGTATATTTACAATCTTGGATTGCTGAATGGCAAGCGATTGTTAAAAGGGCAAGATTTTTGCTGTGACAGCAAATTATTTGCTAATTCAGCAACAAGTTTTGCCATATCAGCAAAGCAAATCTTCGAGGTTTGCTGTTTCAGCAACTTTTTTCCTCCGAGTGTATGGTAAAAACCATCTGGTTAACCATTTTTTGACTAAATTTTTACCAAACCACAAAATAACCGAAAGTAAACCATAAAAATTAGTCACTTTGGAATCGCCAGGAATTTTGGAATGGCAGTATTTGAATTCTTTGGAGATTAAATAGTCACTCCAAGAAATTGATGAAGTATTTGAGTATCAATACTGAATTTGTATTGTTATTTTGATAATAACAACTATAATTATGTCTATTGAATTCAGAATCCTACCGCTTCTCAATAAATTACGATATCAACGTACAAAGGATAAACCCCTGAAGTGTAAGAATTATAAACATACACGTATCAAAGTTTTTGTCCCGCTCCCGACGTTGAGAATGAAATTTAAAAGGTGTCAACTTGGGTTACGAATGTGGCATTATTACGAAGCCTCTGAGTCATCAAGCCGAGTCATCATCATCATCATCATCATCATAGTTGGTCACTTGGTTACAAGCTAAGGTAACTAGATGCCTCGTTTCAACTACTGTAACGTGTCCCGCTGGTTCAGAAAACCTGTTCCGCACGTCTGTATATTTTTAACCTTTCATTTGATTCGATTGTATTTGAATTTCCATGCGCACGGTACCTTTATTTTCTTTTGTAAAATTCGAAGAAAGTCGACCAAGTGAAAGGCGCGATAAGAATGAAGATGAATACAGGAAAATGAAGAGACTGAAAAATAATGGATGCACCAGTGATCCGAGCAGGGTGTGTATTTGCTTATACGCTGCACGGCGGTGAATGGTGACTGTTGAAAATGAAGAATCACTTTCTTAGTGCTGGAGGAAAGCCGTCCACCTACATCGTCGGTCGAAACGTATACATAAAAATGCATGTATATCTGTATGTGTAAGTTGGCGAGGATATCTATAACACTTGGATATCTATAAACACCAATACCATTACACCACAGGATGAAAAGAAAGAGAATAAGAACGAGAGAACAAAACAAAGGTAGCAGAGGCAGAAGATAGGCATCCATATAACGCAATATGGGTGAGCCTGACTTTCAGGTGGCTTCTCGTTTACGGCACGCGAGAACGAGTTTCCTTCTTTCTCTTACTTTTAGAGTTTCACGTGCGAGGGAACCTGTTCGCTTCCTTTCTTTGCCAACCTACTCGTGCTTCACGGTTGTTGAGATCAACGAAATATTGGGATAATTAAATTTTCTTGTAAATTCAGGGGTTTATTTTTACTTCTATGTTTCTTACGAATATTGCGACAGGCTGAAAAATCCATTATGCAGAAGAAAGTATTTCGTCTCTGCCAAACGCTTCGGAACGTCGAAAAAATGCGATTCCCAAAATTCGCACAGAGCGCCTGTGTTTGTCTGTCTGTCTGTCCGTCCGACCGTGTTTGTGTGTGCCGCTCGTTTGGGTAGATGAAATATTAACAAAATGGAAGAGAAACGAATTTTGACCGAATACAACTACAGGTAAAATTCCATATAAGAATTCCTGGATGGACGGGTTTGCCAAATTTTCATGTGGACTTATACATGGTGAGATTTCCACCTGGGACCCCATTCAGAACTTTTGTTAACCCTCTGCAGGTTCCCGTTTCGCGCTTCTCGAGCAGACATTTCGAGATCCAACGACCTATATCCAATCATAATGAAAATAAAAGATATCTCAAGCCACAGAGTGACCGCAAAAAAGAGTATTTTTCCGCCTATTTTTTGGAACCGCGAGTTTCAAGTTGAGATGCATTCTAACAAATCCTCTATGTTGATCATTAGCGAGGGGTTACCATCTTCCGGTGAGCATAACACTGGTTTTGAAGGTGAAGTAGTATCAATTTTCGATCAAGATTATATAAAAATGTATAAGTTTTCTATTGAAAAGAATCGGTTCTGTCAAGAATCTATCGATTCTGTCGATTTGTGTATCTCTAAAATCATTGTTGTGCTAACCGGGAAATGGTATTCCCTTGCAAATGATCGACATAGGGTATTTTTCAGAATGCTTATCAACCTGAAACTCACGGTCCTAGCAAAACAAGCGATTTTTGCGCTTACTCTTGAAGAAGTCTTATGTAACATGAAAAGATATCTTTGAGAGATCTAAAACAGTTCTTACTTCTAAAAGATATCTTCAAGATATCTTCCAGAAGTGAGAACTGTTTTAGACATCTTAAGGATATCTTTTCATGTTGCATAAGACTTCTTAAACTTTTCTGAATATTTCCTCAAGGTATCTCGAAGACCAACAGTGCTGTGTGAGTTCTGTTAATTGAAATGGCCAATATATTCCGGTCCCGGCTCTCTTGTTCCTTCATTTCTAGTACCACGGTTCCGAGCTCCCTCTTATCCGACAATTCTCAGCAGTGCTAAAATCGCGCTTCCCAACCAGAAATTTACAACAGGCGCAGTACTGCACCAGTACTAGCCAAGACTGGCAGGGTACTGGCATTTGTCTGGAATAATAACGCTTTTCAGTACTGGGGATTGAGTACTGATGCCATTAGTCGCAATCAGTGCAGGGCCAGTACTGGGTTAGTACCTGGCCGGTATTAGGTTCTCAGTACTGGTTTATCAGTACAGGCATATTACTGTATTTTTATGTATCCAGTACTGATCCCGTATGTGTTGACCAAGTGTTGGAGACCCAATACTGGCACTGTACTGCACCTGTTGTCAACATTGGCATATTATGGATTTTTCTGATTGGATTATTTCGTTTCAAATTTTCCACAAAACAGATCAATTATCATCGACAGCTGACAATTTACCGAGAATTCAGTTCAATTCGCGAAGAAATCTTCCCAATCGGAAGTACTTGAAGTATGAAAAATACGTTCAACAGAATTCGATTTGCCCTCGCTAAAAAATACACCAGTTATCGCAAGCAGACGCTCAAGTAGTGTATAATTTCATTACACGCTGATTCCTTCTCACACAATCTGCTATATAAATATTAATCGATCGGCCATAATTCCAGAGTTACGAGGGTTCTTTTTTTCACCAGAACAATGAAAATCAATTCTTTCATCGGTACATGAATAATTTTCCCATCCCGCACCGCATAGGATATAATTTCTATTGTGTAAGCGTAAGAATATATGAATCATAATCATCGCGTCTCTCGAATATCAAGAGATCATCCATGTGGTTGTGGTACGAATCCTCCTTCATATTTATTTACCATGAAACAAGAGAAAACAAAGAAAATTAAGACAAGGAAAAAGTTTGTGACTGTAGACGTTGGCAACTTTCAACGAAGTGACGAGTGGTTATCGCCTTGTCTTTTCTTTCTCCTACTGTCGTTCGCGTAGCCGATAACCGTTTCTCTCAAGAACCGTTATCGGGTCATTCTCACTGGCAATCAAGATTATGGGACACCAACTCAACTGAATAATATCTCTATTTTTGTCTAATGTCATCACGCAAAAAAAATCCAACAAACCTAGTTCTGTTGGAAATCCATATAAAGGTGGCTCGCTCGCCCGACATTTCGCGATGATTCATCCGCGCGGTATTGAAATTTCTCAGCATTTGGATAATATTGGTAATAACATTGTTTTGCGTGTTCTTTCTTCAAATGTCTCCCTTTTTTGTTCGAAGTGTCTCATTCGTGATCACTCGAATACACTCGAATTTTTCCACGTTGTGTTGAATAGAAATTATTTAGAGGGCAATATAATATGTTTATATGATCAATAACGATTGTACATGACGTACGTTTAGAGAAGAAAGTTCATATTTATTGACGTTTGGTATAGTAGGATAGTCGGTAGCGGATGGAGAATATGATTGATGAGTAATTGGTATTATTATTCACGACTGTTGTACTGATATCTTGTTTTCCTGTTTGTAATACAATTGTGGCCTAAATGAATGAGGCAAGGGAGAGGGAGTTCGTTAATAGGATCGTTTGACCGGTACACGATTTGACACGTCAACGAATCGTAATGACCTACTCTTTCCATTTTTGTTTGTATTAACAGTTCTACGATCATCTCTGTACAAAGAATGTCGTGAATGGATTGATTCCTGTATTGGTTAACGAAGAACAACATTCACCTTTCACATTCAGCACGCTGCTATACACAACGGTTTTCAGTTGTTTCTTACGCGGTATACCGCGGATGCTGTTTTTTTAAATCAAAATTTACATTTTTCTGCATTTTAATTTCGATTGATTTTGAGGTTTTGTCGAAATTGTGTTTTGCTGCACTGCAGAGAATGGACACGTGGAAAATGTACATTCAAGAAAATATTGAAATATTGTCTTCCTCTCACGCCGAACTCATACAATACTGGAAAATGCTATCAACGTATACTGAGAGAAAACATTTGTTTTGCTGAATTGACAAGTCATTTTATCAGTGTCGCTTTGGATATTCGCTTCTAATGTTCTAATTTTCTAATCGTAAATTTGTGAATTTTTATGCAAAATGACGTGGTTTTGCCTTGGAACAAAATTTTTTAACATATAAAATGATGTCTATGATTTTATAATTTAATCTCCAAATTTTTCTCATTTTCAATCATTTCTGCTCTTCTTTTTGTACATTTTTACCAAACTTCCCTACCAGTTCGATACTTCTGGTTTGCGCCATTCGAAAGAGCATATTTTACTCCATCCAAATCGCCAAAAAAGTGAAAAATGATTTTTTCACACCTAAGCCCCCTTTTCGTAGGCCGCTCACATATAGTAATGAAAAATTATAACAATCATTCCTGTACTGTGGAGCATTCAGTGACAAGGGTAGTTAGCGATGGTTCATGACAAAAACTTCATGAAATTGAATATGAAACGTTGTATTGCCCGACGCACAGTGGTGCCAAATGACAAAAAGCTGAACAAAATTATAAGGAATCCTCAATTATTTTGCTACAAACTTGTTACGCAGGGGTGTATGGGAAAACTGATTACGAATCCGTTGTGAAAATTCACAAATTCAGAACGGTGGATCCAATATGGCGAACAAAAATTGCAAAAATTATCGGATTTTCTTCGAACTCGGTACTCAGGGATTTTTGTATAAATTTCCCAATTTCAAATGGCGAATCTAGTTTGGCGGATGTATAAAAAATGGCGAATACCCACAAATGTATACGAAGACCACAAATTATCGATTTTGTTTTCCAAATATCTTTATAAAATAACACAGGTCTACAATGATTTTGGTGCCGCTAAAACTAAAGCAGATTGTGAGTATATTCGATACCCTGACTCTGGAAATATACTTATTTTTTTAATGCTACGTGTAGTTTTCAAGAAATCGCAGGTGTAAAATAAAATGAAAATGCACGATTTTGAAACGTTTTATTCAATTATTCCACACGTTAACAACATTTTATCAAATTATTCTTCAAATTATCTCAAAATATGAGTCATTCTCTTCCAAATGCGATTAGGTTTGTTCAAATATCTTTTTTTTTCTCTGAGATACGACAGATTGAAAATTGTGTTATTTCACCTATTCACTAAATCCATGAACACACAAATTTCAAATTGTCGTGTCACAGTAAAGAAAAAGATATTCGAGCAAACTCAACGGCATTCGGAAGGGGATGGATTATATTTTGAGGTGCATCTACTAGTTTCATGAGAAAAAATTACATTCTGACGTCACGTAATCTCAAATATGTCGAAAAACGGTGTTTTTCACACTTTGACGTGAAAATATCTCAAAAACCACACGTAATAATGCAATTTTGAAGCCAGATTCGGATTCAGCGCGCCAAAATACTTCGAAAAAGTATGATACAGTTGTTGCACCAAACAAAAAGTTCAATTTTGTAGGCCTGTGTAATGTCCATCCCTGTTACTGTTGATCTAACAATTTAATCAAGCCATTTGAATTGCGCGCTACACCGCTGTGTAACGTTAACGTCGGTTCCCCAACTGACAACGCTGTAATAAAGCGTTCTGAAATCTTGGGTTACACGTGTCTCCTACCATTACCCTTCTAACCGGCTTATATAGGGTCGAGGAAGTTAGTGTTGCTTGACGGTGAACAGTCAATGTATTCCATATTCGTACCTGCACTCGACAGTTAGATGATTTATCCGTTAATCGCAAGCGGTCGCGTCGATCGCTTGTCAGTTAATCCTTTTACGATTTTTTATTGTAAATTTAAGCCCCACATTCGGAGTTTGTAAATTTTCACAACATTACGAACGATTCATAAACTTCAGAAAGCCCTAAATCTCAATCGTGCGGTATAGCTAAGTCGATATGAGCTTTACTTCGGTTAAGTTGGGTTCGTTAGGTAGGTAGGTTCAAATCCCCATCGCTAAGCGATAAAATTTCCTTCGATCACAGCGTTAGGAAACCGAAACTAGCGCCAAAAGCTAGTCGCCGATTGTTGGTAACTTCTGATTGCACTTGATTCGAATGTTTTTCATATCAAGAATCAATTGAGTGGCATTCAAATCAGCGGTTTAGCAACTGAAATGTTTGATAAAATGATTCTATCACAAGTTACATCAATTGGATGCCAGTGGCTGCTCATATTTTACTTCAAAGACATATTTTACATAGAACAAAGTACTCCCGGAGTACAAAACAGCCCATCCCTGGTTCTAAACACATTCTTTTTATCTCCTACGAAATGTTCTGATAATGTTTTTCCAAAGTACTGTGATGAAAATTAAATTTTTCAAATATATGCGCAGCACCGCACAACTTCATAGAAACCTTTTTTTGAACATACTCAGACAACGCGAAGCTCTTAAAGATAACATATATATTATCTTTTGGAGCAACTAACTCTCGAAGATGTTATCATATGTTAACATATGTTATCTTTCAGAGCTTTGTGCTGTCTGGGATAACTAAACGGGGCATTTGTATGCACTTGGGGCACACATATAACGTTCTTAAAATATCTTGAGACGTTATTTGCATGTTCTTCGTGTACCCAAGCACGATTTCTCTGGTGAAAATGAAGCGTATACACGAAACGCGAAAGAAGCGCATACGAAGCGAAAAATATTTCAATTCCCTCTTCCTGAAGCGTGTAATGCCCGCTTGCGGCGAAGTGATGAAATCACACGTTCACTGAGAAAAAAGCAACATGGTCACAGAAACAATGCTCGCATGGTAAAGGATTTATGGTTACAGTGACTTAAAATTTGATCATGATAACCAGGAAAACAAAATCACATAAATCTGGTTGTAACAACTATATGACATGGTCAAAGTCAAAAACATGGTTATGGGAACCAAATTTTCCCCTCAGTGTTCCATATACGCTTCATGAGAAGTGATAGTGAGTTACATCAAGCGGTTGCGAATCATACCTATTTTGACTTCAAATAATATCTTTGAGTGGTTGATCACAACGACGCTTCGGAGCTCAGTGGATAAAACCCTCGTCTGCCATGGTGAAAGTCATTGGTTCGATCCTCGCTACGGGGTGCAATTGTTTCATTTGGGTCTCACGAATTTTATACGCTTCCATTGCTTCAAATTCCTCTTTACATACTCTTTGTATTCCTCCCATTCAAACATCGAGTACTTTTCCTTAACGTTTCGGTTACCCTCCAACATACCCTTCGTTGACTCTTCCTTCCCGCTTGCATTTTCACCAGGGTTTGGAACCTTCAATAGAACTTTCCAGCACCGTATGAGTTCATGACAACAAATTCCCTATAGAAAAACTGCGATTTTGGTCCATATTTGTCACAATCTATGTACAAAATCTAATTCATATACAGACAGATATCACAAAATTTCTGATAATTGAACCTCCAATTGCTCATTAAGATTCATGAATGTAATATTCAATTCAGATCCAACGAGATCTATTGAGACAATCTAAATGGATCTCATGATTTTTTCTCGAGTAGTCAGTCTCTTCATCGTATAGCAAAATCCCAAACCTCACACTTGGTGAGAAGCCTTTCCACAGATTTCTTCCAATTTACTCCAATATCTTCGCAAATTCAACATTAGGCATTCCAACAAATATCTTCGAAGTCGTGGTCATAGCAATTTTCTCTACGCAGGAAGGTTATGATCACCACAAAGCGTTACACTTTTTGTTCAAACCCAAGCAGGATCAAGGCTACAAGGAATAAATTTCTAGTTGAGAGAGATTGAATGAGTTCGATCAAAGTTGAACTATTCAATCAAATTCTACGAGAAAAAGAAAAGGATGGCAACATAATGGAAAGTATGATTTGTTCAGAATTTTATTTCATCAATTCATTCTTAATATCTTCTTCTGCTTCTTCTTCTGCGTTTCCATTTGTGACTGTTGATTCAAAACAACGGATCAAAAAATTGTTTTGTTTGATGTGAATAGATAATCATCGTAATCATTTTTTGAAAACTCATTTATCATCGTGCAATAATTTTTACTCGCAACATATTAACATGAACATGTTAACTGTCCACTCCGAGGTGGTGTTAAAAGAACACTTTTTGGTATGAATTTTTTAAAGTTTTGGTTGCATCTTAAAATCAGTCGATTTTCAGGATGGAAGTAAATCTTACTCTTTATCTTGTTTCAATACATTTCAATATTCCTACTCATTCCTTCAAACTGCCAATAGTTGAAACAACTTTAATATCATTTCCTGTAATAAGTGAATTCAGGAAAAAATAAAATATCTATCTTCTGCAAAAATCAAATCTAAAACCGTTACTTTTTGAAAGCCTTGCATTTCCCAACTCATTTACAAAATCGATAAATTCTGTCAAATTAATCTCAGTCTCCACTAAGGAGTGGTCTATTCATCATTCTGCAGAGTTGCGATTGATCATTCGGCATTTTAATTGATTTTCAATCTCTTCCATTTCCACGCGACTGCGAGTAATCAAAAATCTCCGGTGAAAGCCTCTTGAGCCAGTTATTGGCCTTTTTTCCTGTCATTCAAGAACTTACTCTGAGCACTCGTCACATAATTGCAACATGGAATTTGAAAGTATATGCATGCATTTCAATATTAACTTTCATGTCATATTAATTTCACACATGACATTTTCATGTTGCTGAAACGAAAATTTAAACCCACAAAATCTGATACATGATTCTTATTCAACTTTGCAGATGAATTCGTTAGAACTGATAACATCGCTTGAAAAATGACTGCAAAATTTTAGGTCTCACTGATTCGTTTCAATAAACGATTCAAACTTCAGCAAAATACATTTTCACACTTTTTTTCTTTTTTCAACAAACGGATAATAAGTTCGTTACATCCTTTTTCTTCTCTGAGAATTATTGGTGATTCTTTTCGAAAGATAAGCAGTAATTTTACCTAAAAGTTAGAAACGGTAGTATACAAACATCTCATATAATTCGTAAGTGTTATGGTTATTTTGACGGAAAAAGACATGTTTTTGAGATTTTTTTCTGGTGATACAGATAATGTAAGTTTATTGAGTTAATTTCCATATATTAATGCAACATTTCAACAATATTCTACTGAAATTTTCATTGAAAAACATTGGAAATTGAGCGAGTGATAACAAATCTTCGGAGGTGCCTCGAAAAAATGTTGTTTTACGGTGTTCACGATAACTCGCGAAAGAATCATCTGAAGCAAAAAAATCAAAATGAGTTTGTTAGAGGAGATATTTCTTGAGGTAATGACGAGGGGGTTTTTTGTTCTTTTCATTTTTCAATTTTTCGTAGCACTTGGAAACAAGAAAACCGATATTCGCTTTGAAAAATCAGCTTATTTGTTGTTGTAAAATTGTTAATTATTAGAAAAAAAGTCCTCGATAACATCTGGGAAATCATGTGAAAAAGTACTGTGCAAAACTGCGAAACGATTGGTCCAGTAGATTCTGAGTTATCGTGAACACGGACTTCAATAATGACAAACTTCACCCGAGTCGAAAAATTGTAATACTTTTTAAAGCCTAATCAACTCCGTAATACGCAACGATCCAGAGTTTAATCGGGTCGAGAAAAAAGTTAAACTCAGGTTGAACGAGAATGTTAAAAGCAAAATGAAACCTGATTCACTCCGTAATACACAACGAATAAGAGCTTAATTTGCAGATTTCACTTTTTGACTTGGGCAGAAAAATGCTTTGAAGTTCTGCACACTGAAAAATTCAAAATGAAACTCGATAATTTCCTCATACTCACACAAAGTCATCGATGCCAGGTCCATAGAGCAGAACACTTCCATCAAGATGCTCTAGAGCATCTTTTTGCATTTGTCTTCGCAAAACTCTTTCTTCTTTACTGTCGTGCGCCGCTTGCTCCTCTGAACTACTAATTCGCAACTTGTCAACTTGTCGCGCCCATTCGTGAGAATTCGGCCCTGTATCAACGTGCATCTCTTGCGTAAAGGCCAACAAAGCAAAAGAACCTTCATTGAATGGACATGCAGCTACATTAGCTGCAATTTCAACAATTGCCACTGACTAACTTTGGAGAGATTTTCCAAATAAGATGATTATCATTATCTCTCGTGATTATTTTGTGTGAAACCTCCAAAACATCGCTGCAGAAGTGTGTCCTTGCTCAAATCCTTATGAATGGACTTGATGGCTCCTAGAACGTCAGTAGGAAAGGCTGTGTAGCTGTGTTTGAATGATTTTAAAGCATCCGCAGCCGCGGAGTTATCGATCATAGATGAAAATCCAGCCCGGAGCAACGGACGCTCAAATACTCATAACTTTGTCAATTTTGCTCCGATCAACTTGAAATTTGGACACAATACCCTGGTAAAAAAATCTCTCTGAATCTCTCTGAAAATTTCACGTTTCAGAGAGATTCAGAAGGAATCAGAGAAATTCAGAGCAATTCAGCGTGGTTCAGAGGATTTCAGAGATTAGTGGATTGAGAGAACTTGGGCTTTGAATTTTTCAGAAAGATTCAGAGAGATTCAGCGGAATTCAGAGAGATGCGGGGGAAGTCTAGGAAATTCAGAGAGGAATGAATTCAGTAAAATCTTGGTCCTGCATTTCAGAGGCTTTCTGTAAGTTTTAAGAAAAATTGTGCGTGGAACTTTTTAGAAATATTTAGAGGAATTTAGAAAGATTCAGAGTAATTCAGAGAGATTCACAGAAATTCAGAGAAATTCAGAGAGGAATTAATTCAGTAAAATTTTTGGTTCAGGATTTCAGGAGTATTCAGGGAATGTCAGAGACTCGCAGAGACAGGTGAATTAGGGAAAATATGTGCGTAGAGCTTTTCAGGAATATTCAGGAGAATTTGGAAAGGTTCAGCGTAATTCAGAGAAATTCAGATGCGGAGAGATTCAGAGAAAGTTGAAGAATTCAGAACGTATCACTATCGGAAAAGTCTCTAACTTCCTCTGAGTTACTCTGACTTTCTCTGAAATTTGTCCCAAAATATAGAGAGATTCAGAGAAATTCAGAGAGATTTCAGAGAGATTCAGAGAGATTTTTTTTTACCAGGGTACACTGTAAAAAATATACTTTCTACACTGCCAAAGAAGTTTGGCAGTTTTTTACACAAACTTTTTTTTAAATTACCAAACAAAAGTTTGTAAACATTCAAAAAATTTTGTGATTTCACGAAAATTTTTGAGAATTTACAAACTTTTGTTCGGCAATTTACAAAAAAGGTTCGGAAATTATTTTTCCAAACCAAGTTTGTAAATTTCCAAGCATTTTTGTTTGGAATTCAACAAATTTTTTTTATAGTGTATTCTTAGGATATTGTGCACTCAGTTAATGAAACAAAAAAAAGAATGCAAAGAAAATTTCACAACCATACCCCGCCCTTAAGGGGTTTCATTACTCCCTGCAAAAGTTACTAGATTCCAAATTTCTCCCCCCAGTTTTCTCACAAACGAACACATAAAATGAAAAATAATGAGTAGCTGCATTTTTTTCAATAGCCTAAGAAGATGCACCTGCTCATTAAAATTGATTCTATTCAATGATTACTGAGAAAACTGGAGAGAGAGATCCAGTAACTGGGCTTGTGGTGAATGGCCTTAATAATGAATTTCGAAACGTGCATGTTTCGTTCAATGAAGGTGTCCGCTCAAAAGGAGAATTTTGAAAATGTACGACTCGCATAGTAATATTCTCTTTCTGTGTAACACATTCGCTGTCGCCCATGCTTCTAGAGAGTTTCTATACTCGCGGTACGTAAAATACATTATACTTACATGAGATTTTCAATTTTCTTTATATATTAACATTTCAATTGCGTTGTTATCGTATATATTTATCTGTCACGTTCAAACGAATGCGGTATCCAACGAGTCACATATTCCTGCGCATTCTTTCCTTTCTCAGATTCAAAATTATGTCATCGTTATGTGAACTATTGCACGTACGACACACCACACACCGTGACTATCGTTCCAACCAAGTGTTTAGCTGGTCGAGACGGAGATATATTATAGTTACAATGAAAATCGGATATCGAAAGGATATTGCAAGGGGAACTTAGATCGAAACTCGCTTCACAAAAATGCAAAATATTTTCATTATCCACTGAAATCCGTATACAAATTTGGATTGTTACTTCCCCGCTTGAACAATCTCATTGAACCGATTGATTCTCATTGATTACGATGTAGAAGACCGATTCAAACCCATTAAAAATTGATTCTCGATGAGAATCAATCGGTTCAATGAGATTCTTTCAGCAGGGTTTGTCAAATCATCTTTATAAAATTGCTACAAAAATTCAAGTGATATTATCCAATACTCTTTTCTTTGTACAGGTTTGATACACAATCTATAATTCAATGACCAACTTTGTGCAATACAATCCCGATGAAAACAATACAGACGAACTAAATAGCAATTAATTACACAATGCACTTTGATCATTCTCCACAGCGTAATCAATGCTTCGCGTAAAATCGTGTTTTCATCATCGCTCAAAAGATAGATCGAAATTGCGTAATTAGCACAGACGAAAGATTCGAACAGTCGATATTATGAGAGTTTCGAATGTTCTGTGGATGGTGTTAAGATGATTTATCTCATACAACTGCATTTAAATGAAAACCGCAGAGGAAGCAGGCTATTTTCATTTTATTCAAATTTATCTTCTTGTCACTGTGACTGGTATCGCTTTCCACGAGTGCGAATACTTGCTTCACACCGTGAAAATGAAAAATTTTAGTCATCTCTTAACAACGAAAACAAGTTTTATGAATATATTTTATAAACAAACACATTATATAAGTCGATAAATTAAAAATCTCTGTACATTTTTCCAAAGTCAATTACGTTATTTTTACTAGAGAAAAAAGGATAACATGGATTTTATGTAATACGGATGGACGTGAACTAAGAGTAATTATCTAACAAGTTCGTTTTTTTATCTCCCGATCTCTCGATCGATCGATTGATTGAGATTTTGAGTTATTTCATAACTGAACGTATATAAAGAAAGATTGATAACGCATCGATCGGTTGGTTATGAATGTTGAATCAATATTTCAGTGCATGGGTATGTAATTCAAAAGCTAGCCGCGATCTTGTCACGGGACGTTATACAAGTAAAGCTGTTTACATAACATTCGTGGTTTTCTTTCTCCTGTTTAATTGGAATATCTATATATAGAGACACATGAAAGTAGAAAAGAGACATAATCGCAGGTGGAACGCGTAAGAATTTTCTAATTTTATCATTGTCATTTTATCTGTGGAATTTTAATCGGCGTTGATTTTTTCACTTGGAATCTTTTCGAAAGAACTGAAATGTGTAGTCCTGTTTCTTTTCAGACTTCACGAGTATTATTATTACTTGTGTAACGTTCTTACCACATAATCACTTCGAAAAGACCTAGCGTTTGAATTCATGAAAGAAAATTGGTGTAGGATCATTAAAAAATACCAAGCATCAAAGATTTTTCTGCATATTTACAATTAAATTCACAATTCGTCATGATAAGTACTCGCTTTCGTCGCTGATATAGATCAAATAATAGCAATTATATACGGAAAAAAAGGAAATAGCTGTGGCAGCTACTCACTTTTTTAGCATCCTTTTCTTACCGCTGCAGCTGAAATCATTGCAGCTGTAGCTATTTTTTAGCTACCGAAGTGGGCAGTCGTAGCTGTAACCGCACAATTTTCGTGGTTGCATGATATTTGGATAGCCAAATAATTTCAGCACATTTGTACTGAAAATTCAGTGCAAACGTTATGGAATTCCCGCATCAAAACTGGAAATGAGTCTGAGCCTCTGTACTGGAATTTTTAGTACACGAGCTGGTATTTCCAGGACATGTACTGGAAAATTAATGCTGAAAATATCCATGAAAATTGAAAAAATTGCTCACGCAAAGTGATTTTGCAGGGTCCTGTGTTCCACTGTTCAAGATGATTGAGAAACTTTTGATCGTTCATTTGGATGGACAGAAACTCATGTCTACCTAACAGGATTTGAACCCACACTTTTCTACCTGCCTACCAACTGAACCTAAGACCTAACCGATGAGCTATAGCGCGACATGTTGGAAGGCCAGCTTGGGTTACTACATATGCTTCATATCTAGAACACAAGAGGATAAGTCTTGGAAAAACCTCATATATCAATTTCATTGGCTACAATTACAATTATTATTCAAAATCTCAATCAGGAAATTTTTAATATAAAGAATTGAAATATTTCCTGACAGAAATGACGAAGTCCAATAGAAGTGGAAAATTTCAGTGCAACAGTGATTAAATTCCGTTGCATAGCAACTGGAAAATTCCATAACACGACCTGAAAATTGCAGTTCAAAACCTGTATAATTCAATTGCATAGTAACTGGAAAATTCCATCACAAAACCTGAGAATTGCAGTTAAAAACCTGTATAATTCCAGTATACCAACGATTAGGTTTTTTTTTCTAAATTCCAAATTTTTTCTCAAGTCCTTTTTGAGGGAATATTTTTTCTTGGTGCACAAGAACTATAAAATTGTAGTACGAGCCGGTAAAATTTTCGCGAAATCATGGCAAAATTTCAGTACATCATCTCAAACTTGAAAATTCCAGTACAATGACTGAATTTTCAGTTATGCTTGGTAAATTTTCAGTAACGTAACAACAAAATCTCTGTACATGTACTGGAATATCCATATTCCAGTACTAGCACTGGAAATTTCCAGTCCAGTTGCACAGTAAATTTCCAGTTTTTTTTTACAGTGTGGGCAGTCGTAGCTGTAACCGCACAATTTTCGTGGTTGCATGATATTTGGATAGCCAAATAATTTAACTGTTGAATTTTCGCTGCAACTGTTACATTTCTTGCTACTAACGCTAAGTGAGTAGCTGCTGTCTTAAATTATTAGAATGGTATTTCACTCTTTACCCAGCCAAAAGTGAGCCTGTTAAAATGTTCACTCTTTTAGAGTGATATTCTGAGGTTTGAGGTTATAAACTCACAGCCACTCCAATTCCAGAGTGAATTTTGAAATCTAAAAGAGTGGGAGTCAACTCGAAACGCTTAGTGGAGTGAAACGAATGATTTTTCACTCTTTCAGATTTAGAGAGTATAACAGCTGAAAAGTACCCAGACAAAACTTCCTGTGTGGGTGGGATTCCCAAATTCGCATGTGGACTCAAGTTCCTGGCCGGGACTCGCCAGGTTCTGGCCAGGTCCAGCCTGAAAACCCTCTGGTTCCTGCTCGGGACCTGTCAGATTCCCGCTCGAGTCACCACCTGCACTGTAAAAAAAAATTGGAAATTTACTGTGCAACTGGACTGGAAATTTCCAGTGCTAGTACTGGAATATGGATATTCCAGTACATGTACAGAGATTTTGTTGTTACGTTACTGAAAATTTACCAAGCATAACTGAAAATTCAGTCATTGTACTGGAATTTTCAAGTTTGAGATGATGTACTGAAATTTTGCCATGATTTCGCGAAAATTTTACCGGCTCGTACTACAATTTTATAGTTCTTGTGCACCAAGAAAAAATATTCCCTCAAAAAGGACTTGAGAAAAAATTTGGAATTTAGAAAAAAAAACCTAATCGTTGGTATACTGGAATTATACAGGTTTTTAACTGCAATTCTCAGGTTTTGTGATGGAATTTTCCAGTTACTATGCAATTGAATTATACAGGTTTTGAACTGCAATTTTCAGGTCGTGTGATGGAATTTTCCAGTTGCTATGCAACGGAATTTAATCACTGTTGCACTGAAATTTTCCACTTCTATTGGACTTCGTCATTTCTGGCAGGAAAAATTTCAAGTCTTTATATTAAAAATTTCCTGATTGAGATTTTGAATAATAATTGTAATTGTAGCCAATGAAATTGATATATGAGGTTTTTCCAAGACTTATCCTCTTGTGTTCTAGATATGAAGCATATGTAGTAACCCAAGCTGGCCTTCCAACATGTCGCGCTATAGCTCATCGGTTAGGTCTTAGGTTTCAGTTGGTAGGCAGGTAGAAAAGTGTGGGTTCAAATCCTGTTAGGTAGACATGAGTTTCTGTCCATCCAAATGAACGATCAAAAGTTTCTCAATCATCTTGGAACACAAGGACCCTGCAAAATCACTTTGCGTGAGCAATTTTTTTTCAATTTTCATGGATATTTTCAGCATTAATTTTCCAGTACATGTCCTGGAAAAGTCCAGCTCGTGTACTGAAAAATTCCAGTACCGAGGCTCAGAAAATTTCCAGTTTTGATGCGGGAATTCCATAACGTTTGCACTGAATGTTTGCAGTACAAATGTGCTGAAATTTTCCGGTACATGTACAGGTTAATGACTTCCAGTACATGTACTGGAATTTTCCGGTGAAATTTTTTTACAGTGTGGCTGGTCCCGGGTGTGGAACCAGAGGGGTTCCAGGCAGGACCTGGCTCGTCCTGGGCAGAACCTGAGTCCACATGCGAATTTGGGAATCCCACTCACCCGGGAATTCTTGTCTGGGCAACTCCCGTAACTATGTTTCAGCTATCCAAATGATAGCTAATTATTGCTTCCTCGTTAAGAAGAAGCTTAGTGATCGTTTCGAAGGGTCGACAAATTTGTTGTCTCCAAAACGAAAATTTCTTACACCAAAATGCTTCTCAGAACTCAAGGAGCAACTTTGATTTCGTGTTTGTCTGTACGTACGTACGAGCGTACCACAGTTACGTGCGGCGTCGGTAATAGTGTCGTATGAGTTTCAACCTGATTCTCACTGAAGAATAGGAGGGGTGAGAAGAATATGATCAAAAACCGTGTTTTCGCGCCCATGCGTATCTCCGCTCTTTATCATCCGATTCCATGAAACTCATATCAGGTTCTAGTTATGATCCGATAGTCATCCCAAATAAGTTTCATCCCAATCGGTTGGAAACCTTAGAAATTTTTTGTTTGTGATCCGCATTTTTGGACAATATTTTGAAAGCATGTCTTCCCTACATTTCTATCATTCGAATGCCATGGAACTTTTCGCACATCCAATTCGGGAGGTGTTTGTTGTACGATATGAATTTCAAGCAAATTGGAAACGAGGGGAGAAAATGGTAAGCACTAAGCTTCAACACAAAATTTGAAAATCTCGTAAATTCCGCTATCATACGGATTTCTTCCGTTCTTGTCATCTGATCGTTATGAGATTTTTACCGCAATTTTATGTGGTGCCGATGGTTTCTCCATACATGCAGAAAAATATATTTTAAAAATTCCCATAATTTATTGAGGATTAGCGCCAGTCTGTGATGAATGAAATTATTTACCTGAATATAGCTTCAAAAATACCATAATTTTTTGTAAAAATACGTCTAATTATGGAACTTTTTAAAAGTAAATTCAAGTGAAAACTCTATTTGTCAAAGACTAGCGCTGATCCTCAATAAATTATGGGACTTTTCAACACATCTGTTTTCTGCGTGTATAAGTTCCAACTTGATCTTCACAAGAAAATGGGAGACAGACAGGAAACGTGTTATCGAAAGTTGTGATTTTGGGACAAGGGCATGTTTCCGCTTCCTGTTATCCAATTACGATGAAATTTATGCCATGTTCTATAGTCGTGATCCAACAGTGTTCCCACATAAGTTTCATGCCAATCGGTTAAAAACTGTGGAAATTATTTATCTTGCGACCTGCATTATTTCAAACCAGCGAGGAAGTCATGTACCAATTGGCAGGGTTTTTCTTCCCGTGTAGCTATCATGCTAGAAATCAAACTCTTTGGATTTTAGGCTCTGCCTTGGGCCAATCCAGTAAGCATTTCCCCCCTCAAGGGGAGATACAATTAGAACGACAAAAAAAGGCATTTTTCATGATTTTTTTTCACCTAGAAGTTTATATTTGAATAGAATAAGCTTTTGTAGTGTTATTAGTATACTATTCAGGTATATCAAGGTAATTTTTTTTTATTTTCTTCCATAAAATGGTGACCGTACACAGGGTTCAAGTAACACCTAGTCCGATGACGGCGGGGATTCTACTGACCATAATTTTTATCTGGAAAAACAAAGACCAAAAGGAATTACCTTCAGTACAATCAATTCGGAGTTAAACCAACAAAAATGGAAAAAATATACAATATAAGATTTGGCTGAGCAAAATAGGCAAAAATCGATAGTTCACTCCTCTTTTCAAGTCTGTTTTGCAATAAAAAAAAGTACTTTATTCTTCAGAAGTACAAAATTTTTTGGTTTAACTAGAAGCTAATATAATAACGAAGATGTCCCCAAAACCTCATCCCGATCGGATCATTAGTTTTTTAGTTATCACCCCCGCCAACTCGGAAAAACGTGTTTCGAGGAAAACGCATTTGAAGTTTTCGTTACTAAAAAAAACAAAAGAGAACAATACCTCGATATACTTTAATAACGTATTATTAACACTGCAAAATTCTGTTTGAATCAAACCCACGTAACCAAAAACGCTTTTGAAATGCATTTTACCAAAGCATTTGAAATATATTTTCAATGCATTCATTTAATGTATTCAAATACATTTTAAATGTACGTAATGTATTCCAAATGCATTTGTCAAAATGCATTTCAAATTCTTTTAATAAGATCGTCAAATAGGACTATTATGGGACGCTTAAAATGCATAGTGAATACACCTATAAATGCATTTCAAAACTATTAATTAGATTTTGGATAACATTGGATTCATATACCATATGCATTGAAAATTGACTTTAAATGCATGGGAAATACTCTTTTGAAGCTTAAAACTGATTCTATAAAAGTATTAATTTTGCAATTAGATTAACAAAATTTACATTTATCAAAACCACTCGATTTATACTTGGAATGCATTTTTTGGGGGTTTGTAATACCTTGTGAATTGATCTAGAAGAGCATTAAGTTTGTTTTTCGAATATCTCAAATAGTAAAAACATATATATGTATATATTATTGAGAAAAAGTTTGGAAATTTCACTTGGGATATTTTTCGAACTATGAGAACTGTTGTATCCAATTTTTTCTTAGAAATTTATAAACAATCTTTTTGATACCTCAAAAATTTTGTCTGTCTACATATGGTTGATGATAGAAAACCGAATTACATTTATTTCACATGCTGTAGAACAATCTTCAAAGATAAAGAATGATTTTGATGCCATGAAGTGCAATTTGTATGAAATATTTTTCAAACCATCCAGGATGTATTTTACTTACAAATCTTGATTAAAGCCCCATCAAGTGCTTGATTTCAAATTTCTATTTGTTTGAATACATCAATAATATTTTCTTCCCAAATTCATTTGAAGTATTATGATGATAATATCAAATTAAAAAAAAACATTTTAAATGTATTTTATTCACATTCTGATAAATACATTTTCACAAAAGTTTTCCAAATATATTTGAAAAAGTATTTCAAAAAAACCTTTTCTCAACAATACTTTTGAAATGCATTTGAAATCTTTTACGAAAAATCCTTTGTTCTAAAAACGATTTTAAATTCATCCGATGCATTTAAAATACATTTTAAAAGTGTTTTTGGTTACGTGGGAATACAAGCTTCTAGGTGAAAAAAAATCATGAAAAATGCCTTTGTTTTTGCCGTTCTAATCGTATTTCCCCCCTTAACATTTCAAACATTCATTATATGTTCTCTAAATGATGTCAGAAAGTTCACTGATGCGTGGATTTCGAAAATCTTTTTGATGCCTTTCTTATGAAGTTTTGAAGTTATCAGAAAGTTCACTCAGATCATCTTTCTGATAACTTTGAGAGAGGCATCAAAAAGATTTCCGAAATCAACGCATTAGAGAACTTTCCGATATCATTTGAAGAACATAATGAATGTTTGAAATGTTGAGGTGGAAGATGTTCGCTGGGAAGAGAGAGCTTGGGATGATCTGATTTTCAGCAAAGAAAATTTCTAGCTGGGTATTTGTTAGCCACCACGGGGTGAAAATTCGTAGCTACGACAGCACAGGTTTGGTGGTTGATATTTGAATGGCAAAACATTTTTATTCAGCTGTGACAACTACAGTACTTCTGCCTGTTACAGCTAAAAAGAATAATTTTGTATTTTTTCTACAATTCATGAGAAAGTTTCGAAAATGAAATTCTGCACAGTTTGTTTTTATGGTGTTTCAGGCGCGTAAGAAATGCGCGAGAATGAAAGGTTGCGAAGATCACAGTTGGGTGTGGTCAGGAGTTCCCAAGAAGTTGATCGTAACGTTTGCGACCGATCACGCCGGAAATGACCATGACGAGTGTAGCCATCGTCCCGGTTAGCCTCGGAGCATCACCGGCTATGTTCACCCCGAAGATGTACCATCTACAGCAAGGGATCAATTCAACCGGGGCTCCAGCCAATCCCGGGAAATCGGTGAGCAAAGCTATTCAATCTTTCATACCACTCAAACAATTTCAGGATTCATTCGCTTCAACGATTTCTTTATAACGAATTTCTTTCTAACGAATAACAACTCATGCACCACACATGGAGAGAAATATATAATACAATTAGGGACAGCATTTGATAAAATCTATTTGTATTATACATATACAATAGTGGAATGATTAGTAAGAGCGAAATATTCTTCACTCTTTCGACGCGAAATTCATTTGTCGAGCTGACGTTGTTGATGGTCTTTCAAAACGAACTTTATATTTAAAGATTTTCCTGTTTTGACGAAATGTTTTTGGTGCTCCAAAAGTGTTGCTACATAACTTAAATATATCGAAAGCCACAGGCCATTGATTCAAGCGGATGATGAGATTTTTATATTATCATATCACTGCATGTTTTATTAACAACAATTTGAAACCATAGAGGTTTGAATTACACGATACATACCACTGCCGTTATTGCGGTTGTATACTTATACAAAATATGATGAGTATTAATCCATACCACAAATTGTTTGAGGAAATAATGTGGTGTGGATTTACACGTGTTATTAGAGGTAGTTATGCGATGGTACTCCTAATGTCCTTGGATGGAAGATTTCTTGAATTATCACGAGCGCTTCGAGGTACTCGAGTACGAATGATTGATCAATTATAATAACAGGACCTACCATTTAGATATATATATCTATTTAACACTTTTTAATAATAATTCATCAAATTAATTCCAAGTCAATTTTTTTAATTCAATTTGTCGAATTATGTAAATTTTAAATTGAGATTTGGAAGTATATTTGAATCTGCTGTTGCTGTATTAAACATCATTCCACTCGGGAAGGATTTGCAATTACAGCTAGGGCGGTAACGAGCCTCCATTAGTGAAGCTTCGTTGTGTCATTGCTGCGGACAGCACTAAGCTTTGTTAATTCGTCACAACACGTGCAACATAACATCGATCCATTTGTTTCTTGCATGCGAAGTGGAAATCGTTTAGATATTTTATGACGGTGATCGCAAAGCTCATTCGACACGGTACACAAGTGGACTTTCACCAGACCTAAGTATTTCCTGGCCAAAAGGTTCAATAGATGTCAATAAATTCCATTACGTACTGAGACAAAAACTAGATGGAATGAATCGGTGAAGCATTTCATTCCTATTGGCACCTTACATAGGAGCTATCGATTGTAAAGTTTTATACCCACCGACAAAAAGTCTCCTATGAGGAAATTTATGTGATTGTGATAAAAATGTGTATCACGGAATCAGATGGGTAGAAAATGTTGAGAAAGTTCTGTCAGAATCCTGCTATGAGAAAATTGTGTTTGGGAAAATTGTATGCAGATTAGAATTCGGTTTTTTCAAATTGTTATATTTTATCGATATGCTTATACTATATATATGGAAATATATATATATATATAACGATGGGTATAAATAGTTTCATACTGGGGACAGTGTTGTTTATTAAATATAAAAAGAATTTATTATATTACTAAATTATATACTTTATTATTTAGATTAATAGTTTTTGATCATTTTTAACATATTTGATTACACATTTTAATCTGATTTAATATCCCTTGATAAATGGATATTAGAGTTTGAGACAAAATTTGTATATAATACGATTTGTATAATCCGTTTTTCTTCGTGTAATTCATTTTGGATAAACGAAACTTGCATCTTTGTCATCTAAATGGCGCTCTCTTCGTTCACAGGTGATGATAAATAATAGCTCGTTCACTTTATAGAATTCATAAAAGACATCTCACACCTCGTTGGGTACGAGAAAACTTCAGCTGGCTAATGCATATTGATATTCATAAACATCGTTTACTTTGCAAAAGCGAACAGATAATGTTTCTCATGCGTCTCCATTTTCATATTAAATAATGCCCTTTATATGATAAATAAATGATGAGTATTACTAAACGTTTAGTAATTGAGTGACATATAGCGAGTTTGGTCATGAATATTGTATTATATCTAATAACGATAAGAAGGGTGAATATCACCTTATGTCGACGACATTTTTCGCCATTTTCTAAGACTCACCACAAACGATAGAAACTGTAACAATTTTATATATATATAAAATTGTTATTTGAGGAAATTCATGCAAATATGTCAAATAAATTCATGATTTCTTATTCTTCTTTTCCTTTAATCAAAGTAAATGAACAACCATTCTTTATAATGGTTATAGTCAGGTATTAACAAGATCTTTTTATAATTCGGACATCCCTGGCGAAAAAATTTCTCATAATTTCTCATATTTTTTCATCATTTTCTCATAAAATCCCATAATTTCTCAAGGATTTGGAACATTTATGAGATACGATGTTTTCATAATTTTCCATAATTTTCTCATCATTTTTGCATAACATTCCATAATTTCTGAAGGAGTTTGAACACTCTTATGAGAAATGCTTTTCTCATAATTTGTCATACTTTTTCACAATCCTCATACTATTTGATGATTTCTCATAATTTTTCATTAATTCTCATATATTTTGAATAAAACCTCACGATTTCAAAAAAAGAGTTGCTGTTATCAAAAAAACAATTCCCTTCTAAAATTTCCAAATTTTTTATAATCTCTCCAGAACATATGTTCATAAAGTCACATAAGATTTATCATTTATTTTTTTAATAAAACGCTATGGAACCTTGCGAAGTAGCTGATCCAAGTGATTCGGATCATTTTTCAACCAATCACACTGAGAGAAAGTATTAGTTGCCATTATCCAGAAAAATTATTAAAATAACGTCTCAACTATTTTTTTTTTAGTTCCACTTACTAATATTTTTATTGTGCGATGAAACCAAAGGTTAGGATCGAAATTACTTCATTTTTAGTTCAAACACAACTACTTTCTAATAGTAAGCAACACTATAATAGAATAATTCATGAATCCTGGTCAAAATATGCCTTGTAAATCCGTACAAAATAATAACCCAGATAATAATCTACAAAACTTATATGAAACAGGTTGAAAAAATGACACTGGTATCAATTTTTCTCTCATTTCTGAACATTTTATCCACTTTTATCGCAATGTCGACCAGGCCAACTACCATCGGTATACCGTTTGATTCTAATTTATAACCTATATCGATAGTTGTTCCTACGTTTCTGCGTGTGACAGTAAATGTCTTCTGGAGATAACACTACCATCATAGAAAAAAGTACGCATTCAAAATCAGTTTAGTCTTCCAGATCCCCGACGATCCAAATTGCACAGTTTGAAACAGCAATTTTCACAACTTTGATCCACGCATCCTGTACGCGTGAAATAAAGGAGAGTGTCCAAAAACAACTGAACACGAAAACAAGCTGGATTATATTAACTATAATTTCTTGGTTGAATCAACTGAATTTTTAGTAGCTGTCATTAAGTGTATTTAGTTGAGAAGTTTTAGTTATAGTCCCTATAAGAATTCCTCTCAGTGCAAAAAGCTTGAAAATTGATCCGGATGACTTGGATCAGTTACCTCAGCAGGCTTCTATGTTTTCATATGTGTTGATATTTCATATTATCCTTCTCGTCTTTACGGATGTGAGAAGAAACTGTATGAAATTTTTAAGAAATTAAGACATGTATGCCATTTTTTTGAGAAATTAGAAAATTATATGACGATACACTTTTATTTATGAATAATTGTAACTTCTTTGGTCAGAAATTATGAGTTTTTATGAAAAATTATGACTTTCTATGAAAAACCATATCTCATAGTCATCATTATGTCAATTTATGAAAAATTTTCTGTAATTTTATGAGAAATCATGAAAATATACCCTTGCGAAAAAATTTCTCTGAAAATCTCTGAAATTTCATGGTTCATAGTTTTTCATAGAATTTCAGTGATTTGCAGAGGAATTCGTAGTTTTTCAGAGATATTCAGATAAATTTTCAGGGAACAAATGTGTCCAATAAGCAGGAGTTTTTCAGAATTTTTCAGAGATTTTCAAAGTTTTTCAGAGTTTTAAAAAGTTTTCATAGCTTTCCGGAGTTTTTCAGGGGTTTTTGAAGTTTCGCCGTAAGATTCAGAGTCTTTCAGTGAAATTTTCAGAGATTTTCAGAGAAATTTTTTTCACCAGGGTATGGAATAATATGATTTCATTTATGAGAAATTATGACTTATTATGAGAAAACATTTCTCCTACTAAATGTTCCAATTCCTCGAGAAATTATAAAAATTTATGACATTTATGAAAATATATGAGAAATTATAAGAAATATGAAAAAATACTGAAACATATGAGAAATTATGTAAAACTTTTTCGCCAGGGATATCCGCTTTTACAAACAATTCCTAATGAATAATTAAGAGGATTCTCACTTTATGTACCCAGACAGCATAAATGATCATTTTTGATTCACAAAAACTTCTGAAAGAACTTCTTGAACAATCACCGTTATGACAGTAAAAATGAATTCAATATGAACTCAATGAATTCAAAATGCATACATGTTGAATTCCTGAATAGTTCTTTATGAGTTCGTGATATGAATTCTTTCTGAAGATTAAGTTATTCATCAAGAGTTCATTTTGAACTCAAACTATTCATAATAAATTCATGTTTACTGTCATAACGGGAGCTCTTTGCGGGGACTTTTGTGCTGTATGGGTACACCTTCATCCATATCCCATTATTAGCAGGTGAGTACGTTGCAGAGAGAGAGAGCGAGAGAGATTTCAATCGATTTTCCTTTTCAAATTTCTCTTTTATATCTCCATATATAATTGATCCATTTATCCACTTATAATTCCTTTTTTCATTCGGGTGTAGGAGGATTCTCTTTATTCCTTTTTACTCCACTTAAGTGAAGGAGGAATAATTCCCATGTGGATAGACTTAGACTTTTGAGATTGACTTGGATTTGTCGATGGAGATAGATATCGATCGAATTCTGTGAGTCGACTACTTTCGAATTTTCTTTTGGAAGATCTCATCCCTCTTCTCTACTCTCGTTTCTACTCTCCCCGTCACAAAACATTTTTGAAATATGGGATTTTGTACATTTTCATGGAAGTACTAGTCTTTGCATACCAGAAACACATTTTATCATATTTTTACAATACAAAATAGTGGCGTTTCAGCACATTCAGAATAAGTCTGTTAATTTACATGCGCGTACCGCTACAGCCCTGGTAGAAATTTTCGCTAGTGATTAATGAGGCACTTACGAGTTTATCTCTTCTACCCATGAGACATTAGTGAGGAAAACTCACAAGGCACTCCCTAGAATGTAACACTCCAACTAACTAGATTCCATTTATCAAAACTAGTGGAACAGTCATCATTATCTAACAAGGAACTGATTAGAAACTAACATGGCACTTGTGAGAATGATTAGGGTGAAAATAAAAAATTATTATTGAATTTATAATTGATTCAGATATGTTTTTAGTTCGAACAAATTTGCTTCAACTCAGATAGTTTTGTTTTTTGAGGGGATTCTATTTTCAGAATAAAGAGAGATGTTTTCAATTTGATTAATTATTTTTTTTAGTATACATGCATGAAACATTTTTTTACCAGTCATCCAGAAAAATTAATTCATCCAAATATGAATCTAATAAATATTTGGCGAATCCAATGAGTAATATTGATCTAATAAATAAAACTGCTTATTAATGATTGCAGTCAGTTTGGATGAACCTTGCAAGAAATTCACAAGTTTTATCCAAACATCACTAGTCAGATAAGATTTACAAGGGATTCATTAATCGCTCACTAGTTTTATTTTAATAAGTTTTTCCTTGCGAATAACTCATGAGTCATGAGGAAGAACTTGTGATATTTCTACTAGGGAGGTCAATTATGAATTTAGGACAAAAAACTGAAAATTTTCTCAAAATATAGTTCAAAATCTAGCGAAAATCGTAGGATTTTGCCGGAAAATTGATTTAAAAGGAAATGGGATTGATTTGAATTCTTTTTTCGATTTTTTCTTTGTTAAATCGATCGATGGGGCAAAATTTCTCTCAAGTGTACCAGCTCAAAAATTGTTACCTCCTCAATCTTTCTAAAATTTCACTGAAATGTAGTACTAGTTAGTGACTTTTAATCCTATAAAGGATTTCGCTCTGGTACCTCTGGTTATCAAACTACAGGGGTCCAAAATCCACAGATTTCGTTCAATCAGCTCTTTTGAAGATTATTCCATATTTATTATATTATGTATATTTATCCATTATTATGTTCCATAATTTCAAAAGCTGTTATTGATGAAGTTTGATAATATAATGGTTCGGTAACATTGTATGAAATCATTGGCATGATTAAAAAATCATATTTTATTGAAAAACAGTTCGTTTCACCTCAATTCCACGTCAACGGTATGACGAACCGTATCGGAACGTTCAGTAGCTCATAGGAATATCCGACACGTGCGTTTCAAACCGTTGCGAATGCGAGATGAAATTTTCTTCCCATAATTTCTCCTACACGATTTTAAAGCTGAAAAATCCAGCTTTCAGATGAGCTAACTTGAGAAATTTTCAAAATTGTCGAAATTGAAAAAAAATGCAAAAATAACTTTCAACTCGCTAAATTTGTTGGAAAAAATTTGTTCTCACAAAAACAGATTACGCCATTGTAAAGAACAGAAAAAAGCTACGAGAAACAATATCAAAAATAATTTAATTTAAGAAATTATATCTTCAAAAGAGCTGATTAAACGAAATCTGTGAATTTTGGACCCCTGTAGTTTGATAACCACTAAATTACTGAGAGGGTAAAAATTTTTGAGCTGGTACGCTTGAGAAATTTTGCCACAATTGTGACCTATAACGGTACGCCCATGTAAATTAACAGACTTATTTTGAATTTGCTGATATGCCGCCATTTTGTGATGTAAAAATATAATAAAATATGTTTCTGGTACTCAAAGACTAGTACTTTCATATGCACAAAACCCCATATTTCAAAAATGTTTCTATCGTTCGCGGTGAGTCTTAGAAAATGACGGAAAATTCGCCTGATTCAGCTCCGTGTGACTTCTGGCTATTCGTTTCTAACCGTTTTGAGTCAATTGAAGACATTAAACGTGAATCGCTACGCGCATTGAAGGCTATTCCGAAAATTGACTTCAACAACTGTTTCGAGGATTGGAAAAAACGTTGGCACAAGTGTATTGGGACCAGGGGGGATTACTTTGAGGGGGACGAAATAGATTTGGAAGAATAAATTGAGAATTTTCAAGTTATGAACAAAGTCTTACTATTTTTTGCCCACAGTAGTATATCAAAATCAATGTTTTTATGAGATTTTCACTGTAAATTGATAAGATTTTTCCCAAAATTTATGGGAATTTTCCTATCCATGTATGTGTTAATTACTTCGCATACATGTATATGAAGTTTCCCATGAAAATGAAACGCCACACGCCACCGACTGGGAAAAACAAATTGTGTGTTCCAACAATGTCAGTCTTAGGGATGGTAATTCAGAATCGATTCCTTCTTTATAGAAAAAGTATTCAGTTCTTATAGATTTGTATAAAATGTAGATGAAGATTCGATATAATTTATATACAAAAGAATCCATTCCTCCAGAATCGATTCCAAACCACCATCCCTAGTCAGTCTCAAAGCGGAGAAGAATTCGCTGAAAACATGTGTTTGTATGGGATACGGTACAGTTTATGGAATATGAAAATTGCAAAAATTAGGAGAAGAAACGCATGTATACGCTCAAAAGAATGTTACTCTCTAAATCTGAATCAGTGGAATTTCACTGGATTGCAGTGATAAGTATACCACTGCGAACCAGTGCATATACACTGCGAATCAGTGAGTATTCACTGATTTTCACAGTGAAATACGACTAATTGTAATCAGTGAAAAGAACATCTAACTGCAGAATCAGCGACTATTCACTGATTATGCAGTGGAATTCAACTGATTTAAATTAGTGGTATACTTATAACTGCGGAATCAGTCGAATTCCACTGATTCAGATTTAGAGAGTAGAAAATACATCGATAGATGAAACATCGATTGCAAGGAAAGAACTAATTGGATTAGCATATAGATAATTGAATCGCATGGCATGCCGGATGTACTGGATGTTCAGCAACGAGAAGTTGCCGTCGAGGATTGCATTTGACTAGTAAAAATCCACCCAGTAAAACATTCTCCAAGAGATTTCAATGTGGATTGAATCAAACATATCTACGATACGTTTTATTCTTTGAAAAATGGAAACATATAATTTATATATCGTGAAGTCATTGGGATTTCTGAAAAAAAAAGTCATTTGTCATGTAGAATATACAAATCATTCTCAACAATTTCAATAGGATAATAAGCAATGAATTTTTCTAAATAAATGAGCGTCGTGATGATTTGGCAAAATATGTGACGAATCATATCGTATCTTCTGATTAATTCGAGAAACTAGGTTGAAAAAAATTCAATTGAGTCTGATTTTGGTTGTTGTCGATAACAGTCGATAAGTTTCCAAGCATTTGATTATGGTTTCCTCTGAATTTACAAGGATGGAAAAAATTTGCTGACGTAGCAAGGTCAAAGTCAATCGCGTTGCTCGTTCAGCAACTGTTCCACAGTTGGTTGTAGCAATACATTTTTCGGTAGTTCAACAAAAAGCATTTGCTAATTCTACATTTGGTATCTCGATAAATTTACAACAGGCGCAGTACTACACCAGTACTAGCCAAGACTGGCAGGGTACTGGCATTTGTCTGGAATGATAACGATTTTCAGTACTGGGGATTGAGTACTGATACAATTATTTGCAATCAGTGCAGGGCAAGTACTGGGTTAGTACCTGGCCGGTATTAAGTTCTCAGTACTGGTTTATCAGTACAGGCATAGTACTGTAATTTCATGTATCCAGTACTGATCCCGTACGTGTTGACCAAGTGTTGGAGACCTAATACTGGCACTGTACTGCACCTGTTGTCAACATTGGCATATTTCGGATTTTTCTGATTGGGATATAGCGTCAGCTAATGTTCTTTCCTCGATATAATGGTGAATTTCTCATAAAATATAGAACATTTTTCTTTCACACTTTGATAAACTATTCTATAATGTAGAAATACGATCTCCCGATCGTAGAAGAATGAGGGATTTCGCTTTTGCTTGGAGGAACTATCCTGCTTTTTGAGTATTCAATTCTCCCAAGAGTGAGGGAAGCTTCCCTAAACTAAACATTCTTTCATTCATGGAGAAAAATTTGCCACCAACATGTTTTAAGGGAAAATTCCATATGTATTGTTTAGAAAGTACCTTTCAAGTTCACGGATTTTTTACTGCAGAATTCTACGGAAATTTTTTACAGTAAAATTTTGAATAGGGATGCACGATATTACGATATCTTCATGCGATAAACCGATACGATATTCGAAATCAAGGTTTCGATATACGAGAATATCGCCGATATTTTACAAGCATGTTGTATTCAAAATAACTGTTTTTACTCTTCAGATGCTAGGATGTAACGGTCACACGGAGAAAAATGCCGCTCCAAAATATAAGATATTCTTTTTTTCTTTAGTAAACCAAAAACAGGAAGGTTCGTAAAATAAATTTTTACATGAAAATACGAAAAATTACGAATGCTGCAGAACAAGTCAAGGTTAGGATTCGAATTTTCAACACTGAATGACCAAATTTTACCATACGCTTTATAGAATTTGAATTGTAAAAATTCATTTCACAAACTTTCTTGTTTTTGGTTTACTCAGAAAAATAAGAAAAAGGCTTATATTTTCGAGCGGCACTTTTCTCCGTGTATTCTTCTTCGTGCAGAGCACAGACATTAAGAAAAGATCGATACGTATACTAAAAAATACTATAGATATTCACTGGTAAAATAAAAATGGGTTTTAATCCATATTGAGATCCCATGCAGGACCAATGTTCTGGCAGAAAAAGCACTCTAAGATTATTTTTGAAAAACAACGGAGTTCTTAAATTTTTCTCATTGAGTTGCATAATACATTTTTTAGAATATTATAAGATATCTTCTAGAAGTCTTTGTGCGATGTGGGATGTTGAAACTGCGTTATACACGGCCCAGTAAACCCACGCACGTTTTAAAAACGTCAAAAACAGTCAATAACCACACGTTGTGAATTAGTAATATTCTTCCGTGGATTCAACGTAAAAATGTCGCGGCAGATCACGTGTTTTTCAACCATAAAGTAACGTCATATCAACGGTTTGAACATCGTTTAAAAGACGTCAAATATTGACATGTCCTAATGATGGTTCTAAAACGTGAATTGAATCCAACAAATCATTTTGGAAACTTCTCATTCAATATCGAGAAGAATAGTATTTCTGAGTATGACAGGATTTGGAAAGTATGCCACACTATTTACTATCTTGTTCTTTGTTGAAATTTTAACCATTGTTCGGTTTCGTTCGACATTTTTAGCATAATATCTTCAATTGAAGTTCAAACACAAGGTGTTATAAACACATTTCAAACGCGTGATTCAAACCCGTTCGAAACACGTTTTTTGAGGACGTCGTTTGATGGTTATTTTTGAATATTAGTTTGAATTACACGTCATCAGAACGTAAGTCCTGGTCGTCTATTTCCCTATCAAATTTCAACTAAAAATCAACGGCTGACGTTCGTTTGACAGTCTAACGTTCTTTCAACGTTGAAATAACGTGTGTGTGTTTATTGGGGGTAATCAAACACAACGTAACTTTCTGTAATTTAACTGTAGCAACTGAGTGTTCAACATGGACACGGACAGCTATTAAATTAGCTCCTGCAGCTAATTCAATTACTGTCCGTGTCCGTGCTAAGCACTTAGCTGCTACAGCAAAATTTTTTTTCGTGCTGATAGAGCACGAAATGAAAGAATTTCACTTCAAAAATTACCATGAAATTCCAGTAACGAGAGCACGAGGGAATAATCTCCAAAAAATTACTGTACAGTCGGTAAAATTCATAGGAAAAATCCCTTTCAATTGTTTAGAAAGTCGTCGAAGTTTACAGAATGTACAGTAATTTTTTGGAGAATTTCTACTCGTTCATCCATTACTGGAATTTCACGGTAATTTTTCAAATAAAATTCTTTCAGTATATATATATTCAAAAGAATTAGTTTTGAAGAACGAGATTATAAGAATTAAATTCTTTCAGAAAAAAGACCAATATTTTAATTATAAATTAGAATTGAAAAATTCGAAATCAATGTACGATATTTACGATATGATAATGATATTGGGATAATCGATATCGATACGATATTGGTCCAAATATTTTTTGTATCTTCCAAAGACTGGGAGAAGAATATTTTTTTCTGAGGAAAATTTCTACAAATATATTTCGGATCGTAAAAACATTCACGCTAAGAACGATTTTTCGTTCAATTCACACAGTGGAGTGTTGTAGGGGCGTTGATTGAGACACTTTATAACTATAAAAGGCATATGAAAATATGAATCTAACTACCGATGATTGATGAACGATATTATAACTGATCGTTGACATGCCGAAAGGGAAAATGAACTGCCTAATCGTTTGATATCGCGATTGATCAGCGTGTAAGTATGTACTTCGTAAGTGAAAGTTGATATAATTACTTCAGAAATTCTTCTTCTTCTTCTTCATAACTTCATTTTTGATCCTTTCTATCGATTAATGACAAGAATCACGCATTTTTATATCATTTGGAATGAAATGAAGTGCACTATAAAAAATATTCGTGAATTTTCAAGCAGAAAAGTATGGTGAAAAAAAATGTACAGATTGGTAAATTTCCAAATTGTTTGGGTACTCACAAATTTTCTGTAAATTTCTGTGATTTCCCAGAAAAGATTTGTGGATTGACGAGAATTGTTTGTAATTACACCCACTATGTTTGTGAACTTACCCAAAAATGTTAGGTAAAAAACTTCCAAACCTTTTTTTGGAAGTTTGTGTGGTTAAAAGTGGATTTATTGAATCCAGTAACATCGAAGCGCATGAAATTAATTGAATTATTATCATGAGATTATAAATGGGAAGATGTTATCAGAATTGCTGTAGCAACTAGTTCAAAGTAATACTGCGTATATAATGTTATCTTTTTTAGTATACATTTTATAATAGATTTGAAACATTCAAATTGTTTTGATCTCATCGTATTTCTCCTGGTACATTTGGAATATACGAAACTACTAGCTTCAATTCTACTATAATAGATTCTTCCCTTTCAAGTGATTTGATTCAAGGATATCTTATCTTATACGTGTTGCAGAGTTTTACAATCTTTACTTCACAAGAAAAGTAATTTTCTGCTCAGAAGAGATATTGCGAGCTCATTAATGTTGATTTCCATTCCAATTGAAGGAGATATTTGATATGAAATGCCTAAACTCATATTTAATTGATTCAATAAAACCCCATCTAAATCAATCGAGCATCTTATTGCGACTATATATTCGATGAAATGTTTTATTGTTCCCGGAAATTTGTTCTCTTCCAGCTTATGTACAACTCAAACCTAAGAAATCATATAATCCTTTTGATCATTAAGAAGAGAGAAACAACGTTCGTTTAATCCCATTGAATCGATCGATAAACAAAAAATCCATTGCTCAAACGATTTCAGTCATTACGATTGTGTACGATGAAGAATTTTTCACGTGCACGTTATTATATCATTAAATATCAATTCAATAACAAGAATTCTGTATTCTTCAGATTCAAAATCAATTGAAAAGAAACATCATGAATAAGTCATTCACATTGTTATATAATAATATCATTCTTCGCTGATTTTTTTCATGAATGTATTTTTTCACTTACATAAAACGAATTTCATTCTTCAACTGTTTAGGCTTTCTTTCTTTCATCGTTCAGAACTAATCGGGCGATAACGATAAGTATGTATGTAGCAAATGTGCGTGATTTTATTTATTTCATATACGAATATTTGGTATACGAAAATTCATGAGATCGACAGTGGCGGATTGTAAATCCCTATCAGGTGTGAGACGATGAAACGCACGGAGTGGAATCAACGTGCAAGCGGATTAATTACCCGCGCTTTAACCAGTTTAAAACCCTGAAACTCAAACTTTTGATGAAGGACGTGAGTTATGACATGACATGAGAATAAACTTCTACTGAACGTCGATTTTTTTTTCTTTGTATTCTCGTAGTTTCTCAACACAATAGACGAATGTGTGTTGTACACGGGCATGAGAAAACCGGTTGATTGTGGTTATTATGACATGAAATCCTTATCCGCTGTACGAACATCGCGAGTCGTCATAACTGTGGCTGATAACAAAGGGCAGATTCTTATTACATCTTCAGTTTGATGTTCACGAAACGTCGAATGATACGCGTGTTTTCGACTCTCCATAATCGCGCGATTTTTGTTTAATCGTCATTTCGGATTTGGAAAATCAAGTTTGTGCAAGTGTGAGAGAAAATCATTCAAATTTGGATGAATATTGAGAAAGAAAGAGGGTGGAGAGATTATATACGGAGAAAAACGTATGGGAAATGCGTAGCAGGGTTTTGGAACAAATGAGCATTTATGTGCACTCCTCCTTTGATTATGGTAATCCATACCTCATTTTGGTGAAAATAACTTTGCATTTGACACACATTACTAGAAGTTTGTAAAAAAAATTACTACGAATTGAAGGAGGAATGTTCATAAATGCCCATGTGTCCCAAAACTGCTATTATTATGGGGATCTTTGCTACAAATTTTTCTCCGTGTACTCAAATCGGTGTTAATTTCCAAAATTCAAATCCAAATGAAGTCAGCACAAAACGGGAATAAAATTTTTAAACAAAATTGATGGACACATAAACATATAATACAGTACACACTAAAGAGTGATTGAAGGATGTCAAATCTGTAGCAATGTGTGCATCCATTGCCGGATCGATCGCTCAATGGTGAGTATTTTATCTGGCATTTGAAGCTCTTTTGAGCAGCTCTAAATGGTACCCAAATGTGAAGCGACGATCGTTTGAATATTAAATCTATATCGCATCGCTATCGGCTGAATATCCAAAATGATTACGGGGAGGTTCTCATCAAGCGAATTCCGAAATAAGATGATTTTATCGAATTTTTTTTTCTTAAGGGCTCATATCTGTTTGAAGCCTAAAAATAAGAGGGTTTTTTGTGTGAATTTTTTGTGATTCTGCAAATGGAACGATCAATATAAGGTTTCGAGGATTTATTATATATATTTTGAGGTGAAGAAAAAAATTTTTATTCCAATATTGAGGACAAAATGGCGGCTCAAGTTTATATACAAAAGAAGCGTAGTTTTTGAAGGCACTCCACGGCCGACATCAGAAGTCTCGTACGTCTGCAGCTAGAACAAAAAACAAAATTTTTTCTTAATCTAGATGAATGTTGCTATAGAAGTACGTAGAATTATTGAGAAATATTGATTTTTGCAATTTTTGCATCAATTTGAAGGAAAAAATCGGCCATAATTTGTTTACAAAAATCGTAATTGTTCATCAATCGTGAAAATCCTATGTGCTTCGATGGATAATCTATCCGAGAAGCTACAGTTAAATTTTCAAGTCAATCGGATAAAAATTACTCAAGTTCTGATGTTGGCCGATTTTGAAAAAGAGGTTTCTAGAAAAATGCGTTTGAAGTTTGAGGATGAGTTTACGATAGGAAATTCTTAAAATAGAGGCTTTATGATTTTTTTACCTTTAGTCTGCGATCCCAGCACCATGTAACTGCCGTTCTAAGTTCAAATAACTCTTCTCCAGCTCTTTCTTGGACGATTCAACGATTTTTGGTAACATTCAAAATCGCCACGTGATTGAGAAAGTCAGAATTTGTCATTTCGAACCGCCCAGAATTGCTTCAAAAATTTGTAACGGTACAAAATATTGATCGAAGATAGAAAATCATCACAGTGAATTCAGAAATTACATCCAAACAGATATGAGAATACCTTGAAAATCAAAAATCTGTTCAATATGGTATGTACGTAATACATATTGAAAGTTTTCGAAAATTTGATTTGAATTCTGGATTTTTTGTGATGTTGTGATGATCCTTTATTAAGGGAATGTGAGTAATTTAATCACCGATATGTGAGAAAATTGTTGATTATACCAAAATAAAAGATTTTCGAGCCGCCGCGAGTACGATATAAAAGGAGCCTCGCGAACGCCGAATTATTTTCCCATTTTTTTTTATTCGCTTAAATGATGTAAAAACATCTCAAGAATGATATCAAACAACATTTATTGATGAAAACATTTCTTGAAAACTCCTAAAATATGAATTTGTAACCGTACCGTGTAATGCAGAATATTTTTAATGAATATTCTGCTCGGTACATGCAGGTCCGTCTTGATGGAATGATAAAATTCGAACAATGCCGTAGAACTTCGCCCCGGAACAATCATTACCAATGAATTTTCAGAGATTGCTATGATCCGCACTTTCGGTCGCCAGCTTGTTTTGAAGGGCAAACAAGCAAAATATTTTTCTCGTTCAGAAAAATATAACTCTTCATGCACTATTCCTGATACCGCTTAGACGAATCAACTTTTGTGATAGTCAAGGAGAGAAACATGAAACACTTATCGTCACTTTTAACGAATCTGGTGAAAATAATTTATTCAAAAAATGTATATTTTCAACATCAATTTATTTTTATACTTTAATACTTTTCACATAATTTCGATGTCGCTTCAGAGCTCTGCTCTGTTCTGTGCGTGTCACTCGAATGAATTCCGGCGGCCGATTTAAACTCAAAAAACGTGAAAATTGAAAAAAAAATGTTTCTTGATTTTTTTTCATAATGTTATCGCCAATAATGTGTACTCTAATTATGGACAAAGATGGACAACACAATTCAGGTTTAACAGGAGATTCTTGTTATCGAAGTGAAATCGCTTTTTTTTTACAAAATGGCGGCAATAACGTAAAAATTTCATGAAGAACATTACTTATTGTTTTGCTCGAAAACTATGGACTTAATCAAAAAATTCAAAAGAACAGAAGCGTCTTAGAATCAGTCAAGGAATGCTCACAAATTTTTTTAGAATTTTTTGAGACAATTTAGATTTTTTTGAGAATTCGGAAAATCTGATGTTTCAAAAACGTGTCAAAAATATTTGAAAAAATGTTTGAGTATTCTTTGACTAATTATAAGACATTTTTGTTCTTTTGAATTTTTTGATTAAGTCCATAGTTTCCGAGCAAAAAAATAAGTAATGTTTTTCATGAAATTTTTACGTTATAGCCGTCATTTTGTAAAAAAAAGCGATTTCACTTCGATAACAAGAATCTTCTCTTAAACCTGAAGCGTTTTTTCCATCCTTGTCCATAATTAGAGTACAAATTATTGGCGATAACATTATGAAAAAAAATCAAGAAAATATTTTTTCTCAATTTTCACGTTTTTTGAGTTTAAATTAACTATATCTTTTTTCCTAGAAGTCTAATCATAATTCTGACCACGGATCCTGAAAGAGCATGAAATTTTACGCCAAAATATGTGAAAACTGAATTTTTTCCAAGACGATAACATTACAAATAATCGCGTCGAAAAGTTGACACAAAATCGAGGCGCTTGGGCGTTAGTGGGTTAAATGGGTCTTGAAGTATATGAAAAACATTTTCTCAAGTTAAAGGATTCGTATCCCGAAACTTAAACTCGTTTTTCTGGGAATCATGTTTTTGAAGTTTGGCTCCACGATATCTCAAAAACTACTGAACGGATCCTTATTCTGAAGCTGGTTGAATTTATTGGAAAATGAACCTAATTGGAGATGAAATTTGCCTTTTTCTTTCTTTTTATAGCACTTTGAAGAGCGAAAAAAGGTGAAAAAAAGCTACCAAAAGTTTGCATGTCTGTCATTTTTTTAATTCTGGACTTTTCATTGGTTTTATTGGTACAACCTTCAACAAATAGAAGAAAAATTTTTGGATTTTCGATTTCTGATCATTTTTGTAAGTCCTACAGTGGCGCCTGATTGATCACTGTTTTTTTAGGTGGTTATGTTTCAACACGTATCAACAATTCCCATGGCATTTTTTTCCACTGAAAAAAATTCTTTTATGTACTCGAAGTTCTTTATTTACTTCCTTCCATGAAAACAAAATTCGAAAAAAACACCTTATTTTGGGGTCGCTAGATAAGAACCGCCCTTTGAAGCGGCTTCAAATCCCACCCATATGTTCATGCCCCCATGTGAAAGACAATGTCCAAAACTACATACAATTTATAAATGATTTGTATACAATTTGTGTACAATTGCCCACCACACACTGAAGGCCTTGAAGACATCTTTCACATTTTATCTTGAAGATATTCGAAATCATATCTTTTGGACATCGTCAAGAAATGGTAGAAACATAATGTCTTTCAGGTATGTCTGAAAGACATCTTTTAGATGTCGAATCAGTATAATCTGAAAGACATCTTGAAGGGGGTTTTTGAAGGATATCTGTCACACATTTCAAAAATTGTCCAAGTAAGAAGGACAAAAATCACGCCATGTTCCTTCTTCAGAACTCATTAGTGATCCTTTCATGATGTCTGGGATGTCTCAATGATTCCATAAAGACATCTTAAAGACATCTAAAATACATCTCGAAGATATTTGAAACGGATCTTGGAAAAATCTCAACCGTGTCTTCCACATATCTAAAACATTTCTAAGATATCTAAAACTTGTCGAAATTTGTTGCATAAGACATCTTTTAGATGTCGAAAAGATGTCTTCACGAAAGTCTTCCAAGACATCCTTTTTGATAGCGATAGATATCTTTTTCTTTGTTGGTTGTGCACATTTCAGAGACATGATAAAACTATCATGAGACTGTGACTGATTTCATAATGATCCCTCGATAGAAGAAAAAAAATTATTCTAATTGGAATCAAACTGGGAACTTCTGGATTCACGAGACAATCCCATAGCCACTCGGCACTGTGGACCTCTACACGGAAAAAATTAGTGATCCAAATGTTCGTTGACTAGTATGTCACTTTGGGACGGAGCACAAATTTAAGAAGAATTCGTACACTGGATTTTAATACTTCGTTGACTCTTTCCATTATTCCGACGATCAAAATGAAAGGTGAATTCCATTGGTGAAACGATGGACAAAGTCAACGAATTATTAAGATCTAGTGTACAAATTCTTCTTCTTCTTCTTCTTGACATACTACACGCAGAAAACAGATGTGCTGAAAAGTCCCATAGTTTATTGAGGATCAGCGCCAGTCTGTGACAGATAGAGATTTTGGCTTGAATTTACTTTTAAAAACTCCCATAATTAGATGTATTTCTACAAAGAATTATGGCACTTTTGAAGCTATATTCAGGTGAATAATTTCATTCATCACAAACTGGCGCTGATCCTCAATAAATTATAGGACTTTTAAAAATACATTTTTCTGCGTTCTTCCGTGTATAAATTTCACTGGAGGCGATATGGATTTCATATCTAAACGATTGTCGCTCCACATTTGGGTAGATTGGATAGTTTGTTTTTTCTACTGGAAGAAATAATTCCAAGAAAATATTCTAGAATCGAATTATAAATTATAATATATCCGAGTCTGAAATCATCAATGTTCATATTATTTGTAAGTTTAACCACAGAAGTAGTCAGTCCATCGAATTACCAGGTATCGGTCTGTGCTGCGGTTACAGTTATTGCGATTTCTTGCAGCTGTTATATTTTCTCCAGTATATGCGTATAACTCTGGATTGGAGCTAAGTTCGTGAATGTTTTATGACTGTCATCAATATGGATAGGTGAATCCAGTTCTCTCGATGCGGATTCAAGGTATTCAGCCAACGGATTATAATTCTTCAGAAATCTGTCAAATATCGCTTTTTTATGCTGACAGAATACCAATGGAATGACGCGTGCTCGATTGGACATTGTCGCAAAATGTCTGCGGGCTTCGCATGTTTTAAATCCTGGATAGTTCGTGACGCTTGCTGGGCTTACCCTTGTGAAAAAATGTATACAATTGTACATAAATTGTATACAATTATATACGAATTGTGTACAATTCTATGCAGTTTTGTACATTTTTTCCAAATGGATTAGCACGTTTTGATAAGCCGTTCTTTGATTTAAGAGGTGAAGCATCGAAGTAATGAAATATCCCAGGTGAGGTTGTAGAATTCTTGTGAGGATTTGGTACTACACAACCATTCTCACTAAATCATGTTTTATGTTACATTCATGGTGTAGAATTTTTATAGAACCAAATCCTCACAAGAATCATACACCATTTTTTCACCTTGGCTTGTTGCGTGTGAGGAAGGCTTGACTGTTTAATACATACACCATTACAAAAAATTATATACACGTCGAGATTGTGTAGAGCTTACACTAAAATCCGTGTTAATTCACCAACTGCGACACAAATCTGTGTGAAATCAACACAAATCGGAAATAAAATTTTAACACAGAATTGATGGAAATGGGTCTTTCCATATAAGATTTACAATCACAATTTTAAATTCTTTCTTGTATTTTAAAAAGAAAAATAATCGATGATACGTATTTGTGGTTTTGATGTGATACCTTTTATTTCCCAGATACAATTTGTTAAATTTCAAAGTGGGCAGTTCAATAGTTTCTAAGATATGATTCAGAATGTACAACGGTTCAACAGTAATAAACGAGGTTTATGAATATCAATATGCATTACACTGTTAGAAATTTGACCTCCTGTAACCACTTCTTGGTGTGTTGATTTGTGTTGACTTCGCTCAGATTTGCACTTTGGAAATCAACATCGATTCGAATATAAACTTCACACACTCTTGGAGTATATATAAGTGCATCAATTCGGTGTTAATTTATTTTCCAACGGTGTACACGGAAAGACCGGGTCTATTAATATTTAGAAAGAATTTATCAAAGTTCAGAAAAATGACTGTCAATTTAGGGAAAAAGAGGATCGCTGAAAAATATTCATAGTGAGTCTACCAAAAATTCGTGGTTAAAGTATTAACAGTTGATAGTTTCACTGGTATTTTTCACAGTGAAACTATCAATTGTTAATACATCGACTACGAATTTTTAATAGACTCACTACACAGTAAAAAATTGTTCGTCAAATTCAACACACAAGCGAATGTTAACCATTTTTCTTCACACTCAACGTGTGTTGATTCCAGAGTGACACTTATAAAGTGTTAATTTGAACTCGAATAACATTTTAATGTGTTGAAAATGAATCGATCGAACAGCATTTGATCAGTGTGTTAAATGAACACACAAAAGTGTTAAATATTCGACACTTGAATTTTAACACGTAGTTAAATATTCAACACTCGAATTTTGACACGTACTTCTTTTTTACACAATGACGGAATTTTTTTTACTGTGTACGAATATTTTCCAGCGATCCTCGTTTGCCCTAAATTGACAGTAATTTTTCTAAATATTAATAGACCTGGTCTTTCCGCGTAGCTGGAACGGTGATCGATTTCTCTCAAGAATTCTATAAATTTAAAACAGCGATTTGAAATTACCTGGGACGGATCGCTGTTTGGATTACGAAGACGCGAAAGAACCGAGCGAGTTTACTGTTCTTTCTTCGTCCGTAAATGTTGTCATCCGAGCAGAGAAGTACCGTCTTAGAAGATTTCTTAGACGATCCGAGTTGAAGGTCTTGGAAAGGAATCGAAAGACTCTACAACGTTACTTTGTCCTAGGAATGAATGTATTATATGGGACTTATGTAAATGAAACTATCCAATTTGGTGACACAAAACCGTCTGAGAGCTGATTTCGTTGAAATCATTCGGAGATACTAATGATCGAACGCCATAAATGGTTTGTAGTGAAATGAGTAGGCAATTTACTATTCAATCTCAAATTCTTATAGCATAGAAGAACATTGTATCAGGGTTAATATAATATTCACAGTTGATATCCTGTTACATTTTAACCCGAGTCGATAAATCTAAAGAGTTCGCGATTACGTCCTGATTCATACATATTGTGGACAAAAACAAGACAAAATTAGTGTAAAAATCAAATATGAGAACTAAACATGCTGTTCAAATTCGAATCGTTTACAGAAACGAAACGAACTTTCAAAATCGATATTTCCCTTTTTGAATTGACTCCTTGAGACTGGAAACATTGTTTAAATAATATCTCCCAGGATTTTGAGTCTCAACAGCTGAGGATTTCGTTATTCAGTAACCAATTCGTTTCAATAAACGAGTCAAATTTCAGCAACATGAACAAAACCGTTCGAATGTTTTCAGTTCATAAAAACGAAAGACTTTTGAAAAACTGTTCCTGATTTTGCCAAACTTTCAAAGAATTCTAGAGAAAATCGTCTGAAAGTTGGACAAAAACAGCAGATCCTTGGTTACCCCTTTTTGTTTTCATGTGAAATAGAATGGAATGAACGTGGATTTGTTCAATTCCACACAAAACATTTTATTTATATTGCGAATATGAGTGATCAATTCCCTCCGGTTCAATGAAAAAGAATGAACAACTTCAGTTTCTCCTGAAATAACGTTTTTACGTTATTCAAACTCCTTATACTCGATTGTATTCAAAATAACTCAAACATATACATATTTCAAATTGATTTGGCAGGGCACATCGCTTGGCTACACCATCCTCTGGCTTTTTTTCAGTAGACATTGTATATAAAATTCCAGTGAAAGAAAAAAAGGTCGAAGGTGTATTTTATGTTACATAATGAGACACATAAATCATTATCGATACAGAAGAATGTACTTTTTATGATTATTATAATCGAATCCTACACCGAGAAAAAGCTTTTCTACTGACAATTCCACGCAATTGAACTGAGAAAAAAGATTCGTTGACTCAAATAAGATTTATTTACAGTAAATGAATCGTATAGTTGGATACGGCCAGAGGAAAATTTATTAATGTTTAGTCAACGCCATAGTTGATAAATACAGCACATATTCCTTTGAGTCAACTTCATACCGATGATGATTCGATAAATCTGTAATCGCCCGTCAAAGCCACATTGTGAGGAAGACGATAATCGATTATCGATTGATATATGGAAATGAAATTGAACTCAACAAGGAGTGTGATGATTGATTATCAATCGATGTATTGAAATAGAATTGAGCTCATGATAATCTGTTATCGATCAATGGATAATCGATTGCGTAGGGCATGCGTATATTAGATGATCAGATTGGGTATAAATAGGGATCAAGTTTAGCGAAAAAGCAGTTTCGGTTCAGTAGGAGAGTCAGCATACGACTGAAAGTCAGGGACCAGAACCAACTCACAGTAAAGCAATAAATAAAGAAAAACATAAAAATATTTCCAGTTTTTCTGTAATTAACATCCATTATCCACATAAATCATAGTTTGAGGCCTTTATGGAAAATCCTTTCCCTCAGTATCCAAGAAAAGACATCCTGGCGACCATTGAGGGTTGATCGATTGGGCAACACGGATGACTTCTTCGATGGGTTGAAATTTTCTAGTTTACTCAAATTAGTTGGTTGACTTCAAATCTGAATTTGAGAAGAAGTCATATTCATTCAAATCAATTTCGATCAGTTTGAGTCAAATAAATGATTTGGTTATAATTAATAAATATGAATTTCTTGACTCAACACAATGTTTGGTGATAATGAATAAGTTTCATTTGTATGAAATGATATCTCTCGAAAATATTCAACGAAATGCGTTGATTTGTCAGAAGAAAACCTTCTTCTCAGTGTGGTTGAACATTTCCGAGAGGTATCGTTTCATACAAATAAGACTCATTCATTGTAACAAAATATTGTGTTGAGTCAAGAAATTCATATTTATTAATTATAACCAAATCATTTATTCGATTCGAACTGCTCAAAATTGGTTTGAATGAATATGACTTCTTATCAAATTTGGATTTATCGAATCATCACCCCTAGTAAAAACAAAACATTTGTGACCCATACATAATTCATATATAATCCATATACAATCCATATATGATCCATATATAATTCATGTATAATCAAGGGATGGAGAATATTTCATGTATGCATTGAGAGAAGAGTTTATTTGTATTTAATAAAGCTTACTTAAAGTAAACTTGGCTTAATAACTATAAATGAAGTTTATTAACTGTTACAAAACTTCATGTGACATTTTTTCACTGTTATTGAACCTTATCTGAGGATAATGAGTGATGTTTGTATGTAATAAATATTTATTTCGCCGTATCCAAAACAAGATTTATTAAATACAAATAAACTCTTCTCCCAGTGTGGCAGAATATTTTTACATATCCCTAGTAAAAAAAGGTTATATACGCTCTATATATAATTATCGGATTTTGTGTAGGGTAAGATGGGGTAAAATGACCATTTTCGTGTTCAGTGTGCTGTAAAATATACAGCTTGCGTGATATTCCCAAACCCATACCCCTCCCTGAAAGTTTGAACCCCTAGCTACAAAATTCAACGACAAATATTTTATGTAAGTTAAACTCATTATGAGTCATAGTTGTTCACAAATGTTTGTTTTACCCCGTGGTCATTCTACCCCATCTTACCCTAAGTATTATTGGAATTTGTATATAGTCATATACGGTTATATATGGAGCTATATATGGATTCCAATAATATATAAAATCCGATGATTATATATATCATCACTCATATTAAATTTAAGAATAAGTTAAATTGACCTATTTCTTCGTACACGGAATTCAATATAAACTTGCATTTTTTCCCTCAATAATGGAGTGGTACCAACTCTATTAAAAATGTCCGACAGATCCTGACAGATTCCGATCAAAATTCTGTCTGGTTCCGTCAGAAATCATCATACCTGGCACAAAAACCGACCAAATTCTGACAGAAAATTATCTGTTGGACATTTGGAATAGAAAATTTATTGATTCATCCTGAAGCTGCCCTCTTCAAAGATGTACTCGTTGAAACTCATACTCTTTTCAAACCCCGCATGTTTCAAATCCTTAGGGGAGATGTGAACCGGGTGATGTCCACCGGGTACGGTTGGAACACAGGACGGTTGGAACGCCACAAATATTCCGCTAATTGTTTTCGTTATAAGTGAATTACGCAACGTGTGGTGAATGATGCAACACTGAGGTTCGTGATGGGACTTCGGTTTCACTTCATTCCTCCCTGGATCTTTTTCCCCATTATCAAAAATTGGCGAGATATTTGTTCTGTTCCAACCGTCCTGTGTTCCAATCGTACCCGGTCTGCCCTACTGGGTTACGCTAACTCTATTTGTAGGATGAGGGTTAAATTTGAGAATTTAACCGCGCACCCTAATGAAAATATGATATTTCATAGAAAATTTCGTATTGAATTCAAGAATTTTCCTGCACGGAGATAATATTATATTTGAAATTACTAATAGGTGTTTCGGTTAATAATGTCGATTTTTTTGCAGAATTTGGGCGTTTATTTACGTAACGATATGAATTATCTTAATAATCAAAGTATCGGCCATCGTTTGCTATGACTTTTTCCCAGCTTTCTGGCAAAGCATGGATTCCTTGCCAAGAGAATTAATTGTTCATTTTTTGAGGCCAACCATTCATCGAGCCAAATTTTCACTTCTTCGTAAGAATGGGAATGTTGTTCCGAAAGTCCGTGCTTCATTGATCGAAATAGGTGGTAGTTCGAAGGGGGTAGGAAATCCCATCTAATGTTTTCCAAATAGTTTTTCACACTTTTCGCAACATGCAGCTGAACATTATCATGTTGAAAAACAACTTTGTCGTGTCTTTGTGCGTATTCTGGTCGTTTTTCTTTCAAAGCTCTGTTCACTTTTATTAATTGCTACCGGTACCGATCGCCAGTGATCGTTTCACCAGGTTGCAGCAGTTCGTAATACACAGCTCCCCTATTATCCCATCAAATACAAAGCAAAGCCTTCTTTCCATGTATATTGCGCACTGGTTGTGATATTGAAGGCTGGCCTGGGTCTACCCATGATTTTTGTCGCTTTGGGTTATCAAAGTAGATCGCCTTTTCATCACCTTTTCTTTTCTGCCTGGCAAGCAGAATTTCACAAATGGTTTTTCGTCTTTCAATTGATATGGAACCCATTTCCCTACCTTCTGGATCTTTCCCAATGTATGTAGCCGTTCAGAAACGGTGAATTGGGCAACATTTCATGCATTTGCCAATTGCTTCAACGTTTGACTAGAGTCTTGATCCAATAAAGCTTGCAAATCTGCATCTTCCAACTTTTTTGGTTGACCTGGACGCTCCTTGTCTTGTACATCGAAGTCACCAGTTTTAAACCGTTGAAACCATCGTTCACAAGTTTTTTGGGTTACAACATGTTCACCATAAGCTTCAATCAACAATCGATAACTTTCAGCAGCCATTTTCTTCAAATGAAGGAAGGTTATTAAACTTCCCCCCAAGGCGGCTTTTTCTGGTACGTAATTCGACATTCTCAAAGCTACAAAAAGTATGTTTCTTGCACACTGACAATTCAAGACAAATTGGCTTTCGATGACGTATTTCTAACCTTCAAAACGACAGAGAAGTCATTTGTTTGTACCAATAAAAACCTCAACCCAAAAAAAGTAATCTGGAAATAAGAAGAAAATCCCACTCAATCAGAAAAGACATTTCAGAGAGTGGAGAGAAATATTTTTTAAAGATTTTAGCTATGTTTGGTAAAGAATTCTTCAAATTCCACTCTCAGGCACATTATAAGCCCCGAAGAATATCTTCGATATCAGCGCAAAAAGCTGCGATGCAAAGTTTCTCTACGGATGTATACATCAAGTCTTATTAATAAAAATATACCTCAACGCAAATCCCGATTATTATTCCATGTCCTCTATATTCGAGACCTTTTTTAATCGAATACCTTTGTCATTATCTACTCACATACGAATTATCCTGGATACAATGCAATTTACCTCTTTGAATATCATTAATCACGGTCTTCTTAAAAATAGCCACCTTTACCACGATATTCCCTGCAAGCTACCGCTCGTCATGTCTATCATAATATTTATCATCCCTATAATCTTGTTTCAACTCAACGCACTTCTTTGTGTTTCACAAGATTTTCATCGGTAATCAGGTGACGAATCTCACCGACAATGACTATGCTCGAACGCATATTTTTTTTCCTTTTCGTCAAATGATTATTATACATAATCGTATTCGCATAAATTTGTAATGAAAGAGGAAGGAAGCGGTGTACAGGGACAGTAGCAATGGCGGGTTGGATAGAAATCGCATCGATACAGGGTTGGATTCATGTATTTTTATGCAGAATTATTGAGAAGGCATGAGAAGAAAGATGAATTTATGTACGTACTCCGGGGAAAAATGATCAGATCTGAGTTTTGGTCAGCTCCAAACAGATCTACACGGAAGAAAATGATGTGGTTGATATTTGGATAGCTTAAAATTGCACAGAGATTTTGTTGGTACGGTGCTGAAAATTTACCAAGCATAACTGAAAATTCAGTCCTTTTATTGGAATTTTCAAGTCTGAGATTGTGTACTGAAATTTTGCCATGATTTCGCGAAAATTTTACTGGCTTGTCCTACAATTTTACAGTTCTTGTGCACCAGAAAAAAGTATCCCCTCAAAAAAGACTTGGAGAAAAAAAACCTAATCGCTGGTAAACTGGAATTATACAGGTTTTGAACTGCAATTTTCAGGTCGTGTGATGGAATTTTTCAGTTATGCTGGAATTTAATCACTGTTGCACCGAAATTTTCCACTTCTATTGGACTTCGTCATGTCTGGCAGGAAAAATTTCAAGTCTTCATATTAAAAATTTCCTGATTGAGATTTTGAATAATAATTGTAATTGTAGCAAATAAAATTGATATATGAGGTTTTTCGAAAACTTATTTCTTTGTGTATTCTAGATATGAAGCATATGTAGTAACCCAAGCTGGCCTTCCAACATGTCGCGCTATAGCTCATCGGTTAGGTCTTAGGTTTCAGTTGGTAGGCAGGTAGAAAAGTGTAGGTTCAAATCCCGTTAGGTAGACATGACTTTCTGCCCATCCACATGAACGATCAAGTTTCTCAATCATTTTGAAACACAAGGACCGTGTAAAATCACTTTGTGTGAGCAGTTTTTTTTTCAATTTTCATGAATATTTTCAGCATTAATTTTCCAGTACGTGTCCTGGAAAAGTCCAGTTCATGTACTGAAGAATTCCAGAGAAGCCTGATAGATTCCCATAAGTGCTGTGACACTAATCACATAGAAACCGATAGAACATTTTATTCCTATCAGTATTTATCAGATTTTGCAGATTTCACCGATAGAAACCCATAGAACATCGGATTCCTCATGAAATCTCATGGAAACCCTCAAATACTGTGACACTAACCGTATAGAAACCGATAGGATATCATTGATTCCGATAGGATTTGTCCTATCAGTTTCTATTGGTCTTTTCACACAGGGCTACGGCAGAGGAAGTAAAAGTATTATTTAAAATCTCGTGGCATCTACAAGGGGAGTGGCAACTGGATGTCTTTTAAAATACACTCACGTAATTTATATACCTTCAGAAAGTTGAATTGTCAGAAGTTCGGAACCAGGGCCACGAATTAGGGAAATAGAATATAAAATTATGATATAGACTCTATCGGAAAACGTAATTTTTTAGATTTGTGAGTTTGTTGCAATACTTTGAACTACCTCATCCAAATACACCCCTGAACTCTATACATACAGTTACATTTCAATTACTCATATCTCTGAATATTTCTCAATCGAATCCTTCTTAATATAGGTATCGCCAGGTGAATTTGTGAGGGAGTGCGCGTCAGCAACCGGTTTCTGCGTTTGGCCCACATCGAAGGCCGATGATAGAACTTTCGAGTTCGATCTTTGCATCAAGCTCGCAATCCTTTTGCTCTTGAAGCATCAATTTTCATCACTTCGATCTCATACTCATAGAGCAAACAACAGGTTAATTACACGGAGAAAAAGGTATCTTGAAAAATACCATAATTTATGGATTTTTGCCGTTGGTCTGGCTCGAGTCAAAATATTTGCATGAAGATACCTCTAAAAGTACCATAATGGCTGGGACTTTGATAAGGAAGGTACCATACTTCTTTATGAAAGTCCAAGAAGTTATGGGACTTTTAGAGGTTCGTTCACGTAAATATTTTCACTCGGGTCAAACCAATGCCAAAAATCCACAAATTGTATGGTATTTTTCAAGATATCTGTTTTCTCAGTGTAAAATCAACTTTAATTTGTACACCACGTTGTTTCATTGAGAAAGTTCCACTTTTCCGGTTCGTATAAGGATGTTACCGTACAACGACGACACCTATTACGCCTCGAATATATTGAGTATATTATAAAAAAAAAGAATCTTTTTGGTTTAACACGAAAAACTATCGCAAATTCCGATACCGCGAGGAGATAGTCAATAAAATGATGATAATATTGTAGTGTACTTCTCGCTTTGTGCGTGGTCTTCAATCGAGATTGTATAAAGTAGAAACATCGTGATGAAATTTGCCGATGGAAATGAATATTCAAGTCTCGCTGATGCGTCGATATAATATCCGCTTATATTTCGTAATGTTCGTTTAATTTCAGATGGAGGAAACATGAAAGACACTTAACAGGATGGGTTCTTGGTGGCGGAGCAGGGGGTATTGTAATGAGAGCCACTCGATGATATTTGGAATTAAATGAAAGATTCTTACTTAATTGATAGATCTTATCGACGTGAAGCACGTATAGAATATTTATACGATTTATTCGCAGAATGAACAAGAAAAAAGAGATATCTTTAACCTTAGAAGAATCTTTTGGTGTGTAATAAGATAGCGAATTTGTAGATAGCGAGGTTCATTGTTCGACTTCTTTCAATCACATCCTTTTCACAATTATCGATTAGTCACAAAAAATTATACTCTCGTTCAGTCGGTTATTCATTCACTTATGTGTGAAACGTTATTACGTAACAAGGATATCGTTGCGTACAATTTTTAACAGAGATGTAGCGTGTGGTGAATTAATCCGTTGAACTTGGACTATGTCTAAGAGATATCATTAACTCACGATTACGTTGTCTTAAGAAACTCTGTATTTTATAATGGAGGGCAGGGTCGATTCTAGTACAGTTTACAAGAGTTCGTTGTACTTTTTCATTTGTCGTATAGTTCAGTTATTTAATTTTGTTATTCACACAGTAGGAATCTTCAGGAGAGTCTACAGGAGTCGCAATTGATTTCATTATAGAATTGAACCGCATTCTCGATGATTTGTCGACGCTGAAATCCTTTTTTCCTTGCTAGAAAGTCTCAAAATAATTTGATTATGAAATGATCATCCATTGATTATTCAAAAACCATCAGAGAATTGTTGAGATATTCTACGCATTTTAACAAATTTCCATACAATGTATAATCTGGTCTAGTTTATTCAATCAAAAACTATTCATGTTATTTGCTTCCAAGTTTTTGATATTTAATTTCAAATCACCCTAGAAGAACTTATGATTGGGAATTAGATGGGCTCCAGCTAGGTTTCCCAGATGTTAGGTTGGTTTCTAGCTAGTTTTGTAACGCACTTTCTAGCATGTGCCCATGCAGATGTTCCAGGGAATTGCTAGAATGTTGTTCAAATTGGTAATTAGAAATGTGAAATCATGTGTTTTCTGTAAAATCACACCTATGAATGAGGTAACAATGTATTTTGACATGTAATCTCCAGTCAAGAACGTTGCTTTCGAATTTATTTCCATAAAATAATCCCGAGTGACAGATTGAAACGTTGGGGCTCCTTTTATTCCTCTGACCGTGTTGATGAACTATCAATGTTATCCAGTTGCCCCCAAGTGGGTCCCATCTAGTAAACTTTCTACCAGGGAAACTTTTCCAACATTCCAAATACAGATGAGGAAATTTTCATATAGCACCTAGAAGTTTTCTGGATGTGCAAAATACGTGCTTGGTTACACAGAGAATGCGCAAATACCGTCTCAGGATGTTCCACGAACGTCGCATGCATGTCCCAAGTCTCAGGTACATGCAAAGTCCTGTTTCCATGAAAATACGTTTGGGAAACATAATGAGAACGTCTTGCAATAGATGGAGAGAACGTACTTCGGAAGTGTTTATAGGTGCATCAAAAAGTGAAGGTGTTCTAGACGTTTGAAAAAAAATGTATTCCTCAGAGATGATGATCCGAATCACACCGGAGGACCAATCAGTAGTTTAGTGTACGGACCAAGGAAATTTACTATAGTTCATGTGATACAAACTACATCAAAATTATTCGGCCTGTGTAACAAACTCCCATTTGATATTTCGGCATAAACTTACTCCAGTGGAAGAATTTTTTAAATTATATACAATTTGATATATAATGAAACAGATTACGTGTACGATTCAGAACTGTTGGGTGCTTTTGTGAACCTTCAAATACTCTCTTTATAACTTTTATCGGAGTCCATGCAGTTCAATTTTTGACTATTCTTCGGATAAGAAAAGCAGTAGTTTAGCTATAGTAAATGAATTCTCGTACATGAAGATAAACCAGATTTTACCATGTACGATCATGAATGATTTTTTCCCCAGTTAAACTAAAAAATTCTGTTTCACATGAATAATCATACATGGTTCGTGCATGATCTATATGAATCATACATGCTCACCCATGATCACGCAAGGTTATTTTGAACAGAATTTAAATGAAAACGAGTGATCAGGAAGTATGTATAGTCATACATGATCTATATAATATGATCATACATGACACTCACACGTTCATTCATAGTCGTATATGAATCATGCATGTTCATAGATGATCATGTATGATTTTTTCCCCGGGTGTAAAACCCCGTTAAGCGTTATCTCACTGCTGCAGCTATCAATTGATCAATCATTGTTCGCGATAATCAGTTCATACAGCGAATAAGTTCTTCAAGTGCAATTTCGTTGATTTCCCTATATCTGAAAAATATCTCTGGACACTGTAAGAAAGATCTTACCTAAAACGCTTATTGAAATATCACAAGAAATGCATTGTAACGCGTGTAAGGGTGATAAACGTGATAAAATTAACATCATTTAATGCGATTTAGTGAAATTGCATAATAAAAAGACGATGAGTCGAGATGAATGAAGCTGAAGAACAATACATTCATAAGCATGGCATTATTGTTTACTGAAAAAAATTTTTTTATGTACTTGAAAACTCAATTAACAAGTGTGAAAACCCCCGAGTTCTTTATTCACTTCCTTCCATGACAACAAAATTCGAGACAATCACCTTATTTTGGAGTCACTAGATGAGAACCTTCCCTTAATGCAAACTATAACGCAACGCTACCTGAGTGTTACCCAGTAGTGCTTCTAGTAAAATACTACCAAGTCGCTCCCATTTCCATACACGGAGAAAATATATTGACGAAAAATTATTCAAAGTTGAGTAAAACGAGGACATAGTGGCATTCCCGCGAAGTTGAAAATCCAGTTGACTTAATTTTACTCGACTGCAGATGAAAATCAATTCAGATGTTTTTCAACAGTATTCAACTTGTTGAAATAATGAAAACATTTGAATTTATTTTCATCTGTAGTCGAATAAAATGAACTCGACCGGATTTTAAACTTCGCGGGAATGCCACTATGTCCCCGTTTTACTCAACTTTGGGTCATTTTTCGCCAATACATTTTCTCCGTGTACATGAATCAAGTACTGTACGTACAAAACGCTTTTGAATGGTAGCGAAGCTGATGAAGCGCTGCTTTGATTTTGCTGCCTGGGAATCAATCGTGTAATATTGTATCAATTATAACAATTATAAAATGAAGTACTGTCTTTTCATCTCTAAATTAATCTATATTGAGTCACAGGAGAAGCATTGTTCTTACTTTGGATCGTGGTAAAGAATGTAATCGGAATATATTAACTGTGATCTTCGGAACAATGCATTATACATTAACCCTGCTATTTCAGGATTTCTCACAAAGTGTGAGATATTTAATGGATACAATAAGGAAGTTGGATTCAAGTATAATTCGTTGAATTTCATATGAATTTATTAAACTTTCCTCTCAAGTGAACAATTTGATTTTTTCAATGTGCTCTCTAAAATAGAAACAGTGATGTTTTAGTGTATATTCACTGTTTGATACAGTGCTTATGAGCATCTAAGTTTTCGATACTATTGAAACAATGAGCAGTATATTTCCCGTCAACTGCTTAACGCAGCGCCATTCTCCAGTGACATGGATGTCTCACATCCCTGGTTGAAAAAATCGATAGAATCTGATGAAATGAAATTTAATGGGATTTAGTCAGAACATTACACAAGATTCAATCAGAATCACATTGAAAAAGTACATTGATCTGATTGAATCTCATTGACAAATGCTTCAATACGATTTGGTCAGAAAATTGTACAAGATTCAATGAGATTTGGCGAGAATCAATGGTTTTGTTTCACCAGGGATAGTTTTCCGTAATATTGATACGAAGTTGGTGTGAATTTGAACTGGAAATTCATATATTATAACAGTGCATTACGGTAGGAGGTGAATTCGCCGAATGAACCTAGTTTCACAATCGCGAGTCACTTTTCAGTAATCAGTAGAAATGACTAGTGATTGTTAAATCACATCTTTTCGGTGAAAAGTTCGTTCGTTCGACGAATTCATCCTTTCTACCGTCATCACTTTAATAACTGTATATAAATTTATATAACTTAGAAGTTTGATAGTTTAGGACGAACATTTGTTTATATTTTCAAACTCAAAACGAGTCTATATTGCTGTATGAATTTTCTATTCAAGTCGCAAAGTTCTCAAACCGCTCGTATTCTTTCTATTTCTCATGAATGCTGTGGGGTTCCATTTTCGGAAATCAACCAAAAATATCGTTATACTCCACAAATTATGATCTTTTTCTGACTTTCATCGTTGAATTACAACAAGACACGACCCATACAGCAAAAATTTGGCTTTATCCAAAAGATTTCTTTTAGATGTCTAAAAGATTTCTTATGCAACATTTTTCACTGTCTTCAAGATGTCTTCGTTTAAGAAATCTAAAAGAGATTTAAAGACATCTTTTAGATTTATTAAACGAAGACATCTTGAAGACAGTGAAAACTGTTGCATAAGAAATCTTTTAGACATCTAAAAGAAATCTTTTAGACAAAGCAAAATTTTTGCTTGCACGGAAAAAATAATTTAACTGCAGCAGCTAAGTAGCTAGCACAGACACGGACAGCCATTAAATTGGCTCCTGCACCTAACTTTTAGCTGTTACAGCAAAAAAATTTGCATTTGTAGTTAATTTATTTGCGGTAACAGCTAAAATTTAGCTGCAGGAGCTAATTTAATGGCTGTCCGTGTCCGTGCTAGCTACTTAGCTGCTGCAGCTAAATTATTTTTTCCGTGTGTATGGGAAAGAGAAGAAAAAATTTCGACTTACATTTTTCAAAAGTTCAGAGAAAATCCTAACTTCTATGCTACAGGAATAATTTTGTATGTCGAAAGCTTTTCGAAATACAACCCAGCAAACACGACTGCTGGTGTTTCAAAGGGCCAATGACGGCTCTTTACTGGCATTGCAGGGCCATCAGCGGCCCATTGAAACGCCATTGATCATTGTTTGTAGGGAAGCATTTGAAAGAAAGTAGATCCATCAAAACCGAAATCTTTGACCTCAATTCATGTGGCTGAAGCTTCAATCGTTTATTGGAACGAACTTGTGCTCGAACAACCTAATATTCAGCTATTGAAGATTCGAAATCTTGCACTATACATCCTTTAAATGATGGTTTCAGTTACAATGAATTAATTTAAAATGAAAAAAAGAACGATGGCTCATCAAATTATGTGAATTTAAATTTTTGTTTCGTTTTTATAAACGATTCAAACTTTAAGAACATCTCAATTCATAAATCGAAAATTACAATAAAGAAACAAATTAGCAAACAATACGTATCTCTTATTTTTCAACAAAGAATTCGAAAATAATAATTCCGAAATAATTATGAAATGACCCATAGATATATTACCCAGATTTAAACAGACCCTCTTTTATGCGATACTTTGATGATCCCTCAAAGGATCCCCCATATGGAATCCTACAAAGCTTTCTATGAATTCCCATAAAGGATCCTTTAAGGATTTTCTTTACCAAGAGCTCCTGCTTTGCGAAAATTCGTTTCTTTCTGTCAGATTTTCTCACAGTAAAATTATTTCCAAAGAATTATCTGCGATCCTTTGAGATTCTCCTAGATCGGATGATAAGAAAATGAGTGATAAACCGGAAAGATTCGTTACAATTCCGATAATTTAAATGAGCGCGATCATGTATCAATATCGATCGCTCTCTCTTTTCGCTTCGCTTATCTTACCTTTTCATTATTCATTGCTTAATTCAATCCATTCCAATTGAATATATTTATACATATATACGGATATACAACCGAGGAATGTTCAAGATAATAATAGAGATAAAAAAACTTAAAGGGAAGGATGATAAAACAAGGCCAACTTTAATGTACAACAAGTAGATTGCACGTGATGTTGGGTGTGGTAGTTACTGAAGATGAAGAGTTTGGCGAAGCGGAGAAAGGAATGGAGAGTTGTACCAAACCAGTCTCAGGAAGACTCGATATCACTTGATAATAGTTTTTTTGCCATATGAAAGATCATTAGTTCATGTTTATCGTAATTATTTATTCTATATCTGATCAGCGATCGTTTGAATTTTTTTACATTTCTACTGATTAATTTTGTGGTTCAACGTTAGAGGATTTACAATTTTTTTACTAGAAATTTTCTTCGGGTTCAGTCGATATTTCGTAAGGACCTGCAGGGAAGTGGATAGGTTTTAATCTAGTTTGAAAAACAGGTGAAATCAATCTCACGTACTAGTTTATCAAGGGGATACTAGGAGCGACGTTATCGAACCTCTCTTTCTTTCGTACAGATTTGTCCTTTTAAAACCAACGTGCTCGAAATGGTTACCGCTATAGTAACCCCTTAATAAGCAATGTCCAAATGTCAAATTTGGTAAGGTGAGTATTTAGCATGAGGAAAAAACTACCAATGCCATTTTAAACCAAAATATCTTGAATTTGTATTTTTAGCTTCCATCCATTTCGAACTATGATATATATTGGGGTGGTCCTTATTCAGATGATGTTTGAAATTTTTTCCACGATAGTCCTAAATCGGTTCCAAATCTATAAAAAAACAATTCATGCCAAATTTTAGCTCTTAATTTTAATATTTATTAACCCTCCCCCTCCCCCCGATAGCCAAAGTTTTAAATGGAAATAACACGGGAAAAGTTCTGTTAAGATTTTGAAAATTTGTTTTTCATCATGGAATAATAAACAGATCATGTCGACCAATAACGATTCTCATAGCAAATTCAACGCTCTACAAAAAAGAAGGTTTCTAATGATTTTCCGCTATTTTGACTGGTTCAAAAGTTATTCGAGGTCAAAATCAAAGTTCTAGTCAATTTTATGGTTTGTTCCATTTTTATCGTCATTTAGTAATTCAAAAAGGGGTAATATTCATATTTTAGACGACTTCTCTGACCTTGACGTATGTTTTGAAAGAAAAGTAATATTCAATTGAAAAAACTGATTATCAAAATTACAATGAATCGAAAAAAGTACTAATATTATCATTTTTTCTTTGATCATAGATACTTTCATAAAGTTGTTACATTATTTTTGTTTCAGCGCGTTAGGAAACATTTAACGATAATACATTGTATTAATATGAATATTAACCCTTTTTTCATTCTTGAATTATTAAATGACAACAAAAATTGATTAGAACTTTGAATTTGACCTGGAATAACTTTTGAACCAGTCAAGATCTGTTCATTATTTCATGATGAAAAAGATTTTCAAAGTATTAACACAACTTTTCCCGTGTTATTTCCATTTAAAACTTTGGCTATCGAGTGGGGGGGGGGGGTTAATATTCAAATTAAGAGCTAAAATTTGGCATGAATTTTTTTTTTTTATAGATTTGGAACCGATTTAGGACTCTCGTGAAAAAAATTTCAAACATCACCTAAATAAGGACCACCCTACACTGAAAAAAAATGTATTCCAGTCAAATAAATATTTATTTGTCCTGTACCAAAGAAATATTTATTAGAATTAACAAAGTATTCTTTGGAACCAAAATAATTTATTGGAATCAAATAAACGATTAAGACCATCTATTTAATTCAAATAAATTATTTTGGTTCCGAAGAATATTTTGTTAATTCTAATAGATATTTCTTTGGTACAGGACAAATAAATATTTATTTCACTGGAATAAATTTTTTTTCAGTGTAATATTTATATACACACAAATCGAACTGTTTTGATTAATAGAATAAACAACACCAACTTTTTGAAAAGTGCACCAAACAAAGATCACTTGGAATATTCAACTGGTGTACAAATAAATGGGAGACGATCATTTTACCGCACAAATCTGAAATGCACAATAATTGAACTTCACATTTCTGAATTACACAGTTCTCAACTTCACGTTTTCAGGGACAAATTAAAGAGTGTTGACTAGGGATGGGTGATCCACCTTCTTCTCAACGATATTTGAATAAAGCTGAAACTAGCAGCCATAAAGCTAGCAGTCGATTGTTGTAACTTTTGACTAAACGTTATTGAGGCTTTTTTTTATACCAGAAATTGATTAAGCAGCGTCTACTACACTTTTTATAACAATCAGCTGCTAACTTCCCATACAGCACCACAGATTTCAGTAATGTCTCATTTACATTTCAATATTCCACCTTCATTACATTTAAGTATACTTTCACAGAAATATGTCAAAAATCTGTCAATTGAAATGTTACATACTCGCAATGTCTCAAATATATTACGAGAGAAACATTACAATGAAATATTTTATAAATATTCTGGAAACATTGCAGAAATGATTCACAAATATTGCATTGAAATGTAAGATTAGCGGACATTGTAATATTTCTGAAAGAACTCTGGAACCTCAGTACGACATACAGCGATGTCATAGAAATATTTCAATGTTTCAAATGTTAGATTTCTGCGATCTTAATGTAATCTTCGGTGCTGTCTGGATTTATGGCTACCCGTTTCGTATCCGTATCGATGATATCGCTTTTATGAATATCGATACAAAATTGTTCAACCTTTTCTGATATAAGATGTAAGTACTTATGAGTGAATTTCAAAATATGAAAACATCCAATCATTTGGAGGAAATGATAAATTAAAGACACAAGAGAGTAATGAATTAAAAGTTTTGAACAACAATGGATAATAACACTTTCCTGTAGCGGTAAAAATATAATAATGACATTTACAATGACGAGACAATTAGACTTGTGTAACTCACGAACGAGTCGTTCAAAAGAACGGCTCACTCGACTGCGCCGAATGAAGTCGTTCAAATATTCATGAAGATGTACTTCAATAGTTCACACTAGATATTTTCGTACATTTGTACCACTGATTTCTACTAAACAGAAATTCCCACGATTTTTTCGGCCTTATCAACCTTCGGGGTTATTTTCATTCGGTATCATTGTTCCCTTAACACGTGCGACGATCATAGGAAAGTTTCTATAAGATGTTCATTTGCTGTGGATTTTAAATTATATACAAAAAGTGCAGGAAATGGTCTCAAAAATAAGCTCATGGAGGATACTACAAATGGAGCTGTTGAAATCTTAGTTAAGACGATTCGGAAGCAGGGCCGGAGGCGTATCCCTATTTTGTTGACAGCTTTTATCAAAAGATTTTCAACTTTATTCAAAATACTAAAATTACAACTTTACTTAAAATTTTCTTCCCTTATAACTCTTATGCAATTCTATTTTTGACATCAAGCGAACGTGCTAGAACGTTTCGAATTTTTGGTAATAAATTGGTTCAACAATTTTTCAATGTCAATGTCGTCGACCGTTTCATGATAAATATGAAGAATTGCTAAGTGATTCAATCTATCTTGCAACATTGTTGTACGCAAATAATTTCCATATGTGATGGAATTTTGGTGTGCCAAATCCGGTACACCAAAAAAGTTGGTATGTCGAGTATTCGATCGTAGGGTACATCTTTCGCCGGTCCTGTTCAGAAGTATGAAGCTGAAACTGGCCACCGTAAATCTAGCAGCCGATCGTCATAATTTTTTACATTGAAAGTCTATTGAAAATTTAAGGATCTGAAACGTTCAATGGGATGCTACTTGATCTATTTCAGGTATGGACAAAGCTTGAACGATGTTTAATCAAAAGTCTCAAAACCTGGCTGCTAGCTCTATGGCTGGTAGGTTCAGCTTCATTTAAGAAGTAATTAGAATGCTAGGCTCAGTTTGCAAAACGTGAATAAATCCATTACTTATGTTTATAAATCAGATTTTGGGAGACAATATTTTTAATAATACTGCCGATTTATATACACGGAGAAAAAGGAATAGTTGCTGCAACTACTTAGTATTCAGGACAAGTATCACGCACGGGAAAAAATGTTTAGCTGTATCAGCTAGATTTTAACTATCATAGCTAGATATTAACATTTAGCTGGTACTGCTGAACATTTTTTTCCGTGCGTTAGCTGCCTCGACTAACTCGATAGTTGCACTAACTAACGTAAATACCTGGTAACTTACGAAGTATTTTAGTTAGTTGAGGCAGCTAACGTGATACTTGCTCTGACTACTAAGCAGTTGCAGCAACTATTTAGGTAGATGGTTGAAAATCGACTATTTAAGGAGTTGCTACAACTATTCCTTTTTCTCCGTATACACGGGAATAATAAGTAATCCAAATTTTTGTTTCGAATAGTATGCTACTTTTGGATGAAACACAAATTTGAAAAGAATTCGCACATTGGATTTCAATAATTCGTTGACTCTGTTCATTATTTCGACAAACAAGATGAAAAGTGGATGCTATTGTTGAAACTATAGACAAAGCAAACGAATTATTTGAATTCAGTGTGCAAATTCTTCTCAAATTTGTGCTCCGTTAAAAAGTGGCATACTAGTAAACTCACATTTGCATCACTAATTTTTCCCGTTAATGCGCCTACTTTAATAGAACTCTGGTATTTCAATCAGAAACGGACTATGGCATGTACCAGCCCTATCCGACTCCCTGACTAAACTATAGAAGACTTGGTATTCTTAGTGTAGCCAAAAACATCAAACCGATAGATTGCGCCACTTGTGTTGGTGGGCTATTCCTTATAATTTGATTGGACGACTGAATAATAGGTATATTTTATGCAGCCCACCAAGACCATCAGCGTGATATGCGGATTAGTTCCATTTTTTATCAATTTTAATAATTGAGAAAGGATTTTTGAGAGGATAATCAATTCTGAGCGATGAAACAACATTTTTTGGTGATGAATATTTTCGTGAAAAATTAATTTTTCCTGCCATATAAAGGGCGTCAAGCCAGATATCCCAAACAGCACCGAAAATTCTCAAAACGTTTTAAAAACGTGTCCAAAGTCCCACAGATGTTGGTTTCCGAAAGCACATTTTCCAAACGTCTTAGGAACATTCATTCAATGTGTTGGGGAGGACGTTTTGAGGACATTATTCACATATGCTATGATACGCTTTAAGAACGTTTTAGAGACATTATATCAAAACCAAGTATTTTATCTCTAACCTATACAAATATATATTCATAGTTTTACTGGGGAAAAAGTAACGAACAACCATAAAAAGATGTTTTGTATTGAATATTTGGAAAGATTCCATTCCAGAAGTTCAAAACTATTAGCGTAATGTAAGTTATCAAGAATTAAGTCAATTAATTAAGATTCACATAACCTGAAAATTGACGCGAAACAAAATTTCACTACCTGCAATTTATTAAAGAGATGCAAATGTAATTTATCAAATCTATCGATACAGGCTCCACCGCAGTTTATTTGCATCTCCTCGATATGGAGAATATTGAAAGATTTGGCACAAGTTTGATCTTTAACAAATTCTCATTTAACATGTTTCATAAACGTTCCATGGAAACTTGAATCAGACTATACCTGACATTTGTACCTCCATGGAACGTCTATGCGACATTTTTAAAACGTCCTGGAACATTTTTTGAACGTTCTTCTTGTGCCCAAGTACGTTTTCTCAACGTCCGAAGAACGTCCCAGTGCTGTCTGGGATGGCACAGGGGCGGTAAAAACCGAAGTCCGCCTCTGATTTCAATCTTCTCCAAACAGTATTGGTTCAGTGCTGGTCCGAGACTATTTGTCCACGCAAAACAGTCCTGTTCAAGATCCGTCGAACAGTCAGTGACAATTGAAAACTGTCATTACCCTGAATAGGAACACTGGTTTTTGCCGAAGTCTGACAAGTAAAAACCTTGCCAGTACCAGGCCACGCTTATAATGCACCCAAAATAAATGAATATCAAAATAACAGTATCCCTTTTATTCTGATGCAACCCTATTGCAAAAATCCAGGTGGGAATCCAGGTACCCATCCGAAATCCCCATAGGAAGCTTGAAAATCCAGTTGAAACTCCTGGGAATCCATGATAAAAATTTCCCATGTGAGAAACCAGGTGGGAATTCACGTAGGAAACCATGGGATTCAAGCAAATCCATAGGAAACCATCCGAACTTCCTACAGGAAAACATGGGAATCCATCTGGATTCCTATATGGATTTCCACCTGGATTTTTTCAATAGGGAACTTCTCCTCTAATAAATGGTATCAAAAGTATTCCTCCCCATCCGAGAGGATTATTCTTTGTGGTAGAAGAATTTTCATTTGTTCAAATTTTAGAGGAATATTCTCAATTGAAGAAGAAAACAAAAGTGAAATATCTTTTCTGATTGAGAAGGATTTATCCTCTCATTTCCAGATTATTTTTTTTTTGGGTGTGAATTTTATTTCTATATACGCATTCGACTCTTGGCATTCTTTGAAGATATCAAAGGATCATAGGATACATATATGAAATTCATGTAATTTCACGCTCGTGTAAAATACATTATTAAAAATGAAAGTAAAAACGAAACAAGTATGAACTTTTCACTTCTTCAAAATAAACGACGTTCACAAACATCATTATGCATCAAATTACAGCTCCATACCTTCCTCATACACAACGAAATATTTAATTTCTTCCACGAATTCTATAACATTCCCGCCACGTGCGAACAAAGCAAACGACGTGTATAGATCAGAAGAATGCGTAAGTGAATTCTTTCTATCGCGAAAAAATGTGAAATTTCTGAATTTTTACTGCAGGCAAGCAACAATCTTTATCCACGAACGAAAAAAGATTCGCACAAAATTGTTTCTCCGGATCTGCCTGGCGTTCCCCCACAGGAAACCCGCAGATTTTTTCTCCTCTCATCGGATCTGAAGAGAAGAAAGAAATCAAATTAACTTTTATAAATTTCATAACGCTGATTATGATACTTCACGGACCGCAGTCAGTATCTTTCACAAACACAACATTGTAAGAAAATGATTTTCTCCTCGTGCAAGTAACTTTCATTCACCAACGAGAATATATCCTCTTAATTAATTCAAGATAATTTTATCCAATGATTTATAAAAACAATGTGAATCGTTATTATCATTATTCCTTGTTTTCTTATTTGCCAACTCGCTTGTGTACAATAATTTGGAAATGCACGCAAGTTAAGAGCACATAAAGGATCGAAGAATCGAAAAGAAAATGTATAACTCGACGAGAAAGCGAGAGAGCAGCGAAGCGTTAATTGAATATAATCAAAAGTGGGTCGAAGATAACGATAGTTTGAAATAACGAAGATATGTATTCCAACCCGTTATCAGTGCAGGGATAACGTTTTCCTGATCTTCAAATGTATAGAATGATTCGAAAGAGGGATGATTTATCGGTTGCTGGTTATGATTGTTGATACGCGATGCAATGACGGGAATTTACGAAGATTATAGTTGTAAAAACACGTATTTCACACTTCCAACAAGAACTGTGGAAATCCCCCTCCCTAAATGAGTTATTCTATGAAACTGGTATACACTGAGAGAAATAATGATTAATATCAAGAATTTAAATTCATGAATACTGCCAAGAATACAAATTCTTGATTATAGCTAATTCTTGATATTAATCATCGTTTCTCTCAATGTAACTTGCACTTCACTTTTGAACGAAATCTATCATTTTTACAGTCTAGGGAATGTTCGCCCATACAGCACAAGAGTTCCCGCAAAGAGAGTTCCTCTCGTTATGCTACTCGATATAAATATTTTGAATTCAAAACGAACTCTTGGCGAAGAACTTAATGTTCAGAAAGAACTCATATCGAGATTTCATAAAGAATTCTTCGGACATCCGGTACGTTTACATTTTGAATTCATCGAGAGGTCTTTGGAAGGTTTTTCTAAATTCGAATTGATCATTCGTGCTGGCTAGGCGATCCAACAACTGCCACTGAAGTCACGAAAGATCGAATTTCACGTTTCGCAAGGATCGTTTGTGAATTTGAGTTGCGATAAAAGACATCCCATTCAACTCTATTGCGATAATTCAGAGTCATAAAGAGGAGTTAATGAGGAAAAAATTGCGAGTTGAAGCATTCGCAATCAAAGGTATTATCCTTATGACGAGTGATTCGGAGGTGAGAGGAAATAAAACAAGATATATCGATGCGCATCCAGTGGTGCGCGGCTATTCTTGCGAAAATGACGGATATGAAGGAAGAGTCGTGCAATCAACGAGCGAAGAGAAGATGAAATAAGGAAAGACTTGTGTTGGCTTGAGTTGTACATGCATATAACGTGCATCCACGATCGCATCGTCGAGGTCACCTCAATCTTATTCAGGTTTTACGAATCGTTGTTAGGAAAGTGGACGGTCGTTTATCCTGAACTTCTTCGTTTCTTGTATAAAATGGCTTTGTTCGATTCACAGAAATATGCACAGTCCTTGGACAATGAATGTTGTCTCTTTTTAAAATACTGTTCCAATCCCTTATACGCTCTTATTAATTTCCAATGAGCGAGTATAAAAGAAATCAACTGTATTCTGTCAGTTTTTGAAAAGAATATACACGTAAAAAAAGATGATGTTGGATTTACAATGTTTCGTTCGATCACCATAGAAACATTAGGGGTTTCTATGGTGATCGAACGAAATGTTGTAAATCCAACATCATCTTTTTTTCCGTGTACCGAGTGTAGAAGTATGAAACCGGAATTTCCCTATAAATGGCACTAGCCATCAGTTTAGGGACCCTAAGACCACTTCTTCAGCACCATCATCTCCCCCTGACAGCTGATGAAGTTGTCATTGTATTCGAGAGTGCGGAAAATGAAAACATATTGAATAATGTAGTTAATACGTTAGAACGTGTAACATGAATTTTTGAAATAAATCAGCACGAAGCGAGATATCGCAATTGTCTGGGATGAAATGAATGAATGTTGTTCTATTTAAATATCGCTCAGTTGTAACAACTCGTTTAAAATTAAATCAAATATTTTTAGCTTTTACTTTTGAGTAAAATATAATCCTTTCACCTCGATATCTTTCCCTAGTAGAAATGACTATAGCGGTTCCCTGGTAAAAAAATCGGATGGGAACCCGTCTGACACCCGGATGGAATTACCGGGATTCCATCCGGTTGTATCCGGGCGCCTATACAGTTTTTGCGGTGATTCTTCATCCGGATCCTATCCGGATTTTAATACTGAATATTCTTCGAAACTCTACACGAAATTTGGATAGAATTCATTCGTCTCCTTGTTCGGGTTTTATTTGGGATTCCAAAAAATATCTTGTCCCAAACTCCGAATAGGATCCGCATGGAACCGGATAAAGAATCAGCGCAAAACCCGTATACGCGCCCGGATACACCCGGATGGAATCCCGGAAATTTCATCCGGGTTTGAGTCGGATTACCATCAGGATTATCATCCGGGTTTCATTCGGTTTCCTATCCGGTTTTTTTACCAGGGTTGTCCAGCACCTTTCAAGGCGCTTGCAGTGAAGCTGTTCACTAAAAAGGGCCTTGACGTTAGCTATAACAAAGCTAGGATCATTTCTGCTAGGATTGTTATATCAAACTTCCTGAGCAAGCGTTATATCGGCCCTCGCTAGCCCTTAGTTGGATTCTCGCGAGGGCCTAGACAGTTTCATGAATTTGTAAATACATGTTTATTATCGTTGACGTAACTATCAAAGACTTTGTAATAATTACGAAACGATGATGAAATTAATTCGTATAAACGTTATGTTTCAGAATTATGACACGTTGAGTAAGAACAAAAAATCCTGGAGCGTAAGACTCGGTCTCTCACGACAAAATCAAAATTCGGATGATCCCGGGAAAGTTTGGGGCACCATAAGCGGGAGTAGTCCACTTTCGCGTCAAATGGTGTACGGGGATCCATGGCTCTACGGCACAGTGCGTTCATCAACGAGATACACGGGAGTTCAAGAATCACGAGGAGGGTTTTTAACACCCCCTCCGCCTCCACATCTGGGAACATCGGTTCTCGTTGTTTGTTCCTGTCCAGAGTTTTTAAGCGGCACCACCAGGAAGTATGGAAACAATTGTCGCAAATGCGGCGGACATCGATTAGCTGGGGTTCCTTTAGGAGGAACTTGTCGATTACCTCAATCTTCTACAAGATCCAGACCCAGTCTAGCAGGTATGTAGCATCGGACAATTATAGGATGATCGGACCTGAAATGTTGTCATCTCCTCATTGGTTATACTTCCCTAAACCGCTGGCCCCCGTGAATTACGATGTATTCTAACAGAATCGTCTTCTCCTTGACTAATAAATCTTTACTTAGGAATCGTCCATATATTACTCCACACGATTCACTATTCCCTTCTCTATCTCGTTCATCGTGTCTGAAGTTGGTACAACAAGACAAGACAGGAAAAAGTGTGACGTAATAATATATGGACGATCCCTTAGTTGCGCGTGAAAGGATCTTTCATTCATCTCCTTGAAAAGGTAATGACAGACTTGTATTATTGATGATTCACAGGTGTATTGAGAACTTCGATCGACGACCCTTACGATTTGATGCGACGGAGTCGATTGGTGGAGCCACGACAGAGGACGAGAAGCATCTCTCCAGCGTTGCGACCTTCATCGTCCCAGCGAAATGACAGTGTTCGTAGTCAGAGCGTATCGAGAAATGTGAAGGAACTTCATCACAATAGGGGTTCGATGGAAAGTACGCCTATTCGATCCATCGAATGGTACGACAAGGCACCCCCTGCCCCACCAACGACAACGAGTTACGATGATATAACGACAATGCCGAGCAAGTCACGATCGAACTCAAACGGTACACCCGACGACTCCGGTTGGCTCACAACGGAAGATACAAATCCAAGTAAAATGATAACTCATCATCGAAATTCGCCATCCGCATTGTCGGGACAACGACTAATGCAAAGAGCATCGAGCAAATCTAAAAACATTACAAAAGACTCTTTAGAAGGAACTAACAATAATAGTAGTAATAGAAACAATAACAACAACAACAACAACAACAACAGCAGCAATCATAATAACAACAATAGCAACAGAAAAGACGGAACATCATCTTCTTCTGCCATGGACATCAGAAAAAGTATTCTCGAATGCGACGTGAATCCATACCTCTTGCTAAGAAAGCAAAAAGTCAACAATAAAGACGAAGACGATCTAAGCGACGATTTGTCGGACAATGCCCTAGAACAAGACGGTACGAAATTATCTCAGTCGAGCCTGTTCGATCCTTCGAAGGTTAAATCGATCGAGAGGATACCAAATAGAAGCGCATTCGCGGCCATCGGTGGTCAAAGAATCAAGATCTTCAACGAACCCGCTAGGGAGCTCTCCGACGACGAAGAGATGCTTCCGGTAACGAGAATCCCCATACCGAAAGTCTCCCCTAAAAGACCACCGAGAAGACTCAAAGAAGCAAAACAAACCCTCAAAAGTATTCTAAAAAGAGGTAAAATGCTTGAAACTAAAAGAAAAAAAGTACTCTTCAACGTGGATAATATCATATTTGCGCCTGAAAAGCCCCCTGAAATGATTCGTTCCACTTGGAACAGGATAGACCCTCCTGAAGTGAAAAAATCCTCCCCACCGTTGCCACCTACGCAACAGCAGAAGCAGCAACAGCAGCAATCGCAAACCCAATCACAAAAATTAGAAAGCAGAAGAAAGGAACTCCTTCAAGGAGAAGAAAAACAAGAAGAAGACGAGGAAGAACAGCCGATAGTGCCGCAGGAGAAGAAACCACAACAACAAAGAGTCAAACCCAGATTCATTTCCATTCCGAATATCAGGGATCCTAAAGACGATAGAATTCGAATAAACGAACCGAAAATTGTTCCAAGAGTCAACACTCCTCCTCCGAATAATCACGAAAGATTCGACGTGGATAAATTTTTATCTAAATCCGATCCACCCAAGTCGCCTACGTCGGAGGAAATTGTTGTCCCAAAGAAGAAAGACGGTACCGAAGCGACACCTTCGACACCAACGATACCGATGGAAGAAGAACCGGTTTCGGAAAAATCTATCTCCCCGATCACCACTCAAGATCCAATTCTCGTTTCTACCGAGGACAATAATCATCCCAACGACATTGGAAATATTTTACCGGAAGACGAGACGGAACTTGAAATCGTTATCGAGGAGTTGAAGAATCGGCTCTCGGGAATCGCGGTGGACGAGAAGGATCTCATTTTGAAATCCGGAGGTGAGTTGATTTGTGACTTTAGTACGCGGAAAAGTGTCTCCCTTTGAGAAATAGCGGAGTTCGCTATTTAATATAGCATTATATGTTTTTGATTGTTCTTAGTAGAATGAGGTACGTAATTTACTGATTATGCGATCCGAATTGTATTGCAAAGTGCAATTCCACGTGGTATCTTTGCGAATCACTAGGAGGATTGGCAATTTCTGTCATTTCCATCACTGAATTTGAATTTTATGTGCCTACAAATCAAAATGCGACGTGATATAATTTACTATTTCACACATAAGGAGCGGCTGTATTACGTATGATAGTGAACTTTACTATTTTTTTGAAGATATCTTTTTAGAGATCGATGAGAAGGGATTTTTTTGGCCGAAACCGAAAATAAAAGAATCTCGTTGGATTCAATGGTTTTTCACAAATAAATTTTCAAATTAAGAAAGATTAGGAATAAGTGAAAATCACACATTCAAAAGATTATATTGATCTGCTGAGAAGGATAGAACAATCTCATTTCCATAGAATATCGAGTCAAAACTGTTTCGAACCTCAGACAATCTTCGATGAGACTTATTAAATTCAATGTTCCTACATCAGTCAAACTTTTAAAAGAATAGTTAGTTCAAATTTCGTATATTTTTATTAAAAAATCAATTCTGTCGGTATTTTGGTTAATTGAGAGAATTGGATGATCCGTTATATTAGTAGATTGAATATCTGGTTGATATAAATTATGAGAGAACAACACGTATTTTTCAAATTTCAGATCAAAGTAAAATGTTCTTCCATAAATAATCATTTATTAAATTTTATCAGTTTCAACTTCACTTAATAAACTTCTATAATTTAATAATCAATGCAGTAGAATTTTTCTTTTCGGTTTCGGCCGAAAATGGCCGACAACCGACACCGAGTTTCATTCGATCTTTATCCCTTTTCTCTGTGCGCGGTGAAAAAGTCTTATGAATTCCTATACTGAAATTCGTGAAAAATTTTTATTTTCCACGGTGACCGATGATTGTCTAATAAAATGCACCTCTTAGCTGATCGATTCTCATAAAATCTCACAGATTTCACGGGTCAGTCTTACCAATTATAAACGACCGTTTATGAACGGGTAGTACGGCTCATGTGTGTATGGAACAATGGTCCAATCATGGACCAAGCCTGGCACAAGACCTGCCGAGACTTGTCTCGAACAATTCAATAAACTTGGCCTAGGCTTGGGAATGATAAGATCAGAACAAGCTTGGGCCAATGGTCCGTTCCAACCTAGTCCAAATGATTCGCCAAGCATCAATCAATGCTTCTTTCATCACAGATATCGATGACAAGAGTAATTTGATCCATATTTCAGCTCAAAGTTCTCTTTCAGAATACCGTACATGAATTATCTTAAAACGATAGATTGAATGTGCCAAGATTGGGACGAGCTTGGGTTTTTCCCAGTCTTGTTAATCCCTGCATGGGAAAGACATCTTGAAATCCTGTAAAGAGTTGTTTTCCATGTATGATCACATTTAAAAGTAGCCTATTATCATTGAGTCAAGTTTTATTCTTATTTAGATCAAATATATCTATCTTATTGTGTGAAACTGGAGTGCGGGGCCAATCATAGGGAAGAGATTGGACTGGTCTTGGCCCGATAGTTATGCACAAGTCTTTATCCATTGTGAACTCGGAATTTGGTCACTAATTGAAAACACTGTGCCACTTATGTGGTCAACATTGGCTTAAATAATCATCTTAACGAAAGCTTGATTTGTACGCTTGTGCCAAGCTTGTACCAAGTGCAATAGCCGTTCCGAAGATACGAACAAATGTCCTATGACTAACTATCCATTGGAAATAGCGGGACAATCATTGAACCAATCATCATGGGTCCAATTATTTTCAACGCAGGTTTGTTCCTGATACACGTGCCAATCCTGGGACGAGCTTGGGTTTTTTTCCAGTCCTGTCAATACCTGCATTAGGGGTGATCTGTAACACCTTGCATAAGGAAATAAAAGTATTGTAAAAGAGTAAAAAATCAATTATGCGGAAGGAGGTATTTCGCTTTTGCCAAACGCTTTGAAACATCGAAAAAATCCGATTCCCAAAAAAGTCTGTGTAGATTTTTTGGTATACGATACCTCTTCATAGGATGCACCGATTCGAATGGATATTCTTGTGATTTGTTCTTCTCATTGGGAATTCGAGGTTACAGATGGGCGAAAATTGATTCTTTTCCATAACAGATTTATCAAGCTTTTATTGATTTCCATATAATTTTGATACGAATCGGAGGACGCGTTTTGAAAATATTCCTAAAGAAAAAATCATAAGAATATTCTACGCTTTGGTTATGGTCCCGTATGAGTTTCATCCCCATCTGTTGACTACTGCAGAAAACAATTTTTAGCAATCTGTACCCTATTAAAAATGTCTGATAGAATCGGACAACATTTCCAGCCGGATCTGACAGGTTCTGTTTCAGTTCGCTTGGTTTGTACACTGAAAAAAAATGTCTTCCAACCAAAGAAATGGTTTATTTGTCCTTTCTCCATAAAATATTCTTTGGGATTAGTGAAATATTTAATCGAATCAAACAATGCTTGCCCCAAATAAATAATTTATTCGTCACAAGTAGTAATCAGTTTTTGCATCTAATTAAATATTTAATTTCCACAAATGAATATTTTATGGAGAGAGGATAAATAAATATTTTCTCCCATTGCAGTGTACATCAGTTTGAAAGCTCGAGGAACGCCAGACAAAGTTACCTGCTTAAAGCATCTCATTGAACCGATTGATTCTTATTGATTCCGATGCAGAAAACCGATTCAAACCCATTAAAAATTGATTTTCAATCAAGTTTCTTAGGGCAGGACAAACAGAACCTGCAGTGTTGCCAGATGTACGGTAATTGTCGGATTGTACGATAATTTTGATCCTTTGTACGATCGAAAAATTTTTTGTACGATAGTACAATATTTTACGATAATTCCTTAGTTTGTACGATAATTCGTACGACACCCAGTACATCTATGAAATTTCAACTGTCAAATATAAATTGAGAAAACTTGTTGACTTTCCACCCTTCTGGACCAACAGAAAATTCGAAGATAGTTTATCTTCATAAGAATGTTTAGTCCAACATAAAAATTTTATCTTTAGTTCACTTGGCCCCGAAGTTCACTGGCCCCACTCTCCCCTACTACCATGGGTTTCCGATTTTAGAATGATAAGAGATTCCACAGCTAAGTTTGTTTAATGCGGGCCAAAGTTACCCTAATTCTCTCCAAGTGTTTCGGATCCGCTATTCTCAGTCATAAGAACAGATTGAGTATAGTTTGATACAAAATGGAGCAACTTAGGACACGTAGAACGAATGAACCTAATAACTCTTCAGAAATGCAAAACAGTTGAAAAGTTTTTTATTCATATACTCCATAACTCTAGCACATTCAGTTTGTGACAAATAAATGAAGGAATATGAATTCTTTCATAACAGATCAGAATTACTTATGAATTCTGTGAGAATGAATTCTTCCTAAACTCTTTTAGAATTTCAGAGTTATTGAAGAGTTTCTGAGAGAATTTGATTCATTGGACATTTGCGAGTTATTGCAGACTTAACCCGTGGTTAAATCTTAAACTTGGGTTAGCCACTCATGGACTGAGATTTCTAGGAAATGGAATTGAATCCGAATACCCAATTGGTTTATCGATAGTAACTTGCTATAATCTTCCAAGAATTCCCTGCAACTTTCTTCTCAGAGAAGGGAGGAAGCCTTAGCCTCAAAATCGCTCACAAATATTCAAACTTCATTAATATAATCACATTCTTAAAAACATACAACATGCGTAGGGTAATTTCTTTTCATGAATACGATAGTGTACGACTATTCCATGGTCCTTGTACGACATGTCGTACGTACGACCTCTGGCAACACTGAGAACCTGTCAGATCCGGGTCCAAATCTTGTCTGCGGTCTTGTCAGAAATTTGGAATAGGGTATCGTTTGATATCTCGAAATCGTGCCTTTCCTTATCTCGTCAATGGCCCCAAGTGGAAACATTTTCAAAAATGTATATAATTTTATATCAATATTTGGGGATATCTTCCGATTGTTATGAGATTTATTAAATTATCTCTATTTGAAGTTGTTTAAAAACATTGATATTTCATAACAAACTGTTAGACTATTATGAAACCAATCTTTCATTGCTCATCAAATCAAGCGTTATAGGAAAAAATAACCGAAGCTTAGTTCTCTTGAGTTACAAACAAAATAAGTTGATCATTCAGGTGGCGAGAACATCGACTATTCCAATTACCAAAGACCATCCTTATGTAGCATACACTTCATTGGTTGATTTATGAGGAACATTAAAGTAATGTGTGGTTCTTCATAGAGATTTTTTACTCACATAATGGCTAAACAGGGTTCAAAAACGTCCTGTGCAAAATCGCTGATGCTACACAGTTGCGACGCACTACTGGACTGGCTTTGGGCCCTGAATATCTCACCCATACGTTTTTTTAGTACAACTTTGGTAGCGTCATTGTCGCGAGTATTAAGATGACGGATCAAAGTAGTTTTCGATTAGTCACAAAAGAAGAGCCCAATGGTTTAGCCATCGAGGGTTCATTCAAATCTATCAAAGAATAAACTAAATGATAAGACTAATACCAGATGTATTCCTCGATTCGATTATTATATGTTTCCTTACGTACTACTTCTTTCAACGATGAACAAAGGAGAAAGGTTAATACTGATCTTGCTGACCCTGAGTGTTACCCGCGGGCAATTCAATTTCTGTCGCCTGAATGACCTCGGTTGAGTCAATATAGTCGAGTTAAAATATGATAAGGTCAAGGCTGCTGACTGTCGATCGATGTGTGGTGGCAAAATACACGTATCATCATTGTACCGTAGGACACATTGTGTAATCAAATTCGCTAATCACGATTGTTTATTGTACTCGATCCTTCTCGGTAAACAAGGAAATAATGGACCATTTCTTTCTTTCAACTTCAATTCCATTGATTCTTGTTAAGGTAAACCCCCCTATAGTACCCAGATAACACGCGAAGAATTCTTTTTCAAAAACAAGAATGGAATTCTTCAAGAACTCTTTTCGAACTAATGAATTCATATAGTAGAGCTCTGCAGGAGTTCAATGTTTGGGACATTAACGTGTTCTTTGAGAGTACTAAAACAATTCTTCCAACATTCTCAAAGAGCTCGTTAATGTCCCAAACATCGAACTCCTGCAGAGCTCTTTATAAATACATCAATTCGAGAAGAGTTCTTGAAAAATTCTATTCTTGGTTTTGAAAAAGGATTCTTCGTGTGTTATCAGCGTAGCGAACAATCGTTCGCTATTTATATTTATTATATTTGCCTTATGACATATTATTCTGAATTGATACCACACATACCACACTGAGAAAAATGTGTTTCGTAGAACTAGCAATGAGAGCATTGCTGACATTTTATTGTTGAATATAGAATAATTCTTGTTCTTGTAGCAATATATAGTTGTCTTATTAATAATAAAATTGTCAATTCAGCAATTTTATTGCTGGTTGATATGTGACAATTCAGCATTGTCATATGTCAACCTACAATAAAAATCGTAAAAATATGACCATTAACATTGCTGAATTCCCAGATAACACAGAAGTTCTGAAAGAACTCGTGAAGAATATAATGTATTCATAAAGAACCCTTTTAGAATTCTCATGTTATCTGGGTTGACAATTCTATTGTCAACAAGACAACATGTATTGCTATAAGAACAAAAATTATTGTATTTCCAACAATAAAATGCCAACAATTCTGTGATTGCTGGTTCTACGAAACACATTTTCCTCAGTACACACTGAAAGAATTCTGTTGTAAAAATTACCGTGAAATTTCCCCATACAGCACAAAAGTCCCCGCAAAGTGCTCCCGTTATAACAGTAAACATGAATTCATTATGAACAGTTTGAATTCAAAATGAAGTCTTGACGAATAACTTAATCTTCAGAGAGAATTCATATCACGAATTCATAAAGAACTATTCAAGCATTCAACATGTATACATTTTGAATTCGTTGAGTTCATATTGAATTCATTTTTACTGCCATAACGGGGACTGTTAAAGGAGTTCTTTCAGAAGTTTTTGTGAATTCAAAATGATCATTTGTGCTGTCTGGGTTCAGTAATTGAAGGATAAGTGAAAATTAGCGATGCCGCGAGAAGCGAGAAATTCGAGACGAGATGAGAAGGCCATGGCAAGAAACGAGACGAGACGAGAAACACCCGACCCGAGAAATTCACGAGACGAGATGAGAATGAGTTGACGAGAAATAAAACTTAGTTTGAAAGAAAGAAAAACGATATTGTCAAGAAAAAATGTCGAGATTTCGAGACGAGACGAGACGACATACCCAAAAAATCGAGACGAGAACAAGCTCGTTTCTCGTCTCGTCTCGCGGCATCACTACCCAGATAGAAAACCATGTCCTAAATATTTTGTAACATGATGTGCCGTTAACATACTGTCATAAACTTCGCTCAGCTTGCAATGATGCATAAAATGTAAACATTATGTCTTCATTATGGTACCATCACCTCGTTTTGCTACCAAGAACAATGCTTTATGCTGAAACACCTTGGTACCATGATGCAAACATTTCTTGCGTGCATATCACCATTATGATGGCATTATCGAGACATTTTTCTATCTGGGAAGTGATAATTCTTCAGAAAATTACTGTGCAGCTTGTAAAAATGAGTGAATTTCTGAACACCCTGTCACAAAAATCCAGCTGGGATTCCTCATTTCCAGGTGCAATCTTAGCTGGGATTCCTATTCCCAGGTGGAATCCCAGCTAGGATTTCAACTTCAACGTGGGATTTGAGTTGGAATTTCTGACCCCAGATGGAATCCCAGTTGGAATTGGAAATCCCACATGGAATCCAGTTGGGATTCTTGATTCCAGGTGGAGTTTCAGCTGGCAACGCAGGTAAATTTCGGATCTGGAATCCACGTGGAATCCCAGCTGGATTTTTGTAACAGAGCAGTTGAGAGTGATATTTTCTACAAATTTTACAGAATGCACAGGAATAAAGATTTCTACTTGTCCCTCGATCACTGGAATTTCACGGTAATTTTTCAAATAAAATCCTTTCCGTGCAGTGGTTTATTTAATGTCTGGTTAGTTATACTTGGATGAGATCGAAGCACTAAATGGAAAGAACTATAAATGAAAAACCAAAATGTTCATTAAAGGAGTCGCGTTCATAAATTAGGTCATCTACCTTATACACTGAGAGAACAGTGGCGTGGTCGCAGCAGTCATCCTTGCATGGTTGAGAACTTATGGTTGCGGTGACCTAAAATCTGGTTATAAAAACCAGAAAAACGAGATCAAATCACGTGAATCTGGTTGTTGTGGCAACTATATGGAACGGTTGAAGCCAAAAATAAGTACGTCACCTAGTAATGCGAACCATCTTTTTCTCTGAGTGTGCGTTTCATCGACGGACCGCTTGTGTAGTGTTCTCGAATTTACATCCGGGATCTGTTGTTGCCTAAAAAAAGAAAGAACACTCTACAGCTCATAGAATTACATTGAAGTTTCCTGAAAAACTTCCGTTCAGATATCTCGAACTATCTCAAAGATATCTTATTAAGAATTTATTCAGGACTTGAATATTTAAAGGGCACATACAGAGGTGTGAAAATTATTAGAATAATTGTTATTTCCAAAATAACTCCAACTTTTGCCTCAGATTATGCATTTATCCGTGGAGTACTATTTTGTCTTGTTGATATAATAATTTTTCATCCTTCCATCTCTGAGTTAATTATGAAAACAATTTTCCTTTCCAATCTTTTTTCCCTCCAATGATTAGAATAGTTGACAACAAATTCCGATCGGGATTTTTATTGGTTTCATCGTAACTCAACTATCATTCCTTGTCGTGTATATAAATTTTATACAATGAAACACCAGTTCTTAATATCAAAATATTGCACATTGTTAGTTATTTAAAAACATATGAAGATGGCTCATAATGAAAAAGAACTTTGTACAAATGAGATTGTTATATAGCAATCATGGAATATTCTTTCGGTAAAAAATAGAGGGCTTAAGAACTATTTATATCAAGAAATAAAACCAGTACTCCATAAATATGATTGCATTCACTTAGAGGAAAATTGCAACAGTTTGAATGTCACAATTATTCTAATAATTTTCATACCTCTGTATATATATACTGGGTGATTCGAAATTGCCTCACACTTTTTTCAAAGCAGATTTTTTGATTCTTGATTCTTTGATCTGACCTTTGGATTCGGAGATATGAACATTTTTTAATTTTTTGAAAAATCCAAACATCTCGGAAGTACTGTATCTTTGACATCCGCATCCAACATCAGTCCCCAAGTCAGATCACGGGGTATCCCAGGAGAGTAATAAAACCAATTGAGCGTTTTTCTTTGTGGAGTTACAGCGATTTGAAGTTGTTGGATTCTGAATGGCTGGAATGCAAACAAATTTCGAATCCCCAACGAAAGACGTCAAATTAGTTTTATTTTTCTTCCAAGGATACTCCGTGATCTGACTTGGAGAATGGTGTTGGATTCAAAATATTCCGGACCAAAATCGTTACAGAATTTCATCAAGAAAAAATGAGAATGCTCTCAGAGAAATGTAGGTACGGCAATTTCGAATCACCCAATATATGTGTGTGTTTTGTACCAAAAGAGTTAAAACAGCATCACACCCGATATCTTGAAAAGGAAAAGAAATCCATTCCACGTCACTATTCTTATTGCTAAAATAAATAAATAAATAAATAAGTAAAATTCAAATGGTTATCGTATCATCGCGATCATGTTCTTCCATATCGCGATGAATATCGCTCGGTGCAGGAAAGGAATCGACGAGCCTGTGCACGTGGGAAAGATATGATACTTAAACATCAGGACAATGGCATCGAACGGTGCTGGTAATTTTCATGATATACACATACACTACACACCTACTTTTCTCTGTATATCTACATGTCTATCGGCAATGGTGAACCACAGTTTACCATTCATGCGTAGATCGTAAGCGTGAAAGTGAATGTCAGACTGCAACTGCACTACAATAAGAGATACTTATAATAAGGCTGGTTACGTGTGCTAATCCTATATGCTGCTGCCACGACGACATTAACAATGAGATCATTGCTTTTAGGTGTGTTTGCAAAAATTGTAGGAAGAACTATCGATGAAAATTATCATAACTTTTTGCATAAAAACACCAATGAGTTTCTATTGATTTCAATGAATTGCATAAAGATGAAAAGAGGCTATTGCCGTTGCCGTCACGTTTCGTCATCGTGATGAGTAAAAGTCGGGGTCTGGAACTAATGAAATCTGCATTGAATAACGAATGGAATTCCCTCGATAATGCAGATAATATTTGGAAGTTCAAGTATGGTTTTTTATACCCATTATTCTTGAGTCTCGAATGTCTCGCAGAATGGATCGTTAAAATTTCACACGTTGAAGTCTAGAATTTAATGAGCCTACATCATGAGTACATCGTACGTACATTATTATCCTGTGCAGAGAACTTGCTCGCGTAAGTTATGACAAACAGAATAACAATCGGAAGTTCGATGACTTCCGGTCTAAGTACTTATTGTGGTACAAGTGTGCGTTGTAGAATATGTAAGAAGATCCTGTATCGTCCAACGTAAAGATATAACGCGATACGTGCGAGTTTTTTCACATATACTTTTTCGATCTCTTTCACTTTCATTCTTTTCTCTTCTTTCATTGTCTATCATTTGTGCACGAAAAGATAGTTATTTCGAATTAAACTTGAACGATAAACAAGAATAAATGAATATGAGAGACGTTAAGAATCTACGCTATGATATCTTTCAATTTAAATAACGTCAAAGCGAGTGTACTCTCTTTTATTTGCTTCTTTAAATATTGTCATTGCGATGACACGTTTAGAATTTGTATCATATGACATATGTTATTACTACGGATGGTTATCGTTGACATTGATTAATAGACAAAAGAATGTCACATACATTCTTAGCTAATGAATATACCCTTATCAAATACTATAGCAGACTTTTGCAGAAATAATTTTCTCTTTGCACTTTGTTTTAGATTATTTATATGAGCATTGAGAGTATATTGCCTTCATCATTCTATAAAACTTTTTTCATACAAGACTTCATGAAATACATAAGGCATTTTCCAATCTTCGAAACAGTTGTTAAAGTCGGTCTCCGAGATGGCCTTCAGCTCTCTCTTCGATTCGGCTTGGATCTCCTCTATCGACTCAAAACGGTGTCCTCGGAGCGGTGTTTTGGGTTTGTTGAATAGCCAGAAGTCGCACGCTGCCAAATCAGGTGAATACGGTTGTTGTGGAACGATACGGGTCAAGTTTTTTGCGAAATAGTCACGAAGAATCAATGCAGGGTGAGCCGGTGCATTGTCGTGGTGCAAAAACCAAGAGGTGTCTTGCCACAATTCCCTCCTCTTCAGGCGAATAGCTTCACGTAACCGACGCGTGACGCTCAAATGATGTTCTTTTTTGACAGTTTGACCCGACGGAAGGAACTCAAAATGCACAACACCACGAGAATCGAAGAAAACAGTCAACATGACCTTGATTTTTGAGCGACTTTGATTTTTGACCGCGGTTTTTTTGGTCTTGCCTCACCTTTAGCGCGATATTCACTTGATTGATCGGTTGTTTCCGGGTCGTAAGCATAAATCCACGTCTCATCTCACGTAATAATGCGTTTCATTGTTTTACACACTTCAACGCGACGATGTTTCTCCAGGAAATTCAGTGTTTTCGGTACCAATCGATATTTGACGCGTCTGAGGCCCAAAACATCCTTCAAAATGGTATCGACTGATCCTTTTGAAATGCCAACATCATCAGCAAGATCTCTAATTGTTAATCGACGATTTACTAGCACCAAATCTTTGATTTTTTGGACGTGAACTTCGTCAGTTGAAGTTGATGTTTTCGTCTTCGACACGTTCTCGACCTTCTTGGAACCACTTGTAAACATTTTTTTCGACATAGCCTCGTCACCAAAGGCTTTCTGCACCATCCTCGACGAATCAGCAACAGAAAATCCACTCTGCAAACAAAATTTAATACAAATTCTTTGCTCAACAAATGCAAACATTATAAAAATCGAAAATTTCACTTTCAGCAGCTTACAAAACGAAGCTGATCTCAAACTGTAAGGAATATTCTGATATGACCCTTGGCGCGAATATCAAAGACAGTCTTACTCACCTAAAAATAAGAGCACTTCCCCAAATAAATTTGCGCACAGAGTTTAAATTCAAATGTCACCTCACTTTTTGGACAATTTTCTTTATTTCCGAAGTTATCGGAATGTATTTTTTCCACGCCTCTGTTCTCCTAGGGAAACTTTTTCGTCTGAATATCCATTCAAGTTGTTATTTCATCACGAAAAACCAAAGAAGTCCAACACTGTGTGTTCACGACCGCAAACGATGGTGTGTTTCCTTTTCTCCATGTGGAAACCCCTGCTTAAATAATCTCATTGAACTGATTGATTCTCATTGATTCCGATGCAGAAAACCGATTCGAACCCATTCTCAATCGGTTTGAATCAGTTGTTTTGCATCGGAATCAATGAGAATCAATCGGTTCAATGAGATTCTTTGAGCAGGGACATCACAATACTAGAATTATTACGAAGCATTAAAAGAAATCATACTTACACCCGATGTAATCTCAAAGCACGATGAATTTCCAATCAATTAAACATTGAACAATGATGCAACGCCACGATAAATCGAATTTCCACATCTGATTTGGTTTGATAGAATGTGAAGGTATTTTAGAAATTCCTGGCAAACGTTTCAAGTGGAGCACGTTGCGTCTCGTGGAAAACCATTTGAATTTTCACGCATTGAGAAATCTGACGACGATCTCTTAGAGGCAAAACTTGCCTTTAATGAAAGAGGTGTTCTTCTTGTTCTTTTCCTCCTGTACTTTCACCGATCCCAATCGCGAGCCTGTTAACGATATTTCTTATTGCAGATGTGAGAAAAGCTCTAAAATTTATTATACGTATAAACCCTGTGAAATAAAAAAAAAGGAATCATCAACGGTAATCGTGTGATGAGTCGTTTTTTTATTTTCTCATCGAAAACGACGGAGGATTTACTTTCAAACAGGAAGGTGTGGTGTGTACTTACGTATGTTTTTCACGAGTCTCCGATTTCAATCACTCGAATCGAGTGAGTCGATATCCGTTTCGGTAGTCCAAACAAGTTCAATATATTCGTAGATATTAGAACGATAGTGTACGAGATAAATATAAACACCTTTCACCAGTAATGAAAAATTCTATCCACGTGTATGTATAAAATTATGTAATAACTCGAATCGATCAAAGAAATAGAGTCGATCGAGTGAAAAATCTGATTATGTATCCAAAAGAAAAGAAATTCCTACACGCGTGGGATAGGACAAAAGAAATCTTATGCCGTTACTCGATAACCAACGACTTTTTCCTGAAAAATTTTGATACAAAAAATAACATTGAAACATTCTAGCGTGCTGTTAAGTAAGAATGCTGCTGGTATACGTTGAAAGATTAATTACTTCTCTAAACTGTGAGATATTTCAACATCCTTCGATCGTATGAAACGAATCAATTAATATGTATAAAATTTTTTACATCGGGTAAGAAATGAATTGTCCTCGAAGTCTGAAAAAAATTCTCCTTGGCACATGAAGATGCAGTAATGTACCAAGAAATATAACTTTGTATTTATAAAAATGCAAAATATTCAAATCATGTACGACGTACTAATTTCATTATATCGAATCGTTGCAGCTGAAAATTCGAAAAGATCGTCCGTGTTGTACCGTAGTCAGAGCGAACGAGCATGTAGCAGAACGGAACAAGGAATATCGGCGGGTGAAGTGATCTTTACGGACACGATGAGGCTTAGTTACGGTAAAAAGGGAAGAAATTCACCGGTATCTTTGTCCAATATACAACCGAAAAAGCAGAAAGAAGAGGAACGAGAAAACGAGAGCTCGATAAACATAGATGAGAAGAAAACTCGGATAACCGAAACCAAAGTTGAGGAACCCTCCAAGTCTTCACCAGTGGACTCACGCGATAAAGAAATTCCGGAATATTTGAGAGGTGAACACTTTCGTAGAATGAGACCAACCAGTTGTTCTCCGCCGCCCGGTAGACAGAAGCATCGGTTTAGAATAAGCGATCCCGGTATCTCGAACAAAAGATTCGAACAACAACAACGTTATAAAACTCTGGCCCATCAAGAACATCGCAGAACCGTGTCTTCCGCGTCGAGTAATGGCTGTTCCAAGATTGAAATTAACTCATTCGTGACGTTGAACAATAACAACCGCAATAATGTATGCAAAATTAACGTGACTCCCAATTCCACGTCTTGTCCCCTAGTTCATCGTCTTCAAGTCAGTCAAGAAATGCCCATAGGATCTAGAAGAACTTCGATTATGATAAACGGAGATGAGAATTTACTACACTCCGTTACGGAACCCGTTCAACCTACCGATAATAGAGTGACCATCAGCGTTGGGGGAGAGGACAGTGTATGCAATCCGACTGTTATCTCAGTAAATTCCGATAATCCACCAAACATTCCAACTCCTGTAAAAGAAAATCGTACATTAGTAATATTAGAGAATTACAAATCGAATATAGTTGTAGAATCGAATAAAAGTGAAGATCTACCCCCTCAAGATGGGGAACATAACAAAAGTATGAAGAATTTATCGACGAAGATCGCGGAAGAAGAATCATCGAATGATAATACAAAACAGAACGATTCCCAAGATTCAGAAACGATGACGAATGTGAATTTTTCGAAATGTTCTGCTAATTTATCTAAAGAAGAATTGATTTCTAAGTTACTAGAAGATTCGTTGAGAAAAGCTAGGGAGAATGGGGAGATTTTGGACGAAGATAGCGGAGAAGCTATTTTGAAGATACTGAAACAAAGTTTACTGAAAAGCAAAGAGAATGAGAATTCGGAATCGAATGAAATGATCGAAGCCAATTATTCGAATAGGAACATAAGAAATACGGATTTCGTTAATGGAACGGATTTCCTTCTTGAAGAAAATCCATACGAGATTATCAAAGAACCTATATATGAAGAAATTCCAGACGAACCCCCACCGTTGCCCCTCAGTCCACCCCCGACCGAAGATTACATCAAAGAGAGACTCTATTTTCACAATGGATCGTCCGAATATTATAGAAAGGGTAGCGATCAACAGTATATTTTAAATAGTTCGTATCTATCGAGTGATTCCCCATCGAATTCACCTAATAAAAATCCTATCAACTCCTATCTTTCCAAAAGCCAAGAATTTTCATTCAAGACGTTATCCACGTCACCACTGGAGGAAAATATCTCAACCAAATTCGAGCTTTTGAATTATTTGATGGACTCGAAGAATCGTTCAGTTCCTAACGGCGTCGAAGACGAAGAGGAGGATGACGAGGAAGAAGAAGAAGAGGAGGAAGAGGACGATACGGAAGGTGATTTGGAAGCTTTGTACGAACAGAAAGAAACCAGTCTTGGTGATCTTAGTTCCAAAAGTTCCCAAATCTCAAATGTATCCGATAGCAGCGAGGAGTGCAACATCATTCTTACTAATTCACCTGAAATGCTAAAGGTAAATATTATTCATTCTTTAGATTATCATCACAAATCAAAAATAAGATAAAGAATTTGTTGAAATAAATCTATTAAAGAATATTATTGAAAAGCATATAATTTTGCCTGAACTCGATCGACGTTTATGTAGTTCGTTTACAGATAACGATGATAAATGTTCCCGTTAATTGAGATTCAAATGATTTCCAGTCGAGAGTTGTGGATATTGAAAGAACCGACAGCGGGGTTGGGTCTGAAAGCAGCCAAGCGAGCAGCAGTCGTGGGATGGTGAGACGCTGGCGGACAGGAAACCACGTTCCCTCGGGACTAGGAAATCTACTCGATGAAATGCCGCAAGTGACTTCCGGGGAGACGAAACTCTGCGAAGACTGTGAACAACGATTGGATCCATTAATAACAGACAGGTTTGACAACATCATGCGAGGATTTAAATTTCTAAATAATGAAAACACAATAATAAAGAAGGATTTCATTTCAAGCACATATCTATTGAATCATTGATTGTTGTATTGCGTGATAGACGCGAGTTATCTAAACAGTCCGAGTTGTGCATAGCCTACTGCGCTATGTAATTTTGTTAGTATAAACTAAAGTAACTGAATCTTCATTGTAATTCAACACGTAAATTGCAGTCACTTTCACCCGTTATAGATTCTTTATTCATCGTGGAAAGCGAAAGTGTGCACATTTAGTGGCTTAGCGAAAACTATTATTATCCCTCTCAACACAAGAACAAGCAACAACAACGTGTGACCAAAAATCGATCGATTAATTTCTATTTTACGAGTTTTAATTGCTCTTATCAAAATGAAACCATCATCATCATCATCATTATCATCACGTATCTCCGTGGCAGCAAATATCATAATTGAATCGAATGTTTGTTTTCAGTGGAGTCGTTTATGCACCATTTGTGTGCAGAAAATGCTCGAAGAAGAGAACGGAGCGTAAAGAAATAATCAGCGAGATTGTGGAAACGGAACAGAAGTATGGTAGAGATTTGCAGATCATCCTCGAGGAATTTCACAGACCGATGTTAAGGGCGGGCCTTCTCACGTCGGAACAATTGTCAGCGATTTTCCTCAACGTGGAAGAGCTTCTCGAACACAATTTGGTCCTCGCTGAAAAATTAAAAGATGCCGTTGAATTAGCTCAGGTACGTAAATAATGTCAATGTTTCAGGAAAAAAAAGGATTAATTATTCGGTTTTTTTGTTCAACAGGAATCCGGAGATGAAGATCTTTTAACGGTCGATGTAGGTAAAATTTTTCTCGAATCAGAGAGAATGTTACACGCTTTCGAGCATTACTGCACTCGTCAAGGCAGTGCTAGTCTACTCTTACAAAATTTGGAAAAGGAAAAAGAACTTTTAAGGATTTTTCTCAAAGTTTCTCAAATGGAGAACACGGTTTTACGAAGGATGAATTTAAATTCTTTTCTTATGGTAAGAATTAGATGTTCTTGGATCAATCGGATACTTCTGAATCATATGAATTACAATATTTTTACATTTTCTTCAGGTTCCAGTACAAAGAGTGACGAAATATCCTCTTCTGTTAGCTCGTCTTTTGAAAGCAACACCATCTTTTCGACCGGACATTCAAGAAGCAAAGAAGAGATTGAAACAAGCTCAAACTAATATCGAATTGCATTTAGAACACATGAATGCAGTGAGTATATATTATAATATAGTTAGTGTTCATACTAGATTTTGGTAATATTTCTTTCTTCATCGTAGGAAGCGAAAGATGTAACGTCGACAAAACTCTGGAGAAGAATTTCTATTATTCAAAATGGTAGAAGACCTATCGGTGAACAGGATATGGTGAATATCAAATTAAGAAAGGTACGAAAGGTATTTCCAATTGCCAATAACTTTTACAATGATCCATAGTTGTAACAGAAACTTTTGTCCTCTTGAATTTTTCTAGAGTGCAGGTTTTCAATTCGCTTGATAATTTCTGCAACTTTCTGTAAAAAAATTCATTGTACAATTTATATTCAATTAGCTTGATTTTTGCAACAGATGGCAGTGGAAGTATTAGAATGGGCTCACGAGGAAGCTCGATTCGTCCTCGAAGGTCGTCTTTTGGTCGCTCAACCTACCGACAATAATTGGAGACGCGGACGGACAGTAAAATTAGCTCCCGTCACTGCCATGCTCGTCACGAACGGCAAAGTAAGATGACATTCTGTTTTGTTTTCCTAAAAATAATGATTCGAGTATTTCAATTCCATAATATCATTGCAGTCCGATACTAAACACCCCGAGGTCATCAACGATTCGCTATTTCCAAGATACACGGGTATCAAAGAAGCCACACTTCTTCTGGTCAAAGAAAAGATTGGCCGCTATTCCTTGCTTCGAGTAAGTAAATGAATTTGATATCTTTCAACGAATAAAATATAATACGTATTTAATAATTCCAGGAACCGTTATATCTCGACAAGTGTATCGTATGTTGCGAAACAGATCTGGAAGATTACTTTGAGATTCAAGAATTATCATCGAAAGAAACATTTATATTCAAGGTATGCGCACAGATTTACGTCTGATGTTTCGGAATGTTTTAATGATAGTTTGTTTTGTTTCGTTTAGGCGGAAGACGATGCCAGAACCAAAAGGTGGTGCAGGACTCTGCAGACCCACGCGCAGTCTTTGGGTGCTTGGCGAAAACGTCGAGGAGCGTTGCCCAACATCATGATATGCGGCGTCGCTAGGAGTTAGTCCGAACTTGTGAAAGACTTTGTGTAAATTGTAAATGAATTTTGTGATTTATGTATGGAAAAAGAAGTACTGGACCAAAGGATTTTCTGTTCTTTGTCATAAAATGTCAAAGAGTATCGCAAACGTCTAGTTAGTACCGAAGTCGAAACAAAGCAATTGTTCCAATTGGATTACAGTACGTTGCAGAAATTCAAGTTTCCTACGTTACTGTAAGCGATGTAATGGTTTATATAATATGAAGAAACATCGAAGAGGAATATAAACTGATCTTTTGTCATTCCTAATAAAGATAACAATGAATTAAAAAGCATATATAATAATATATAACTAAATATTTATAAGATTATTTAAATGTTTACCCAAATTCAATTGAGAAAAAAAAAAGCGTAGTAGCTGTGATATTGACCGGTGTATTGGGTACTGTGTAACAAAACCATACTGAGCAAACTTCTAATTCTAAGGGATCCGTCAAAGGGAATAATTATTATCCTATCGTTACATTTACCAGATCCAGATCTCTTATAACGGTTGGATATAGCGTTACAATTTCAACGATGTTTTTATGGTAATAGGGTTTTTTCTTCTCCATTTCAGAAATTCTTCTTACTTAGCACCTTCTTTTCAATGAATTATTAAATTAATCAATTTCTTATTCATCTTCGCAACTATTCAATGAATAAATATTAACAGTATTTGATTAAGATTAATACAAACTGTAAAGATGTATTGTATATTTTTATTTAAGATTTAAGCCATATGTATGTATATAGATGTATATTTACACACAAGCTCGCAAGCTCAGAAGTATTGAAACTTGAACAAGTCAAAGTGTTTTCCATTAAAAATTTTGTGTTTCAATAAAAAGAGACATTTATTGAGAGATAAGGTGTTGTATAATCATAATCTCACGACGTCATTCCTTCCAAAATTAATTGTTCTCCGTCGTTCGGGGGTTCTACAAAATCTTGGACGAATACATCGCCGGTGTACCTTATCGGTAGTATTCGTCGAGACGTCTGATATTCAAAATTTGCAATTTCTGGATGTTTTTTCATAAGATAATCGTAATTCGTGCATATTCTGTTGATTTCTTCGACCGTGAGTTGAAAAGGTCTCGTAGTTGGATCTAAATCTGAGAGCCGGAACAAAATTGTGGCAAATTCTTCTCTGCAGTACTCAGGAAAAAGTGTCCTGTTGAAAAATTAACAGAAAAAAATTGATAAATAGGAATGTTTTTGGAACACAATAATAATTTGGGTAAAAACTTACTGTGCGCATCTTATACTGTATTTTTGTCGATACATGAACATGTGTCTAGTAACTTTCTCGTATAGTTTGAAATTGTGCTCCGTATAAGGTTTTCTAAGCGGAGTGAAGGTCACCACACCTACATCCACATCTGGTTTTGGAAGAAAAGCTGTTCCTATTTCCAAAAATCAAATCAAATTTGGAAATTAAATTTTTTATTAGACTGGGTGGCTAATCGGATTGATTTTCAATGAATTTTTTTTCTGATTAATGTTTACTACACAATTCATCGGTGAACAATTGATTGATAAACCGATTGACCGAATCCAACGTTTAATCGATCAACTGAAATTCTCCAATTAATTGATAAATACACAGGGTGAAAAAAGCTTACCAGGTATAACGAAACGAAGTACAGGAAACGTCCAAGTTTGTGCCATTACGGACAACCTACATCTCTGTTCTGTGTTCTCCTTAGCCACTAAACGTTCAGCCACTTCTTTTTGAAACGTCAATGTCATTCTAGTTCTACCGTAAGTCCATATCTCACTTTGTTTGCTTATCGCTTCCAACCAACGGATTATGAGGTGCGTTGATATGTTGAAAGGTAAATTACCGATCACATGAATGTTCGGAGCAGGACCGTCCCAGCATGTTCTCTCATCTTCCGGCAATATATTCGATAGATTGATATTCAAGATATCGTCGTACAGGATATTCATTTGGCGACCGGTAAGAGCGAAAGCCTCAGCTAACATATCCAAAGTGGGTTTGAATCTTGGATCTTTTTCTATGACTGTCAACGTTTTGGGTAATTTTCTTATGATCGATCGTGTTAACCCACCAGGTCCAGGGCCAACTTCTATCACGTGACAGTCAGGTTGTATCTTAGATTTTGTGACGATCTTGTTAGTTAATTTCTCATCCAGAAGAAAATTTTGAGATAATCTTTTCTGAGCGCTGAGTTTGTAGAGTTTCAATATATCTCTGATCGTTGGGAGAGGTGGTAATCTTGGAGCTAACATTCTTGATATTTCTCAAGAAGTAAAAAGTAACAAAACAAGTAATATAAATCTATTATAACTATATCAAATGTACACAGTACATTCAGAGTACATAAGTATGTGTTCAGAGTTGAGACTTCAAGCGTGCTTTTACTGGGCAATTTTTTCAGGCTCGTTAAAGTCGTCCAAAAATCTTTCCTGTTTCACTGCATGTATGGTGTAAGCATAAATACTTATTGCGGTACAACCCAAGAGAACTCCAACTATCGTGTTGTTTCTTCTCCACCTTTTCAATTGAGTTACCCTGTAGAGGTTGTCGGATTCCAAACGTTTCATGTAGATTTTATCAGAATATTTTAGTTTATCCGCATCTTTTTGCAAGTCCACTTTGGGCATATGATCACTTGCCATGACTGTAAATGAAATATCGTAAAAAGAATGTTATGTTGTATGAAATTATTCAACGATTGGTAGACAGTGTTTTTTTTGTTTTTTGGAAATCTGATTTCAAATATCTAATTTCATTCGCGTTGTATAATGTTGATGAAGAATTATTAATTTTGATTTGAATTTTTCTACTCCATACATTATTAAAAGCTCAAATAGTTTACTTAGTAGCAAATATGGTACTGATAACTCAATAATTAATGGACAAAATCTTTACATTCAAGATCAAAGATACATAGATTGTATAGTAGGTAAATATTCTCTGATAAATTATTTGAAAACTAAGCAATGTGATTAAAAAAGATCAAAACACAATCGACAAAGATTGTCTATACAGAACGATATTTCGATTTCTTCTTTCATTTCCGGATTTGTCAGGAAAGATAGCACTGGTATTTCCTTAATGAAACAGAGATATGAAATCATTTAGGAAAATTAATACAGATAGAGTTTACGTTTAGGATACATTTCAAACACGTCGAATTTGTAATTTTGTCATGAAATCATATTCTACATGCTTAGTCTCCAACCACTTCTTTCAAGAAAACATCTTACTACGTTACTGATACAGAGTAACAAATTTTTAATGAATTTGGATTTGAATGCATGCACTGTAAGAAAACTTTTGGAATATCACCACACTGAGCGTGGGAACAAAAACTACCTATGTTCAGCATGGGACTTTTACAGCAAAATTGTGATTTTACCACTTTCTATGATTTCATCACGCTCAGCGTAGATAACTTTAATACCTACGCCGAGCAAGACATTTTTACAACTCCATGTAAAATTTTTATGCTGAGCACAGAATAAATACAATTTGGAAATGATATATACAAATTTTGTCCAAGTTTCACCAACATAGTACAATTTCACACCCTTGAAACTGCATTTCCACTATGATCGGCATGGTAATATTACAAAAATGTCCTCTGTAATAGCACAATCAGAATTTGTGAAGTTCATTTCATTTTTGACAGTGTGATATTCTTTAAATGGATGTTCATTGATTTATTATTTATTATTTATTATTTAGCGCGGATTTAATTCATTCTTTACTATTTCTATTCAAATTGTCAGAAGTTGAATACCTTCCAAAACAATTTACAAAATATGATGTAATAATGTGATACAGAATGTAGAATATTTGGAAAAAATTCTGATCTTCTAACCTCAAAATGGCGCTCTTTCAATGTTCAATGTTATAATGTTAATTACATTAAGAATATAAAAATTCAGATTGTAATTACTGTGGACCTGGAATTGAAACAAATGAGTGGTTAGGTATGGAAAGGCAGTTATAAGTCATAGCCTAAATCTTATGAAACATGAATGAAGTATTATGTACAAGTTTACTAAAGTATTACATTATGTACGTCAATTACCTTGTACTACAAATATTACACTTTTCCAAATTGTCTTCCGGTTACTTGCAGATATAATGCAACAACGTGACCTCCTTCGCCATACTAATATATCAGCTGATACAAAATAATATGCATAAGCGAAAAAATACCACAATACCGAATGCGCAGAATACCGATGATACCGAATGGTCACAATCTCGAATGTGCCGTTGAGGGAAGTAGTACCCCCACCATTATTCATATACATACTCCCACCTTCACACGAAACCTACACACACATGTAACTTGTATAAATGGGACGATAGTGGGGGTACACTTCCCCTCCACGGCAATGCCCATCTGACAGCTCTGATTCACAAAACATTGTCTTTCGGGCAGTGATGGCGCGGTAAATTACTTGAGGTAATTTACTTAGTACATAATGAGAAAGATACTAGGTAATTGACACGTCGAGTTTTTTACAGTTTAATTATATCAGAGGATTCTAGTAAATTCACCAGAAATCACTAGTTTCGTATCAACGATAGGTTTTCGACATGGCCGAAGGATTTTGCTGTAAGGCTGGCCTCCCATGGACCGGAATTCGTTCCGGCGGAATGAAAATTGAACCAATGCACAATTTTTTATAGATTTCTGATAGAACGCTTTAAAAGAAATTGTGAAAGCGATTGGTTTAAAGTCATTCCGCCGGAACGAATTCCGGTCCATGGGAGAGTAGCCTAAGGCTGCTCTCCCATGAACCGGAATTTCTAGGGAACGGAACGGAATCCGCAGACCCAATTGGTTCATGGATGGTCACTTACTAGAATTCCCTGCAAATCCCCCAAAAATTCCGGTCCATGGGAGAGTAGCCTAATTAACGGTAAACACTCTTTCGACCAAAAAAGCCCGTTAGGCAGAAAGACCGTTGGACCGAAATTTATTCTACCAAATGACAATAATCTGGAAAGGTTTGGGTGACATTTTGTCTTATTCGCACACGACTAGTAACGTACAGTAAGATTTCAGATTATTGTCATTCGGTGAAATAAATTATGTAAATATTATGTAAATTATGTAAAATAAATATGTAGTGGTGCACCAACACATACGTTACATGTATATATGGCATAGTGGTGGAGGATACTCTTCCCCTCAGTTCGGAGCTCATCTGGGATCACTGGTTCCGAATAAATTTCTAGTGATTTACTAAAGGTTCCCCAGGAATTGACCCATCGGTAAATTTCGAGATATTGACCTTCCGGGACATCCTCATTCGAAACATTGAATTTCGAGCTATTTGTGTGTCAGGATAACTAGCTACCTGCGAGTTTACTCCCCATTAGGGTGCCGCCATGAAAGGGCAATTCCACCGTCTTCCTGGTCAACAGCCGCGCATTATTGGTTACATTTATCACATTCCGTTGGATAAGGGCAATTCCACCGATACATGCAGCTTGCTAAATAGAACACATTCGTTGAGCTATGGACTATTCGGTGTATACTATAGACAGAGGACCCTTCCAAAGTAGCTGATCCAAGTGATCCGGATCACTTCTCAAGCATTTTGGTTGGTTGGAAAGTGATCCGGATCACTTAGATCAGCTACTTCGGAAGGCTTCAGAGATGAATTGGAAAGATTGCTAACGTAATGTTGCAATCATGGTATAAAACAGGTCTACCCTCTTACGCCATCAAGGGGATACCAGCGATCCCCGTTGATGCAACCCGCCATACAAACGTACCAACTCAGTAAACATCTCGACGAGAATTCTCTGAACTGAATTCATGAAGAAGTATGAAATTCTTCAATCCTCTATCTACTGCTGTACATTGCCTGGATTTTGAATTCCGAAAAAAGTTTGTGTTACCGACTGAGAAAAAACTATTTTTCCGAAATTCAAAATCCGGGTGATGTGCAGAAGTAGATTAAGGATCGGAAATTGATTCCTGGAAAATTCATACTTCTTCATGAATTCAATTCAGAGTATTCTTGCCGAGAAAATGTTCAGTGAGTCGGTAAGCTTGTATGGCGGGTTGCATCAGCGGGGATCGCTGGTATCCCCTCAATGGGATAACAAAAAAATAAGTACTCAATTTACGCGTCATCCAATGAATAAAACCGAGTCATCCATCGAAAATATAATATAAATCCCACTTCGCCGTCATTTTTGAATTAATTATTCAATGATTTAATTATCAATTATTCAACCCTCAATGGCGGCAAGTGAAAAGCCGATTGTCTTAGGCTGGCCTCCCATGGACCGGAATTCGTTCCGGCGGAATGAAAATTGAACCAATGCACAATTTTTTATAGATTTCTGATAGAACGCTCTAAAAGAAATTGTGAAAACGATTGGTTTAAAGTCATTCCGCCGGAACGAATTCCGGTCCATGGGAGGTTAGCCTTGTCCCTCATTGAAGGGTCCCTACTCATCTCTGCTATAGATCAACAGGTACTATTCAAATTTATTTGAAATCATTAAATCCTCGGACAGCTAATAAGAAGTTTGCACATTCTTCATTGGAAAAATTTTATTCTTATAAGAATCAATCATTTTAATGATTTCTTTTTTACAGGGTGCGGTAGACCCCATTAGACCCGAAAGATATTTAGCGCGATGCACAATGGACCCGAAGATGAACGTCCCGATTGTCAGTTAACCCGAAAATTGAAACCTGACCCTAGAGAGCTTCAAGGGAGAGAGTGGCCATCGAGATCTGTCAAATCCTTACCCCGGGTACTCATGCTAGCGACTGTCACGCGCGACATCATTAGAAGAAAAAAGAGATCCCAGTTGAAAACATCTTTCCTCTTTCCTCTTCTAAAGATGTCGCGCGCGACAGTCGTTAGCATGAGTCTCCGGCCTTATGCTGTATTTCCATATTATTGTGGTTGAAAGATGAACAAAAATATCAATATGATTAAGGGTATGAAAATTCACCATGAGGTTTGAATTTCCGGGTCAATTGACTATGCATAGTTGAGCACGGTGACCAATTATCAAATTTCTCAACTTTTCTCATTGGTTATTCTTTTTAATAAAACATTGTGATGGGTTGATCTAACGGAAAAAATGCATAAATTATGCATAGTTGGTCACTATGCTTTCGGGTGTATTGGGATCTACCACAGGGTACATATCAGTGGACACCAGCCTTAAACACGAATTCAAAAGCCGGAATGACGTCACACCAAGTATTATCAAATACGAAATGCCACGCCACATGCAGCTCTCTCTTCCGGCAAACATATGAAAGGAGTTTCATAACCATTCAAGTCAAGTCAAATATTTATTCACGAAAATATCCACAATGGCCATTGGCGATCTAAAGACTGATAAGGGCGTGAAGGAATTGAACTCTTTCCTCGCGGACCGAAGTTACATCGAAGGGTGAGCGCATTGATTGTCAATTGTCAATTTTATTTGGGTAGTGCACGTGTTTTCATTGTCGGCATTTTATATGTTCTACCTTCTTGTTTCCAGATTTTCAATCAGCTTTCTCTCGCATCTATCAGTTTATTTGATTTTGCGTTTCATTCTTTTATTACACGCAATAGGAGGGATTTCATTCCCAATCCTCGTTTGAATGCCAAATTTGAAAATTTCGTTCATTATTTCAATATGCACATGTATGGTAAGGTAAAAGACCCTATACCCGATCATTTTCATTATTACATGAATTTACGAAGTAATTTAGCTAGAAGTTTCAAATGAAAAAGTCAATTTTCGATCCAATAATTACAAAAAATATTTTAGTTGAAGAGTTTTTGCACAACTAAACCACAAAAACCTAGAATATAAGGACTGATCGGGTATAGGGTCTCTTACCTTACATGTTATAATGTTTTATGAATTTTGTATGAATGGATATTATCAAATTGCTGCAATATATTATGGTGTATCTGATATCTCGTGATATTGAAAGATTCGTAATTTTCTACTTTCATTTAACTTTTGTTTAATCAATCTCGTGAATTAGAATTTGTATGCATTGGTTGTAATTTTTTGTTCTTTTATACAAGTTTTGAAAATATGTTGAATGTATTCGATTTGAAAACTTTTATCGACTACTATTAATTTTACAGAGAAATCTTTGGCATGATTTTACTAAAATAGAATCCTCATATGGATGGTGGTAAAGTTTGAATCATTTTAAAAAACGAAATGAAAATCTCAACTTACAAAATCTGATGAATTGTTGTTATTTATCTTTTCGGAATGACTCCTTGAAATTAGAAATATTGTTCAAACAATGCATTGAAAGATTCTCAGTCTTTAACAATTGAGTATGTCGTTATTTGATCCTTAATTCATTTGAATAAATGATTCAAACTTCAAACATATTTGTATAGAGGGATCTTCAATTTTCTCATAAATTCAATCATCGACAATTCCATAATATTTTTCACAATTTATTTTTCAAAAATATTCAGAAGCGAATAGAGACTCTCAATTGATATCCAGATCACAAGATACAAATACCATAAGATTAATTATTGAATCTTTTGTGACATATTATTGAAAAATATTCTTTCGTTTGATGATTAGTCGATACAAATAGAATTGTCGCACAGAGCAATTTCAATTTATACAGATGTAGAAGTGTAATATATCTAAAACTTATGTAAAATTACAGTCAAATCAATAAAAATGCTTACCTCCTTTCTCATTCGAAGGGTTTTTGCTTTGTGTTGAAAAAAGTAAGTTTTCTTATTGAAATTTCGTACTATATTATCTATTCAAAAATCTACCTTCAAAAGTGGGAAATAAAATTACTTCCACTCTATTCTAATGGAATTTTAATGAAAATTCAAAAATTTAATGGAGAAATACGTAAAATATCGATACGCTTTAACTTCAATTTGATTAAACACAATCACAACGATTGGAACAATTGAGTCATTATGATAAAACATTCATCTTTGCACTGATGAAATTATCATTGCGATTTATGATCCTTTGCTCCCAATTATCATAGTCTTCAAGTATTGAAATTAACTGTATGCAAAGAATCTTTATTTTCTTCGAGAAGTCCTTTACAATTCAAAAATCAATTTAATGATTTGATTTCAAAAAAGTTCTTTCAAACGGAATGACAAATCAGAATTCTAATTCAGTTAGGAAAATCTCACCTTCAATTTTAATGTTGTTATTTGTATATGGAATCAAGTTTTTATCCTAATCTATGTAGAACTTTTGATACATTTTATTCTTCCTCCTTTGGTTCACCTTAGATCATAACTAAAACCAACTGAAATTGAATTTGCTTTCAGATGGACTCCAACTCAAGCCGACGTTGCCATATTGGAGGCTTTGGGCAAACCACCATCGTCTTCGAATCCACACGTACTAAGGTGGTACAATCACATCAAATCTCACGACTTGAAATCTCTACCCGGTGAAAAGAAAGCACCAGCTATATTCGGTAGTGCTACATCTTCGGAACCAGCAAAGGCAGCGGACGACGATGACGACGTTGATCTGTTTGGTTCCGATGAAGAGGAAGACGCGGAAGCTGCGAGAATTAGAGAAGAGAGATTGAAAGCTTACGCAGAAAAGAAATCCAAAAAACCAGCAGTCATTGCGAAGTCTAGCATCGTTTTAGATGTCAAACCTTGGGGAGATGAAACTAATTTGGAGGATATGGAAAAGTCTGTCAGATCCATCGAAATGGATGGTCTCATTTGGGGTGCTTGTAAGTATTACCTTCATTTCTTTCTAAATATTCTTAGATTCTCATATTTTTTTCACACATTTTTTGCGAATTCCTGCAATTTTGTATCAAATGGTTTGTTTGAACAGTTTTTCTCATACAAATACCTAATCGAAGACTCGTTATCTCATGCAAATATATTCTTGATAAAAATGAGATTATACTATTGCATCGTCGAACATTCACGTTATTATTCTTCATTGTAAAATAACATGAAATTATCTTTTTGTTTCCAGCCAAATTCGTCCTGGTAGGCTTCGGCATAAAGAAATTACAAATTATGTGCGTTATAGAGGATGATAAAGTATCCGTAGATTTATTGGTAGAGCAAATTCAAGAATTCGAAGAGTTAGTCCAATCAGTTGACATTGCATCGTTCAACAAGATCTAATTAAACTACTGTCGTTACTTTTCATATAAAATTAATAAAGATTGATTGTTTGTATATATAATTTGCTATTTATTACTCCCTGAAAAGAATGTTAATTGCTTGCAATTTTAACGAGGAATTCAATGGCAATAACTCTACGCTTTGATTTTACTAATCTTAAATTCGCTATCCATTATCATGCGCAAAAAGTTAAGGATTTTGCAGTTGCGAACTGTAGTTTCTTTGAGATGATATTACATTAGTTCTTAATTTATAGTACTCTAATATTCAAATACATACGATTTCTATTATTCTTTCAATAATATCTTCACTTTCATCTTGTTTGTCAACCGTACTATGTTGCTTTCTTGTTTTTATTTATGTTAAGGTAATGATGTATTTTTTCCTCTTCAAATATATATCATTTTATACATGAATTCATATGAATATGTTTTTTGCAGTATTTCTTATGCCTCTAAAATATTCCGAATCCATGAATTATCACCTCGTATTCCAAGTGTAAGATCACATTGCATTTGTTGGGCATCTTTTACGCTTTAACGGGATATCGGTGCCAAACAATTAGCCTTTTGTATTGACCAGTTCATTCAAAAAGTGCTATATAAATTCGTACAAACTAAATTTCTTAAGATTCTTTGTGAATTAGAATCTTTAGAAACTCAATTTGAAAGAATTCATTCAATAATTTTCAAATAAACTAGTCTATCCGAATCTCCTTACAAACGATTATTACTAACCCTTTGCTAGACTGGTCCTTTAAAGGAATATTGGCGGATATGAGACCACTGAAATCGTTTATTTCAAACTATTCGAAGATGCTTTAATCAAATAAAAATATTGTTTTGCAAAGCAATTCTACGTGGAATAATAGATCAAAGCACTTTTAAATAGTGCGAAATGGACGATTTTGTTTGTACTGCAGTGCTAGTATCGCCTCAAAGAACCATTTTTATTCAATTTAACTACATTGACTGGATCTGAATGAGCTGATATGATGCTTTCAAACATTATTCAGTCTTTACATCTACAGTGTAAAATATAAATCATATTCAACTACTAGATCAATGTTCGATTCCTCAGAACTGGTTAAAAGAATCCATTGAATCTGACAAATTAAACTGCATGGGATTTGCTCAGAACATTGTACAGGATTCAATGGGATTTGGTGAGAATCAATGTAGTGTTTTAAGCAGGGTACGATTGGTTCAATGATTGACTGCATCTTGATATTTCGGTGTTACCAAACTCATTTTGTAACGAAATTTCGTATTCTTTTTTTGTTTAGTTGAAGTGAAATCATTTTCCGTTTCTAGATAATTTTGGAATTCCAAGGGGATACCAGTGCTGTAAGATTCAGCGCGAAAGGTCGAGAAAATCCTAATACTCAACTATTTTTACAAAATCTGTATTCCATTTTTGCAGTTCAAGAAATTTAATTTTTATTCGTAAAAATGTTCGTTATTCCACACAGAATGAGTAATCTTTTTTTTTATCTGAACAATTTTTCTTTGAGAACAATAATTTGTTCATAAAGAAGTTGGAAACAATTAAATTACTTAGAAAATGATGAAAAGAATACGAATTTTGCAGAAATAGTTTAGTATTAGGATTTTCCAACCCAAAAAAACATAAACTTACGTTGAGAACAGATATGATTCAGCTGGTAAATTATGTAGAAATCGCTATATTCTGCAAAGTAATAACTGAATCGAACTGAAATTTTGTAAAAAGTTGCTTCATGCACCAGTCGACAACTTTTTCGCTGGGAATCTTCTGTAACTCATATTTCGTCCTTTATGTTTTTTAATACAAAGCTCGAAAAACGTGTTTTTTTCTTCGAATTGTAAAATTTATTAATTGAAAATGAGGTTTCACAAGTTTTCCCAACATCGTTATTTTTGTAAAGATCAGACTGTGGGAGGTTTATCTCAATATGTCTATAAAAAAACATCGATTTCTGGGGGAAAAAATGGATGGTTTTCATTTTTTCACCCAAAAATTATGAAATATTTTGCAAAATCTTTGACAACCGCATGGAAATATTTCGCTGAAAAATTTCTGTAAAATCTCTGAGAAACTCTGATTTTCCTTTGCAAAAGTTTGAGAAAACTTTAGAAAAATTCTGGAATTCAGATGAAAAATCTAATATTTTCAAGACATCGTTCTCAAAGTTTTCTCAGAATTTGTCAGACTTTTTTCGGAGTTTATCAGAGAGTTTTCATTGAAATTTTAGATCGATGATTATGAATTTATTCCCGACAAAACTCTGAAAAAAATGTGATAAATCCCTGCTTTCCTGGACAAATGTCATTCCCCTGGTTTAAAAAAACCATTGATTCTCGCCAAATCTCACTAAATTACAGTTGAACTTGGACAATGCTCTGGCCGAATCTCATCCAGCAAATGTCAATGAGATTTGGTCAGAAAGAACAGTCGATTCTCGCCAAATATCACTGAATCTGGCCAAATCTCATTTAATTCCATTTGTCAGAAGTAATTGATTCTTTTAACCAGGGTCATGTTTCATTCAGGGTTTTTTTAAAAAGACCCGACCCACCTGGGTTTTTCTGGATTTTACTGAGTTTTATTAGGTGTTACTGTTTTTTTTTCTTGGTTTTATACAATTTCTTCAGATTAATTGCGTCTCAATGATAACGCTTTTAGAAAAATTCTGGAATTTAATACGAAATTCCTTACGAGATGTCATATTTCCACATTAAATTGAATATTAGTTCATACATTCAATGTTAGTGATGAAATTCCAAAATTCAGGGTTCGAAACGTTACCCTAGAAAAGTAACTCGTTACAGTGACTGTTGCATTATCAAGAAATTAACGAAGTTACCGTTACCGTTACCATTTCAAAAATGTAACGAATTACCGTTATCGTTACTATTCGTTATCATTACCGTTACTTTCATCACCCTAGTAGAAACGCCCAGGCATTCACGACCCATACAGCACAAGAGTTCCCACAAAGAGCTCCCGTTATGCTAATCAAAATGAATTCTCAATGAACAACTTAATGTTTCTTTCTTCAGGCATTCAATATGTTTTCATTTGGAATCCATTAAATTCATATGGAATTCATTGTAAGTCGCACAACGGGGACTGTTCAAGAGGTCTTTGGGAAGTCTTTATAAATTCAAATTGATCATTTGCGCTGGCTGGGGAGTCTTGTCACGCTCGCGATAGCGAAATACTAGCCACTTGCGAGTGCCTCGCCAAATACTTGCAAGTATTACGAGCGCTTTACAATTGTATAATGAGGCCCTCGTAAGTGTCTAGTATTTCGCTAGCGCGAGCGTTACAAAACTCGTGAATGCCTAGAGCATTTCTACTAGGGTGGTTTGAAAATTTGTTTGGAAATTCACCCCAATGTTGTATAAAAAAATCAATATTTATTCAACAGTTCTACGCGAAGAATGTCGCAACTTTCAAACCGTGTTATAACATTTAGTTATTGACAACAACAGTCGAGAGCGAAATTATAGTTTGCGGAAGAGAATAGTTGTAAAACTCGGTTAGAGAATTGGAAAAATATACCCAAAAGACAATCATTTGTGAATCCAAGGAAAATGACTAGAAGTTTCTAGCCCTCCTCAAATAGCCACAGACTTGACTGCTTTCGGGTAAATAGCCTTTCGGGCACTTACTACCTTACCATTACAAATTACCAGCAACTATCTATCAGCCTATCATAGGTATGATCTGAATCATATAAATTGAAAAAAAACCATACCTCAAAGTAACGGAGAAAGTAACGAAAATCGTTATTAGTTACAAAAAATTAATAACGACGTTATCGTTATCGTTACTTGCTAAAAAATTTAACGCGTTACCAAGTAACAAATAACGTAACGAGTAACTTCGTTACATTTTATGCGTTACTTCTGAACCCTGAGTGGAAGGCTGCTCAGTTGATTTTTGGTATAAAAAAAGCTTCAAGAACGTTCAATCAAAAGTTGCAAATATCAGCTGCTAGCTTTTTACAGCTGCCAGTTTCAGCTTCATAGAAAATGCGATTCTTTCAAGAGAATATTCATGATTTTTTAGCAAAATATGTGTATACGGAAACCGTAAAAAAGAACTTTACACAAAGGCATGTAATTGATTCTTCAAGATCCAATCGTCAATTATTTTTAGAATTTCAAATTTTCATTGTTTTGTGTGATTGTATTCGAAGAATTCGATAGAATTCATAAAAACAAGTTTGATTATTCCGAGAATGAATATTCAAATTCTCTATTAATCTTGTACAAAGAATAGAACGTTGCACATCAATGAAGAATTCGTCAAAGTTGTTTTTAAAATCAAAGGATTCGCATAAAATACATTGTGCGACCGAAGGAGTCATAGTACAGAAATATTTTGAAACAACAAAAATTATGGAAATTAAATTTTTATTTGAATGAAAATTTCTATTACATAAGAAACAATAAAAGCGATGCTTCGAACCAAATATTGCGCAAAGTTTTCATAGTTTTGTATGAAAATTATATTGAAAGAAAAGTTACCAATATTAAAAGCAGACTCAAAGTGTTTTTAAACGTTTCAATTCATCGAATTAATACATCCGGATGACAAATTGTCGAAACAAAAATTGTTCGAAGGTATTCAGAGATCACAACAATTGTAATTCATGTAATCGAGTTGAGCCAATTTTGAATACTGAAATATAGGATAACGCGTTCTGAAGAGGAATTCGATTTTTGGTCAAGTTTTTGTATGTGATTCGATAGGAATGAAATTCAAGTATTGGTACGTGATTGAGGTATTCGCGTCTACTCGAGAAGGGAAGTTGGGAATAATCTAAACAACGATATTCGATGATCTTTTCCGGAGTAAGGTGAGTTAAATTCCACCTCGTAAACGTAAAACCAAATGCAAGGTAGATTCCTTTTGAATGTTGTAATCGGACAGAGTTCTTCCGTCCTCCAATTGTTTGCCGGCAAAAATCAAACGTTGTTGATCCGGGGGAATGCCTTCCTTATCCTGAATCTTAGCTTTCACGTTTTCAATGGTATCCGAAGCTTCTACCTCCAATGTGATAGTCTTACCGGTGAGCGTTTTAACGAATATTTGCATACCCCCTCGAAGACGTAAAACTAAATGCAAGGTCGATTCTTTCTGGATATTGTAATCAGAGAGAGTTCTACCATCTTCCAATTGTTTTCCTGCGAAAATCAGACGTTGTTGATCCGGAGGGATGCCTTCTTTATCCTGAATCTTAGCTTTGACGTTCTCAATCGTGTCGGAGGCTTCTACTTCCAAGGTTATAGTTTTCCCAGTAAGAGTTTTTACGAAAATCTGCATACCTCCTCGAAGACGCAAAACCAAATGCAAAGTAGATTCTTTTTGAATGTTATAATCTGATAAGGTTCTTCCATCTTCGAGTTGCTTTCCAGCGAAAATTAAACGCTGCTGATCGGGAGGGATTCCTTCTTTATCTTGGATTTTGGCTTTAACATTTTCGATGGTGTCGGAAGCTTCCACCTCTAACGTGATGGTTTTACCAGTTAGGGTTTTAACGAATATTTGCATACCCCCTCGAAGACGCAAAACTAAATGCAAAGTAGATTCTTTTTGAATATTGTAATCGGATAGAGTTCTTCCGTCTTCCAGTTGTTTGCCTGCGAAAATCAAACGTTGTTGATCCGGGGGGATGCCTTCCTTATCCTGAATCTTAGCTTTCACGTTCTCGATTGTGTCCGATGCTTCAACTTCCAAGGTTATAGTCTTTCCGGTAAGAGTTTTCACGAAAATCTGCATTCCTCCTCGAAGGCGTAGAACTAAATGCAATGTGGATTCCTTTTGGATGTTATAATCTGATAGAGTCCTTCCATCTTCCAATTGTTTACCAGCGAAAATTAAACGTTGTTGATCCGGAGGGATGCCTTCTTTGTCTTGAATCTTAGCTTTTACATTTTCAATGGTGTCCGAAGCTTCTACCTCCAAAGTAATGGTTTTCCCTGTAAGAGTCTTGACAAAAATCTGCATTCCTCCTCGAAGACGTAAAACCAAATGCAGAGTGGATTCCTTTTGTATATTATAATCGGACAAAGTTCTGCCATCTTCGAGTTGTTTGCCTGCAAAAATCAGACGTTGCTGATCTGGGGGGATTCCTTCCTTATCTTGAATTTTCGCTTTAACGTTTTCAATCGTGTCCGAAGCTTCCACTTCTAGAGTGATGGTCTTCCCGGTTAAAGTTTTCACGAAAATCTGCATTCCTCCTCGAAGACGTAAAACCAAATGCAAAGTAGATTCTTTTTGGATATTGTAATCGGACAAAGTTCTTCCATCCTCCAATTGTTTGCCGGCGAAAATCAAACGTTGTTGATCCGGAGGGATGCCTTCCTTATCCTGGATCTTAGCTTTCACATTCTCAATAGTATCCGAAGCTTCTACCTCCAGAGTAATTGTTTTACCAGTCAATGTTTTTACGAATATTTGCATTCCTCCGCGCAAGCGCAAGACCAAATGCAAAGTCGACTCTTTCTGGATGTTATAGTCGGACAAGGTTCTACCATCTTCCAATTGTTTACCAGCGAAGATCAAACGTTGTTGATCTGGGGGAATGCCTTCCTTATCTTGGATTTTAGCTTTGACATTCTCGATCGTATCGGAAGCTTCTACTTCTAAGGTGATGGTTTTTCCTGTCAAGGTTTTGACGAAGATCTGCATGGTGTATCTAAAAACAAAAATATCATCGCAAATTAAAAGAAACGTTTCAAGCTTTTGCAGCTTATTTTCAAGGGAAAAGAAAGAAGCACCCAGATAGCCACGCTTGTACTTCACATAACTACAAGATATGATACTACAGCTTATGTTGTTAAGCCACAAGTTGTTAAATAATCAGGATTCATAACAGTTTGAGCTACATATGTAGTAAAAATGAACCCACATTAACATCGAGATTGGGAATTTATTTTTGAAAAAAAAACAATCCCTTCAATCGCAGTACTTTTAGGTAATTTGTAACAAAAGATTTAGTTGAAGTCTTGGAGTAGATAATTCTCATAGTCTGGAGTATCTCAAACTTGTTTGGATGGAAGATTTAAAATTCCAATGCAATATTTTCCAGGGCTGGATTATAGAACGACACAACAGTACTCTACAGATTTGAGCAGGTTTCTAAAGGCTGTAATGCAAGTTATATCCGCACAATTGTCCAGGTTTGGCTCCATATTTCAACTCATACACCAGAACTAGGTAAAAGTAATAATCGCAATGACATGACAACTCTTAGAACATATACTCTACTGGAATGAGCAAAAGCTATCCCTGGTGATTCCAAAGTGACCAATTGTCATGGTTTACTCGTAGTTATTTTTTAGTTTGGTAAAAATTTGGCTACGTCTAGAGACACTCAAAAGTGTCTGCGACATGGGCTTGTGGACGAAGCTAGAGTTGAAGACACTCAAAGTATCAGAGTGTCTGATAGTTTTTAGTGAAAATATACTTCCTTTGAGTGACCGTAAATTATTCTCAAAGAAATAATTAGAGACACTCAATCGATTATTTTCGAAATTCAAAATTCAGTTAATTATTCCATCGATTAATTTGAAAAAATGAAACTTTTCCTTTTCCTTTAATTCTCGTTAAAAAATCTGATTGTATGTCACTAATTTTAATCGAGAAAATATGTTTTCATGTTTAGAATTCTCTTCAGTTTATTGAATTGCGTTCTGAACTATTCCTTTCGTAACAAAGCTTTGGTCATTTGAAAAATATTGAGGCCAATTTAATCCTAATGATTGTTAATCATACTGAAAATCAAGGAAAGCATAAGTTACAATGATTTCATCACCAAATTCTGAAATAATTGCACTGAATTTTGAATTTCCCTCATTATTCTTTGAGAATAAATTTACGGGCACTCGAAGGAAGTATATTTTCACTAAAAACTGCCAGATACTCGGATACTTTGAGTGTCTTCGACTTTAGCTTCGAAGCACTCAAACTTGTGAGTGTCTTGAATTCCAGCTTCTAGACACTCCTACATATTTTAGTGTCTACAAGCCTGTGGTTGCAGATACTCTTGAGTGTCTCTAGACGTAGCCTAAAAATTTGATCAGAACATGGTTACCCAAATGGTTTTTACCATATAAATGTGAACCTATTTGTGACCAAAAACTAATGGTTGCTTAGAACAAATCTGCCACCAAAAGGCAACTGAAAAATTTAGTCCGTTTTTGAAAAGTTTTTGGTATTTTTAAGATAAAAACTCAGAAAATTACCACGAAATAACCAAGAGACCAACAAATTGAGATTGGTTGAATTTTAGTCAATTTTTGTTGAAAAAAATGTCCCAAATGACCAACAAGTTACCAAAACCAAGATCTTTCACCAAAATGTAACAGAAATTTTTGGTCGCTTGTCAATTCACCCAGATCCACTGGGGTACGGAGAAATGTGGTTAGTTTAAATTACAGATAGACAGTTCCGACTTTTAGGCAGTGAATTTCAATTGATTAATCGTGGTTGCAGCTTTGTTCACATAAAAAATCGATTAAGCAGTATTCCACTAAACATCTCAGATACTTCAACTCTTAATAAAAGTTTTGTGTAAACCATCGTGATAATTGGCTGCTAGCTTTACAGCTGCCAGTTTCAACTTCATAATTTGACTGTACTTATTTCTATTGAAATTATAGGCAATGCTTGCTTCGATAGCATATGCTCTAAGTGACAACTTTTCCTTTCGTTACTTTTCCAATAGTATCATTTTAAAATTTTCTATGTACTTTGTAATTCAAATTAAATGTACAACACAAGAAAAATCATAAAAATTAGGAAGAAATTTTAGATGATTTGCACTTTTGTTTGATTCTCGAGTAATGTATTTAATTAAAAAACATGATGTTGCATTATCAAATTTATGTTGGATTTTTCCATACAAGGCTATATTTTCAATAAATAATACATATACGGAAAAAATCAAATATCATCAATTATTGATAAAACATACTATTAAATATAGAATAATAACAAATTTCGATAAATCAATATGGACGCCATAAAGTATCCGGACGAGTCCATTGTGGATTGTTTCGTATGATTCAATAAAGGAAAAAAATGTACATATACGTGTGCAAAAAATGATTAACAATCATTATAAACATTTGTCAATTACTTTGATACTCATTTTTAATGATTAAAAATTATAATCGTGAAGTTTTGTGTGATTTCAAATAAATGCGTCATCAATCATTGAAATTATACAACCGTTATTGTTAATTGAAAAAAGATTGAATGCTGGAGAATCGGAGGATAATATTTGCGTTTAATAAGGCGTAGTAAATGAATTTATGAACAAAGATTTCTAGTGTTGCTATGCGAGCCCTTGGATGCCCTTGGAAGGAACCATTGGTTGCTTGAAAATGGTCTCTCATTCGAAATAAATGTTTTATGAACTTGATTTCGAAGGGAAATCAATAAAAGATTCGTATTCAACTCATTGTTTCTCGATATATGGAAAATTAAGGTTACATCAGAAGTTAATTCAATTATGAGAGAGAATCAAATATTTGTAAATCATGAAATAATATGGAGACGGAATAAATTTTTCGAATATAAACTCACCTCTGATTCTTGAACGATTTTCACGAATTCACTCCAATATGGACTCTATCAGAAAAAATTGTTGATATACCTCAATCACGTACTGCGTGTACTTCAATTCAGTTCAGTTCAACTCTTCAGTTCAACTGTCTGAATTGGTCTGAATCAGTCAATTCTTCCTGGACCTGGACCTGGACCGATTTTCAGTTGTATATTGGTTGCGTTCCAAAACACACCCCAAATGGTATGTTTTTAAGTGTACTTTCATGAGAAGATCGCTTTAAATTGATGAGAGAGGGCACACAAAGCATTTAAAAACTTGCCCTTATCAGTATTAAATATGGGAGTTTCAATACAGATGATAATCGTCAATTCCTCATGGTTATTTTAATATTTATACCAAGTTGAAGTTATTTTGATGACTCTGTACCTAATATGGTATGATTCTAATCTATCAAAAATCATTGGAAACCACATTCATCCTCAACTCGGTGCTCTTTTTAATCCAATTTCATGCTTGCATTTTTTTTTTGCATGTGTCAGAATTTTCAGTGAACCAAATATTTATTCTACACAAACTGTCATTACGTAATCATAATTTAAAATCCAGTCACACTCGCATAAAACAATCAACAATTAAGTGTACATTGAAATCCAAAGAAATTCTTGATTCTCTTCAATAGATTTTTCTTTTCATCTCGTCATTCCATAACACCCCTACCTTCGTATTTTGTTACTCAATTTTTCTTTTTTTTTCCTATTTATTTTCATCTTAAATTAATTCCTCTCGGCACCTTGATGATAATAAAATTATGCATTATCGTGTTTCCATATACGTAACGTGATTTGAAACCTGATGATTGATGACCTTTGAAGTTGCAGGAAAAAACACTGTTTATGAAAACTGGGTGAGATGAATACATGAATATTCTAAAAATTATATAAGAATGAAATTTTAAACGATAAGAAAAATATCGTTATTTGAAAGAAGTTGCTGTTGTACGAACGGTTGAAAGAAAAAAGAAAAAAACAAACAAGTGGTGTAAGCAAATGCTATTACAAAGATAAAATGTTTGAATCTCCGAGAAGTTTGCAAGAAGTCTGTATTGATTTTATTTGTGATAATGTTCTTGCTTTATGCGAAGTACATCCTGGAGACACCAGTGAGCATTCTTTATCGACCGCTTGTGGTAAGGAAATGAATCAATGTTATTGTTATGATATATCGAGTGATAATAATTTCAATCCACAGAACATAAAGTGAAATGTAAAGTGAGTTATAACAATCCTGAAGTAGTGAATACAAATCGCTCGTCGAATTTGTCCAACGATGGGTCGCCAAGCCCCGCTACTAGACTTAGTTTCAAACATCCCGATGCCTTCTTACCCGCCGAAGTTTCAGAACAATTACTTTCCACTCTTTGTGAGAAAAAAACTTTATCCGACTTGACTATTACCCTGTTTGATTCAAAATCAACCAGATTAAGGTGATTAATACATAGATTCTCGATATTGATCGATTCGGTAATAATAATTGTAATTTTTGTTTTGTTTAGGCATGTCAGGCTTAAAGATGCATCAACTCTATCCGCTAAAGGATTAAAAGTATTGAAACAACATAAGATAGTAGATTTGATGGTAAATGGATTAAAGATTACTGTTAACGAGCTATTAGGTTGTTTGGGGGATTGGAGTTTACAGAATTTAAGATCCTTGAGCGTCGCGAAAGGCAGCTTTATGGATTGTTCAAGGTAATTGAAATTTTGAATCGCTACACGGATCGAATAGACCGACATTTCTAATCTGAATATTTTATTTGTATAGATTTTGCGTGGTTGTGGCTTTGAATAAATTGCGTGCTCTGCACACTCTAAACGTTTCGGGAACAGAATTTAATAATCATGCTTTAGAAATAGTTGTTGAAGACCTTCCGTTATTGGAAAGTTTAGATATATCGTGTACACGCGTCGACGATATAACGCCATTGAAAAAGTGTAAGGATCGTTTAAAAACATTGACGATGTACAATTTAAAGATAAATGGATTTGGAAATTTCGAGTCCGTACTTTTGGAATTGAACGAATTAAGGAATTTGGATATCTCGGATGAAAAGGATTCGCATTTTTTCGAAATGTTTTCCCCGGCGAAACCAAAAATCACGGACCTTTTGAGAGCGTATCATTGTATGCCACATTTAGTTAGTTTAGATTTATCAGGCAAGTATTCGAATGAATAAACTTTGTGCTTTATTAGAAAATGAGAGATATATATATATATATATTCTTTTTATCTTCAGGCAAAGATGACATAGTTACTAGAGATTTGAAAGAATTTGTCAAAGCGCATCCGTTTTTGAGATTTTTGGGACTCGTTCATTCTGACGCTTGTCACGACGATAGTTTTGTTAATCCATTAAACAAAGACTACAAACCAGATCTAGTGGTAAGTTGAAGTCGATATTTCATCCAACACGTGATATAACATGCAAATATTTGTGTTTGAGGTCAGTGGCATTGCAACGGAAAGTCAAATTCTAGAAGCATTGAGGAGATACACTTCCCGACCTATTTACGTTCAAAAATGTTTATTCAATTTATTTCGTTTGACACCGAACTTCCTTGAACCCCGAGTCGATGTGATAAAGTTGGTATTGCCAGGAATGAGGGAACATCCTCAAGAATTTCGCGTTCAAATGGCAGCGACGGCATGTCTTTATAATCTTACGAAAGGAGAATTAGCCGTTATGATTCATCCATCCATTCTCAAACAGATAGTTGATTTAACATTAACAGCTATGGAATCTTATCCTAATCATTATCAATTACAAAAGAACACATTATTGACTCTATGCAGTGATAGAATCTTACAAGATGTTGCGTTTGATAAATACAGGTAAATTGATATTTATATATTTTTTCTTCTATTTTCATCACTCATTACGCCACCTTATTCCATTGGACGAATTACAGATGCGCTAGATTGGTGATGAACTGTTTGTCAGCTTTCGACGATGCATCGATGAATCGAATGTCTGTAGCAATTTGCTCGATATTGGCAGCCAAAATTTCAACTGTAGAAACATCGATGCTCGGTGCTCAACCGCAGTACATGTCGAAACTTCTCACTATGGTTAAATCCAAAGTTCAATCAAAATCCGTCGATATTACGATGAAATTTACATTGAGCGCTTTGTGGAATTTAACTGACGAGAGTGCCACAACCTGTAAAGTATTCCTCGACGAAGGAGGGATGGAACTGTTTCTCGAAGTTCTTGAAAGCTTCCAAGGTGAATGTAGCGTGGAAACGAAAGTACTTGGTCTTTTGAATAATATCGCAGAGGTTTGTATCTTACCAAATATAAATTCATACAAATTCTCATAAAAATTGAAATTCCAGGTGGAATACCTTAGACCGAGGCTTATGAAGCAACGTTTTATAACGATGCTTTCTTTACTTTTGGATTCCGTGCACATCGACGTATCTTATTTCGCTGCAGGTATCGCGGCGCATTTGCTCAGCGACGGTCCAGAAGTTTGGATACCATCGTCCCAACCGACCAGAGAACAATTATTAACTCAATTAGCTAACGCCGTAACGCATTGGCAGACTCCGCAAGGAGAAATGGTGGCTTACAGAAGTTTTCAACCATTTTTCCCACTTTTGAAATGTTCCGAGGCATATCCTGTCCAATTATGGGCCGTGTGGGCAATTTATCACGTGTGCACAAAAAATCGTAAGTGAAAAGACTTTGAAATTTTCTTCACAACATTTTTGAACTTTGCTCTTTCCTGTTTTCAGCGAAACGTTATTGCAGTATGCTGATTAGAGAGGGTGGAATAGACACTTTAAAACAATTGGAAAGAACTCACGCGGAAGATACATCGGAGCCTAGTCTAGGAAGTTTATGTCGAGCAATTCTTGAAACCCTTGAATCAAATTCTTGTTAACAATAACGATTGCCTTCCAAAATTGAAAAGTGAGTACCAACCGTTGGTATGCTAGTCAATGTTTATCTCAATACAATCATGTATTTTGTTCCTTAGACCAAATATTACAAAACTCATAATATGCATGTCGAAAGTTTATATTTTTATCCAAGAGCAAAGAAATTGGCGGTAGAGAAAAAGAGATCAATTTTGTTTCGAAGTTTATCAATTCAATGTGAAAAGAATTTTACATACGTAGGACAAAATTCAATAAATTTGCATTTTCTCCGCACATTTGGAACCTCGAAACAGAGTTTTATCTTTCTATTGTTTCTTCCTTTTTGAAAATAATAACTTGATGTTACATGTTATTCATGCTCGATGGATATAATATTGTGGACCTGAATAATCTCATTTATTATGCAATCATTTTTGTAAACGAGGAGAACAGGTGTTGAAAACTTTATCTAGTTTTTTCGAATCATTGCATAAATGTTAAAAACTTGGTCGAATCTTTGACATGAGATTAATTAAAAAGCATTGTTACGAATATGAAATGTTAATTATATTAACGTATTATAGAATAGGGGAGAGTCGGCAGTGTTTCTGAATCTAAATTTGATCCAAACAATGGAATTTCTCATCTTCCAAAACAATACTTTATATTCGGAAGACGATAGTAAAAATATCGATTTGTGTTCAACTCACAAAATTCAGTTTCCTGTTTATTTAATTTTGTACTCATGAAAAATTAATGCCAAACTAATTTGGAGTTGAAAAACAACAATTTTGATCATTTTTGCACCAGTTTAAACAATATTCTCTAGAATAATAATAATATATTCCTTTCTTTTTAAGATACTGACATGCATAGAAAATGGTGACCCAAGTTATCTGCCAAAGAGGGTGCCTTAAGCCAAATGTCGAGACAACTGATTTTCAAGTTGAATTTTTGAAGCAGAAGAGTCATACTTTGATACTACTTCATGTAATTTTTCGATTCTTCATTGTGTACTCGCCAAACAAAAAATAGGAAACGAAAATTGGCCCAAGGCTGCAGACTCTTCCCTACTTTGTTGCAATCAACACGAAAGATTTGACTAATATTTACTTGAAGAAATCAAAGCTTTGATTTGCAAAAAAATATGCAATCTTATCAAAATAAGATTTGATATTACAACATTCATGAAACTGAACCTCTTCATTGGCTCGTAATATACAATTTTTTGATATAAATTTTCAAATTTGAAATGATTCTTCTCGCTGATATCTTTCAGTATCGTTTTTCCAGTGCATCAGTAGTAGATAAAAATTGAATAGAACGTTCAATAAAAAAAAATAAATGCTGATCAAAACACAATTAATTAAGAATTGTAAACATCGATTGATTGAGTTTCTTTCTAAACAAAGCTACTCGCTTACAAGTACGAAACGAAGTTTATTTGTACAATATTTTCAACAATATTACATTCAATTGATATTTGATATATAGATAGATAACGTGTAAATAAATTAGATATAATTTATAATTCTATTGACATTTGAACAGTAAAATATTTCATTTGTTTTCTCTGTTGTTACTGTCTTATCATACACGATGATCAGATGACTCAAACCAAAAGAGAAAACATATGACATTTTTATTGAAAAAATTATATATATTATATATGAAAAAAAAAGCTTTTATAATCTAATAAAAATTCAGGTCCTCAATGTATAACGCATTTTGTTTTGCTTTTGATTTTTTTTATCAAGAAAACATGATTGATTCGATGATAAAAAAGAATGATTAAAAAAAAAATCAACCTGCATTTCTGATGCGCTAAAAAGAAAAAAAAAAGAGAACAAAATTAAATGGATCTGAAATTAGAAATATGATAATATTGAAATTATATCTGTTATTAAAATATTATTAATTTATATGCAAAATCTATTCTTCTGGTCTTACAAGAAGAGGTCACGATCTTCCCCTCGTCTACGTTGTTTAAGAAACTGTGATCCATTCGTGCTCCTCCGAGAAAAGCAATTTTAATACAAATTTTTAATAAAATATGCCACTTATTTCACAGTTTCAGAAATATCGATGAAGAAAAGATTGCGATCTCTTGTTGTTAATATTGAACGTTAATCTCGTATGTAAACAAAAGTTAATTACCAACGCGGTAGGTTAATAAACAAATTCCAGATAACATGATATATGTGTTTAATAAATCCTTATCACAATAATTTCGATGTAATAAGCAATTGAATCGTTATTTGAATTAACGAACTATAGAGCTGTGCTTTTATTTTGTATTTTTGTCAAGATATGCGATCATGTTACGTAGAAAATCTTCATTATTAAATCCCCCCCCGGGATGCTTTGTATGAATAAGATTTTGTATTAATCTTATTGGGAGAGGCAAAATTTCACACGAAGTATAGAGAGTTTTGTTTTTCAATTTCTTTTTAATACTTGTGTATTATTATTTTGAAAAAAGCGTGAGCCTTTAGAAACGTTTGAATAATGTTGATGAACTTTTTCCGAAACTGGTATGTTACTACTTGGTGCTCGTGAGATGTGCGTGAAAAGAAAAAGAATGTATCTATCCATGAGTGTGGGGAGCCAATGCCGACGATTTTAAAACGAAAAATGTCGCGTGTGCATCAGTTTCGAGAACGTATAGCTCTTACCATTGTAAAATTGTTTATTATATTCATTTATCATGCTAAAATATACTTTCTTTCAGACTGTACAGGCTATATTTCTTCTATTCTCCAACGTTTTTATTATCCCAAATTCAATATATCTTTTCAATCCTATAAAGACATTTTAAAAATCAACGTTTTTCAGACTTTCGAATCCTTCAGATTTCTTGAGCCTGCTTGAATAATCGAGTACGTTCTATCGAATGGCGATGAGGTCAATTTTTGGTACTATATCTAATAAGGAAATTGATCATTTACATAAAAAAATCCGATTTCATTAATGAAACATGATACATTTTTGCAGATTTGATTTATTTATATGAGAAAAACAAACTCTTATCCGAACGATTTTCCAGGAAAATATCGCCAATGATCTTGAAAATGAATTCCAACTGCTCTTAGCGTAGCCCAGAAACAACGATGAAGACATGGCAGTAGTTGGACAATTTTGATTAACGATATCTTTCGTCTGGCCTCAAAGAAAGAAATTCATGGACGTCGAGTCTAAGGATCGAAGTGGCCACGATGCAGGACTTCCTCTTCCGAGTCATGGTCTTAGAAACAGATTATCGATGAAGTCTCAAACAACCATCTTACTGCAATCACTACATCGTCTTATAGTAGTTGGTGAAAGATGTTTTTGTTTAGAACAGCATCGAAAATGTTCTAACATCCAATGAAACACACCACATGCGTTGAATATTCACGTTTGCTGGTGCCCAATTATGGAAATTGTAATTACATCGGTCCAGAGAATCGATCGATGGAACTTGAGGTTCTTGATTAAGGGGATATTAGCGGTGTGGCAGCAGCCAAAGCGTTCATGACAAATTACAGGCATGTGCTTCGGTTTGATAAAAGTATCTCTCTGTCAGGGCTGGGCATGTATTTGAAACACAATTATGCAAAAAAGGTATTGGAAATAAATTTGGTACTTCGTATTTTGAATTTACAATACATTTCCTGTAGTATTTGGTATTTCAAATACATCTTTCTGAGTATTTTGACTAATTCTCATATATTTGAAGAAAGCACTTCAAACATCAAATGCTAAAGGAAATATGTTTTAAATGTGAGATATATAACACTGGTTTTTATTCCAATACGTATTTAGAATGATTGTATTTCAAATAACTTGCCCAGCCCTGCTCTCTGTACAGCACTTCTTTGATTCAAGTAGGAGTGCTGTACAGAGCAATATTTCATTAAATTGAAGCGTTTATTTGTGATTTGTGACAAGCGATTTAGCTGTAGCCACGCCGCTAGTATCCCGTTAATAATCATAGGCTAAAATCAATGCATTTTATAAACTTATAGATCAAGATAGATAAAGATTCAATCGGTTCAGATGAACATCAATCATTTTATAAGTCAAGAAAAATCTTTATTCACCATAAAATCATTTTACATTTCTGTTTTACATGTTTTATTTTGTATGAGCTTCTTTTCTTTTTTTTCAATAGAGCGTAAAAATTGTTCGTGAAATTTGCATTATTTATCATCACCGATTTGATGCTGATGCTGCGCTGCACCTGCAAAATACTTAGCGACATGGAAGTAGGATTGCAAAACATGTATGTGTGTTGTGAAACAAATCGGCTCTCCTCCTAACGTCAGTAGTAACACAATGGATTAATAACAGCTTCAAAATCAAGATCTTACGTACACGTATATATCTTACAAATTAGTGGCCACACGGGTTTTTTCTTTCAACTGATGTACTATTAGTCATCAAATAAATGAAAGTTGCTGTCTCGTGATATCTTGCATTATGCTTGTAATTTCAATTTTCAAGAGAAATGCTAACTGTCAATATTGTTCATCATTCTCATCTTATAGCAACTTTCATTTACCACACGTACAAAATATACTACGAATTATAGTTACATGATATTATTCTAGACATTCATCACATTGTAGTTCAATTATATTTTTTCTTTTTCTCTCGTATTGTCTTGAATAACGTACACTTGCTGACGGGATGGTGAAAACTAAATATAAAAATAAAAATAAATGAGGACTTGGTTGGGATCACCAAGGCATTCGGGAAAGGTTTAAGGAAAAATTTGGATTTTCTCTCTAAGGTCTTACGACAACGAAGGAAGAAGTCTTGAAGAATAATCAGTTAATCGCACGATAAAGAATGTTGAGAGGATATTGTAGAGTTGGATACGAAGGAATACAAATTAACCAACACCACTGATATCGATTACTTTTTTTTTTTCTTTTAAAATGAAGTAGGGGTGACGAAGAACGATGACTTGGAAGTACAGGAAAAATTTTTGAAACAGAGTAAAAGGGGAAATAATCAGTGTTCGAATGGTATATTGTACTGTACTGTATCAAACCGCAAAGAATAATGAAATGAAAGATGGGTTATCAGGATGAATAAGGGAACTATAAACCAAGTCCATATTTAGGAGATCAACCAAAACCAAGTGAATAAAAATGTTTGACACTGATTTCATTATTATTAATTACTTCTGCATACGTGTTTTACATGTTTCTTTTCATTTTTCTATCTCTTTATGCCTCCTTTTACGATCAATTTAATCGTATCTCTCTAATATTAAATTGATATTTATAGATATATTTTAAACATTCATCCGTTATTTATGATATTCAATGTTGAGGAACGAGCGGTGTTTTCTTTTTTATTTTATTCCATATAATATATACAATAACGAGTCTCGTTTGAATTGAGTTCATAGATTTCCTACATGAATAATGACATATTTTACAACAATATAGTAGTGTAATTTTATATATCTTTTATCATTTGTACACAAAATCGTGTATTAACAATTCTTTCCAGACGCATTTTATTTCTGTTGAAGAACTTAAAAAAAACGTGATACCGAGAAGAGGAAAACAACGAAACAAAAGTGTCAGGGAGAATCCATCGGGAGGAAAGAAAACACTCCGATTTGAGAGGTAAATTTTGTATAATTGTTGTAAACATATGTTGGTTATTGATTATAATAAGGTATGAAAAAACTGTACTTTTTGTTATTATTGTATCAACAAAAAAGAATGTTAATGAAGCAGAAAGAGAGAGAGAGACAGACAGAGAAAGTTACAAGTAGATGTTTTGTTTCAAAGTCGTTGAAAATTAATTTGAAACTAGACCACATTCAGCACCGAATAAAATTTGTATAAAAAGTCGTAAAAATAAATATGGTTTAACATATTTTTCAATCATATTCTTTTCTTTTTTTTTTTATATATAAAAAAAATAATGATATATATTGATTTATCCAGTCGCACGAAGACCGTATAATGAATGCGTTGAATGTGTTTCGAACATATGTACGTATATACAATATTAGGAACGATAACTTTAATGCTGACTTTGCGGTTCGCAAAGTCCCAGTAACGAATCAAATTACATCCTGCTCTGTTGCTGTCGTTGCTACTGCTGCTACCGCAGTATTTAATCCAAGAAACTCCTTTCTTCTCACAAAGTTACCGGACCCGCGTCGTATACATGCATAATACATCCATACAAATGTTGTAATAACGGAATAAAAAAAGAACATATATTTATATACATATTCATTGAACTACAATGATGAATGCTCGCTGCTGATCTACACATGTACTCGATAATGGTTGTTTTTACTAAAATCAAATATAATTAATTGTGCCCATCTTTTTTTTTTCTCTCCAATCATTTTTTTTTCTTTTGACATGAAGCTTTTTTTTTGTCTTTTCTCTTTCCTTTTTTTCTTTTCTTTTCTTTTTCTTTTTCTTTTTCTTTTTCTTTTCTTTTCTTTTCTTTTCTTTTCTTTTTTTCCCATCGTATGAGTTTTTTTTTCTGTGGACATATCATAAGAAGCGACTTGAATATACTTGATCAACAAATTAAACTGCACTGCAAATTTATTTGAATTTGTAAGATTTATGTAGTCTCGTGGCAAAATGTTTTATTACATTAAAACTTACAATTTCAAACATTACCAATTTATTCTGTAAATGACGATTACAGTTCATAAAGTTGAATCGTGATACACAATGTTCGCGCGTTTGAAGGCGTTGTGGAAATGAAATATGTTATCATTCGTAAGAACTTTTGTCGCAGTTATTATGTCCGTGGTATTACATTTCAACTTTATTTCGAAAAATCCATACAACAAAGCACGGGGGAGAATATTTGTTTCTTTAGACAGAAAAAAAAAGCGTTAATTATTGTTGTGGGTAGATTTTTGTGTACAAAGCGTACAAAGAACATGAAAATGAAAATTTTTCATAGATTTCTCACGTAAATCGTGGTAAAAAGAGTGTGTCAATTGTTTGACTTGTTTTTAATATGTATAATCAATGTTTCGAATAATATTTTACTTGGTATTGCTTTTCATTGCTTTGTTGTTTGATTTTTTTCGGTTCAATACACATTTCTCAAAGTATTCAAAATACTTGTATGTCCCTTAATAGTATTGAATTTTATTTGGTAATTGAATGTATACAATAGGATCTCTTAAATATTTACAGCCAATGCAATAAATTTGTTTATAAAAATACTTTAAATAGAACAAAGTGGAAATTAGAATGATTGTAAATCAAAACTTACCTTGACATCTGCTGGATAAGCAGTAGTCCTTTAGAACGGTCAATATGGCATATAATAACCACGCCTGTAACTCCTGAACAGCAAAGAAAAAACAGATCAGTCGGAAGTTTTCAACATATACAGCAGAATTCTGCCATACCAAGCAAAAATATTGCCAACTCAACACTCGTTTGAACAAAAAAAAAACGAAAAAAAAAAACTACTCTGCATGATTTAATTGATATTTTGGCAATCAGGAATATATTCTTCTCATTTTTGTGGGAAATGTCTGTAAATGCAGTAAAGAGTACGTCTAAAAATTGAGTCAACAACCTTTTTGCTTGGCACGATAGAATCGCTACAAAATGTTTTTTTTGTTGATATTCACCTAGGTCGTCTCGTGGGTCTATAACCGAAGTACGCGCTACCCCGAATGATTCCTCTTGTAACACCTCTGTAGCCTCTGACACCCCTAGGACCCCTGAAACAATATCAAACGATTTATGAAAACAAATTTATGCAATTTTTTAAGGGTGTCCCCTGGTCGATTTTTTCCCCAAAAAACTACTATATCGTTTCAACCGTTTTACATTGTTAGAATTCAATTAATTACAATGATCTTTAGATCAAAAACTTCAAAATAATAGAGCAAATGTGCAGCAAATTGTTAAAAACGTACAACAACAGTTTGAAGCAATTTGTAGAGACGTTGCGTTACCAAATGCGCAACAATATGCTGTAAATCTAGGATTTTAGCTTGAGTTGTTATCGTGTTGCTAGGAAGTTGCTCGGTTTTATAAAACTCTCAATTACATGCGTAGAAAATTCCCAGCAACTTTGCGTCAACTTGATAAACAACGGTTGCACAGCAAATTTAGTTGTATGGGAAATCAGAGAAGCCAGCTCTGGTCTGAAAATAATTGTACACGAGTTATATTTGTTATAATATAAAAAGAACTAAATCGAGGTTTCTAATTGCCTGGTAACAAAATTTCGCTCTAATTAATTATAATGATTCAGTTCAACCACAAACAGACCAGACCCGGATTATTTGATCAATTTTAAATGTTTTGATGTATTTAATTGAATATTGATACCGAAAAAATGGTTGAAACGATCTAGTAATTTTTTAGTGGAAAAATTAACCAGATCACTCCTTTTTCAAATCTAGCCATTGAATCAATGAATTCAGAAATAAATAAGTATAAAATATATTTTCATTCTTTTGAATTACCTGTTCGTCATTGACATTCCTGGTCTATTTGTTCTCTTGGGCATTACTTTGATTTGACGTCCCCTAAACATAGATTCGTCCATGGCCATAGCCGTTGTTACCGAATCTCTTTCCGCAAATTCGATATAAGCAAAACCCTTGGGATGTCCGTCAAATTTATTACATAAAATCGTGACTCTATTAACACTTCCACACCCATGAAAGTGTTGTTCTAACTCTTCGGCGGTGGCTCCGTAATCAACCTGTTACAATTGATGAATAATAATCACATTAATGTAACGTAACGATACAACGGAAACTTGATTATTCGTTCGATTCGACTCACGTTTCCAACGTATATAGATCTATTATCGACTTCCATTTTATCTTCAATTGACATATTCAATGGACTCGCTGAAAATTCAACAAATTGAAAATATATCGCCAATATGATATGTAGTTTTTCAGTTAAAAAATACTTACTTATCCCAGGTGGACTACCCATATTCATTTGTTTGTCCACCTCGGATTGAAGCTGTTTCAATTTCTCAGCTTCTTCTTCCATTTCTCTGACGCGTGCTTTGATGGCCTCTAATTCCTAAATGCATAAAATCTTGAATTTTATAATATGATATGAAAGGATGGAAACAAAACATTGAAGATTATGATTTATGAAAAAATTATCCAAATTCAAAGAGTGTTGACGACGTATCTAACATTTCGTTCGGATTTTATTAACGTAAAATCTGGTGATTTTTTTTGTCTCTGCATTTTTAAGAAGATAATAATGCTGGGATGCTAGCCATTCCATATTGCATTTTTTTTTAATTTAAAAACTACTGTATTGATTCGGACAAACTAAGTTCCTAAAGATTATTTATGACTCATTGAATGTTTGAAAAGTATGTATAAATTTATATAGTAGTTTTGAAATAAACTGGCCAATACGAAATGCAACTGAACTGTTTGTTTGAAATTATCCCAAACTGGTGGAATGAATAAAACTCATTTTCATTTAGCTATCTTCCATGTGCGATAATACAGATCTTTAAATATTATTGTGCTATTTTCAAATGAATTGGAAAAAATAATTCAGCTAAAGTCCTTTCTGGTAAAGATTCCCAATTGTGAGAGTTTTTCAGAGAATATTTTTCCATTAGATTTGGATAGTGAATCCAAATTTGAAAATTGAAATTGTATAATAACTTTATTGATGATGGAATTTACATTTTATTGAGAAACAAAATATTGAAAATGCTTCTACAAAGCATTGATAAGCACATCAATCCTCAAAATTATCCTTGATATTTGAGGCATTATTTCAAAATTCAATACAAAATGAAAATCAGCATTCTAGTATCAGAGGAAGATTGAAATTCGAAAACTTCTTCACGCTCGTGCTGTGAGATGATTAATAACTTACAGGATCATCAATGTTAGTCTCATTCAACTCCCTTTTGAGATTATCGCCTAGCATAATCGCGTCTCCGTCTTGTCCATTTTCCAGTCCGTCGAGTCCATCCATGTGATCACCAGCTAAGAGATCAGATTCAGACATTTCTGAAACACTGTATAGTAAAAACTTTATAATAAAACATGTCATATACCATATGAATCTTGAAAATTCCTCGCTGTTCGTTTTGGTATTATTTCGAACGACCCATTGGGAATCTACAAGTGATGATTTTTGTAATTCATATGTTAGTTTGTTTTGAATTCATATGGTATATATATATATATATATACAATACAAATCATAAAGCCCGACAAAGAAATCAAATTAACATTAATCTAATTTAGACTCTCATCAAATGGATTTAATTAGATATATATATATATGTGAATTCTATACAGATCAAACGATTCGTACCTAATAACTGAATATGAAAATGATGTATTCTTTAAATATTTATACGATTAGTGTTATTTTGGATGTGAATACTTTGAAGTGAGAGATTAAACGGAACGTAAATTTTGATTCTATAGGTGCAATCCCTGGAGTGTTTCATCGATGCAAGGATAAATGTATTGAAAATAATTTCATATTTTGGAGATATGATGTAACGAAAGAGGAAAAAAAATACGAAATCGAGGAAACAAATTACGGAAAACTCGTACACGCGCATATTTGTAACTTATCGATATTTTAGTTATTTTGAATCAAAGTGTGAGTGAAATTGATTTGATTGTAATGAATGTAGGCAGAAGATATTCAATGATGGAAAAAATGCTTTGATAGAAAATTAAAAGATGATTAAGGGCTGGGAACGCCGATGACCGGGGATAGATGAACATACGTTTTGTGACAAATACGTGGATTTTTTCAATTATTGCAATACTTCGGATGATTAAAATTTGATCTGTATGAAAGATAATTTCTAAAACAAACCTTATATAAAACTTGATTACGGTAAAAAGGGCTTCTTTCCGTGCTCTAATTTGGTTTGACAATCAGGATTAATTGAAGATAAATCAACATGCACGCATCAAAAAGACACAGGCCACCTAAGCTACAACGCACAAGCGATGTATGTGATATAAAAGGTGTATAACGCATGAACCGGTGGATGAGTTGAGATATAACCTTGAATTTTGTAGGACCCGGATCTCCCGAAATGGTTAAACCTCATTCGTTCACTCGGATATCACAAGAAGTTCTAAAAGGACAAGTTCTAAATGAATACGAGGTATCCTTGAAGAACTCTTAACGTAGATAACACACGGAGAAAGAATTCTTTTTCAAAAACAAGAATAGAATTCTTCAAGAACTCTTTGCGAACTAATGAATTCACAAAGAGCTCTGGAGGTGTTCAATGTTTGGAACATCAACGAGTTCTTTGAGAGTACTACAAAGAATACTTCCAGCATTCTCAAAGAACTCGTAAATGTCCTCAATATTGAACTCTTTCCAAGCTCTTTATTAATTCATTAATTCAAAAAGAGTTATTGGAGAATTCTATTCTTGTTTTTTGAAAAAGAATCCTTTGTGTGTCATCTGGGAAAGTGAAATTACGAACGGATCTGTTTTATACGGAAGTTCAGGTATCCCGAAAGACGATAAATCGCTCTGAAAAAAAAAACAAATGAAGTGGGGGTTGTAACAAAATTATATCGGACGCTTCGTTAATTGGCCTATTCCTATAGAATTTGAGATATGGTTGTGCCCAGTTAGTACCGGGAGGTTTTATGTATGTTTTGAAAATCTATCCCTGGTTAAAAGAATCCATTGAATCCCCAGATAGCAAAAGCTCCTTTGGAGAATTCAATAAGAACTGTTTCGGTCCTCTTGTGTCCCCAAAAAATTCTTATAGAATTTTCCGACTGAGCTTTTGCTATCTGGGAATCTGACAAATGAAATTCAATGAGATTTCGGCAGAATATTGACCAAGATTGATCGTAGTTTAGTGAGATTTGGCCAAATTCAACGAGATTCACATGAAAGTTCTGATCAAATCTCATTGAAAAATCACTGGTGAGATTTGGTCACGACATTGTCTACGTTTAATTGTAATTTAATGAGAATTGGTCAGAATCAATGGTTTCTTTTAACCAGGGATCACAATGTGCAAAAAAAAACATTGCAAAACGTCCAAAAAACGTTCCAGGGACATACCAGTACCGTGCAAATGTCCACAAATGTCCAAATGATTCAAAGGTAGTATGCGAGAAGCCCGACTGGTAATGAGCCCGAGTGGCACTTAAGCCCGATTGGCGTTAGCCCGACTGAGGCTAACCTCCCATGGACCGGAATTCGTTCCGGCGGAATGACTTTAAACCAATCGCTTTCACAATTTCTTTTAGAGCGTTCTATCAGAAATCTATAAAAAATTGTGCATTGGTTCAATTTTCATTCCGCCGGAACGAATTCCGGTCCATGGGAGGCCAGCCTGAATTTAATCCGAACGACTTTAAACCCGAATGACAGTTGACCCGACTAATTATAAAAATATAATTAAATAAAATGGAAAATTATTCGAAATCAAAGCGTAATTAACTTTTAATCTATACATCTGTACAGTAAAAGGTTGAATAAGCTTTGATTTCGGTTAATTTTCCATTTTATTTGATTATATTTTTATAACTAGTCGGGTCAATTCGGGTTTGAAGTCGTTCGGGTTATAATCCGGTCAGGCTAACGCCAATCGGGCTTAAGTGCCATTCGGGCTCATTACCAGTCGGGCTTCTCGCATACTACCGATTTAAACATAGATATTAAAAAACAACATTCATCTTTAATATTCATTTCATAAGTATTCAGAACTATTTCCATTGTTTTGGATTATTAAATACACATCACTGGCAGAAATTTGATTGATTCAATGATTGAAGGGATACTGGGATGAATGGGACTTGAGTCAAATCTTTCGTGTGAGATGTCTCCACAATACTTGAATATTTTCAAAATATCGCTGTATACAGCATTTCTTGAATGTCTATAGAAATGCTGTATACCCTGATAACACATGAAGAATTCTTTTTCAAAAGCAAGAATAGAATTCTTCAAGAACTCTTTTCGAACTAATGAATTCATAGAGAGCTCTGAAGGACCTCAATGTTCGGGACATTAACGAGTTCTTTGAGAATGCTGGAAGTATTCTTTTTAGTACTCTCAAAGAACTCGTAAATGTCCCAAACATTGAACTCCTCCAGAGCTCTTTATGAATTAATTAGTTCGAAAAGAGTTCTTGAAGAATTGCATTCTTGTTTTTGAAGAAGAATTCTTCGTGTGTTATCTGGGTAGAGCGATATTTTGCAAATATTCAAGTATTGTGGAGAAATCTCATACGAAAAATCTGGCTAATGTCCCGGCACTAGTATCTCCAATATGAGGAGTTAAGTGGATACTAGTGCCGGGACGCTAGCCATTTCGTATTGGCCAGTTTATTCAAAAACTATTGAATAAATTCATCCAAACTGAGTTTCCAAAGATTCTGTAAGTCATGAGGAATCTTTAGAAACTTAGTTTGTACGAATTGATCCAGTACTTTTTGAATCAACTGGCCAATACAAAATGGCTAGCGTCCCGGCACTAATATCCCCTTAAGGGGATACTAGCGCCGGACCTTCAGCCAGATTTTTCGTGTGAGATTTCTCCACAATACTTGAATATTTTCAAAATATCGCTGTATACAGCATTTCTTGAATGTCTATAGAAATGCTGTATATAGCAAGGTTTTGAAAATATGAATAATGATCTGAAATAGAATTCTCCAAAAACATTGAATCCACACAGTGCAGAAGTTCAAAACGAATTCATATTGAATTCTCCAAGTTCCAGTTGAGTTCTATATGAATTCTTTCTGATTTTACAGTCTGTATGGGAAGTAATCCCCCTCATGTTTCGACATTGACGAGTTCTTTGAGAGTACAGTCGATGGATTTAATTCATTCCCTCCCATCTTCGATGAGTTGTGGAAAACCTTGTCATAATTCACAAATTCTTGATAAAAATTGAATTTCCAACCACTTCAACATTCGAAGAATAATCCGCATTAATCGATGATAAAGTTGAAAAGTTTTTGAATTGAATATTATGATTACAATCGAAATTTATTTGTGGGTGTTCTTAAATTGATAAAATAGGAAGGGAGCGGATTGAATCCACCGACTGTACCAAAGAACTTCTTAATGTCCCAAATATTTAACTCTTCTCAAGCTCTTTGTGAATTCATTAGTTCAAAAAGAGTTCTTGAGGAATTTAATTCTTGTTCTTGAAGAAGGATTCTTCTGGTGTTTTCTGGGTTGATTTGGTATGATCTTGGATATCTCAGATAGTATAAAAGTCCTTAAAAAGTGCCTTATGAATACATTTCATTTATTATAAGCCTTTTCAGAACCCTTGTGCTATCTGAAATATGAAAGCAATGTTTTGTTAAACATCCGTGTGCTGATTGAGGGGAGGGGGCTCTATTTTTTGAGTATTTTTTTATTCAATGTTCGGTTCCAGAATTGGCCTGCATCAAGGGAATGCTACACAAGTATTCATTGGAGTAGCTGATGTTCTTGTCACTTGAACGGTCAACTAGGCCCCTCCGACTTATACACTTTTCAATACTCCTCGTTTTCACATAATGCCCAGATGACACAAAAAGAATTCTTTTTTAAAAACAATTCTTCAAGAACTCTTTTCGAACTAATGAATTCATAAAGAGCTTGGAGAGAGTTCAATATTGAGGACATTTACGAGTTTTTTGAGAATGCTGGAAGTATTCTTTTTAATACTTTCAAAGAACTCGTGAATGTCCCAAACATTGAACTTCTCCGGAGCTCTTTATGAATTAATTAGTTCGAAAAGAGTTCTTGAAGAATTGTATTCTTGTTTTTGAAATAGAATTCTTCGTGTGTTATCTGGGTGTCCATCAAAATCCAGGTGACGAACGATCTAGTGGTCCGGAACAATTGATAAATATAACCAAAAAGTTTCATTTTGCAAATTGTGAAGACAAACTCAGATGGCAAAAAAAGAATCCTTCGCATGTCAGTGAAATAGGGCTCTTGGAGAATTCATTTCAAGCTATGTAGCTTTTATTGGATTCGTTTGGACATTTCGAGAATTCTTTTTTGAATTTGTAAATGATTCAAAAATGACGGTTTTGCCAAAATTTTGCAAAAATCTGGGGAACAGATGTTATGATTTTGTAAATTTGTGTATTTATGGACCAATAAACTTATTTTCTTTTATTCCGCGAATTATTTGATTACGTATAAGTTAAATTAAATTGAAGCGTCGTGTAGAGCCATCTACAACTTTGTGGATATTATGTAGCCTTCCGAAGTAGCTGATCCAAGTGATCCGGATCAGCTACTTCGGGATGCTTCCGATTGCAGGCGGGGGCTAGCCCCTAGGGCTAGAATACTGGATTCCTATTGACTGAATCATGGCCCCTGGGGCCAAGAGCTCTCGCAATCGGAAGCATCCTCGGAAGGCTCCAATGTGAACTGATGTGAACACGTGAACGCTCAAGTCGGAGGGGGCGGTCAACTTATTTTGTTTATAACTCAAAAACTAAGGCCCGCGTCACATGGAGCTGAAGAAGGGCAGAAAGCGGAACGCGGAGCCCTTTTTTAGCTCCATGTGACACGGGCCTCAGCAGCTTTTGATTGAAAAACGTTGAATGGGAAAGTTGTTCAGTTTCCTCTCTCAGAAATACACTGGTGAAAAAGCGGGTAGTTTATTCTAGGACACCCTATAATACTAGAGTGAGCATTATTCAGATATTCAATGGAATAGAGAAAGAGATCTCCGAGAATAAAGCGGTGAACGCACAGGAGAAATGAGACTTCCCAAGAGAGTCAACGTTAGAAGAAACGAGAGAGACAATATGACCTCTTTTTCCAATGTTAACATTCGACGCTCGACGTTCCATGAAAAAGCACCTTAAACTCCCAGTTTCTCGCCAACGTTGAACGTTTCGGAACGTATCCTGAATCTACCCTTTCGAGTATTCGAAAAAAACGTTATGTATGCTTTTCAACCCCTCTCTTTTTGCGTCCGTTAGTCTTCAGAAAATTGCGCCATTTTTCGGGCTCTATCCAAAATAGTTTTCTGAATACGACTTATGTGTGCCGATCGTGAGAGAAGCGTATTATAAAACTGAGAAACCGCACGTGTATATTGAATATCAATGTAGTTGAAATAAGATAAATCGGTTTATACCTATCAAAGTTTATTCAATCATTTCGCGATTACCGAGATATCTTGCACGCTGCAAGCATTCACAAATAACTTTGTAAGATTTGGTTAGTCTCTTGGTGAAGCAAAATGTCTTCTTCCGTGGATTCTCTAACCGATGCGGAGTTACGCAGTCAACTAGCGTCATATGGATTTCCAGTAGGACCGGTAACTCACACCACGAGAAAGATCCTTGTGAAAAAACTGAAAAATCTTATGGAATCTCGCAATAATGCGGGATCACGGCATTCATTGGCTGCTAGGTAGCTATGAGGAGCCTTCTTCCTCAACCTCCTTTGCATACAAATGTTTACGATGTTTACGATGTATCAGCGAAATCGTACAAATTTTGCATGTTTTTTTATAGATACAGTAGCGATGAAACGGACGAAGACAAAAGCACAACTTCGGTCAAACGAAAGAAAGTTGTATCGAGCAGTACAAGAAGGCAGACTATGGCAAATCCTATGCCTCCGCCTGCGCCACTTCCTATGAATATGGACAGTAAACGAGGTTCCAAGAGTCCTGTCAAAGAGAAACCGTCTTTGAATTCAGAATTCAAAGATCCAGGAGCCTCAGATTATATCACTGCACAAACGGATCATGCTCCGACCGCTATTACCAATCGATCAGTCTCTAAAACTGTACACAAAAAATTGACCAGATCTTACAAGACATCGACCGTTAATGATGATTTAGAAACTGGATCTGATTCGGATATCACAGAAGAAATGGATAAAGTGTATTCTAAACATGTGCCACTTAATAAAACTTATGAATCCAGATTATACGAACACAACTCCGGCGATGGAGATCAACTCTTAAAATCTCATGAATCTAAACCTAGGTCAATTCACACTATGAAAGATTATAAATCATACACGGACTCTTCGTTCAAACCTACTGTCCCGATCGTTCAAAAGGATGAGGTGTCTGATCAAAATAAAATGGATCAATCGACGGATATTCTCGCCAATTATGAAACTCCCTTTTTATCTGAGTTCACAAGACGATTGAGCTCCCAATCTGCTTTGAATTCACCTTCTATGCTACCTCGATCTACTCTTCAAAGTAAATTATTGTTATATTAAAATTTGATATCTAATCATATTTATTTCTTTATTTCAAAAAACAATTCTCAGATGAAAACTTTTTTTGCTAACATTCAGCTTGCATTATAAATTGTGTTGGCATTTCATGGTGTATTCAAGCTCAATTTATTCTATTCATTTAGTCTGTGTAATTGATGAATTGACTAAAAATTTCACATATTTTATGAAAATTCTTTGATTTCAGGTCCTACGATACGCCATACTTCCACAACTTTACCAAAAATGAAAGATCGAGATTCCAATGGTCATTTCTCTTCCCTTAGATCCATGTATTCAACTTCCACTTCTAGGTACAATTGAATTTTTCAAATCATCTATTTTGTCAAGTTAAACAATGAATCAATGGTATAAAAATATGTTGCAGTTCGAGATACGCTTCACCGGTCGATAGATCTAGAGATACCATTGGAAGGACATTCAAATCGTCGAGTAATAATAAAGAAGATATGAAGAATAACCAGAATGTGGTATCCATGATACTAGTGATAGTACTCGCCTCATTTTTTGGTGTATTGGCAGTCATATACTTGGGGCTTGGTGGAAAAACTGAAAGTTTTCCATCTATTTCCACTGGTAGGTATTCAGAGGTGTAAACATGATTTTAAACAAACAGAATTTTATTGAAAAATCATATGAACTACCATAAATAATATTCTTTACGTTCAGGGTGATTGGATTATTATAGAATTTCCAAATATTTACATTACTAACAGTTGTTCAAAAAAACTATAACGATAAGTGAATGAACAATTTTTTTTTATTATTATTCATTGCATAATTTTAAACCTTCAAAATCAAAACAATTATCTCTTCTATCGATGAATGGAAATTGTTGAATTTTGAGTTGACGTGCAATTGTTATACCATGTGAAATTATTAAGATACATCCCAGTGACTTAAGGGAGTTTGTTACACGCTCCTAAATGAGAAATAGAAACTTCATACTAATTTTATCATCTCTTCTTGTGCTTCTGCATGGTATTTAAATTGAGCAAAATGAATCAAATCTTATACACATATATATATATATAATGAACAATAGTGTTTGAAAGGGCACATTATTTTGGGATAATATGTTCTTTTTTTTTTTAATTTTCTTGATGACAATTTTTTTTTTTTTCTCATTTTAATTTGCTTGTCAACGTCACTTCATTATTTATTTGAACATTGAAAAGGATAATTTTAAATGAAAAGATACTATTATGTCTTCAAGATAGAGAAAATTCAAGACTTTGCTTTGATAAACAAATACAAAAGTGGTGGAAGGAAAATAATTTTTGCTACTGATTTTTTTTCAATCATACAATTATGATTTTTATACTTACACACAAATGTATTTATATGTTGAATAGCTTGAACATCAATATCTAGAGCAAATATTTTTATAATATTTATTAATAATCAAGTTAGTTTTATAAAAACAAAAAAAAAATATTAAATTAACATTTTGAACATTGTACTTTCTCTTTGCGTGAATAATAAATGTTACATATTGGTAATAATATTATCAGTTTTAATATTTTATTTCCTTTTCCCATTAATGTCTAATTTTTGATATCAAACATTCTTTTTCTTGGTTTTTTTTTCTTTTTTAAAAGTTTCAAGCATAAGTTTCGTGATCATTTAAACTGAATCTGTAGTCGAATACACAATTTTTAAGATTATCGATTAAGATATAAGGAAACTAAGTATGTACTTGGAGATTTAGATTTTATATTGCTATTTGTAGATATCAACATGCCCATCTGTGATACGGATGATTCAAATAATGTGCCTAGAGTCAACTGCATTCTTAAAGAAAACGTGGAATCTACTATACAATTACTGAAACGACTTCATCCGATTCTCAAGAAGAAAGCAGTTTCTTTTATATGCGATGAGTCAAATGAATTACCTTATTTAACGGATTCTGAAATCATTAAAATGTTTACCAACGATAAAGTGGTAAGTCAATTTGAATGATATTACAGTGAAAATTTTGAATCGATGTGTACGATAAATCCTATTTTTGTTGATATTACAGAGCGATGTCGAAGTCAAAGAAGATCTCGAAAGTGCGCAACTTTTGATCATTGGAAATCCAAAATGGGACATCTCTTTGATCGATATAAACGATTACAACGGAGCATCTAGTCAAATATTAGATTCCATGGTAAATTCAAATTTTTATTCAAAACTTGTCGATTCTCATTCAAACAATTACATTAGTTTTTGATTTTAGGAGAAAGTGTTTTCTGTTCGGGTTAATGAAAAAATTGGAATGATGATTTTAAATCCCGATTTGCCGATGCAATGTCACCTCAGGAAAAAGCTATTCTCTATATTCTCTTCTCTTCTAATAGTAGCCATTGGTAAATTTATAAACGATTCTTTATTCAAATGAAACGATATTGCGATCATTATTATTTTCTTATCTTTCATATAAAAATATTATTGTACATTATCAATTAGTAAATAAGTATTGTTCCTCATTGCGTTTTCAATTGTATTTATTATTTGATTTTTCTTGAAAGATACTGCTATTGAGATATATCGTTATTGTATCAATTATATTGAAAATTTGTCAACTCTCGCAGTAATGATATAAAATTATAGTAGGAGTACTTTTCAAGAATTTTAAATATTTGTTTCATTTACGTAGAAAGAAACTAATTGTATGAAACTTGATATGCGTAGGTGTCCTACTGGCAATTGGATCACAAAAATTATTTGTGTGGTATGTCAGGTATAAAAAATCTACGGAAAGAGAAGTGTTTCAACTAGTTAGCGAGATTATTAATATCGTTGAGATGCATCATCAAAATACCGGCCCTATGACACCCGGTGGCACGCAAGAAAGTTTTTTAGCTATAAATCATGTGCGAGATAATTTGATCCCGCCCAAAGATCGTAAAAAAATGGCAGCTCTTTGGGAAAAAGCAGTCAAATTTTTAGATGAAAATGAATCTAGGTATATCATGTATTCGACTATCGATACACGATGGATCAAAAAACTGTCTTTAAAATTGAAATAATTCTATATTCTCTTTTTTTATGTTCCAATTATTCTTGTAAGGGGATTGAAAATTATAAAACAAAGTTAAAGATCTGTTTTTTGATCCATTGTAATTGTGAATTATCGTTCAATACGTTGAATGCTTCATAATAATTAAAAATAACTATCTAAGCTTCTGATTTGACATTCTTTTATAGGATCAGAAGAGAAGTACAAGTGGTAGCTGGAGAAGAATTTCAGGTATGGCGTTGGTTACCCAACAACAGTTTGAATTTATCCAACAAGCAAAGTCCTGGATTGAATAAAAAATCCAAAGTTTGGCAAGGACAAGCGTTTGAAACCATGGAAGGATCTGTGAATAGTTTGCCATGCTCGCCGACACCTTGTCTCAAAATCAGACACATGTTTGATCCTGATATGTAAGTTTCATATTCGAATATAAATTTGAATTTATTGATATCCTGAATACGATATGTTGTATTTTACGTTTGATTTTCATTATTTTTTCACAGGGAAATTGAAGAAGATTGGGAAACAAAAGTTCAAGATGCTATTTTAGAAAAATGTGGAGAAGGTGTGAAAATTCTCCACATTCGAGTCGACCATGGAAGTCGAGAAGGTTGTGTCTACATGAAATGTTTTTCACAAGAGGATGCTGGCAAAGCTTACAGAGCTTTACACGGAAGTTGGTTTGATGGTAAGACAAAGATAAACTTACTTATTTATTAACATTTGTTACACTTTGTTTTCTTTCGTTAGGTCATTTAGTGACAGTAAAGTACCTGAGATTAGAGCGATACCATGTACGATATCCGGATGCAGTGCGTTGTACGACACCCCTCAAACCGAGTAACAACAAACGATTATCCATGCAAGCACACTGATAGCAGATTCCTATTTGGAAGAAAAAGATGAAACATCAACATCGTCATATCTATTAAATTTGTGTATCCTCGGCGAAAGAAAAAGTAATATTTTTTTTTATTCTTATTAATCAATTACTAAAATGGAATTAATTTTCTAATTCAAACGAATGAAATATTTATTATTTACTTTCATAAAGTGTACACTATATGATATCGATTAAGTTTGTGAAAATGTATTATTTCAAACAGAAGAGAAAACACACCGAGTTTTTGAAATTTTTTTTTTTTTTTTAACAAAATTGAGCGAGTTTTAATTTCACGATTGACACATGATATTTTATTTTTTAATGCTTATTTAACTTTAAAAATTATGTATTTTATACTCATGAAATTGTATATATCTTGTACTAAATGGAAAATGAATTAAGACGGTTTTTATAGAGTTTTAAAAAAGTAGCAATATACAAAAGGATATCGGAATATCTAATATTGCTATGTATCATTCAAAGTAATTGCTGTACATTTTAGATAGAATCATTACCTTTAAAGATTTGTATAGAAGCCTTCCATGCGTCGCTACTTCTTTATGCGTTTAAATAATAATGACAGTGGAGAATAAGAAAATACTTTGACACCTTTCTTTTTTAACATATTTTGTTATGATTAAGTATCAAATAACGTCTGATCGTAGAAGTAATTTACTATTAAATATGTGGAATAGTTGTTGCTTAAGAAGCTATAATAATGTATTAATTGTAAGTAATAAAACGTTTTTAACAAACAAATATCCAAGTGTGTTCAATCGCACGTATAATACTGTCATTTCTATTTATCAAATATTTTTGAAGTACGTAACGTGGTATATTGCTACTTGAAGATTAATAGAAAAATCATTTGATTTTGTGTACTTTGTGTTTCATGTATGTTAAATGAAATGCAGAATGCACGTTCTCTATTGTACAATATAAAATCTCGTAAGTAGAAAATTGTACATGATAAAATGGAGTACACGAATCGTAGTATTATTGTTAAAACAGATTAATGTAAAAAGTAAATAACTTATTCTCATATTATTTCAATTTTATGTTGAACGACATACGAGGGTGGATTGATAAGTTTCCGGCCTGACCAAGAGATGGCGCCACTAGGCCTACCTTGAGGTGGCGTTCTATAGTACCATCCTTAGATAGCTTGTAGCTATAGTTTCAGTCCGATCGCCATGTTAGTTTAGTTTTGAGAGCACGCTGACCAAGACGCCTCTGTGTTTTTCGTAAAAATGGAAAAGCTGGAAAATCGTGCTATCATCAAATACTTTTATTTGAAGGGGTTAACGCCGAAGGAAATTAAAGAAGAGATGGACTCAACACTGGGGACATCCTCCCCATCATATTCAACCGTTAAGCAGTGGGTTTCCGAGTTTAAAAAGGGTCGTGTGAGCACCTCTGATGAGCCTCGCTCAGGACGCCCCATTGAGGTCACAACTCCAGATATGATCGAAAAAATCCATCAAATAGTGCTGAAAGATCGCAGATTAAAAGTTCGTGAGATAGCTGAGACCTGTAAGATGTCATATGAACGTGTACAAAATATTTTGCACCAACATTTGTATATGAAAAAGCTCTGTGCAAGATGGGTGCCGCGTTTGCTAACAGTCGACCAAAAATTGATTCGAAAGAACATTTCTACCGCCAATTTGGCGTTGTATAAGCGTAATCCAAGCGAATTTTTGCGTCGATTCGTAACCGTTGACGAAACTTGGGTCCACCACTACACTCCTGAAACCAAAGAACAGTCTGAACAGTGGATTGGACCAGGGGAACCAACTCCAAAGAAGGCAAAAACAATTTTTTCGGCGAACAAGGTTATGGCTACTGTTTTTTGGGATGCAAGAGGTATTATATACATTGATTACCTTGAAAAGGGTAAGACTATCACTGGTCAATACTACGCAGACTTATTGCAACGTTTGAGCCACGAAGTGAAAATTAAACGACCTCATCTGGCGAAGAAAAAAATCTTGTTTCATCACGATAACGCACCAGCGTACACGTCAATCGTTGCGATGGCTAAAATCAACGATCTGAAGTTTGAATTAATGCCGCACCCTCCCTACTCTCCAGACCTAGCCCCGAGTGACTATTATCTGTTTCCTAACCTCAAAAAATGGCTTGGCGGTAAGAGATTTGCGGACAATGAAGAAGTAATCGAAGCTGTAAATGGGTATTTTGAGGAGCTTGACGAATCAGTCTATAGAGATGGCATTACTAGACTAGAACACCGCTATGAGAAATGTATCAGCCTTGGAGGAGATTATGTTGAGAAATAAAAAAAAAAAATTCTTAAAAACGTTGTTTTTCTTGGTCAGGCCGGAAACTTATCAATCCACCCTCGTAGAAAATATCTTCATTAATTTTATGAATTCTAAAAACTCTAAAATTTTGAAAGAAATTTGTTTCTTATAGACACGAATGAGAATAGTTTTTCCATTCTCTTTGTCAAAAATCAATTGATTTTTCACTGCTGGATTTAGAAAAACATTGATTTGTATTTTGTAAAATTCTTCTGCAGGTGCATGCGAGTGTTGATATTTTTTTATTTATATTACACACAGAAGAATAAATTTGAATGAAAAAATATGTGGCATTTTCATTGTTATTAGTAGAGCATAATCCTAGTGATTTCCCCAGATTCTCAAAGCTAGGATACACGACGCGCAGAAATTATCTTATTTTTCTCATTAAACAAAATACGTGATTGTATAATTCCGTTGGATCTTACGATTTTCCGGCAAAACATACCCAAATTAAGATTCTGCGCATCTGTTTACGTTTACTTTGTCTATACACACAACAGATCACTACAGAATTTTGTCACCTAACCTCAAACGTCAAACAACTATTTTTTTATTATTATATCAGTATTTTGTCGATAATATGATTGAAAAATTGGAATTTAACATTACAATTTCATGTTGAAATTTGAAAATTACCATGAGTGAAAACGTAGATACCTCGAACAAGGACATTGGTCCTTGCGTGATAACAGATCAAGAGAGAGAACTGGCTCAAAATGCTCTTCCTGACTTTCAAAAAGGTGCATATTCTTCTTGCCTATCTCATTTAAATAAATTAGAAACATTGAGACCGAAGGATCTGAAAGTAATGCATAACAAAGTAGTTGTGGAATACTATAAAAGTGATTTAAGAAAAACTGAATTAATGAGAAAGAGTCTGAATGCCATATGCGGTCAGATGTCCACAGATCTGAGCGAAGCTATGGATGATATTGAAAAATGTGTGATGCGTTATAATCAAGCTGTTCTATTATATCACACAAAGCAATACACTTCGGCTCTTCAAATTATGAATAGGTTGTTCACTTTTATAGAACCTATGGGTACGTATTGCGTTATATTATGTTTTTTTACATGTATCGGTAATGCTTTTTATATTACAGAGGAGAGTTTAGCGCACAAAGTGTGTCTTTTGTTAATCGAATTGTATATAGTAACCGAACAACCAGATGCTGCGTTATCTATAGTTAATTATATAGAAAATCAATTCATATCTACGGATAATTGTAAAATAACTTCTGTCGACAAAGACAGTCCGATCAAGCCGATCTTAGAACACAAAGATCAACAAAAAGAAACTGTAGTCGATGCGGTTAGTAATGCATTTAAAATCAAATTATTGAAATGCAAAGCAAGAATATATCTATTGATGCATCAATTGAAATTATGTAAAAGAGAATGGAAAGCTTTGGTTTCTTTAGGCACAACGGCGGTAAGAGTATTTCCAAGTAAATCTTACATAAATCTATATTATCTGTGTTATTCGAATCAAATTTGACTTTACGTTGAATTTCAGAATATATCAACGGTATTTTTGAAAGCAAATCTTGAATATTTGAGAGGAAATCATAGAAAAGCTATAAAATTATTGAATTCTATCAAAACGGAAAATCTTGAGTTCAAGTAAATATATATATATATATGTGTTTTAGTATGGAGTTTGTTTATGTTCATCGAATCATTGATTTCACCACTCTGTTTCAGAACTTGTGGAGAATCTGCTGTTGTTTTGTATTATAACAATATGGCTTGCTTGCATCTAGCTATGAATAAACCAAATTTAGCTTGCTTTTATCTGCAGAAAGCTTTACAAGAAAATAAAAATACGTTAGACAGTGTGCAGGTGAAAGACAGTGGTAAATATATATATTCTACAGTATATCTTGTGTAGAAAAAATATCAAACCTATATTTATATTACTTCATACTTTATAGATCCTCTATCTTCTCAACCATTATATACGCTTGGGGGTAACAAGCATCATGAATTGATGTACAGTTTAGGAGTATCATTTTTACACGCCGGTCAAGCTTCCAAAGCTTTCGATTGTTTCACCGAAGCTGCTCAGAGGCTACATAATAATCCTAAACTCTGGTTGAGAATGGCAGAATGTTGTATTTATTGTCACAAACCGGTACAATCACGAGTACAAATATCAAAATACCTTTCAAAATATTCCGTTTATTGATATATTCTTTTTTGTACTTGTTTCAGTCTAACGAAGTGGATTTCAATATTCCCAAAAGACGAAAAGATTTGGTTCAGAAAGTTTTAGGTACAGGAATACATAGGAAAATTATTCTCACCTCTTCTTTGTCGAAGGATACAAAGTATCATACCGAGGGATCGTCCTACGCGATCCCACAACCGACTCTAGAATTCGCTTTATTGTGTTTGAAAAACGCATTATTCTTATTACCAAATAATACTGAATTGACTCTACCTATGACTGCCATAGCAGGACCTCAAACGGTATCGTTATCTTTGACACCTGGACATAATCTGGGTAAGATTACATTCTCTTTTGTGTATACGATCAAAATCGATTGAATAAGAGATTCCAGAGATTTGGGAAAATTTGTCTTTTAGGAACTCAACATTCGACGTTGATGTCTCAAGCCACAGCGATAGAGGCATTAAATTTGAAAATCAGTGTATTAGCTGCCAGCGCCTATGTATGTTTATGCTTGGGGGATTACGTTGTTGCACTCGAACATGCCAAATCGCTGCTCGCGATTAATAAATTACCTGGAGCTTATAAAATGTTAGGCAATCTTTATGCTGCCGAAAGTCTCATTTTTATGGATAAAATCAACGAGGCTATCGAATATTTAAAACCGGAATGTATACAAGATTTGAATACATTTCTAACCGTACCTGAGACTTTGGATAAAGATAAAGAGAAGACAGAAGGAATCAACTCGAAACCTATTAAATGTGAGTATCGTGGGAAATGTATTTCTATGACTGTGAGTTTAATAATGTGTTTTTTTTTCTTAATTTTGCAGCATGGTATCCCACATCTGTACCAACAGGTATAGCTGTACTTCGTTATAATTTAGCTGTAGCGCATGCTATTCGTGGCGAATTGGATAAATCTGGGGAAACATTGAAACAAGTAAACTTTGGATTTGGTGATTTGGGTTTATCTCATACGATCTGAAACTAATTTTCTGTTGCTTTTAGGTTTGGATGTCAAAGGGATCGAACTGTGATGTACCCATACACGTTATAATGTTGGCTTTGTATATAGAATTACAATTAGGTAATCATTATTTTTATTCCCTTGTTGTAATTCCAATTGAATTGATTGAGAGTTTTTTTTTCTCACTTGGAAAACACGTATGGAAATATTTGGCTCTAAAAAAACTCTGCTAAACTCTGAGAATATCTGAAATTTTCATGAGAAATATATTAAATTTGTACAGACTTTTTTCAGACAAATAGAAACGAAATTGCGCTTTTAAAAAATTCTGACAAAACTCAAATAAATAGTCAATATTTCTCTGATTGTTGAAAAATGTTGAAATCCTATAAAAATACATTCAAATATCATACGTGAAAAAATGTGTCAATTTTTCTTCATATTGTTAAAGTTTGAATCGTTTATAGAAACGAAACAAAAATTCAAACTCATAGAATCTGATTATTCATTGTTATTTATCGAGTCTTGAACTGACTCTTTGGGACTGGAAACGTCATTCGTAGGATGTATTGCAAGATTCTGGGTCTCAAACAGCTGAATATCTCGTTATTCGATTACCAATTCGTCTCAATAAACAATTCAAACTTCAGGAGTATGTTTTCTTCAGCAGCAAATATTAGAAATTCATCAGAGCTTTGTCAGAATTTGTTCCTATTTGTCTGGAAAAAAAAAAATGAAAAAAGTCTGGACAGAAGTCCTAAATTTATTAGAGTTTTGCAGAAGAAATGTGATGTTTTTCCGAGATTATTCATGGTCTTGTAGACATTTTTCAGCAAAATATTTCCATGGAAAAAACTGGGTTAGGAGAATCTTTTCATACTTCGAATAACCAAAATGATATTTCATTGCAGGGAATGCTGATATTTCACGATCTATAATTAAACAACACTGTCCGCAGTATCGCTGAGAATTTGTTTATCAATTTATGTTGATAATCTGAATATTTATGAATGAATTAACCAAATCGATGAATTTATATGTTTTTATAATATATGAATGTTTCTCAAGAAAAGAAAAACATTATCATGGAAAAAAAAATTGTATTTATTGACCTGATCAGAGACAATGTAATATATGATGATTTAATTTGGATACTCTAGTATGTTAATTGCGCGTGTCTTGTCTTTGTATACTGGGTGGTTTAAAATTTATACTCCAAACCAGCATACGCATATTTGACAATCAAATATAATTTATCGAATGTACAAATCAAGTATCCTCCTGATTAATTTTTGTACGTTACAAAATCATCGATGGATAAGACCCATATGACACGGCAGATCAAAAAGCCCCTGATAATGCACGAAGAACTCTTTTCGAACTAATGAATTCATAAGGAGCTCTGGAGGTGTTTAATGTTTGGGGCATTAATGAGTTCTTTGAGAAAGCTGAAAGTATTGTTTGAGTACATTGAACTTCTCCAGCGCTTTTTATGAATTCATTAGCTCGAAAAGACTTCTTGAAGAATTCTATTCTTGTTTTTGAAAAATCTGTGTTATCGGAGAGAGAGTTCAATATGAATTCTTAAGAATTCTCTTTGAACTGTTGTGGGATGTGGAAGAGTGCCTGCTGGTGCCTTCAATTAATCGAATGGTACAATGTAAAAGTTGAAGAGAAATGTAAAAAGAAGAGTCGTTTCTTACGTGAATTTTACGTTTTTATACCACCTGACGTTGGTTAGACAATGAGATCCGACCGTTTATCTTTCTTCAACTAACGTAGCGCGGTGACATCAAAGCAGCAACTCTAGTCTCTTGACGTTTAGAGATTTTCAAAAATGATGTATAGATAGCGCTTTAATCGACAAACAATAGAAAATATGATTTTTTAAAACTTTTGCGCGTACAGTACGCAAGGAACTCAACGTTTTTTCATACATCAATAAAATACTCTGTTAATTTATAAAAGTACTTCAAAATGAAATGTTGTGAAAACAAATTAACTCTCATCTACTCTCTTTTCAAATTTTCTATAACGTCTCTATCTGGTATACCTGATGAGAATTTCGAAAATTTCATTCCACGTTCCTTGGATACATAAAATTACTGTCACAATGTATATTTAGTTTAACACAACGGAGCGATGACATTGAAATTATACTTGTTCCGTTGATAAGTATGGATTGAATATTGATGAAACTAGGGACATCAGATGAACAATTCTCACGATTATAAAATATTTAATTCAGCTCAAGAACGTTTCTTACGTTGGTAGAAAAAAGAAAGTGATGAAAAATGTTGTAATTACACGAATTTTTGTTAATAAAAATTGCAATGTTGTAATCGAAGATCAAGATTACGCAAGAGCGAGCTTGAATCGCGTTATTTTTGCCGGTGGTGAAATCATTATTCAATCCTCAGGGGTTTTTTTTGCAAAAAATTTGAAACGAGCCGACACTTGGCTCGTGACGTGAAAGAATTCGATCCGTTTCGATCGAATTTCAAATAATGAGTATACTCGTGAATCGTTTGTCTGCTGTTTGCGGTCGACCGTCAATTCATTCGTTTGTGCGTCAGTTTCATCTAACGTCCAGAAACATGGTTATCGCTGTAAGTTCGAGTTTATTTATAATTTTAATAATATTTTCGTTTAATGTGATTAAAATTTATTCATTTTATTCGTAAGGTTGGAGACAAATTGCCGTCGGTCGATCTTTACGAAGATTTGCCGACAAACAAGGTTAACTTGGCTAAAATCGCCGAGGGGAAAAAAATCATAGTTTTCGCTGTTCCTGGAGCTTTTACGCCAGGATGTTCGAAAGTAGGTGCAAAAAGATTGATATAATATTTATTCATTTAATTCCATCAACAAGTATTATAGAAAAAAAAATTTTAATTTTTTTTTTTTCAAGACTCATTTGCCAGGATACGTTCAAAAAGCTCAAGATTTCAAAGCTCAAGGAGTTACGGAAATCTTCTGCGTTGGTATCAATGATCCATTCGTTATGGCAGCATGGGGTAAAGAGCATAACGCGGAAGGGAAGGTATGTTATAGAATTCCACAAAATTGTCAAATCTAGAATTGAAAATTCTTATCAATTTCTTCAGGTACGTATGTTGGCTGATCCCACTGGAGCATTCACCGACGCATTAGAATTGAGTACAGATATACCAGTTCTTGGAGGTAAACGTAGCAAACGTTACTCCATGCTTGTCGAAGATGGGGTGGTCAAAGAGTTGAATGTGGAACCCGATGGCACTGGGCTATCGTGCTCTTTAGCGGATCGCATCAAGATTTAAGGAGAATATCGTTACCATATCTATATTGTTTCTGTACCGATATGTTCCAAAGAAAATCGTATCACTTGATAAAATTCATCATTTTATAGAATGCTTGACAAGTACATGTTATAATTTTCGTTATTATCGCACTTACGTTAAATACCCTTGAATGTTTAATTTTGTACAATCCAGAGATACATTATGATTTATAAAACAAAATTGTATAATAAAAACACTGAATAAAGATTATGATACTAATTTCAACGTCTTGTAATAAATCTATTTGGATGTGTTTGCAAAATATTTCTATTGTATTATAAAAAGAAGTTTTAGTATAGTATCTCAAATACAGTTTGGAATTTTATAAAAAAGAAATTCAAACGACTCCTCTGTCTGTTTTCTATGAAGCAACAATACATGCGATTGGTTTATTTCCATACGATGCTTCTCTTTGCTGCATGAAAAATTAACCTGAGGATATTTTGAATTCATAAACATTTTGGTGTATCATAGAATAAATGAAAGGATATCAGGAATATGATTCAACAGAATTTCAATTATTCTCATTCCTCGCCTGCGAATTTGAGGTTAAAAGTGGCGATGTTTTTTGTTATGACACAGCATGCGCGTACATACTTTTTCCTTGGCGGTAAAGGTGTTTGCAAGTAAGATTTGATTTTAAACGGCCCAATCACAGACGACATTTTTAAATTGGCGCGTCGAAGTTTGATGTTGCTGTAAAAGAGCGCGATTCCCAGCATTTTCGTCAACAGTTACGGCCAAAGTGAAAGCGTTGAGAGGAGAAGAAAATTGTTTCGAGTTTTTTTTAGAAGTATTTTGTGAACTAATATAAGTTTTATAAACATTTATACCGTGAATACATGGAAAGAGTTTTATATTTTTGTGGATAGCATTTATAATTATCCAAAGGTACGTTAATAATGTAAATCATAAAATTCGAACATGCAGGTTATTTTAATCTGTAAATTTGATTTCTTATTTCTTAGATTAGATCTTATTCAAGGTTTACTTATAATTTATCAAATAGATTTATAATCAAACGATTTTTAATTGGAAAATTAACAACATTGCAATGTTACAACTTATTTGTTTACCAGCATCATCCTCATAAATTCATGTCTCGAGCTTTATTTATTATTTTGCCTACGATTTAATGATTAATATTGTTTTCTGTACTCTTCACAGTTTTTAACAACGATCAAGTGCAAATATTGATAATTCAATTGGAAAGAATCGTAAGAAAAGATGAATAGAGTTTTATTTATTCTGTTTCTTGAATCTGTGTTGTTGAGAAATGAAGATAGAGAAATATTTAAATCCAGTGAGAATAGCTCAGTCAAAATGATAATTTTTTAGCAATAATCCATGTTATTATTCGATAAGTCGTATCGAGACTGAAATTACCTATGAGAATTAATAAAAAATGAGTTTAAACGATATTCAAATTTCTTTTATATTGCAGAATTGAGACAAACATGATGTCGACCAATAAAATATCCACTCCACGTGGAATTCCAAAACGATTATTCGATACGGACAACGATGCGAGTAAAATGATATCGACGCCACATCAAAGTACGCCAAAACATGACGATAAAGATATAGATTCGGGAGACGAGTCGGACATCGGGCCGATGTCACCCTTAGCTTTGACCGATCAAAGTCGAAGCAGTAGTTGTACCAGTTCCCCCGAGAGACGAGAAATTTCACCTCCGGGAACTCCAGAGAGGTCCCCAGCTTTATCGAAGCAGACTTCGTGGGATCGTTTAGTACCGACTAGATGTCGTAGAGATTCCGCTTCGCCGTTCAGTGCCCTCAAAAGAGTAACTTACGCCGCAAGGTACTCCCCACGATGTAAATTATATCAAATTTCCCCAAGATCCGATACCCCGAGCGAACAATCGAAACACGACGATGAACTATCAATGATCAACAACGAAGTAATTCCAGAAACTCCTCAAGGATCCATTAACGGTGATCCTCAAGATGATTTATCAGAAGAAACTCCCATTCAAAGCGCAAGTCCTCATTACAAACTGATCACTCCATTGAGCATGTTGAATCACGACACCATTCCTCTTCCCAAACTCCACAAACGTAAATCCATCGGTATTCACGACATAGAAAACTTTTCTCCGGAATCTAAAGAAAATCCTTTGAAAAGACGTCCTGCGAACGATTCACTAGAAATGTCCTTTACCAAATTAATGAAAACAGACGACAATCTTTCCATACCCAAAGCCAGGGCAGCTTTGTTCAAAGAAACAGCGGATAAAGTGGAATCTCAGTTGAAAAATTTCAGCCTAAGCACCCGTTTGTTCTACAATAATAACAACACCATCCATTCGAATAACGATGTAAGAAAATCATTGCCCATGCCGTCCGTGAAAGTCCCCACGGAACAGAATAAAAAACGAAGAAGTTTGCCCTCGCAAAATCACAAACGACTGAGCAAAAAGATGAGATATGGCGTCGTCAATGCTGGAGTTTGTCACAAAATTAAAAAACCCAAAGCAAAAAAAGCGTCTAGTTCGAAAAAAAACGACTCCCCCAATGATTCTTCTAAAAATTCGTCGTCGAATCAGATGTCTAAAGAACCAAAAGACAAATTCCCCGTCACCGAAGCGACTCAATCCAAACCTATGGAAATGATAGATCCAAATAAGAAATTTTTCAAAACTAAATCCTCTACTTCCGCGACGGTGACCGTTAACGATAAAGTTAAATTGAAAGTTTCTCTGAGTCAGCGGGATACCCCGTCTAGGGTAAACACTAACTCGCCGTTGAAGAAGCGTCAAAAAGTGGATAACATCTCCTTCGATGTGACCGATTTGAGCGTTGACGAACCTGACGAAGTTGCTAGGGAGAAACGTAAAGTCGCCGATTTGCTTAGAATACTCGAGGACGATTGGACGGATGGGGATGAAGACGAACACGCACCTAATATGTCTTCCCCAAAATCAGTGAAAAGAATGCGAATGGATAAGGATGCGGTAATGATGATGTCACCAGCCAGTCAACTCAGTAATATGACTTCTACTATGAATTTGAAGGATAACAACAATAGTTCTAATTTGCCAACTACTTCCAACACAGACGACAGTGAAATTTTCAATATCATGTCTGTGGATAATAACGAAAAAGATACGACGCCAAAGTACTATCCGTTGTTCAATAAAGGACATTCTATTGAAATCAGGTAGGGGTATAAACAGGGTTTTTTGGGTTTTATTTCTTTTTTGTAATTTGGCATTTTGATTATTATCATTAGATTTATGTTTTTTATAGTTTTGATCAATTTTATAGCTCTATTGATTTGAAATCTGAATTAATTGTTCGTTCATTTTATGGTCTCACATCCCATATAACACACAAAGAATTCTTTCTCAAGAATACGAATAGAATTCTTGTGGAACTCTTTTCGAAGTTATAAATTCATGAAGAATTATGAAAAACGAGTTTAAAAAGTCCAACAAATGTTGTGTGTCATATGGGATACATTGTGGTTTATGTCACGTGCATTTGATATGACAAGTGAAATTCTACAATTATACTCTACATCTCAATTCAATATTGTTCTTTAAATGATCTCAAAATTATCTTGATATTAAACATTAATTATATTCTATTTATGAACTGTAAGATTGATTGGAAATGCGTTTTATTGCATTATAATTCAGTACTTATAGTTATCCTTTGGATTTCACTTCACCCACATTTGCTTCTTTCAAAAGTAATTTCTTATGTCCATAATTATAGAGGTTATTTTTAAATAATTCATTGTAATTGGAAATAACGGCTTCTTCGATACCTTTTTCACTTTTTTCAAGAAACAAACCCAGTGGGTGAAACTGGGCTGGGTTATTTTGTTCAAACCCTGGATATAAATTATATATCATTCTTATCGTCTTCATAAAAATTTCAAATACTAAAGAAAGAGTATTGGTTCCAGCCAACAAGATGGGAAGAAAGGTAAAAGTACCTTAAGAAGTAACACGAAATGGCAACTTTCCAAACACAACAATGATGAAGATCAATACTTATTGGATGTTGGTCAAAGAAAATTTGGAGCAACGCAATGTTCGGAATGTCAAGTCGTTTATCAAATAGGTGATCCTGAGGATGAAAATGCTCATTTGAATTATCATAACAGTAAAAATGTATTGAAATTCAATGTAAGTTGAGTACTGTTTTTCTTTTATTGATTTTTAATGGTTTGGGAATGGAAAAATTCATACAGATTTTTGTAAAAATTATCATTCTAGGGATGGAAGAATGAACGTGTCATCGAGGAAGATCCTCTCACATCGAGTCGAGTGATATTGATCGAACCTAACGACTCCAAACAATGCTGGAAAAAAGTGTCTGAAATTTTAGATGTAGTAGATAGAGATTTAGGACTGGTCGATATGAAACTTTCTTACTATTACGACAAAAAGGTAAGCGTGGGAAACACTATATGTACATAGGGTATCCGCAAGAATATCCACAACCATTTCCTTGGCTCCCCTGACCTTCACAAATTTCCTCGAGGGTTCGGTTAAGGGAGTGTTCCCACTGCTCTGGTCAGTTTTTCCATTAAAAAACTACTACCAGATCGTTTAAACCGTTTTATGTCGATAATATTTGATCAATTACATCAACCTTTGGATCAAAAGATTCAAAATCAATCAATGAGAAAACTGTATTAATTTTTTTTTATTATTATAACAAATATAATTCTAATATCAATGTATATAATTCATGAACATTCATCATGAAGTGCAATTTTCTAAGGGAAAAATCGATCAGGAAACGGATAAAATTTTGCTACGTGCTTTTTAAACAACTAAACAACGATCACAAATTTTAAATACGCAGCAACAAAGTGCCCTGTCAGGATTATGTTCTGAATATAAATTCAAAGCTCAAAACATATTCCTAAATATGAGAAACCCAAGTTATGAAAATGATTATCGACATTCGTTGGTTGATATGTTTTATAATCCTTTGCATGAATTTGAAGAATCAATTGGAGTTTCAAATTTCATATTCAAAGCTCAATTTTAGCAATCTATTTTATCACCGTGGATTTAAAAATCAGTGTCTATCGCTTAGTTGTTCAGAAAGTACGTAGAGAAATGACTTCCAGAGCATGTGTCCCTGAAATGTGGACACCCTGCACGTCATCTTTGATTTTGGAAAAATCAGATAACTAATTATTAAGGTGTATGAATTTTAGGTGTACTTGTATATAAGAGAAAAACGCATCCTCGGAGTATTGGTCGCGGAATCCATACAAAGCGCTTATCGCATGATCCCCGAGCTCATCGAGTTGGATTGTTGCACGGCTGAAAGTACCCCAGCCAAATGTGGAATAAATGTTGTATGGACAGTGATGAGCCATCGCAAACAGGGTATAGCAACGCAACTAGTTAATACATTAAGGTAATTTTTTATTATTATTATTATTACTACACATATCTCGATCTTTGTCTCATATAAATGCATGGGAGTATAAAACATTGTATATACATCTTTTGCATTTGTTAATTCTATCAACTTATCGTTTTAAATTTCAGGAGAAAATATTATTACGGCTACATAATGTCTTTGGACGACATTGCATTCTCTACGCCGACTCCAAGTGGAAAAATCTTCGCTGAAAAATATACGAAAACTCGAAATTTTAAAGTTTACAGTTGAGATCAACTCGATTATTTAAACGATACAATTTTACAGGATTTTTATCGAATACAAATATACAAAATAAGACCTCGTATGTGTTCTTTTTATATTTTTAATAAGTCTTTTTTCTTTTGTAGACTTTTCATCCTGTATGAACGATTGAAAACAAAATAAATTATTACAATTTTTCTTTTTTAATAATATATTTATATTATCATAAATCATAATCATTCTTTTTATGAACTTAAAACTACGTTGTACTTTTTTTTTTCTTCATAAACTAGCAAAGGAAAAATAAAAAATGTCTTTAGTGTGCTCTAATTCGAGATTACTGTTTGACTATGATTTACACTACAAAACAAAATTGCACTCTTTCGGAACAATTTTTTCAATATTGTGTGTCATTATCTCTCAATGATCATCACATAAATGCAAAATAATAATGCTGAAACAAAACATAAATATATATCTCTTTGTGGTTTGTTTTTCAAGAGACACATCTCTTTTTTAATCAATAATAATATATAGAAAAATAATTTTCTTAATCTTTTAAAACTCTGTGTTTTTTTTTCTATATACATGCCTATATTTTTAAATTGTTTCTTGACTGTTTTGAGAATTTAAAAAAAGGGCAGTAAGAAAAAATGATGGAACAACTGTTTACAGTTGGTTAACGATATCCTCGACTACCACCGCCGCCTCTTCCTCTTCTACCACCAAACCCTCCGCCGCCGCCACCACCACCACCAAATCCTCCACCACCGCCGCCGCCACTGCTGTAACCACGAGAATCTAGTCTGGTACGATCTCTCTCGAGGGCTCGTTTTTCTTTCATAGCATCGTATCTTTCTGCCATCTGGTACAATTCTTCAGGTACTTCCTATACACAAATGAATAAAAATTCAAAAGATCAAGAAGTCAACTCCTTGAACTTGATTTCGTATATCAATTATTAACCTGACTAGCTTCCTCTAAAATTTTGATAAGCTCTTTCGCGTTATTCCAGTCTTTTCTTGTCATATAACTAATACTCTCTCCAGTTCTACCAGCGCGACCGGTACGTCCAACTCGATGTACGTATTCTTCTATGTCTTTCGGAAAATCGAAATTCAAAACATGTCTGAAATGAAAACAAATGTATTGCATTATATTATATCAAATGAATGAAAGAGTAATGATAAATGACGTACGTAATATCTTCGATATCGATTCCTCGGCTCGCAACATCGGTAGCTAGAAGTATTTTAACTTCGCCATTTTTAATGTCCTCCAAGGCTTGTTCTCTATCAACTTGTTCTCTACCACCGTGTATACTCTGACAGTAAACACCTTCTAGCGCTAAATTGCTTGCGAAATCATCAACCCTTGCTTTCTTTCCAAAAAAGATAATAACTTTGTCGTCGGGTTGCATTGCGCGAAGGAACTCGTACATCTGGCGAACAAAACATAAAAGATAAACATTCCATTTCAAATAAAATTAAATTAAGATAAATACCATATCAGTTTTTTCTTCTTCGTCCACGATCAATATCTTCTGTGTAACGGAATGTACCGCTGCTAAATCCAAAGATCCAACGAACACTTGAATCGGATCTTTCATGTAGGATTGAGCTAATCTTCTGACACCCTGAGGCCAAGTGGCACTGAAATTATTTAAAAACATTTATACATATCGCATGATTTCGTTATTGAAATAAAAAGAAAAAAAGTGTTTGAATATTTATTCGTTACTTACCTTGTCATTACAGTCTGTCGGTCTGGTCTAACATCTAATAAAGTTTTCCTAATTTGTGGTTCGAAACCCAAATCGAGCATTCGATCCGCTTCGTCTAGTACAAGGTACGTAACGGATCGTACATCTAAACACTGAGCAGCAACTAAATCGTTTAATCGTCCTGGAGTTGCAATTACTATATCCACACCTTTGCCGACTAAAGTGATTTGTTCTCGACGATCACCACCGCCATAAACGCAAACACTGGAAAAAAATAACGAATTTTAACGGTTGACTCAACAACCTCGGTTAAACATAGCAAAACTGGCTATGTAGTTGAATACATTTATTTATAAATTACACTCGATTGCACAGTATTTTACCCTGACATGGAATATTTTTCCAGAAGTAGGGTTCAAAGTAACCGGAAAAAAACGAAAATCAATTTTCAGGACATGGGGAAATATTTTGAGTGTTTTCCTAATATTAGTGTAACACAATGAAATTCAGGTTCGTAAAATTAAATAAACTAGTATCACATTTCAATCACACCGCGTATCTAAGCATGTATATAACGGTTCATAATGTAAAACAAAAAATAGGACTTTGCTTCTCTTCGTATGAAATTTTTCCACATAACAAGAATATGACTCTCATTATCAGGGACTAGAATACGATTTTTAACTTGAGAATAAAAATAAATTCGAAAATTTCAAAACTTTAGCAGGATTACTTCAATTTCCTTCCAATCATAATACTTTTAGAATCAATTTGAGTAGATCAAAATTGTTTCTCAAAGTGAGAAGCATTTGTTTTTCAATTAATCTTAGTCGAAATCCGAGGAATATGAATTATTCACATCCTCAATGGTTTCATCTTCAGTACCATTCGTTTTTTGCATTCCAGAATGTTTGGTAATAATAGCATTACATGAGTAACGTGAACTCTGTTTGATCGCCTATTGAGTTTATAGCCCCTGATATATGCCAAGGTATCACACTAAATCGAAATTCACGTATGTCATTGAGATTTGAATCGTTTATTGAAACAAATTAATAATCGAATGTTGAAAAACCTGAAAATATGAACAATTATAATTTTTCAATATCATTCCAACATAACATGTTTTATCTGGAAACATGAATTCTACGAAGCAGTGTTCACGATACAACATGTTTTCATATCCTCAATTTAAATTTCGTTTCAATAAACGATCCAAAATTCAGCGATATAATGCACGTGCTACAACAAAAAATTTGACAAAATAATTGATTTAAAACGTTTTTCTCACTTTTTTCCGTGTTTTTTTCAAAAATTTATTTTTCCTGAAAATTTAGAACCCTATCCAGAAGGATCATAGTTTCAAGAGAAAGATTAGTTAGTTAGTTTCCAAATGTTATTCTAATGTTTCTACAAATAGTACAGTAACACTGTCTGAATCATACAGAGTTCAGACAAGTTTTGTTCAATCAATTTCCCTGAGTTTTCTAATTTTCAGAAATCATGAATGTGTCCCTAAACATTTTTTCCTCAGTGTATAATTTCTAAGATTCCACGATTAAAAATTAAGAAAATATGTTATAGAGAATGAAAAATATAATTAACGAACAAATTTTTATTTTGAAAAAATTTTAGCGATTTCCCTGAGATTTCCAGGTTTTTGGGAGTTTTTGATAATTCCCCTGAGTTTTCCCGAATTTCCCGGAATTCCAGTTCTGTCTGAACCCTGTAATAAGAAACTATCCGTAGAAATGATTAATAATTTTCATTATAAGCGATATAACCACTCTTGGTTTCATTTTTCCCCATTTGTTTTCTATGAATTCAACAAATCAATTTTTCAATACTTTTCTTTAAGTGGTCTCTCTGGTTAAGATTTTCAAGAACAATTTTTTTGCTTGACACACTATTGTTTCAAAGAAAATACCGAAAAATGACGGCAGGCATGATTTAGGGCAACTGGATGATCTGGGGGAAAAAAAATGGCAAATTATTCCTTGTTGAAGTGGCTATCGTATGAACTAGGATGTTTTTTTCATCAAAAAATAACAAAATCATGGTCATTTTGTGAAAAAATCAATTTTCGAGGGTGGAAAATTGGATGGAAATCGGATAATTTTTGCCCAATCGAAAAGATCTTAGTTCATGCGATAGCCACTTCAACAAAGAATAACACAGTGCTACACTGGTCAGGTACTTTTCGAATGACCTAGTGCAGGTTGTTGGTCTGGTCGAATACAACACAAAACCATGTTTGAACAATTTTTTACACCCTCAAATTTTCAAGTTCTGGTCACAAAACTGATTTTTGGGGATTTTGTACATTTGAAAATTTCTAACTCGGCCATTTTTGGACCAATTTCAAAACTCCAAACGGGGAATGTTGGCACTTTCGGAGACACATATACTGAGTTCTGAGTATTAAATAGAACTTAGTGGAAATTTTTCCTCAAGAATTTGAAATTTTCACCCGTTTTTTTCATTTTTTTTATTTCAAAAGCATTTTTTTGCGACTATACTTTAAGAACCAATGGTTTATCATATATGGTATGGAAGTGGGTTCAATTCTGTATGAAATAAGTCGTTGTTCATTGAAATCGATCAAGAATTGTCGGAGTTATACAATTTTTCCCAAAAAAGGAAATTTCGGTCTCATACGAAAATATAATTATATTAATTATATTAGCCTGAGTTCTACCTATTTGGCCTATATTCTTTTCTCAGCGTAACGATAGAACAAGTAAGCATCATGTTCGATACCATAATACGTCATATGATGCATAGAATATTATTAATCGAACTCCACATCAATTTTCGTATGAAACCGAAATTTCCTTTTTTGGAAAAAATTGTATAACTCCGACAATTCTTGATCGATTTCAATGAACAAAGACTTATTACAATACTATATATGATAAATCATTGGTTCTCAAAGTATAGTCGCAAAAAAATGCTTTTGAAATAGAAAAAATGAAAAAAACAGGTGAAAATTTCAAATTCTTGAGGAAAAATTTTCACTAAGTTCTATTTAATATTCAAAACCATATATATGTGTCTCGAAAGTGCCAACATTCCCCGTTTGGAGTTTTGAAATTAGTCCAAAAATGGCCGAGTTAGAAATTTTCAAATGTACAAAATCCTCAAAAATCAGTTTTTTGACCATAACTTGAAAATTTGAGGGTGTAAAAAATTTTTCAAACATGGTTTTGTGTTGTATTCGACCAGACCAACAACCTACACCAGGTTATTTGAGAAGTGTCTTTAATTTTTTCTTTTTTGTAGCACTATGTAATTTATCATTCTCTTTTGTTTTTTCACTCAAAATCATGCCCACCGTAATTTTTTGGTGTTTTCTTTTAAAAAACAACGAGTGTGTCAAGAAAAAACATTTGTTTTAGATCAACCCTAGAACTTCAAACCGGGGTAGATATCTACCCCAGCTAAATCAGTCAATTACATAGTCCACTGGAGATCTAAACCATAATTTAGTTCAAGGTTGATTGACCCTTCAGTTTCTGATTTAATGTAACGGGGTGAAGACGTGAAGCTTCTTCTGTGGGGTCGATATCTACCCCAGTTTGTGGTCTCCGTTAGTGTTTTGCGTAGGTGAGTCAAATTTCTCTTTCTCGCTAAAATAAATGTAATCCACGTATTATGACCTGATTTTACAATAAAACATTGGGTGTATAATTATTCTCGGCGATGATCTTCATATTTCAAGTACCCATACTAAATTTCTACCAGCTCTACCGTACAACGCAGAAACCTTGTTAAGTGCAATTGGATCGAAACTGAGAAAATCGACATTTAATATTTTCCTTCATAATTCTGCCATAGGATAAAGTTTTTATAAATGTAACATTCTTTTTATAGGAAACCGGATGCATTCTGTTCAATTCTACAGAGAAAAATTAACATTTCTAACGATAACTGTGTGAAAATGGACTTAAGGTTTCCTTTTTCTCCAAAATACTAGCGAAAAAAGCTGTAAAGTCACTTGCGGCTTTTTTCCCAAGTATAAGCGCTCGAGATCACCGTGCCGATCATACAACGGAAGAAACTACCTAAGTACATCCTCTTCCAATGATCTTGATTTTGGATGAAACATTTTAAGAATAAACCAGTGTTTATTGCAAAAAGCATACTGTCGAAAAAAGTAAATTCCTTCTAAAGGAAATTTGTGAAATTGCTTGCAAATTGTAACAGGTTTATTTTATAGTTTTCGATTAATTTTTATTGAAAATGTTCATTCATCGACAGATAACCTATACTTTGATACCTTTTTAATCTAGTACAACTAACATAATTCAATTACTGAAGAATTACACCAATCATTATCTCGAAAAGAAATCATTTCGTGTGACTTCATTTGATCATATGGATTAAATCCAAAATTCAGAAAGGCAATGGTCACATGTAATCATACAAAATTATTCTTTCCTGGTTAGGAAAAAGCTAGTTATATAACCAGGATGAGCTTGTGATACAGTCCATTACTTTAGTATTTCTTATCACATTATACGTGTACTTTATGAAACTCGTACGGAAATATTTCGCTGAAATGAGCATGAATAATCTCTGAGAGACATCGCATTTTCTCTATAAAAACCCTGACAAACGGTGAAATTTTGATGAAAAATCTAATAAATTTGGAACATTCTGTACAGACTTTTTTCAGATTTTTTTCCAAAGTTTATAACAGTTCTCCATTCTTTTTTTCAGACAAATAGAAACGGAATTGCACTCTGAAAAGATTCTGAAAAAACTTCAATAAATTTCTAACATTTCTCTGATCATTGAAAAAAAATTTCAATTTTCAAGCACTTTTTCACATATGATATTCGGATGTAATATATGAATCTACTCATGAAATATAAAAATTTTTCAAACGTCAGAAATTTATCTGAGTTTTATTAGAATTTTCCCAAACGCAATTCCGTTCCTATTCCTCTGAAAGAAGAATGAAAAAACCGTGATCAAGTCTGACAAAAGTATGCACAAAATATTCATTAAAACTTCAGAATGTCTCAGAGTTTCTGCAAACAAAATGCGAGATTTTTCAGAGTTTATTCATAGTTATCTGAACGAAATATTTCCAAGTATGAGAGGGCTGAACTCGAGCTATTTACAACGAAAGAAACTATTTAAGTACATACGATGTTGTTGCGTTGTATTGCGAGCCGTTTTCGGACTCTTTTACAACCAAAAATCCGCGTCAAGTACTTGACGATCTTTCTCCGTTGTATTTCCAGACATTTCGTCACCTTTTCGAAGCGATTTACAAATCCTCTGTTACTTGCGACATTTTCTATCATAATTGTTTCATATTTTTCCTGTTTTTTTTTATCGCTATTACTCTGGAAGTATTTGTCATTTAGAATTTTTGCAAATACTATAAAATAGAGGATTTTCTAAAGAATCCAATGATATAAAAAACTCATTTTCGTCAAAAATGCGACTTAACAAGGCTCGCAAAACGCGAATATATTGCACAAAGTCCAAGTGACCGATCTGCTCTTTAAATTGAAAACAGTGAAATCTCACTGATTGCAATGAAAAGTCGATCACTGCGAATCAGTTCATAAGCAGTGCAAAATCAGTGAATATTCACTAATTCCTGCAGTGGAATGTCTCTGATTTAATCCATGAGGAGGAACTCCAACTGCATAACCAGGGACTATTCACCGCTATCTCACTGATTCCATACAATGGTCGACTCTTAACTGCAGAAATAATGAGATTTCACTGATTTGAATTTGGAGAGTGTGAGAATCACAGAATACTCTACCGCAGCGATTGTGGCGCCTTTGAATAAGTTAAACTGTAACTCTACTTTTGAATATTCTTCATATGTATTAAATTTCTCTTTCCTTTTACATTTCACATGGCAGAAACAGAAATATAGTCTTGAAAACCAATATTTCATGGATTTTTATTAGACTTTTGACGACCATAAATCAGATTCTCATGTTTTTTTCATTTTCAGAGTTCCAAATAAATAGACTTTCTTGGCAGAACATCATGATGCTATTTTTGCTCTTAAAACTTTATGTGTCCTCTTCAAAATCCCGTTTGAAATTTGAAAATCAGTTGATTAGAAAAATAGTTATGAATTTTTGTTTGTTAAATGACGGTTTGACTGTTTTTCGACACTTTTAGCTATTGAAATCGATTTTTTACAAACTAAATTTCAGTAAAATGGAAATCTCTTCGACATGAAAAAACAAAGAAATTCATGTACTTATAATTCAAATTACTAATTCTAGAACGATTTTACGATCAAAAATTCCGTGGGGTAAATATTTACTTCGGTTTGTAATATTTGATCTTCAGTAAACACAAATACCCACAAATTTACAAAAGGATATCTCTATTCTTTCTATGAACAAAACAATATTGAAGAAACAAAAATTTCTCCTGAAAATCTTAACCAGAAAGACCCCTTAAATATTTTCTAAAATTTTCTGAAGCCAAAACGAATAAACAACTCGAATTTATAGAAATAAAATTTCAATATTCCATGAAAAGTATATTTTTAATGAAAATTATAAATAAAGAGATATAATTAAAAAAAAAGTGTGCGAAGTTTCTTCGAAATGGGCCCTGTTGTGTTTAACGCGGAGATTTAGAGAGATTCTAAACGCTCGCAGCGTTACCATATCACATTACCCGTTCTTTGACCAACACTCTCCCCACCCTCCCCAAAGATCAGCCGAAGCTTCCTCTCCGAACGGGGAGAAGTAAGGGAGGCTAATAGCAAGAATTTACGCTACGACACTTTCTGCCAGGGGTCCAGGGACCTTCCTCAGAGACGAATAGAGTTACAGAACGAACTCCGACACGTGGCTCCGTGGTTTGGCTCGAAGGAACTCCGACGTCACTCGTCCCTCATCTATGTCTTATATACAAAGCGACATGTGTTTCTACCACTCGCGAGAAACCAAGAACGCAACGGAATTGGAAAAGAAAAACCTTTCACTTTTCTTCCCTTCGTTTTACTCTGTTATTTATGATCCTCGTAAATTTTTATTACATTTCATTGTATTCTTTTCATTTTTTCTTCATCTGAAAGAGTTTATTGTATTTCTTTTCCCAATTTCGTCTATTTTCCATGTTTATAAAAACGACACGAAAATTCAAACTACCGAAATGTGATAAATCATCGTTATTTATCACCTCAAATTGACTTGTTGAAAGTGAAAACATCGTTCAAAGAATATGCTGTCTTCAATTGAGGTTGGATCTGAGTATTTCGTTATTCGATTATTAATTCGATTCAAACTTCAGCAACATCTATTTTGCAATGTTTTATATCTCTGTGTGAAAGCTTATTTGTTTTTACTATATTCCTTTGTTAGTATACATATACTACACATATTTTATAGTGAATTAAATATTCTTTAACATGCTTCGTACAGCTATTGGAAAACGAAAATCAAGGGCTTTTCAATGGTATTTTCATTTTCAAGTATAAAATTGAATTTATAATAATTTGAATATAGTATAAATTAGGTACATTCCATGAGGAATTCAACTGGAATAAAAATGTTTACAGTGAAACGAAATATAAAATCTCAATTTTTTAAAATGGCTTTGGTTTTTTCAATTTCTTTTTCAATATCAAATAATTCTGCTTTTTAAAGAAGTAAAATCTTTTTTGAGGGAGCAATTAAATTATTTCTACATAACACAGTCTTATGTTTCAATCTACTTTTTTCTTCATAATTTGAATGTAACTAAAATTTTATATTATTAATTTAATCGATTTTTCAAAATTCATTATGCTTAGGATAAGAATTTCGATCGTATTTTTGAAGCTCTTTTTATAGTGTTATAGAAAACTCTTGAAGAATTCTGTGATGACTTCCAAAAGTATTATATTCGATCGAAAAAATAATTCTAAAAGGGTCATATTCTTCAGCCATTTGCGAGCTCTCCAAGTACTCTGCGAGTATTCATTCGATTACTTTCGATATCCTTGAAGAATTCTTTTCGAATCCTCATGAAACTTCTTGTGCTGTCTGGGAAGTGATTGGAACAACTTGAAATGTGATATACGGCTTTATCATTGATCCCCAAAGACAACTAGTAACTGGAATTTGTCAAAATATTCCATCATTCAATGAATATTGATTAATAAACAAATCTCTGGGTGAAAAAACCAATAGAAACCAATAGGCTAAATCTAATCGAAATTAATGATATCTTATCGGTTTCTATGCGGTTACATTGTCACTGCATTTAAGGGTTTTGGTTGAATTTCAAACCGATAATTACCAAATATTTCAATAAAAAAATGTTTATTGGATATTTTTACCTATCAAAATAATGAATAAGTGATTGAATATTAATGTTCAAGAATAAAAATATTTATAATGCTTATAGGTATTTTCTCAGTATTTACCGTGATGTCATTTCAAGTTTTTCGTAAAATTTTTTTCAATTTTCATACTACAAAATCAAGGGATTCAAGGGCTTTTCAGCCCTTGAAAAGACAAATAAAATTCAAGGAGTTTTCAAGGGTTCTCAAGGGCTGTACGAACCATGAACGAATAAACATTTATTTCATTACTCACGCTTTAATTCCACGATAGGAATATTTTCCTACTTCTTTTTCTATCTGTTGAGCTAATTCTCTTGTTGGTGCCATGACAAGAACATTAGGTCCCCTTCGTTCTGATTTAGGCGTCGTTTGGCCGTCGATGTGAATAAGAGCGGGCAGTAGAAACGCTAATGTTTTACCTAAATAAAGATTGAACAATCATTCCAAAACTGCGTGATTTTTGTATACATTTAAAGTACATAAAAAAAAATCTAAACGAGCGAAATTTTTCTAAATTCATGAGCACGATAGCTAAAGAAACATTACGAATAAACACTTTTGTCCTTCAGTATTAAATTCTCTTCCAAGTCGACTAAAAAAATTGATCAAAAAAGTCTATTCATATAATTTTTCAAGTCAAAAAGATGTACACATTTTTCTTTTCTGCTTGTTTTTTGGTTCATCAAAAAGGAAAATATATAACGATTGAACACTTTTTTGGGATTTCTTTTTTATTCAAATCAAAAATTACGAGTTAGAATGAGACAAATAAATCTGCTGTAATTCATCATTTCATTAAAAAAGAAAAATATATAAGTTTAAAGGATTTATATTTTTCTTTTCAGGACATCTCTTTGATTTATTATCTTCAAAATATGCAATAAACAAACCGTTTTTGTATCATACCTGTTCCAGTTTGTGCGATTCCAATAAGATCTTTGCCGCTAAGAAGTATAGGCCATGCTTGGCACTGTATAGGACTTGGCTTTTCAAAACCTTGCTTGTATATTTCTTCTAAAATATCTGGATAATTCTGTAACAACAGAAATCTTAGTGATGCAATTCATTTTGCCGGGGGACACATAAAGAGAATAATAATAATAATAATACTCACGTGGAAAGCTTGTTCGAAAGTTTGTACAGGATTTGGTATGTGCATGTCGTGTGAGATCTCGTCTTTGAACATGAATTGTACTTCTATATTATTATTCTTTTTTCTAAAAGAAGCTACCTCTTCTTCTCCCATGTTAGTAATAATCGGGTCTTCTTTGTAGAAGTTTTTAACGATAGGAGGACAATGCGCCCATTTCTGCTTGATGAATTCTTCCTGATATTAAAAACAAAATCATCAATAAAATGAAAATATTGTTTTCGTGTATAGATTCGAAAAGCTCGATAACATGTAATATCGCTCACGTGTTCTAGATTAGCTTTGCTCCAATCGAAAGATGTAGATTCGACTGGTGTCCCGGGTTTCGTTTCTTCAGGTCTGGGTGCTTGGTATTGGTTCGAAGAGGCATAAGACGATTGTGTTCGTTCCATCATTAATTCTTCTATCATCTCTTTGGCTCTTTGTTGAGCTTCTTTGGAACCACTCAACATCACAGCGGTACTGTCACCTGCGCTGGATCTGTCAATCTAAAAAAACATATTCATACATAAATTCGTTGTTACTATTTTCATAGAGATATTCTTTTTTTGAATTATTTGATGGGAATTTACGTTTATCTTTGCCTCGCTTTGTTCTTGTAGTTCTCGGATTTTGGAACCACCTTTACCAATGAGTTTTCCTACTTTGTTAGAGTCAACCCATACGGTAATCTCTTCCGCTTGCTCAGACACGTTCTGTAAACTACCAAAATTACTTCTGTCTCTGTATCCGTGTGTATTATCATCGGATCTTTCACGATATTGCTGAAAACGGGCATCATTTTGACGCCTCTCGCTGTTGTAATAACTTTTACTCGGTCTTCTTTCTTGGTCGGCATTATTTTGCCTTCCATCACCGCTGTAACGATTGTTGCGGTCTCTGGAATCGTTACCGTAACGATTCTCTTGTCTCTGATCGTTTCTGTATCGATTCTCTGATCTCTGATCGTATCTTTGCTCATTGCTATCTCGATTTTCCGATCTGTGATCGTTGTTGAAGCGCGCTTGGTTATTGTTAGGATGATAAGTTCCCGATGTTTGATCGTTGTTAGGGCGATTGTAACTTTGATAGCCACCACCTCTCGACTGATTCTGCCAGTTGTGATCCATCCTGTAGAACTTGAATGATAATCGATCGAGATTGAAAAATCCTCATAGTTCTTACAAGTTGGTAAAACTGACAATTTAATATTTATAACACTTGTGTCATGAATTCATTTCAAGTAAAAGAATTCTATTTTTTTCAACTTATCCTGTTTACAATATACGATTTCATTCAAATTTATCAAAATAATCGAAATATTTGCCAAATCCAGAAAATAGCATAGAATATTGTTGTGATTTAAATTCAACTATTTTTTCAATGTCAGAAGAATTGAATCTGATTGTTTTTGAAGTTACCAATGAAACTTTTGTTATTCCTGGATCTAAATACATCTTTTATACTGTCTTTATTCATTTTAGCGATGAAGAATATTATTTTATAACATGTAACAATTCTTATATTGAATATTAATTGTAAAATTAGGGTAAAATCAGAATGATGGGTAGAAGATTGTAAAAAGATTTCGAAATATTGTATTCAAATAGAAAATTATTGTTGTACAATGATCACCATTGTACTGAAAAAATACTGTTCAAGGGGATCAAATTACGTGTGAATCTGATTCGTAGAGTTACAAGATTTGTATTTGCCATAGATCAGCACATATTTGAGTAACATTCAAACACGCAATGAAGCAAACGTCGAGTACTACATTCACAACCGGTATTCAATTGTAAAATTATCAAAGTTAATACAATGAAAAGTATTGAAGGAGAAGGTATAGAATGTTCAATAAACTGTTATTCTTACCTGTAATATACTGTTTGTTAAGTACTTTGCTAAATTATTAAAAAAAAGATTCAACAATTTTCAAACAAATAGTACGATAAATTCATCATCTAACGGCTTCGTCCTAAGATACACAATTGTTTCCAAAATAAGGTTTTCTCAAATTCATTTATTTCTTCAATACTATCGCTTCTAACAAACACAATCGAAGATATGAAGATATGATTGGATATGATTTTTATATTTAAGAACTAGGCTGCGTTCTGAAACTTTACTCTCAAATTCTAGGTTACGTTCCTCTATTGGTCAAGTTAATTACTAGATTCATGGAGAACTGAGCCTTGAAATGGCGATGCAACTCTTTTCAATCAAAGATAAGCACAAAAAAAACAATTATTTATTGAAAAAATGACTTCTTATTTTTACCCAATGTGGCAATAAAATGATTTGATACAATTTGACAGACTATTTGGTCTTCTGCTTGCATCTGCTTTATTACACGCTTTGTTTATTTTTCCAAATTTATGATGTTTTCTTAAAGAAAACCATATATTTTCTCGATTTATTTTATTGTGAACTATGAATCAAGTGTTTTTGTGAATGGAAGAATTATGCAGATGAAGTGGTACAGCTATGTTTAGAATTGTCGATTGAATAAATGTTTGTTTGAGACGTCGCAAAGAGGAGAGTTTCGTGTTTTTCAAGTGTGAAAAGAACAATTAGTTATATGAATTGTTTGTAATAATAGACACGAGAATTTGTATTTCAACAATTGGTGCAAAGTGTTAATAAGAAAAACTCAAGAGCGAGAGGTTAGGTGGACAAAGTGTTGCCGTTTGCCGGACAAAGGGGGGGTGGGAATCATGATAATAATGGACAAGATAAAGAGAAAGATCATAATGGTTTGATGAGTGAGGTAATATTGAAGATGGATGAGGAGAGTAAGGATAAGTTTCCGGCGAAAAGGGATGTAGACGATTCCTTCGAGTTTAAAGGGAAAAAAATTCGTAAAGTTGATGAAGATTTTTCGCGAAATATTGAGAGAAGTAATGATTTGTCGCTTGATGAAATAAAGAAAGTTATAGGGGTAAATAGTGACGACGACGGTAGGCAAACATCAGTGGATACGATGGGAGCTAATATAAATAAAAATAGTGGATCGAAGATAGGATATAATTTTCATTTTCAAAGCGATATGAAAAACGGCTTGGGTGGAGATGTTGTCTTCAGCACAAGGGGTGATATGAAACAAGAATATGGTAAAGATAATCAGAATATAGGTAAGAGAGATGATGTATATTATGAACAAGGCATGTGTTCATCGTATGTAGTAGAAATTAGAATGATGGAATGTAAGAAAGAGTGGTCGACTGCTGAATGCAATCAAAGATTGTATAGAAAAATTTGCAGCATGAAGATAGTAATGGAAGAGTACAAAACGTTAGGAAGGGGAAGAGGAGAGGCTAGATTTAGGAGTTATAGAGAGGCAAACAGCTTTATTAGGAAGTGTAAAAATGAGAAGGAGGTGATTGAAGCATATATTCCAAACAGGCAGATAGGAAGAAAAGGCGTGATTATAAATTGGTTTGGAACGGTAGAGGAGCTTAAGAAAGAGATGTGTGAGGATGCTAACATAGTAGAATTTAAAAGACTGAATAAGAAGATTGTAAATCAGGGTAAAGTAGAATGGGTTGAGACAAAGAATATTTTGATAAAGGTAAAGGGGGACATTTTGCCTAGTAGGGTTTTTTACGGATATGGACACGAGTTTGTAACAGTCAAACCGTTTGTGGAGCAGGTTATGCAATGCTACAAATGTTATAGATTTGGGCATCTTAAAACAGAGTGTAACATGGCAGTAGAAATTTGTAGAAGATGTGGGGAAAAGGTACATGGGGTGTGTGAAAGAGTTAGTAGGTGCGTGAATTGTGGGGATGCTCATGATAGTACGCATAGATCATGTAAAGTGAGAGGAACGGAAGAGGAAATTAAGAAATTGATGGCATATAAAAACATTAGTGTGTCAGAAGCCAAGTTTTTGTTGAAGAAAGAAGATAGGTTTAGGGGTAATGTTTGGAATGGAGAGGAGTTTCCTAGGTTGGGGGTTAAAAAAAGGAATAGTTTTGAAAAAGAAATCGTGGAGAAAAATGGGATTGCTGTTAATAAAGTAAATGGAGTGAGGAGTAATGGATTGAGAATGGAAAATAGTTTTTCAATGCTGCAGCGAGAGGATGCTTCTTCAGGTGGAAAAGAAGGGAATTACAAAATGGGAGAAAATAAAAAATACGGGGCAGATGAGGTTATAAGAAGAGGTAGAGTTAATAGGGAAAGGAGTAATAGAAATGAGGTGCATAACAGATATGATGCTAAAGAAAGAGATAATTATAGTGAAGAAGGAAAAGAGGGAAGATTTAGAAGAGCTAGATACCAGAGTGAAATGTCGGAAATGAGTGAGATTGATAATAGGAGTATGAATAAAGTAAATAAAGGAGCAATTCCTAAAATACCAAAAGAAGAAGATAAAGGTGAGGCGAATCAAGGTGGTTTATTCAGGTTTGGATCACACAATAAGATGTGGAAAAGAGGTTTTGGGGGAGGTTGGCAGGTAAGAAGAGATGTCCCCAAAATAATTAGAGTTGAACAGGTAAAGGATTTCAAAATAAAGATGGGTAACTGCGAAGAAACATCTCGCACATTAAAGGTTTCAGATATAAAGAGTGAACAAGAAGGTGATATACAAAGTAATGAAAAGTTTACAGAAGAAATCATGGAGGATATAGTTATTCAAAAGGAGGATAGTGGTAAGCAGATTTTTGATAATAAAATAGGAAACAGTGAAGGGGGGAAAAGTAGGAACATAGTAGGATATTCTAATATAAAGAGTTCCGTGCAGAATAGTAGTGGAAATGAAGAAGATGAGAAGGGAGTGATGGATGAGAGTAGAGTGGTGGGGAGGTAACAGGAAAGTTAGTAAGGAGGATTTGTTGAGGTGCCTTTGTTTTATGGTAAATAGTAATAAAGTAGTTCGATTATAAATAACACATAATGGACAATAACAGGAATTGTAATTTTATCGTATGGAATGCAAGAGGTATTAAGAGTAAATTAATAGAAATAAGACAAAGGTCTGAAGAGTATGATTTGTTGGGTGTGGTGGAAACGTGGTTGAAAAAGAAAGATAAGGTGAAAGTACAGGGTTTTGATTGGGTAGGAAAGAATAGAATAGGAGAAAAAAGGGGTGGAGGGGTGGGCATTTACATTAAAAAAGAGGTAGAATGGAGAAGAATGGAAAATTTAGATAAGATTAATTTTAATGGGATAGACGTAGTGGGAGTAAGAGTTAAATGTGGAAATGGGTGGGTATGTTTTATAGTAATTTATAGAGCGCCAGGCACAGCGTTTGATAGAGAGGTTTGGGACAAAATAGTAGGTTGTAAGGAGGATAATGAATGTATAGTGATGGGAGATTTTAATGCCCATCATATAGGGTGGAATAGTACTTACTCAGATTGTGTTGGACGAAGGTTATGGGATTTTTGGGAGGAATGGGATTTTTATTGTTGCAATAAAGATACTGTGTCATATATTGGGAACAATAGGTCGAGTAGACAAAGTAATTTGGATTTAGTTTTTTGTTCGGAGGCATTGGTAAGTAAGGTGAAAACAATGGAAGAGGAAGAATCATGGGGTTCAGACCATATACCCATTAAGGGAATATTGGAGAATGCTAGGGTAAATATAAAATATCAAAAAATAAGTAACAAGTTACATTGTTATAAAACGGATTGGGAAAGAATTAAGGAAGAAATGAGGATAGAATGGATGAAGATGAAAAGGGAGGAGGGCTTTGAGACAAAGAATGTGATGGAGAGGTATGACAAATTGGTTAAAGTTATTTATAAGGTGATGAATAGAATCTCAGGTAGGAAAGAAGACATGAGTATCGAAGAAATCAAAGAAAGAAGGAAATACGGTAAATTTATAAAATGGAAAAATAAGACAAAAGTCAACTGGTGGGATTTGGAATGTGAAAAGGTGATTGAAAAAAGAAGAAAGGCCAATAAAAAGTATAGAAAAGATAGATCTTTGAATAATGAGATAGAATATAGAAAAAGTGTGGCTGAAGTAAGAAAGCTATTAAACAAAAAAAGTAGAGAAAGTTATAGAAAGTTTGTGGCGTCATTAAACAAAAACAGCAATACTAAATACGTTTGGAAAAAGGCGAAAGTCTTGAAAAATGCAGCGATGGAGGTGGATTGGAAAAACAAGGATGGTGGTAAAAAAGAGGAGGAAATAAAAAAAGGTATTGAAAAGTTATCAGTTAATTGGGTGGAGAATGATAATTTAGTGAAAATAGTGAAGAGCGTTAAGGCGGAAGGAATACAGGATAGGTTGGAGGAAGACTTTAGTATGACGGAGTTGAAGAAAGCAATAGAGAGGGGAAGGGAGGATGCAGCCCCAGGTTTGGATGGGATCGATAATAAAATCATTAAACGTTTACCGGAATTCATGAAATGGGAATTGCTGAAGATTTTCAATGAGATTTGGAGATCTGGAGAAATTCCATTGGACTGGAAAAAAGGCCAGGTTTTCTTTATTGATAAGGCAAACGGAGGTGTGAGACCTATTACATTGACGTCATGTTTGGGAAAAATTTTAGAGAGGATGGTGAATGAGAGGTTAAGCTGGTGGTTAGAAAAAGGGGACAAGTTGGATGAAACGCAGAATGGTTTCAGGAAGGGAAGGTCATGTATGGACAGTATAGTTAGTTTATGCACGGATATTGAAGCGGGTATTAGTAGAAATCAAAGTACGTTGACGGTCTTTATTGATATTGAAGGGGCCTACGATAATGTGTTGCATGATTTGTTGTTGAAAAAGATGGTGGATATGGGCATCCCAAATAGATTTATTGCTTTTACAGGGAATTGGTTGAAGGATAGAAATAATGTAATTTTAGATTATTATGGAGAGGAAGTTGAGAGGTCAGTAGTCAAGGGTGTTCCACAGGGGGGGATTTTGAGCCCCATTTTATATAATATATATACTACAGGAATGTATGAGGATTTAGGACCGGGGGTTAGAAATCTTCAGTACGCGGATGATGTGGTTATTTATAGAAGAGATGATGATATGAGCAGAAATGTTAAAGTAATGGAGGAAGCTATTAGAAGAGTGCATGAAAGGTTGTCAAATATTGGTTTAAAAATGTCTGCGGAGAAAACAGAGGTAGTAATATATGGAAGGAAAAACAATAGTAAGGTGAGAAAGATTAATATTGTAGGAAATGATATCAAAGTGAGCAAGGTTGCGAAATTTTTAGGTATTATGATGGATTCGGAATTGAAATTTAGAGAACAGGTTAAGGAAGTGAGAAGAAAAGGCGAAAAAAGATGTAATATCTTGAAGTATATGGGAGGCATTAAATGGGGAGCCGATGTAGAGACCATGGTAATGCTATATAAGAGTATGGTGAGATCAGTCATCGATTATGGCAGTAGTGTTTATTATAAGGGCTCAAAAAATAGAAATATAATTAACAAAATTCAAAATAAAGGTATAAGAACGTCGTTAGGATATAGAATTTCTACACCTATTAACGTCATGCACCTAGAAGCCGGGATTATGAACTTGGAAGATAGGGTAAATATGATAACAGAAAATTTAATATTAAGAAACATGGAGAGAAAGAGTAGTTGTCTAATAAAAAAATTAGAAGTGCTAAGAATGAGTAAGAATAAAAAAAGGAAAGGGGGGATAGGAAAGAGTAGGGCTTTAAAAGTATATGAAAAGTCTAGGAAGTATGGTAGAGTTATGCTGAGAGGTGAAAATTCAAATTTTAAAATATATGATTATGATTATGACTCGGTGGTGCAGGGGGTGGATATTGATGTGGAAACGTGCAGAGGTAATAGGAAAGAAAAAGTCGATGGTAAAAAAGTCTTAGGGGATATTATAAGGAAATGGGATATGGATGGACAGACGACAGTTCTGTATACGGACGGGTCGAAGGTTAAGGGTAGAGGAAAAGTTGGGGCAGCAGTAGTAGGTTGTTATGAGGGGGAACAGTTGGATTTAGGGATTGCTATAGATGTGAGGAGTTCTATTTTCACAGCGGAGGCAGTTGCTATATGTAAGGCGATTGAGATTGCTACAGAAAAAATAAAGAAAGGAAATGTATTGATTATGTCTGACTCAGAAAGTGTGTTGAAAGCGTTGAAAAATAAAAATTTTAAAGTCAACATAAATCCAGTGGTGTTAGAAATAAGAGAATGTATAAGAAATTGGAACGTAAGTAAAAATGTTAATAGGGATAGAGGAAAGCTAGTTTTGGGATGGATCCCGGGACATAGGGGTTGTGATGGGAATGAAAAGGCGGATTTTTTGGCAAAAAAAATGACATTAGAAGAAGGTTTTGATGTGGGTAAGGTGACACAGGGAGATTTAAGAAATACTTTCAAGGAATCGAATTGGAAAAGATCAATTAAAAAATTTATTGAAGAGGGTTTATGGAAGGGGAAGATATTTATAGAAAAATTCTATAAGAAGGGAAATAGGCATCCATGGTACAAGAACATGAAATTATCAAGAAAGAGAATAGTTATGATGAATCGTTTGAGAGCTAATCATTATAACTTGAAGGAATCTCTACATAGGAAGTGTATGATTGATGATCCAGTATGCGAATGTGGCAGGGACGATGAGACAATTGAGCATGTGGTAGAAGTTTGTGAGAGATATGAAGAGGAAAGGAGAGATTTTAGAAGATGTTTGAGAGATATAGGTATAAGAAGTGTCAAAGGAGTCACAAACAGAGCTCTTAGGTTGGAATCAATTGGTCTGATTTATGTGTTTACTGATTTCATTGAAGTGTGTGGTTTTAATACATAAAATTGGGAAAGTGAAGTGTTTGGATGTTTGAATTTTGGCGGGAAGGGATGGGTTGGTGGGGGAATGGGATGTGAAAAGAGTGCCTAACCTCTCAATCAATTCAAGAGCAAACTCACATAAGAGACAAGCTCTATAGCGTTAAAAAAAAAAAAAAAATTATTGAAAAAATATGTGCGACGTTTCAACAATGGATTCCTAGTCACCTAATATTTTGCAAGTTCTAGAATAAACTAGAAATTCATACACATTTTATTACTAGTCAAAGTTTAAGAACACCGTAATAAAATTCTTGTGTTCTCCAATTCTGCGGACGCAAACTTTCTTTATCCATCCATTGTAGGGAACAAAATTCTGGAATGTAGAGCTGCATATAGCTTTAGCTCTAGTAGAAAATTACTTCAACAAATGCAAGTCTTTTCGAAAAACTCCAGAATTCATTTATACTTCTTCTGCGCTGTATGAGTAGAATCATACCGCTGTCACTCTCTTCGAATAAGAGAACAAAACACTCCACTTCTAGTTTACTATATATACACATAAACTTTGTTCCTCTTTTTCAAGTCGATACCACATTCTTGCTAAAATCTTCAAAAAAAACTCGGAATTTCAACATTCATCGAAGTAATTATTCCCTCCGTTACAAATAATTGAAAAGAACAGAAATTAATTTAAGTAGTTTTATTATATAACACAACGAAAACATGTAACTTAAAGTCACTACATTAAATGTAATCAAATAAAAAATTCTTGGTTCAATAAAAAGACATTATCATCATTATACAAGTTTAGTTCTTCTATAGCGTATTGCTTAAGTATATTATACTGTCTTTAAACCATTCATTCGTTCCACACCAAGGCATATATACATCAACTTTCATTATGAATCACATTTTCACTGTAGCAAAACATTAAAAAAAAAGAAAGAAAGTATAAGTTTTGAACTAAGAAGTCTTACAACTGTAAATTATCAACATTGACATCGAGGGTTTTCGTATAATAATTCAACATAAAACATTGAACGAGTTTCCATTACGATGGATCATCATCGATAATTAAAACCGATAAACAGAATGAAATTTGGTAATTTTAATGTAATACTCTGTCATGATGTTTCCTTCGGGGATAAAATTTTGTTTGCACGAAAAGGCAAATATACCTCTAAATCGCAACGATTTATTCATGTACGAAAGAGATAATGCTGTGATTTGTAATTTTAATGAAGATTCCATGTTAATTTTAGAGGTGTAATTTACATACCGATATGGAAACTCAGTTATTTTCAACTATAACTGCCAATGAATTATAACTGTTCCAATTATATACTGTGAATTATGTACATAATTTACATGATGATCTTTTTCTCTGTTTCAACAAATGATTTGATTATTCGTTTAGAATATAATATATATATATTATGGAATTACTATTTGATATATTCAAATTACTTTTTCGACAATCCATGCCATTGTGCTTAAACACGTCGATTAGCGTGCGAATATCGTTATACTGTGCCAATTTCGATAATCAATTCTACCATTTTTTTTTTTTTTCAAACTTTTGAATGTAATCGATATTTTTCTTGTTTCCTTTCTACGGTATATTTCACATATTATTTAAATAAACAAGGGATAAACAAAAATTTGTTCAATTCCTACAAAATTTGTGATTTCTTTCTCAACTGGATATTGGAATCCAGTATTTTTTATTGCATCTGATGCAGATGCAATCGCGTAAAGGAAATCTTCTGTTTGGGATTCATATAAATTATTATTAAAATTAATTCTTCTCTTCCTTCTTCTCACCTTCCTGTTGTTCCTGTTGTGACGAATTTTGACTGCTTTCACGTTCAGCAGCCATCTAAACGAATACAAACATAGATAAATAAATTTGAAATTTGATTAACATGTTATCATAGTTTCTGACACGGCACATACCTTCTTGTACGCCATTTCGAAGAGTTTGAGACTGGCTTGTTGCAATTCGTTCGTTTGCTTCTTGATTTCTTCAGGGTCCATTTCGTCTTTCTTCGCTAAAGTTTCTCTCATTTTTGCAACAAGTTCTCTCAATTTGTCACACTATAAAAAATGACGAAATGTTATTTAGTTTCATATAATTTAAACGATTCGAATTTTAATGGTATATAAACTTACTTCATCTTGTGGTAATTGTGCTTTGAATTCCTCCATCTTAGACTCTGTGTCGTGCACGATTCCTTCAGCCTGATTGACAGCCTCGACTCGCTCTTTCTTAATTTTGTCTTCTTTGGCGTATTGTTCTGCTTTTTTCACCATGTTTTCAATCTCATCTTTGCTAAGTCCACCGCTAGATTGAATAACAACTGTAAAAGATATTGATAGTGTATATTCTCTCTTCATCAATTTCAATATAAATGATCGAAGTATTATAATCAGATCCGTTACATACTTTGTTGTTCTTTTCCAGTTCCTTTATCTTTGGCAGATACATGTACGATACCGTTAGCATCAATGTCAAACGTAACTTCAATTTGTGGCACTCCTCTGGGAGCAGGTGGAATTCCAACAAGAGTGAATGATCCTAATAGTTTATTATCAGAGGCCATTTCACGTTCACCTTGATGTACTTTGATTTCTACTTGTGTTTGTCCGTCAGCCGCCGTTGAGAAGACTTGACTTTTCTTTGTTGGAATAGTGGTGTTACGGGTAATCAATTTAGTGAAAACTCCACCAAGCGTTTCGATACCTGTAAATTCACGATTGTAACTATTCAATTGATCATCGGAAGTGTACATAAAAACATTTGGTGTTGTATAAATGGAAGTAAATTACTCAGCAAATGGTTTTCTTCATTACTATCGGTGAGAAGATTAGTCATACATCATTGATAATTACTATGAAATTTGATGTTGCGTAAATTTTAATGTATATTACCTAACGAGAGAGGAGTTACATCAAGAAGGAGTACATCGGTAACGTCTCCCGCGAGTACACCTCCTTGAACGGCGGCTCCAACCGCCACGGCTTCATCAGGATTAACCGCCTTTGAAGGTTGACGTCCAAATATTTCTTGAACGGTCTGTTGAACTTTAGGAACTCTGGTCATACCGCCAACCAATAAAACTTCGCCAATGTCGGATTTCGATACTTCAGCGTCTTTGAGAGCTTTCTGGCAGGGTTGTATCGTACGTCTAATAAGGTCACCTACAAGACTCTCAAATTTACTACGCGAAAGTTTAAGGTTCAAATGTTTTGGACCACTCGCATCCACCGTGAGATACGGTAAATTGATTTCGGTTTGTGAAGAACTAGATAATTCGATTTTCGCTTTTTCGGATGCTTCCTTCAAACGCTGCATAGCCATGGGGTCTTTACTCACATCGATTCCTTGCTACAAAAAAAATCATTTTTCAATTCAATGAGTTTGTTATCACGATGAGCGGATACAAAAACTGCATTCAAATGTAAGTACCTCTTTTTTGAATTCAGCAGCCAAGTAATTTAATAACGCATTATCGAAGTCCTCGCCTCCCAAAAACGTGTCGCCGTTCGTCGATTTGACTTCGAATACTCCTTTTTGAATTTCCAAGATGGAAATATCAAAAGTACCACCACCCAAGTCATACACAGCGATGCTGAAAGTTGAGATCGGGGGATTAGAAATTGTTGAATGCATCGAGAATGTATGGATTTTGCAGAGATTTGATCAGAAAATAATATCCACATATGTCACTGCTGTGAGTGAAATTGAGAGACGAAAAATATGAACATCACGATAAAAAATTGAAAAATTTTGCAATTGAATGTAAATCATTGGATTGAGAAATTACATTTTGTCATCAGTTTTATCCATTCCGTAAGCCAAAGCAGCCGCTGTTGGTTCGTTGATGACTCTGAGAACATTGAGTCCAGCGATTTGACCCGCATCTTTGGTTGCCTGTCTCTGCGAATCGTTGAAGTACGCTGGAACTGTGATGACGGCGTTCTTTACTGGGGTGTTCAAATAAGACTCTGCTGTCTCTTTCATTTTCATGAGAACGAACGCGCCAATCTGACTGGGAGAATACATTTTTCCATCTAATCCTTGTACCCAAGCATCTCCGTTCGAAGCTTTCACAATTTTGTATGATACAGTTTTCCTATAAAAATATTTTATTCCGTCATAAATTGATCAAATTTTTTGCATTCTGGGGTAAGGTGAACTACCCAGCAGATGAATGATTCATAAGAGAAGTAATTATTATAAATTTCTACTACATTGAAATGATTCGATTGTTTTCAAAAGACGTTACTTCCGTTATGAAAACAAACGAATTATTTCAAGGTAGCAGACATTTCAATAGTTACTTCTTTTATGAATCGTTCATCCTGTAAACAGGAATTCAATACGCACATTTCTTTTTTGACTTCAGCATCTTCGAATTTGCGTCCGATAAGTCGTTTCGTGGCATAAAATGTGTTTGCAGGATTAGTAACTGCTTGACGTTTTGCTGGCATTCCAACCAATCGTTCTCCATCTGAAAGTCAAAAACTTTATCAAACTGACTTCTATCGGGGAAAAAAATTACCTCACGAGTTGACATACTTCTTTGCTGAACAATGTTTTACTTTTTTGATCCTCAATGAATAGAACCAAGCAAACTTCTAAAGAGTAGTTCATAGATATATGGAATTGTAAGTACTTTTTTTGACTTGATTAAAAAAATGAAAAAATCAAGTTCCAAGTTCAATGTATTATTGATACAAGTACATAAATGGTAACAAGTTTCGAGAAATTTGGAAATTTTTCTTAGATTTCAAACTTGCAAACTCAAAGTTGATAATAATAATAATTTTTCAAACCTTTCGTAAATGCAACATAAGATGGTGTTGTTCTCGAGCCTTCTGCATTTTCGATAACCTTGGCTTGTTTGCCTTCCATAACGGCAACGCACGAGAACGTTGTGCCAAGATCAATACCGATAACTGCTCCTTTAACCCCTTCGGATCTGCATCAGAATAGCATATTAAGAGTTCACAGAATAATCAATGAACAAAGGAAACACTTTATGTAACTCATGAGTTATGAAATTTTTCAACTTACTTAAACCTATATTGTTGCGCATCATGATGCCACTTAGGTAAAGCACAAACTGGGGAAGCAGCCTGAAAATAAACATATAAATCAGAATAATTAAAATGTATGAAATAAGTATAAATATTCTTATCGAATAAAAATGTTCTATATTTAGTACTGAACAAATGCACGCGCCGGCAAATTAACAATCGATGTTGGGAAAATCTGATGAAATAATTCACGTATTACAAATATGCAATTTTTATGAGTAATGAGAATGAAAAATTATAGGAAATATTGATAAGAATAAATTTGTCGATGCAATAAAATACGATCACAAAACGTTTCCAAAGTTTGGGCAACGCGATGTGCGCAATGAAGATACGAAAAATTTACGTTTTTCAGAATTGTGCTGAACTGTCGGCTTTTGGCGATTTCACGGGTAGCTCCGGAACAAGTTCGGCCCAACAAATGTGCAGCAACCAACATTTTGTCTTGTATTTTGACAATTATCTTAAAATTTCACCGAAATGTTAGCCGGAAACTCGAAGACCAACTTCACGTGCGGTGATGCAATTTTTGTGAGACTGGGACAGCGCAGATTAGTTACGCATCTGTACTTTTGTTCGCTTTTTTATCCAAGATGCATCGGCCAATTGAATGAGTTTCCCAAGGGAATGTCGAATCAACGTTCGCTTCATGTTCTTGAAACTGACCAATGAGAAAAGAGTGAGGGGTTTATCAGCTGTAAATTCGTGAACAATCCCGAACATTCTATATAATACATATGTATTTTATTGAAATAGATAATCGTCAACCAAATGATTATTCGTGAAAATTATTGATAAATTTTTTTTTTATTATTCTTCATGTATTCGATTGTATTATTGGAACGTGTTGATGTTTTAAAATATTACATGAATGTATGTAAGGTTGCTTCGGCCGGAACTTGGAACCGACAACTTCTCTTTCTTTCTTTCTTTCTTTTTCTCTCTCTTTCGTTTCTTTGTTCTTCTGAAAAATATTAATTGAAAGAATTGGATTCTATCAATTTGTATAGAGTTAATTAGAATTACAAATATGTAATTTTCATCAATAGATAGAGTATTTTTATCAAAGGCTTGTGTGAGGGTTGAGGATATTTGTAGGTGCGGAACAAATCTTGGAAGTCACGTGGAGTCATCTAGTCCAGACAACACACAAAAATTCTGAATGAATTCTGAAAAAAGAGTTCTTCCTGGACTGTTTTAGTATAGAGAGAATTTTTGAAAAGTTCCCAAGGGAATTAGATTCATTAGACATTTGCGAGGTTTTCAAAATTCTTTGAGACTTCTCAAAGAATTTTGAGCGCTTCCGAGCAGTGTTGGGATAAAAATCATAGTGCACGACGTTCATTGGTCAATTCTCATGTAATAATCAATTACATCTCATACTGTGTCGCCAGAAACCAGGACTGGGTACGCATAATACGCAATAATACGGTAGGTTGTATACAAGGAATAATGTGCGCATAAAACTCATGCAGATAATGCAGATAACTAAAGGGGGTTTTCTGCATCATCTTTTTTTATGGTCAAATTGGGTTATAATTTCAAAACTATGCATTGTTTACCATTTCAATACTCATAAATATCTATTTCATATATTCTGAATTTCGAATTTCAAGTCGAAATTAATTTCACAATGTTTTATGCATTTTCTGCATTTTCTGCGTATTCTACACGTTTTATGCGTAATCTGCGCATAGTTTACGCATATTACTTATCGCACGCGCACAGAACCCATCCCTGCTAGAAACAAAGCAACAAGAGCACAGACACCGGAATATATTGGTCATTCCAATTAACAGAAATATTTGATTAGATGTAGGCCATTGGATTTCAAACTTTCTGGCATCAAGATTCCATAGTCTATGAAAATTGGCAAAAGAAGACCGGATGGGGGCCAAATTCACAAAAAACCAAATCAACGAAACGATTAGGCCCGCGTCATATGGAGATGAGAACGGGCGGAAATCGGTACGCAGAATCCTTGGTTGAAGAGAGAGGCAAATATTAACCTCTCCCCAGACAGCACACGAGAATCTTAAATGAATTCTGAAAAAAGAACTCTTGAAGAACTGTTTTAGGATTGATTGGAACTCGCAAATGTCTAACAAATTGGATTCTTTTCAAACTCTTCAAAAACACTTTGTATTTTGAAAGAGTTCTTCAAGAGTTTTTTTTTCAGAATTCATTTGGGATCCTTGTGTGCTGTCTGTCTCTCTTGAACCAAGGATTCCGTGTTCCACTTTCCACCCTTTTTTAGCTCCTTTTGACGCAGGCCTCAGTTGGAAAAAATGATACAGCATACAGGAGCTTTCCGAAGTGTTTGACTCGGGGCGTCTGGGGCGTGAACTATGGATTCCTATTGGTTCATTCCACGCCCCTGACGCCCCGGGTCACACACTTCGGAAAGCTCCGTAGTCGGTGGATTTAATCCGTTCCCTCCCAATTTCATCAATTTAAGAACACCCACGGATGAATTGCGATTGTGAACATAATATTCAATTTTGAAACCTTCTAACCATATCATCGATCAGCGTCAATCATTCCTCGAATATTTAGGTGGTTGAATTTCAATTTTCATCAAAAATCTATGAATTATGACATAGTTTTCCACAACTCATCAAAGATGGGAGGGAACGGATTAAATCCACTGACTTTTATCTCTCTCTTTTCGAACAAAGATTTTGTTGTTTTGGCACTTAGAGCATATACTACTGGAGCGAGCAAAGGCTACAGAGAAGTGTGGTTAGTTTGGATTAAAGATAGAATGAGAGTTCCGACTTGGGCAGTGCTATCTTAGTTCAAATCTCATTGGATGAAAAGAGAGACAACTGCCTAAAAGTCAGATCTCGCTCTCTCTCTCTCTCAATTTAACCACACTTGTTTCTATTGAAATCATAGGCAATGCTCGCTCCAGTAGTATATGCTCTAAGATTTGGCAGTATGCGAGAAACCCGACTGCTTGTCACTGACTGAAAACTGATGATTTCTAGTAAAATCACTAGGTATTATCAGCGACTCAGGCTAACCTCCCATGGGCCGGAATTCGTTCCGGCGGAATGACTTTAAACCAATCGCTTTCACAATTTCCGCCGGAACGAATTCCGGTCCATGGGAGGCCAGCCTTACCCCAGATAGCAAACGGTAATCCCAAATGATCGTGGCAGACACCAGTAAGTCCGACACACAAATGGCCCGGAAGGTCAGAATCGCAGATTGGTCAATTGCCAGTGGCTCACTACAGATTCCTTTCGGAATTCACCAATCAACGAATTCCGGAATATCGACCTTTCGGGACATTGAAATTTGGATTAACTGCTCTTCGGGCTATATGGATGTTAGGCTGATTGGTGTCCACCAGTAATTTTGGAGGAAGAACTCTTCAAGAGCTCTTTAGAATCCAAAAAGTTCTTGAAGAGTTTCAAAATGAATTCGATTTGTGACACATTTACGAGTTCTCTGAAAATTTTATGAGACTTCTTGGAGAATCTTGAAGAAACTCGCAAATGTCTGACCAGAGATGAGTTGGAAGAGATTGCTAATGGAGTCTCAAGATGCTTCCGATCAGGGTTGGGTAGGTATCAAATTGACTTATTAATACGTAGTGAATGTTACGTATCATACCGTGTAACAAACCCCTCTTTCAGGGTCTTCTCACGTAATAAATCAGGGCTGCTACAGGTCAGGGAGATTCAACGGAATTGATCGATTTCATTGGTAGTCTATAAAATGGAAACGTATGATTGGTTGATTCCGTTGAATCTCCCTGACCTGTAGCAACCCTGTAAATGTAATTTATGTATTGATACATGCGTATCATACTCGCGTAAAGCTGACATTTCATGGGGCGTCGAGCGGCAGCGTCAACATTAGAAGAAAAGGGAGGTCCGATTGGTTCTTTTTTTTCTTCCAATGTTGACGCTGCCGCTCGACGCTCCATGAAATGTCAGCTTGATAAATGTAACAAACCCCCCAGTGACGCGTCATTACCCAACCCTGCTTCCGATTGTAGACAGGGGCTAGCTAGGGGGCATAATCTCGAATAGAAAATTTTCAAACGGATTTCAGCGCCGCCATACGGTAGTACAGTGAACTATTTTACATGTATACACTAACACTAATTCGAAAATCGGTGTGATTCGTTCATTGTTTGTGTTAGTTGTATCTACGGCGAATAATTCACTGTACTACCGTACGGCAGCGCTGAAATCCGTTTGAGAATGTTGCATTTGAGATTATGCCCCCTGGGGCTAGCCCCTAGGGCTAGAATAATGGATTCCCATTGGCTGAATCATGGCCTCTAGGGCCAAGAGCTCTCGCAATCGGAAGCATCCTCAAAGTGTAGTCCGGTTTTTGGACTAGCGCCATCACGAAAAGCGGACGATAGGATGCGAGAAGCCCGAATGGCACTTGAGCCCGACTGGCGTTAGCCCGACCGGATTATAACCCGAACGACTTTAAACCCGAATGACAGTTGACCCGACTAGTTATGAATATATAATCAAATAAAATGGAAAATTGATCGAAATCAAAGCTTATTTACAGTTAAACGAACTTACCTGAAGTGAAGTTCAACTGGAATTATACGAAAGCCCCGTTTGAGATGATTACAAAGGTAGTACACTCCGTTCTCGCCAGATGTCACAACGTTCAGAGTCCTAAAAGAAACAAATTCCCACAGGGAACGTGCCCATGCGCACGCCCTCCTGTTCTCTCTCATAATTCACAAAACCACAACACAAAACAAAACAAAAACAAAACACAAAAAAAAAGAAAAGAAAACTCAAAAATTCAATTTTCAGGGAAAAAAATATTTTTAATTGATATTTACTGGGGACTGTCATCTCAAATCAAACAGGGCTTTTTTCAGTTGAACTTTTAACTTCAGGTAAGTTCGTTTAATACTAAATTATACTTCAAGCCCTTCTTCTTTCTTACAAAGGTAGTTGTTGAGAGTACATCTTCTTTTTTTTTTTCTTTTTCTTTTTTTTTTTTTTTTTTTTTTTTTTTTTTTTTTTAAAAAAAAAAAAAAAAAAAAAATTATATATTTTATTCACCTTATCATATATCTATCAAATATTATTTTTAAATACATTGCTCTAAAATTAAAAAATAAAAAAAAAAACTAAAAAAAAAAAAAAAAAAAAAAAAAAAAAAAAACTTTTCTTCTTTCTTTAACATTTTTTTTTTAACACGAAGGGAAAGAGCGATAACAACCCGAACAACCTTAGTGACCTTTAACGAAATTAATTTTGATTTAAATAAAATAAACTTAAATAAATTATCTATGATTTGTGTGTGTTGTCTATTATAAAACTTTGCAAAAACTTGACCAGCCGTTGCCGTAATTCTCTCTTTCTATCTCTTCTAAACTAAAACAAGACGTAAGGGACGAAGAGAAAATGCGCCGAAACGTGTTGAAAATTCGAAAAATATACCATTTTATTCACTTGATCCATCTATCCACTTACTACCATCTATCTGTGTTCTGTATGTTTTGTGTTTTAATTGGTTTTTTTTCTCAATCTTCTCTTATCTTCTCTTATCTTCTCTATATTTTTTTTATAGTTATAGCCACACATATGCACACATTCGGTTCAAAACAGTAAAAAACGGTAGTATCAACAAAGGTTGTTGCCGCCACGTTTGGACGTTTTTCACATGGTTGGTATGTGGATTTCCTACAATATTATTTTTTCTCATTATTATTATAATTTTATTACTGTAAACGTTTGGACTGCTAATAAGTACTTAATGCTAATAACATCACAGTTTTTCTCATTAATTTCATAAACGAAATTGAACAAAAAGGAACTCTACCAATCTTACTTAAAACTATATTTATATCCCGTAAAGCTATATTTGATATTTGATATAATTTATATATATACGCCTCTTAAAAAACGTTTTATCAGACCTCCCTCCTAGACTTAGGATAGAGATCATAGTGATATAGCTGATCGAGATTATACGTCGCATATGAACGAAATTTTCAAAATTTTCAGCAAAACTAAACAAAAGTTTCAGTCAAACTTAAGCGTAAAATATATCTATATTTTTTAAATATCTTAAATTTCTTTTTTTTTCAAAGCAACGTCATACTGTTTAAATATGGATACAAATAATACCTTTAATAATACCACTGATTCCGGTGGTTCATCATTCTGAATGATGATAATTTGTGAATGAAAAATCCAAAAAAAATTCTCATGGGTTTGGTCAATATTTGGCATATCTGAATATATAAAATAATAAAGAGAAGCAATCTCAATGGTTAATAATGGAAACTCTACAAAAAAATCTATAAAAAGGTAGGGTAGTCAGTCCATTCAGCACCCACCATCAATGTTGTGCCTTTTCTCTCTCTGTTTCTTGTCTATTTTTTTAAAAAAACAAAAAAAAAAAAATAAAAAAATAAAAAAAAAAATAAAAAATCGTAAACTCATCTAAATTTCTAATTATACCAAAGCCAAACACTCTACAATAGCTCTTTAAGAAAATCACTTAACAAATCAACCTTAAATCAACCTCTCCTGAATCAACTCTCCTCTCTCTCTCTCTCTACATCTCTTGAAACATTCTCTCTGACAATACCCCTTCTGTATCTACGGGTTTCCTCACGGGTTTCTTTTTCCACATTTCGATGCGAACAACCAACCGAAACGATGCGAACAATCCGTCACCAAATTTGCCATCATTGAATTGCCAAATTATTAAAATAAAATATCCTCATTAAATTTTTCATTCTATCGGTATACGACGAGTTCTGTTTTGTGTTGTCCACTCTGAGTAAAATATAAATAGTCCCTAAATCTAAATAAAAAAATTTTAATTTTAAAAAAAAAAAAATTGCCTCTCAAATCTTGATAATTTTCCTCTCTCTTCTTCTCTTCTCTCTTCACAAACCATTTCTCTTCTATCTTCACTTCCAACAACCAACCTTTGCATCATCTAAAACTATCTTTATCTAAAACTAAACTTTTCTTTTATAATCTTCCATAATTTCTTATTCAAGTTCTTCTCCATTATTCAAATTCCTCCGAATACTTTTGTAATATTTCACTTTTGCATTATAATCATTTTTATGTATTATCAAGCTTTTTGTTTTTCCTCTCCAGACTCTTTGTATACAGCCATCCGTATGGTACCGCTGGACAAGCAGCGACTAATGTGCCAAATTAACCTGGCCAAATCTTCGATACAATTCAACTCTTTCAACATCTTTCTCATCTTTTCTCTTTTTCTTTGTTCCTTTTCATCCAGAATTCATGAGAAAGAGAACAAAAAATCAATTAACAAAAATAAAAAATAATGATTATTTTCAATTGTATCAATCTTGAAACCTAATGATTCTAGTATATACCAATGATTCTTATATATAATGATAAAAAAATACAAAATATATATAAATAATAAATAACCTAAATAAACTAAATAATAAATAAAAAATAAAAATCAAATATCATCAACTTCAATAAAATCAAAAAAATATAAAAGGCTCATCAATAAATAAAAGAAAATCCAGAATATCCAAACAAAACAAAATAATCAAAAAACAATCAAAAAATTTCAAAAATTTTTTAATTTTTGCAATCAGAAAATCAGAAAATAATAAAAATTAATTCAAATATGCAATTGAAAAATCAATTGAATATCCTTATAATAATCTAATTAATTGATGAAAATCGTTCTCAATATTAACATCTTGAAATGGTTCATTTCGATGAATTTAATTTTTTCATCTGATTTTTTGATGAAAAAAATGATGAAAAAAAAAATGATACCTTTGACCTGATTTTGTCTTATTTATTACAATATTATGACACTTATTGATTTGATACTGTCTTATCAACTTTTTTATCTCTCCTTTTTTCCCTTTTCCTTCCTTTCTTCTATCTCCCCCTTTTCTATTTCCTTTCTCCCTTTGTTCTAATTCCTTCTCTTTCCTAATAATATACCCCAATTCTTTCTTAATATCCCAACATAGCCTGCAATACCTACTACTAATACGCATATTGCATGATTCCTTGAGTCTGTAATCTGTTCCTTTGGTTGATGCGTTGCTTTTTTGCCCTGCTGCGTTGCTTGCTGTAGTTTGTTGTTCTTGCTCTTTGTTTCTTTGAACTGCCAATTCTGGTCGCCCTTCGTCGAGGGGCCCGTGATTTTAAATACCCTTTCAAAGTTAAAGGTAAACTCTTCCTTTGACTTTCGGTAGTTTTAAACTTTGCCAAATTTTAACCTTTTTCCTCTTTTCCTTTTTCTTTCCCTCCTTTTTTTTTTTTAAAAATTTTCCTTTGTTGTTTTAATTATAAAAATTTGTCCTTTAAATTCAATAGAATGGGGATTTGTTTAATTGCCTTAGCATTATGCTGCTTTCTTCTTTGATTCATCATTTTCACCATGCAAAAGCAGCTGAAGTAAAACCACATCACAAAGCTTCTTTCATCAAATGAGTCTGTCGACTTCTTCTTATTTCTTCTTCTTTCTTTATGCCCAACATATTTATTCTATTCCATCATGCTTCACATTTTCTTTTTTGCCCCATTGAGAGAGTTTCAAATTTCAAATCATCTTTTTTTTTAGCTTGCTCCTGTATTATTCTTCCTATTTAGTTATAAGTTTCAAATTCTGGTTCCCTATTCCATTGGAATTCCACAGATTTCAACCACATTTTCCAATAGGATAAATACATTTTTCTTTATCCCTTTTACAACCTTCAACACATATCCATAAAAATCTAAATCTGTCCTCGTTTGATTTTGTGAACATCTCTTTGGCTGTCTCAAATTCGTTTCCTCAACATCTACCTCCTCTTGGCTGTCAGCTCTTTCATCTTCAGAGTCGTCTTCTTTTCTCATTTTTTCTTTTTTTTCGTTTTTATCAAGCCCTGTTTTTATTTTTTTTTTTTCTTTTTTTTTTTTTTTTTTTTTTTTTTTTTTTATTTATATATATATTATTTTTTTTTTTTTTTTTTTTTTTTTATTTATATTTATATTATATATATATATATATATATATATATATACTACCTTCAATGTAAACATTATTTTTCATTACTATTACGCCTTATCTTACCTCTACGTATTTTATTTTATATCTATCTTTGCTATATTAGCAAGCAACGCAAGCAATTTTTATCTAATTATATTTTACCTTAATTAACATCATAGCAATATATGTAACATATAAATTATATTATATTAATTAATTTTATACATATATATATATATACATTTCTATAATATAATATATAAATTATATATTATTTTTTTTTTTATTTTTTTTTTATTTTTTTTTTTTTTTTTTTTTTTATTTTTTTTTTTTTTTTTTTTTTTTTTTTTTTTTTTTTTATTTCATATCTGATACTCTTTGAAACTTGCACTTGAACTTGACTTTTTTTTCACAATTCTCCGATTCATATTCACTTCTTCGCCAAATCATTTTTTTCTTTTTCTTCATTTTTTTTTTTTTCATCATTTTCTCCACCTTCTCATCTTCTTTCTCTTCTTTCTATTTTAATATACTATTTATAATTTGATGATGAATTAAAATTAACTAACAACAACAAAAATATCACCGAAGGACAAGAAACGTCACAACCGCACAACGAAGAAATACGAGAGAATGGAGAACATATAGAGAACGGCGTGGGCCAGCGCATTCCGCAATTGAATTCTCTTTTAAAATTCAACCTTTTACTGTGAAGGTATATAGATTGAGGGTTAATTACGCTTTGATTCCGATTAATTTTCCATTTTATTGAATTATATTTTTCTAATTAGTCGGGTTGAGTGTCATTCGGGTTTAAGGTCGTTCGGGTTCAATGCAGTCGGGCTTTGGTGCCATTTGGGCTCATTACCATTCGGACTTCTCGCATACTACCAAGCGGACCAAACTAACGAATCGAACTTCACCTGATTGGCAGGATCTAGTCAGATTCAACGGAAATATTGGAATCCTGTGGAATCGACCAATTAGGTGAAGTTCGATGTTTTACTTGGGTTTGCTCTCCATGGTGGCGCTGGTCTGAAAACTGAACCACGTTTTGAGGCTTCGTTAGCAATTCCACCCAGCACATCAGTTCAGGAAGCATTCAAATTGAATTAATTTGGGACTATGAGAATTCAAAATGAATGCATTGGCAAACGTTTCCGAACTCCCGTGCTGTGTGGAACCTCTCTCGACTCATCTCTGGTATGACGAATTGAATTCTCCTTGAAACTGGTAGGGGCCCGCATGTTCGGAAATTTTGTATTCCGAAAGTTCGTTGTTCCGAAAAATCTCACATTGATTCGTCTTTTGGAATCTGTAAGGAATCAATAATATCATTGAATCCGAAATATTCGGAATAACGAACCTTCGGAATATAACTCCACGGGATGCAACATTTTGGAACAATCGTGCTTCGGAACATAGTCAATCGTGATTACTGACCGGAATTCATTCCTACGGAATAACCGTAATCCAATCGAATTTTCAATTTCGTTTGGAACGATCTATAAGAAATCTATAGAAGATCGTGCATTGGTTGAATTTTCATTCCGCTGTAACTAATTCCAGTGCATGGGAGGCCCGCGTCACATGGAATTGAAGAAGAGTGGAGCGTGGAGCTCTTGGTTGAAGAGAGAAGTGAATATTCACCTCCCTCTTCAACCGAGGAAGACAACTGGCCCAATGCATGATAGACCCGAAGATGAACGTTTTGAAGGTCAGTGAACCCGAAAATTGGCATCTCATGCCGTGTTTACATATCATTGTGGCTGAGAGATAGACAAAGATAGCGATATGATAATGGGTGTGAAAACGCACCACGAGGTTTCAATTTTCGGGTTAACCGACTCTCGGGATGCTCGTCTTCGGGATAAACACCCGTTGGACCGAATGACAATAATCCGAAAAAGTCTTGGTGACATTTTATCTTATTCGCACACAACTAGTAACTTATAGTAAGAATTCGGATCATTGTCATTCGGTAAAATAAATTCCGGTCCAACGGTGTTTCAGCCTAACGGGCTTTCGGTCTAAGGGGTGTTCACCATCTTCGGGTCCATCATGCATCGGGCCAGTGATCGGGCTATTTGTTTTTCGGGTCTATCGGAGTCAGGGTTGCCATCAAAATTATCGTGTGATTTGCTAATTGGTTGATTCTTTTGAAGACCATGATCTGATTCGATGGCTTCGAAAGAATAAGCCAATGAAGTTTCACACGATAATTTTGATGGTAACTCCGATCGGAGTCTACCAGAAATCCCCCCAACCTGGCAACTTCGCTCGGAGCAGTTATCGAAAACATCCATGGTTATATGATTGGTTATTTCCAATGGATTTCGCTGAATCGACGAATCAAAAAATTCTACAAACAATTAACTCCAGCTACGCTAATAAAACGATCTATTCTTGAGAAGTGGCTTAAATCTTGGAAAAATAAAATCTATTTCTAAAATCAAAAGAATGAATGCCCCTTAATGTCACTTCCGCACTGTATCTATCTTTTTCTGATGCTCATTCATTACAAAAATACAAAGAGAATGATGTAATTATCGTGTATACTGGTATACTCAGTGTACATGAACGAAAACGATTGTTATTACAACTTGTAGTACACATATGGCAAAAACACAAACTCAACGTTCCTCAGTCACCGTAATTTCCATACACATTAGTCGTCATTTGATTTTTTGGATAATGTACACGATATACTTGCTGAGGGGTTTGTTGTTTTTACCACGTATAAAGCGTTCGATACCTTTCATTTGTACGGTAGAAAACGTGGGAATCGTTGTTAGAATAAATTATTGAAAGAAAAGTTGTTCAACCAGAGGAAGACGACACCCCTGGTGGCCAGGGTTCATTCAATCCTGTGGAGTGGGGGTACTTCGTGGAATAATACAACACGTATTATGGTGCATATACGCGAGTTTGTGTTGCCGCGAGAGATGCCGTCGGTCCGTGTTCCAAGTTTTTACACAACACCCCCAGGTCTAAAAACTTCAACGGAATACCTTGTGCATTGTTTTTCAATCGCTTTTGCGAGTTTTTCCTCGAAAACTCGCAAGTTACACGTCGACAGATGCGCACAATTTCATCGTCTGCAAGAATTATTTAACCTAACCTCTCGTCAATTATTGTGAAGAACTTCGGAGACGGGACATGACAAAAGGTGGCATCACTGGGGAATGTGTTGTAGCTGTACTCATTGATATGACGCCATTTTACTAACCTTTTCGGCGCGGATCACGACGAACTATGTTATATTCGAAGAAAGTGTCATTCGTTTCTATTAAAATTTTTCATAACCATTTGTTTGTGTTGCTCGCGTGTTTAAGTGATATATCATTGTTTTAATAGAGGAATACCTGAACAGAGAATTCCCTTTCAGAAGACTTATTGAATTTACAGAGAGGTACGAGCGAACGTCGTTCAGTGTATGTGTGCGTGTTGTGTATGCGTGTATGTGCATAAAATTTTTTTCTTAATATTTTGTCGTACGCAATTCTCAAGTCTACTGCAATGTTCCTGATGTATTCAGCTATATCAATCAAACGCCATTCAATCGTCTCGGTAATTTTCTTTTTATTGATACTGGTATTTCATTTTTCTCTTATACCTCTTATATCTCTTGAAGAATGTTTTATGCAATTCTTGTTGAACCTTCAACAATTTATCATCAGCTTTTTAATACTCTCATTCTGTTTCAGTGCATTGCTGTTTAACTTGATCAACAAGGATACCAGGAATGATTCAAGCGTACGTGTATTGAGATGATTGTATTTATTTGAACCATCGAGTTGCATACGATGGATAATTAACCACTTTGATATTAGAAAATGGAATTATTGCTTCGAATCCATCTTTCATATGCACAATATATATATATATATATATATATATCTTTTTGCTTCTTCATACACATGAAGTATGGAAGAGAGTTTCAGAGGTTAACAAATCTCATATATTTGAGATATCGAACATTTAACCGATATCAGTTCATTGTAGTATTACAATGTTTGGATTTTTATATTCCACATTCCATGTTTATAGCAACAAAACTTATGTTTTGATTCATTTCGATTTGTCAGTAAGCGAATTAAATAATGGATTTTCTTTTCCAATTTTACAAAAATTTTATCCTAAATGCTTGGCACGTATATGCTTATCCACGAATACAGAGTGTAGATTAATTCAATATTCAGAAAAAGGGCAAAAATTTGTATTACTATTATCATAATGTTCAATGTAACTCGGAAGAAACAGATCAGAATTTGCATTATTCTCATTCGAGTATTGCGAATAAAGCAATGGAGCAGTTCCTTTACGCAAAAAACCTTGTTTAACATTGTTTTTCAATATATACATTATTTCGATTCCAAAATATAAATAACAAGTATTAGAGAATCTATCAGATAATTTACGACAAATATAAAATCAAATGAAAATCATATAGAGGATCTTTAAAAGATTTATGAATGTTTGAGACATTTCGAATATTCCAGAAATGTATAAAAAAACGTTTTCATATCTGCTCAGTATTTTTCATATTTGAACATTAAGAAGTCACAAAATTGAATGGCAATGATATTTCAGGTGACGCTGTAGTAGCAGTTACCTCTATTATGGAAGATGAGGATGGCGAAAGCAGAGTTAGGGATATGCGAAATACATTGGGAGAATATCGACTTAAAGATAACTCTGCGTTCAATGATGTATTAAAGGGTGCGGACAATGGCACTTATACTCTTGATGGGATAAAAGGAGACAAACAATTGATTCGTTATCATAAAATAACGACGAAAGAATCTCCTGGAAAAATCGGTACTACGACAGGATCGAAAATAATATTTAAAGGATTTAAGAAGCGCATTTTAGCTCAAGCTCGAGAAACTCAAAGCGTTACGACGGTAGAGCAGCAATTGCAGCCAGAGCAACAACAATTATCACCTGTGAATTCTAATGCATCGCCAAAGAGTAACAAAGACAACAAAAGATCAGAGGCCAAAAGAGGTAAAATAACGGAATACGCTCAATATTTGGGCCTTCAGCCAGCGGCTTCGCGATACAAATGCTCCAAGTGTCATTCTTGGAAGACCTTTGGTTCGACGTTAAAACCAAATCAGTGCACTTGCAATCCAACGATGACACCGATGCATCAGGGTTCACCTAGTACATCCGAATCCCTTGTCGCCTCGAATTTCAAAATCACGAGAAAGGTTTATCTTTGTGCGGCCTGTGGAACGTATTTTGAAAATTGGAACTTATTCTTACACATGAGAGATATACATAAACGACATATTTGTTTATTTTGTCTTGGTATGTTTGGTCATGCGGAAAGATTATCCCATCATCTTTCGAAGAAACATAGCGTGCCGGAAATGCCGTTCACCTCAGTCGAGGACTTTTACAGTGTTTTCAAAGGATCTTGTTATTTAGTTTGTTGTTCTTGCGAAAAAATTTTCACGGAGACTGATAATTTTTATAATCATTATTGTCCTCCTGTACCCAAACAGGATAATACGACAACATCCATATGTACTTTGTGTAGGCAAGTCGGTACGCACGCCAGTACTTGCAGTTTGGCGATCGAAGAGGGCAAAGAATCCAGCAGTTCGATAATAGGAGAAGTCGCGGATGGTTCGTCACCCCCCCTCGTACCCGAACAATTACCATCTGGACTCGTTAATAACAATAAAACCTCTCCCAAGAAAATTCTAAAGAATAATAGAATGAAATCTTCGGGAGATGAGAGTAGTGATTCGTCGAATCCCAACAATAATCAACAGAAATCGATTAATGTTGACAAAATGAATGCGGTGTCGATAGATTCGGATTTACCGCAAGACGAACATCAAAGTTCGTCGATGACTAGAGATACCGTTTCGGAAACTATTATGGAAGTTTCTAGGTATACCGGAGATACGGATAACGAAGAGGAATCCGAAATTATTACTTCGAGCGAAGAAAAGACAATTACTCCTTTGACTCAAAGTGCCAGTGATGATAAAAATGTTGATAACGTTACTCAAACTATCATGGAAGTATCTTCTTGTGTAGATGAAAAGAAGGTTGTAAAAAATATTGAGGAGGAGGAGGAAGGAGAAGAAAAAGAAGAAGAAGAAGAAGGAGAAGGAGAAGATGAGGAGGAGGAAGAAGAAGATGATGATAATGCAACAATTGTGAGTTCCGCGTCGAATAGTACTTCGAAAATGGATGTTGAATTCGAAGAGCCATCAGTCAAAGCCATTTCTTCTCCAAATTGTACGAGAGAAGAAACTAATAATGAATTCGTTCAATCTAGTCCAATGAAAGAAGAAAAGAAAGGAGCAGAAGGTGGACATAATAATGACGATAGTGACGCGGACGATAAACAAACGAAGGATGATGTTTTCGATACAAGAACGGATAGCGATTCTCAGATATCTATGAGTCCTCCTGGAAGTCCTGTCGTTACAAATAGATCATTGTTCAGTCCGCAACACGATACCCAAGTTCCAGAATTAAAATCCAAAGAATTAGAAAATGGTGAACAAGAGATACCCACGACGGAATCTCAAGCACCAGTTTCATTCAACGCAGTTCCTTCCTCAGACAGGAGTTTAGTAATAAAAATTTGTGCGAATAAAAATTCACAATTTTCAGTTAGCGCGTCTACCGTAGATCCCATAATAGACGATAACAGGGCGATAAATCATAACGATGGGTTGGAATCGGAAGAGAATAACAACGGGGAAAGATCACCGTCGGAAGAAAAATTATCTAATCATTCGGAGGATAGAGAAGCGGAAAGTTTAAGCAGTTATAAAGCAAACGATGATGCGGACAGTGATTCGGATAGTGAAAAATTAGCGGTGGTGGATAGTAATAACGAGGATATGGGAGAAACTGAAAACAATATTGACGCAAACGACGAAGAACAAAGTATTAGCTTTAAAGAATCAACGTCTTTCAAAACAGAGGAAGAAACTGAATCTGTCGCGAATCAAACATCGATGTATAAAAACAAAGTTGATGAACAAACGACAAATACCGCAATGATGAACTTCCCCGCGGAGAGTCGTTCGGAAGAACACAAGAACAAAGGAACAACAGTACCCAACGATGGAATTGTATTAGCGGGAGATGATATCCCAAGCGTGGATGTGAACGTCGAGGGTACTTTGGATAGTATGGAAATCGAAGATTTGTTGAAACGTTGTATCGAAGCTGCCAATCCGTACTGCGTTTATTGTAATCATGCCAGACACATAGCCGTTAATGGAAAACAATTGGGGCTTCACATGCTCGCCGAACATAGGTTTCAACCACAACATCCCGCTATAATTATTCAACCGGAACAGTTCATCACGAGGGTGAAAAAATCACTCCAAGAATTAGACTTGAATTATTTCAATTTAAACTCTTACAACAGTGCGAGTGGTACTTACAACGTACAAAGTGTGAAAACTTACGAATGCTTTCACTGTAGATTCCATTCGGCGGTACACAAAGAATTGTATCTTCACAACAGAAAGATGCATCAAAAAACAATATTAATTTGTATAATGTGTAAATCAACTTTTTATAGTTATAGCGAATTATTGTGCCATTTATGTCCAGGTATTTATTCCCCAAATATCAATGTAAGATACAGATGTTGTCTTTGTCCGGTCAAAAGTCTTCCTTCGGCTTTTCGATTGATGGTACATTTGCGTAAACGACATCACGCCTGTGACGTATGTCTGGAATCCACCGGCAATCAACAACGTCTCTCGAATCACGTTTGGAAACACAAGCTGCATCATTTGTGTTATCGCTGTGGTATAGCTTATAGAAACAAACCCGACATCACTAAACATTTATTCTGGAAACACGGTACCGAAAGCGTATTATGCAAAAAATGTTTGCAGAAAAAATGGCCTCACATATATCATTTTTGTATTCCCCCTACAGCTTTTGTTTGCGAGGAATGTGGATCTAGTTTCTCTCGCGCGGTAGCTCTCAAAGTTCACAAAAGATTACATTCTGGCGACGAACCACATTCCTGCAACGAATGTTGCGAACATTTTATCTCGAGAAAGTTGTTGATCAAGCATCAATCGAGACACGTGGAATCCCCAGTTCCTAGCATCGAACAGTCGATGGATTCGAAGAAGAATCATCAACTCCCCGTGGATGATTTAAAAGGATCGTCGAATTCCGAGAAGATCATGCAAGCGGATCATGTGCCGGGGGATGACGATGAGATTGAAGTTAAAGATCCTAATGTTGTGCCTACAGTGAAGAAAGTCGTCGACGTTTATGATTTACCGCCACTCAATTTATCCTCGGAAAGTGACACGGAGAGCGAGGACGATGAAGGAAAGAAGAAGAAGAAGTTGGAAGATGAAAAGGATGCCTCAAACAAATCCACGGAAGAAGGTAATGATACGGTTCCAACCGGGAACGCGGGTGATGCAGTCGCAGGGGCTGAGAATAACTCGCCAGGAATTTCTGATATCCCTGATATCGTTAATGAGGTGGAAGAGAATGAAGAGGAGAAGAAACAAGAAGCTCAAATCATGGATGGAATTTGGAATAATTTCAAATCCTACGCTGCTAGTTTGGAGATGCAACAACAGTCTTGCGAATCTTCCGAAACCACTACTTCGAATAAAGAAAATGAAAATAATAATATGAAAGATATCATTTATTTGAGGAATATCGTGTTGGCGGATCACGATTATTGCGTGGTCAATGAGAAGAGCAGTACGGAAAATATCTATGAGGAGAACAACGGAAGGGTTGGAGGAGGAGGAGAAGAAGCGAAAAAGGAAGAAGAATCGAAAACCGAGGAGTCGAATCGTAAGAGCAGTCTTTCTCCATCCTTGGAGAGTAGCGCCACGCGTAACAATCCGGAAAACGATGGGAATAGAAAAAAAATGAAAAGTCCTAAAAAGAAGAAGCAACAGAATGGGAGTACGTCGTCGAGCGATAGTTCGAGCGATAGCGATTCAAGCAGTTGCTCGTGCGGGACGAATTGTAGTTGCAGTAGTTCCTCTTCGGGTAGTTCTTCCAGTTCGAGCAGTAGTTCCGATTCCGATGATAGTTCCGGGTCTGAAAGTTCGCCGAGAAAACAAGCGAATCGGAAGGATCGTAAAAAAGATAACAACAAAGAATCCGTGGGAGAAAATCTTCCCGCCTCTTCTACAGTTGAATCCGACATTCCGATCGAAGACAATAACCACAATCCATTGCTCGGGAATGGTCCTGTCGATGACGATTTCATTCAACCGGAAGAAACAGTTCCAACCAGACCTGTGTTACAGGAATCCGATTTGGATACTGACGAGACTGAAACGGATGAAGATTTTTACGACGAACATCCCCAACAATTGGCGAATAAATTGTTAGCTGAGAAAAGAAATCAATTGTTGTTGCTCGCGGCCGTTGCCCCGCCGGCAGCAGCGACTGTGGAACCCACCACGTTGCCGTTGAACAACGGCAACGTCGATTCTCTGGAGTCCAATGCTGCGTCGCCAAATTCTCAGATAACGTGCACAGAACTGCCTGAAATTCAACAACCGCAACAAATCCCGCAACAAAAGCGAAAAGTCAAAACCAAGAAGAGAAAGAAAGCTGAACGTGGAAAGCAAAGAAATGTAGCTACACCGACGGTAGAATCGATCAAATTGAACATTCCCAAAGCTTTTTATCAAAAGAATAATCCCGGATACATGCAAATGAGTTCCTCCCCATCCGTCGTTCAGCACATCAGCAGTAGATCTTCGACACCATCGAATCTTCCGCATAGCGAGAATATCCATTTCCCTTCCTCGGTGGTGGAACAACCGCAAACTCCGACTATCGTACCACCATCGAATCAACATTTCAGCGGTAGCGGTACCGAGCCGGAAGGGAAAAGATCTTCCAAGAGAAAACGCGTTCCTAAACGATTTTACGGCGATTCCAGCGACGAGGAATCGGAGAAACAAATTTTTCCTAAATGGCGTAAAACCGAGCCGGGATTGTCGTCGATGCCAACGCCAACGGTCTCTAGTCTGAAACCTCCACCGTCGAGATCGTCGTTCGGAGGAAAGACAGTGCCATACAGGCCCCCGTCTGTGGATACTCAAATCTCATCGGATATTTCTCCGGTTTTCAAAGCGTCGCCAGTGATCTCCGTGACGCCTAGTAGTAATCCCGTTGTTATCGCAACCAGCAATAATCCAGCTGATAATAATTCCGGTTCCGAGTCGGAAGAACAACAAGAGAGCAGTAGCTCTCTCAGCGAATCCGACACGGAAAGTAATATCCAACCACCTCCAGTCCTCCCACCACAACCGCCATCGCAATTACTACAACAGCAGTTACAGTTACAACCCCAAGTTCCCGTTCCAGCGAGCAACGCTCTTATACCGGAACATAGATCTGATAAAAATCTCTACTGTTATTGTCAGTGCCCCTACGACGAAGTGTCCGAAATGATAGCCTGCGACGGTGACGACTGTCGAATCGAGTGGTTTCATTTCGAGTGCGTTGGGATCATGGTGCCGCCAAAGGGCAAATGGTATTGTCCCGATTGTAGAAGGAAACACGATATCCCAGCACAGCAGGAGAATGAAAATTATTCCTTCGATTAATAATGTGATAATGACGACGAAGCCATATAAGACTCGATATAATTCATCATTCAAACACACGTATTTGAGAAGATTGACTGATTTTTCTTATAAATTAATCATTACGACGTATAATGGGAATTTGTTCTTTGGGCATTTCTTTTTATCTTCTCGTGTTTTATATTTTATCATTTGACAACACCTCCCGCCCTGTTCCATCGTTGATTATAATAACATTTATACATTTCATGAGATATTTCGTATTGTATATAAAATGTAAATATAAGGTCGAGAATTTGTAACGACGATTGATCGACGATCAAGTCTTTTGTGTAAAATTGTTTGTACTTTTCCTTTGATCGAGATATAAGAGAACATGTATAAAATTTAGATTTTATTATTGTATTTAGATATGGATTAGCGTTTAATATTTAGAATTCAGTTTCTGTGCTATTACTTATACATATATGTATAAAGAGAAAGAGGAAGAGAGAAAGGAAAGAGAGCGATAAGAGGCAGAAGGAAAGAAAGATAATAATACAGCGAGGATGTGTAACTTTGTAAGGTATGTGCGTGAGAGCTCGGTAAAGTGTAACAGCGTACGTAGAAATGTAAAGCTATGGGGATTTTTTAACGAGTCAAAATTCTTGTGTGGAATGTACGAGACTGTCGGCACTGCTGGCAGTGTCTGTGCCTATTTTTTTTTTGCATCATTGCAGAGGACATCCAGCGTTGAGCAATACGAATTCAAATCCTTTCAAAATACAAAACCAGGGGAAGAGAAATTTGAAAATGATCCCTCAGCAAAATTTGTTCTTTAACTCTACAATGATTTGATCAAACTATTCAGTCAAATTTTCTGTTTACAATCATACAAATTCCATCATCATTGTGGTTCTGTTTTTTTTTATATAAAAGAAATACGTTGTAAAATTTTGTTTATAATTTTATGAGTATCGTTGAACCAAATCTACAAAATATATTTTAATTCTTTATGTACATATATATATATCGGAACAAACATCGAAAATTTTTGACAATTTTATTAAATCATTGGAGAGTTTATTATTTAGTAGATATATAAATTTTAATAACGACAACATCAGTTATCCCTCAGTTTGTTGTTCACTTTGTTTTCAAATTGCCAATTCAATCTTCTTTACAAGAGCGTTTATTTTTGTTTGTGCAAGATCTTTCGAGGATGTTGAAATATAATTGAAATACAACTATAAGAAATCTATTTTGATACACGCCAGAGGATTCTTATAATAAGATATTTCAATCCTGGTTCAATGTTTTGAGAGAATCTCGCAGAGTTTGTTCAAAGCTTGATGTATAGTTCGAGAAAATAAGAATGAAGATGAAATGTTGAACATTGAAATTCATTATTATTATTATCATTCTCAAGACGCTTACAAAATTTTGCACAAAGTACTATTCGGGAGAATATTAATTTGCTTCTGAAATGAATTGACATGAAATAAAATTGTCTAGGTACGTAAAAAAACAGTAAATTTTTTATAAGCTAGATAGAACGAGAAAAGGAACATTTATATGAATTCAATAAAATAGATCAAACTATTGGAATGTATCATTGAAACGTATGTATAAATTCGAAATAATTTGAAACAAGCATCAGTATTAATGAGACGGAGAGGATGTGGAAAGAAAAATTAACTATGTTAAATCTCTTTTTCTTCTTGTACTTTTTGTTTTTTGTTGAATTATTTGATCATTCTTTTGGGTTTGATTGTGGAAGAACAATGAAATAGAATAGTATGTGATCGGCAAAAATTGAAAATCTTCCGCCAAGGTTTTTTCTGAAATTCCACCATTCGTATCTCGATGAACAATATAAAATTCGTTGAAAAATTCTGTGAGAGGCAAACAATTGTGATATTACGAGCGCGAAATGTGAGACACGCGCGGAGTATCATTTGAAAAAAACTGGTGCCAAATCTTCAAGTTTTTGCTGAATGAATGAACGAATGAATGAATAAACGAACAGTTTGAAACGTTTCCTTCTTTTCCTTCTTTTTGTTTTTTTATGAAATCTTTGTTGCGTCTCTTTCTTTTCTTCTTTGAATTTGAATACCGATGAGTATCCAAAAATGCGACATCATCTTTGTAAGATATCGTCTGTATCATAAAGTATAATAATACATTAATTCCAACAAGTAAATTTCAAGATTTGATTTTCTTTATCATCATTCATTTCATACGAATAATGTTCTATATTTATTTGACCCTCGAAGGATTATATTATGATTTTTGATTTTCTTTATTCAAATTTCAATTCCGAGATCCAACTTAATGATAAGTTTGTGCTTCTCGAAGAGATCGTAACTCTTCTATGTGATATAAGAAACAGGATGAGTAGTAACAACATGATAATGTGTAAATACGTGTACATGCATAATCATATTTCCGCTAAATCTTTTGTTAATGGATAAGATCCGTTGCTGTGTAAAAGCATAAGACGTCATTATACAAGCATTATTTTCTACAATTATCTCAAAGTCTCTAGCTCTAAGGTACACTCTCGAACAAGAATTAAAAAAAAAATAGAAGAACAGGAAAAGATATGGTATTCTGGTTATTGCATTTTTCGCGTTTATTAACCCAACAACTTATCTTTTTCCTATGAAACATTTCCTGAACCTGTACCGAATGACGATAAAGTTGTGATAAAGTTATCTCGAGTCAAAGCGAGATTTTTCTTCGTTTAGTTCGTTTGTACTTTGGGTTTTTTCTTTCCTTCATTTCTATGCGAGAGGAGTGAATCTTGGCCTTGAGTAGAATATCTTTGATTTTGATTGATATATCAATAGAAATGGATCAAATTATCATGAAGGATTATAAAAGTGGGCCCTTGAAATCATGCAGAGATAGATAGAGCGCTTAAGGGGAGGTTCTCATCTAGCGACTCCAAAATAAAGTGATTTTCTCGAATTTTTCACGCTTGTTGATTCAGTTTTCAAGTACACAAAAACATTTTTTTCAGTGAAAAATAATGCCATGGGAATTGTTGATACGTGTTGAAAAATAACCACCTAAAAAAACAGTGATCAATCGGGCGCCACTTATAGCACTTACAAAAATTATCAGAAATCAAAAATCCAAAACTTTTTGTGAAATATATTATATTTGTTGAAGGTTGTAGGAATAAAACCAATGAAAAGTCCAAAATTAAACAAATGACAGACATGCAAACTTTTGGTAGAGTTTTTTCACCTTTTTTTCGCTCTTTAGAGTACTATAAAATGAAGAAAAAAAGGCAAATGTCATCTTCATTTAGGTTCATCCTCCTATGAATTCAATCAGCTTTAAAATAAAAAAAAAAGAGCGATCCGTTGAGTAGTTTTTGAGATATCGTGGAGCCAAACTCGAAAAACGTGGTTTCGAGAAAAACGCCTTTAAAATTTTAGGATACGAATTCTTGAACTTGAGAAAATTTCTTTCATGTACTTTAAGGAGTTATATACAGTTCAAATTTTCAAAAAATTGATCTTTTTCATTTCATTTTTGTAATTTACATACATTCAAGTATACACACACAAAATTTCAAGTCAATTCGGCGATTATTGTCCAAGTTACACGCATATTTGTAAAATTTTTTTACTCCATGTCACGTGCTTTTGAAACTGAATGCGTTTTTCTCCAAACTGTGTTTTCAAAGTCAGTGACCAAGATTTCTCGAAAACGGCTGGACCGATCAGTCTCAAATTCCAACACGAGCGTGTTGACTATATTTTTCAGTAATTAATCGAAGGTTTCTTCTCACCGATGAATATTTTTATTATTATGAACAATTTAAGGCCAAAATTGTGGCGCAAAATCGATTTTTTTTCTTTAGAAGCAACCATTTTGTCAAAAAAATGTATTTTGCTTATTCCTTCGAATAATTACTAGATTATGCATTACTTTAACGAAATCCATTTGGTTTTTTCATTTTTAGTCCCGAGATATCGTGGTCACCGCAAAGCGCTTTTTTTTAGAGGAGCTCCTGAAGATCAGCTATAACAGCTCTCAAAATCATTATTTTTACAAATCAAAAATATCAAAATACAGGTCACAGTTGTCTCATTATGTGTACAAATTTTTACACTAATCAATTCAACTGTCTTTTCAGGAAAAATTCTTGAAAAATCGCTTTTTTTGCGCCCCGTAACTGTATATAACCCCTTAAGACCCATTTAATGAGTTTCAAATAACTCGAGTTCTTAATTTACTTTCTTTTCAAGGGGATACCAGTGAACCCCGCCTATGCAACCCGTCATACAAAATTACCGACTGAGTAAACATTTTCTCGGCAAAAATACTCTGAACTGGATTCATCAAGAAGGGTGAAATTTTCAGGAATCAATCTTCAATCCTTGATCCACTGCTGTACATCGCCCAAATTTTGAATTTCGAAAATCAAGTTTATATTACCGACTGAGGAAAAAATGTTTCTGCGAAATTCGAAATTTGGGCGATGTACAGCAATAGATAAAGGATTGAAGATTGTTCCCTAAAAATTGTATACTTTTTCAAGAATTCAGTTCAGAGTATTCTTACCGAGAAAATGTTTACTCAGTCGGTAATTTTGTATGGCGGGTTGCATCAGCGGGGATCGCTGGTGTCCCCTTAAGAGGATACTATAATTACCATGTGAGCAAGTTTTGTTCTTCCAAATTACTCGGAACTGAATCCATGAAAAAATCTCAAATTTTCAGTGGTGATTCTTTGAGACCTAATGTACGTCGCTAAACAGCCCGAATTTTGAAAAATGGTATGAAGGGGGCGTTGTAGGGGAAAAAGGATTACATGGGATTTTTTTGCATTTTTTTTTGCTGTCAGATACGAGGGTGGATTGATAAGTTTCCGGCCTGACCAAGAGATGGCGCCACTAGGCCTACCTTGAGGTGGCGTTCTATAGTACCATCCTTAGATAGCTTGTAGCTATAGTTTCAGTCCGATCGCCATGTTAGTTTAGTTTTGAGAGCACGCTGACCGAGACGTGTGTTTTTTTTAAAAAAAAAAAAAAAAGAAAAAAAATCGTGCATCATTTTTTTTTTTTTTTGGGAAGTTAAGAAGGAAAGAAAAGAAGAGATGGACTCAACACTGGGGACATCTCCCCCCATCATCATCATCATTAAGCAGTGGTTTTAAAGGTTTAAAAAGAGCACCTCTGAGCCTCCCTCACCTCTCGCCCCATTCCCGCACAACTCCAGATATGATCGAAAAAAAAAAAAAATGATCGAAAAATCCATCAAATAGTGCTGAAAGATCGCAGATTAGAAGTTCGAAGATGTCATGAGTGATGTAAGATGAAATATGAACGTGTACAAAGTATTTGTAAATGTATATATATGAAAAAGCTCTGCCAAGCTGGGTGCCTTTTGAAAAAAAAAAATTGAAAAAAATTACCGCCAATTTGGCGTTGTATAATGTGGCGCGTTATCCAAGCGAATTTTTGCGTTTTTGCGTCGATTCGTAACCGTTGACGAACTTACTACCACCACTGGACTCCTGAAACCAAAGAACAGGTGGAACTACCAGATTGGAACCAAAGAGAACAAAAAACAATTTTTCGGCGAACACAAACAAGCGGCTATTTTTTTGGATGGCTACTGGTTATATATTATTTATTTTTTGAACAAATTGAAAAACTAAAAAAGGTCACTGGTACACTGACTTATTTTTACGCGTTTGAGCCAAAGGAAAAAAAAAAAAAAAAAAAAACCTCATCTGAAAAAAAAAAATTCATCAATCAATACGCACCACGCGCACACGTCAATCGTTGCGATGTTGCGATTGAACGAATTAACCGAACTAAGTACTCTCTCCCTCCCTACCCTCCCCCGACCTAGCCCTATTTCCATCCCTAAATCCTCAAAAAAAATGGCTTGGGAGTAGATTTGCGGACAATGAAGAAAAAAAAGAAGTAATGTAAGCTGTAAATGGGGTCTTTGAAGAAAGTTGAGAGAGATAGTCTATAGAGATGGCTAGACTAGATAGAACACCGCTATGAGAAATGGAGAATGTGATGAGGAGAAAAAAAAAAAAAAAAAAAAAAAATTGAAAAAACAGTTTTTAACTTATCAATCCACCCTCGTAGGATATGTCATTTTTTTCCGGAATTTTTTTGGAACTTCCCTCTTTATATGACGAGGTGTTGGGAGAGGTGGAGGCTGATCATTAGAGTAAATGAAATGAATGGATCATTGATAATTTGCGAGGAAAACGATTGTTTTGCTACAGCCGTTATCAAAGTGCGGTGGGTTGGAGGAGGTAGGTATTGAGGTCTTTGGCAATTAGGTGGGAGGCATAAAGAGACTGAGTACAAGGGACGTTTTAATGAGATTTTCTCGCTTATTTCCTGCCACGGGATAGCGTGTGCGATTTTGTGTTTAGATTTGGGAATTTCATTTTCGGCATTTTGTTACTCTAGGAATCCAGGAAGCTATTAAGACCAATGACCGGATATTTCGCGGCCAGTTAGATGAACTTTTGGGTTTCCTGCTTCCAATGAGTTGACACTGGGACTTTCAGGACCACAAACGTCCCTTGTACTTAGTCTCTTTATGCCTCCTATCTGATTTCCACAGACCTCAATACCTACCTCCTCCAACCCACCGCACTTTGATAACGGCTGTAGCAAAAAAATCGTTTTCCTCGCAAATTATCAATGATTCACTCATTTCATGTACTCTAATGATCAGCCTCCACCTCTCCCAACACCTCGTCATATAAAGAGGGAAGTTCCAAAAAAATTCCGGAAAAAAAATGACATATCCTATATGACAGCAAAAAAAAAGCAAAAAAATCCCATGTACCCTTTTTCCCCTACAACGTCCCCTTCATGCCATTTTTCCGATTTCTAAATAGCTTAATACTTGACCTATCTAACTCACTGTATCTTGGTAACGGCTGGAGCAAAAAAATTGATCCTTACGGCAAAATATTGCAAAAAAATAGCAAAAAAAGATGCAATTGGTCCGATTGCAGTTAGATGGAAATGGTCAGATAGCTTAATAGACCTATAAACTTCGATGGATTGATTTGATATAGAGCTGGATTCCATGGTGAAAAAATCCTGAAAAACCTTGCTTATTGAACACGTTTTTTGTGTGGAAATTTCTTTGAATATTAATCAATTAGAGAGCTGGTGGGAATTTAGGTATGTGATTTGCTCATCGCTGCCGATCACACAGAATAAAGTTTACGTATGTACGACCCTGGTTAAAAGAATCCATTGAATCTGACAAATGAAATTCAATGAAATTTAGTGAGATTTGGCCAGATTCAACGAGATTCACATGAAAGCTCTGACCAAATCTCATTGAAAAATCACCGGTGAGATTTGGTCAGAACATTGTCCACGTTTAATTGTAATTCAATGAGAATTGGTGAGAATCAATCGCTTCTTTTAACCAGGGGATACCGATAAACTGCTTCATAAATCTAGATAGCGCCGCGTTTGTAAAAAATACAATTCTGAAATACCAAAAAACATAGCTCTTATAAATCATGTGCTCATGTCTGCAAATTGTAACGCGTCAACTTCTGATGAATTTGAGGTCACTAATACAAGTTGTAGACATTAAAACATTTGTTTTCTTTTTTTTTTAGAATTTCTTAATCGCAGAAAAAAATTGGTGTATTAAATGATGTGTTCATCCATATATCTTGTTTTTTTATCTTTTTGTTATGATTTTTAGTGAATATAAATGAATTCTGAAGAAACTTTTGATGCTGAGTTCTCTTTATAAATATATAAAATAATATAAATTGCATTATAAAGCTGATCAAATATAATGATTCAATGGATATTGGCAACCAAATTAAATAATCAACAGCTGAGTTTGCGTAATAATTATTGTGTTGGATGATGTTAGTTTTAATGAAACTCTCAGATTTATTGACTTATGGATTGCATTATGAAACATAAGATCCTCTGATTAAGATAAACAATCCAAAATATGTAGCCCTGATAAAAAATGAAACCCGGATGATAATCCTGATGATAATCCGACTCAAACCCGGATGAAATTTCCGGGAGTATCCGGGCGCGTATACGGGTTTTGCGGTGATTCTTCATCCGGTTCCATCTGGATCCTATCCGGGTTTTAAGACAAGATATTTTTTGGAATCCCAAATAAAACCCGAACAAGGAGACGAATGAATTCTATCCAAATTTCGTGTAGAGTCTCGAAAAATATTCAGTATTAAAATCCGGATAGGGTCCGGATGAAACCGGATGAAGAATCACCGCAAAAATTGTATACTCGCCCGGATACACTCGGATGGAATCCCGGAAATTTCATCCGGGTGTGAGTCGGGTTCCCATCCGGTTTTTTTTTACCAGGGAGACTTATAGTACTATACTAGACCGAGCGATCCAGTACAGAATATTTATTAATCAAAAATGTCTGCAAAGGTCGAATACACACTGAAAACTTCTGGCTTATAGATTTTCATGTTTTTTAGGCATAAATCAGTCAATCAGTCAAGTTGCAGACATGAACAAATGATTTAATTTGATATATTCTCAATTTCAGAAACATTAAGGCTGCAGACATTGATATTTGAGATTTTGATAATCGGAAGTAAATTATTATCAAAGTCTGCAAAATGAGCACTTCATTTGTTCAAATTTAAATCATAAATTAAAGAAAAAACATTGATTACTAATCAAAGCATAAATGAACATGTCTGGGATTTGTATATTCCTACTATAACTGGTCGACTGTACGTTCTGTATTGAAGGCAGACATGAGCAAATCATTTGAAACAGGTCTTTTTTTTATCATTTCATATTGGTATCAATTGAAAAAGCAGCGCTACTCAAACTGCAGAAATGAATTTTTTAGTTCGACTTGATGAAAAGTAACTGACATATCATTTCTGCACGATGAGCGAGCAGATCATTTTAAAAAAAATCTCACCAGCTCTCTAACTATATGAATATCTCTGTAACCCACACAGCACCGGATGTCCCAGCAATATTGTCAGAATATTACAGTTGGAATGTGTAATATTCTGGAAAACATCTCAAGAAGATTGTCAGAATGTTTGCAGGATGTCTCATGTCACCATCTTTGTAACGTTCTGGAGATATTCTGAAACATTGCTGTGATCATTTCAGCGATATTCCGTACGAAAAAAATGTAACAATCACATATATTAAAAAGCTTACAAAATGTTACTTTGGGTTGAAAAAAAATGTCTTCAGAGTTTACTTCTACAAATGTTGAATGAGCTCGGTCAGAATCATTTTACGTGTAAAAAAAACTGCTTCGAAGTCAATTCGAATTATTATTAGAAAGTTCCGCCAGTGGGGATTGAACCCGGGTTCTGCGAGTGAGAGTCAAGGCTTCTATCACATCAGCGAATCTCCGAAATGACGAAACCACTCTCAAAGTGCCATTTATTGTAATCATCGTGAATTCGGTTCGGTGAAATATAGACCAATCGATTTAGGATCTTCTAACACAAAAAATGAGTAGGTCGTGGAAGAGAGGTTTTTTTCGACCTCGACTTTGAAATTTTATAAAGTGCTGAGTAAGATAGATGGAAAAACTTCGAAAATTCGTTGCCGTGGGATATAGACTGATCGATTCAGAATCTTTTGAATTGAGAAGTGAATAGGTCGTAGGAGAGGCGTTTCTTTCGATCTTGAATTGTAAATTTTCCCATTCCTGGATCAGGTGTATAAAAATTCATTTTGTTTCATAAAATATTGCTACTGTCATATTCTTGGAATATTTCATTTGCGACAAATTTAGCATATTCTCCATCGTAGATTTTCAGAATATTACAGATCATTATATGTGCAATGTTCCAATTGGAAGATTCTCAGAACATTTTTAACAAAATATTGTATCTGCAATATCCACAGGATCTTGTGTAAACATTTCATGCAGAATGTTTTGAGCGAGACATTGTAATATTCTAGAGATATTACTGAGACATTGGGTGCTGCGTGGGAAAAGTTTGAATTTTTCTGAAGATCACTGAAACTCTTCGAAAAACTCTTCACTGAAAATCTCGAAAATTATCAGAAGTCTTTAATGAAATCTTTTTAGACCAGGATTGGGTTTCATCACACTTTATCAAATTTTGGTACCTGAGATTTGATCTGATATCATAGAAATCGAAACAGTGAGCTAATTTTCCACATTAAATGCAAGTGTGTTATTAAAAGAAGGAAAAAATCAGTCAAAATGATTCAAGTTTGTATAAAAGATTGAGTTTTCGAAAGTGGGTTGAAGTAGGTAAATGCGATGTATCCTCTTCACTTCAATTTTGTTTTTCAATTTGCATTGGAATTTGCTAATAGAAAGATAATAGTAGCGAAGGCAGAAGAACCAGAAAGATTCCGAATTGAACCTTCCAAAGGTTCAGCTACGTGGATGATTTAGACAAAGTTGGGGATGATAGGAAAAATCGTTGAAAGGAAGCGAGTAACGACATCGAATCGACTGTTGGTGAAGAACAATTTGAATATATGGTAACAGGTAGGTAGCAATGGTAGCATGGCGTTCGATTGGAGAAGGGTTTTTATCGTAACAGAGAAAAGGTTTGAGAATATTTGAATGGAGCTGAAACGAGCAGCCGATTTTTATAACTTTTGATTAAACATTGTTGAAGGTTTGTTTTCTTCATAAATTCGTTCAGTAACATCTAACTAAACATTCCAGGTGCTTAAATTTTTGATAAAAGTTCTGGGTGAAAAGTTATCACAATTGGTTGCTAACCCTGTTGAAAATGCCAGGCAGAACCGGACAGAGAATTGTTGTTAAACTTTGAACGGTTTCTTTCCCAGATAATCCAGTTGAAGCAAATTTGTTCGAACTATAAGAACATATCTGAATCAAACATTATAGATTCTCAGAAGCATTCAAGAATATCAATTCCCGTAGGGAAATTCACTACATTTTGACCAAAACACTTCATTCTTCCGCCTATTTCGGTCGAAATGGCGTAAATTTTCCTAAGGGTTTCTGGATTTTAGTATCATTCCTGCCAGTTTATGCATACATTTTTGTTTGTCAATATTTATATATTCAATATGTTACATGATAATTTCAATATTATACTTTTTTACAGAATTTATATTTTCAATATGCTGCAGTTATATAAACAATGTGAATCTGTATCGATTAACAATACGTAAGAAATTGAAAATCTCCCAATTTTGTTACTTGATCACAGAAATTCATACTTTTGAACAAGTGATAATATTCCATTATTATTCAATACTTCGCATTTCTTATTAGTGTAAAATTGGCATCGTAAAAAATTTCTCAATCGATTTCGTTTCAGTATGTAGGGTAACTAACTTTCTATCCAAATCGTTCATTGAAAATGTGATCAAATCCGAGTATGGTTCTTCGCATACTTCCCACATATTGATATGGGTGGAATCGAAAGGATATTTGAAAATTAGTTTCTTCAGTTTCATTTTCTTTCCGAGAAATTGTATTATATTTCTACCATCTAATGACTGCAAAATTTTTTCAATTTCTATAAAAGTTCCGTTTTTCAATAGAACAGTATTCTCTGAATAGAAAGGCGTGAGAATCGATTGTTGGAATTTCAATTTCTGTATGTTAAGCTGTCCGTCATTTTCAGAACTATTCAAAATTTCAATTTCCTGTTCTAATACAGGAATCTTATTCATTACGAAACATTGTTCGTGTAAACGCCTACATATTTGCGAAAGAGGACGGTTTCCGGACCTCAACAAAGATTTTAGATAGATCTCATAAAAAATGAATAGATTTTGTTTGTTTGTTGAGAGAAAATACCTAGCCGTTTGGAATGTATTGACAAATGAAAGAATTTCAACGCAATTCTGGCTGAGTTTCAGTTCGAAGACGGTTAATATTTGTGATTGAACTCGATACGTTTCTCGCATGCTTGAATTTGAGTTCAATACAGATAAATTTGGTTCCATTATAAATTCAATAATAACCCAGACAGCACAAATAATCATTTTGAATTCACAAAAACTTCTGAAAGAACTTCTTGAACAGTCCCCCCTTATGACAGTAAAAATGAATTCAATATGAACTCAATGAATTCAAAATGCATGCATGTTGAATGCCTGAATAGTTCTTTATGAATTCGTGATATGAATTCTTTCTGAAGATTAAGTTATTCATAATGAATTCATGTTTACTGTCATAACGGGGGCTCTTTGCGGAGACTTTTGTGCTGTATGGGAAGGTTTTATTTTTACCCTAATTATCCTAACAAGTGTCATGTTAGTTTCTAATAAGTTATTCCTCGTTAGATAATGATGACTGTTTCATTAGTTTTGATAAATGGAATCTAGTTAGTTGGAGTTTCACATTCTAGGGAGTGCCTTGTGAGTTCCCAGATAGCACAGAGTTCGTGAAGAATTCTTCAAGAACATCATTTGAACTCTAGAGTTCCAAAAAAGTTCTTCAAGAATTCATCGACAAACTTGGTGCTATCTGGGTTTTCCTCACTAGTGCCTCATGAGTAGAAGAGATAAACTCGTAAGTGCCTCATTATTCACTAGCAAAAATTTCTACCAGGGTTATTCGACTCGATCACCTTCTATCGGCTCTTACAAATAAGGAGACGAATTTTTTACACAAATTCATATCGTGCACTGATGAAGTCGAGTACTAATTAACCAGTTTTCACTATATTATATCGTAACAAACCAAATTACAGTGAAGAAATTCCCTTTTTTCCGCGTGCAGTCAGATATTTCAAACAAAACGACTTCAAAGTGGAATGCGAAGTAGCAGGGTACCGAGTACCAAGTCAGGTCTCCTTAAGGAGATATGTACCAACGCTCAGATTCTACCGAAATTATTTCTTTCAAATAAATAAGAAATATAATTCTCAATAATGATATATACATGGATTTTCGTTCGTTCCATTCCTTTCCTCCAACATGATTTCTGGAATATGTTCTCGAAATTGTCGAATTATATCTCCCATAACAAATTTGAACAATAAATAATATTACTATCGGTCGCAGTCGAAAACAAAACATATCATTACAATGAACTTTCACTCAAGTTCGTTTAATCGAGCAATTTTTATATAATAAGTACCAGGGACTGTAGCAATAAACGTACCTCGTTTCATTTCCTTTCTTATCGTGGAAAGTGCGTATGGTACTATAAACAGGATACCCCGTCGACAAAAGGTCCTATCGCACCATCCATTACTGGGTTAATGCGTTATAAAAAATCCATAAACTCTTGATTTATATGAATTTACTGAATTCTTTCGCTCGGCTTGTTCCCATAAACGTATTCCGTTGATATTTTCATTGCGATTTCAAATATGAATATAGAAAAGATATCAAGTTTATTATTTCAATTCACACGGGTAAACAAATGTTGAATTCGTCCTCTTTCATAATGTGTTCCGAATTCAATGTACGTGTAGTAGGGAAATAAGGTCAATTCAACTCTTCTTTTCTTTTGGATTTTTTTTATCATCGGCGTTATATCCCCAGCTAAAAATTCCCAATAAAATAATGATACCAAAAGATAAATTTTCTCTATGGTTCTCGATGAGGTTTCCAAATGCGGAATTTTTTATATCAAACGATACAACGTAATATAAATTCACGTGTTTAACGTTTAGGGTAGACCGAGGCGAATCGGATAACTTTTTTTGTCAATGAATAAAAATAATCAGGAGGAGAGTTTTTTCAGTGGGTCTGTGGATAAATTCTAATTGTATACATCTTTGACTTGAGATCTATGCAAAAAAAGAATATTCAAATATACAGTTCTTTGTTTTACAAGGAAATAAACGTAAAATGGCAAATATCCGATTTATCCCAAAATCGGGGGCGAAGAGGATCATTAATAAAAACCCTGCTCCAAATGACCAATAGATGCGAATTGGATTTCAATTTGTTTTAATACGGTCCAACCTGCCATTTCCAAAATCAATCTGTTGCAGACAGAAAATGAATGCGTTTCTATCAGTATTTCCAACTGCATGGGATTAAACTGGATTTGCATTATCAAAATTGCCTGGTTTCTATAAGGATATTTATTTATTTATTTATTTATTCAAAATTCTACGGGTTTGAACCCATTACAATCAAAAAAAGAGAAATCAAAAGTACATAAATCATATCATCTGGCAAAGTAGAAATTCAATTTTATAACAATATCAATATAACAAATGTAAAAAGTATAAACCATTGAACAAGAAATATATCTTATTCAGTTACCAGTACACTCCTAAATTTAGCTTCAAGGCTAAATAAACTCATATTAAAAATATCCAGCCAAAGAGAACAATCATTTAATAATGTACACATTCTGTGCACAGGCGATCTATACTCCAACGATCTAGTTAGGATATCAACATGAAATACATTCTGATTATTATACGAAGCAACCTCCCTGGAACATGTAGACCAAAAAGCAAGAGCAAGTCACTGCAATCAATGAGATTATTTGAAATTTTGTGTGAAAAACACAAATCAATCTTTTTGAATGAGATTTCAATCGTTGGAATATTTAACTGACCAGATATTTGTCTATAGTCATGATCATCATACCGCATTGGATTACCAATTGAATAAGCAACAAAACGAAAGAAGATGTGGTTAAGGTTTTCCAATTTTTTAATTTGACAATAAGCAGGAACGGACTATGGCCTGTGCCAACGGCGCCATGGCGCAGGGGCGGCAGGCCGTAAAAGGGCGGCAATCGGGTCGAAAAAATTTTTTTTTAATTTCAATAATTTAAAAATAATTTTTAGGAGAATAATAAATTCTAAGCGATAAAACAACTTTTTTTGGTAATCAATACTTTCGTGAAAAATTAATTTTTGCTACCATACAAGGGGCGGCAAAAACCAAAGTCCGCCTCTGACAATAAGGTCAATGAGGATATATATGTATCCATAATACATACATCTGAATGCCTTCAAATTGGTAAATCCTCTGCAATGCCTCTTCAAGTAGTTCATTCTTCTTAAAACAAGAGTATGAACATAATCAATATGATGATTAAAAAGTAGGTTTGAATCAAAATACATATGCCATTTTCAGGAATCCAATTGTTTTCTGTACGGCATTGCGAGGATGAAATGTAATGATTTCAAACACTGTTGCCAGCTTGGCGCTAGATCCAACGGAATTGTTCAACCACATCTTCTTGTTAGTAGGAATGACCAATGAGGAAAAAACAATAGGCGCTAAAGTGGCATCAGTTGTTTCAAAGCGGATGCGCAAAAAATTACCCTAGATAGTTTGAGAGAGTTACAGGATGAATAAGATTTTCCCATAAAGTGATACTCCCTCTGATTTAACTGGATTCCCGTATTCACATCTAAAAGGTTCGAATCAGGGGTTCCTACACTGAGAGAAGTGAAATGCAATGATTACCATGTGCAAATAGTAATTGGAAGACAGCTTCGCGATGTTGTTTCCGGATACTATGGAGAATCGTAGCAATGTTCATGCACATGGGAATGGTTACAATTTATATGAGGATGGATACCAAATAACGTAGTCGCCATCATCAACTGAGAGATTCTGTCATTCAACTCCCATTTTCGCATGGTAATGGTGACAGTTCAATTTCTCAGTGTACAAGAATAATTATGTATACAAACAGCGGATCTTATGCGGAATGACCGATTCGGATCTTATTGGGATGAATCTGCGTGTGGGTGCAGGGTGGAACGGAATTGAAATGGGTTTTCCAGACATTGATTCCAACTCGGATTTACCTGGACTTCCGTACTGGAATTCAAAAGGTTTTAAATCGGCGTTCCGAGATTAATGATTATATAGGAGTATTCGGATTTAATTTCGAATGACCGATTAGAAATCTCATTGGGTTGATCTGCACGGAGGAAAATTATAATGTAAATTTAACATCAGTGCATGGATAAAATTTTAAATGTAATTTCTACATTAATTTTGATGAAACTCACATGATACGTACATGATCATTGCTTTGGAAGATTGTAAAAATTACGCCAATCCAAAAATATATTTATTATCATATTATTGACCACGAACAATGTAAATTTTCCATTACACTCGACTGAATCTACTTTTCACGAACGTGATGCCATAAGGCATGCTCAACCACATTTCCACTTATTCAATTCTACAGCAATCCAATGTACATTCAACAAGTACAGTTGCTAATGTTACTCATGCTTTTTTGAATGATAATCTGATTTATTTCCCAGGAATTTTATTCTCATTCTCAAATATACAGTTACCGCAATCTGATGTGTATTCAACAATTGCTTCTGCAAAAACTACTCGCCTGTGTTGGTAATACTACTGAGAAGCTTTGTAACACTCCTTTTAGTTCAAAATGATTAAAATCGCGTCACAAAGATGGCGCAAACAGTTTCAACAGTTTTCCGCGAGTATCAGTTTGTTCCTACATTTGATATATATTAAAAACTTGAATCTCCACCCATAGCGTACGGTTAGTGATAATGATAGAATAAGGCGACATAACATTGTATTGTATCTTATTGTAATATGTCATATGTAAGATGTAAGATAATTCAAGCTGAGTGATTAAAGTTCATTTCACTGCTCAAAACTGCATTTGTATATATTGTCTCATTGCAAATTCAACAAAAAACACAACAGCAAGAATTAATTGGGAAGATACAATTTTTTTTATTTCAATTGTCAGTGAAAATTCATAAAAATGCGGCGCAAATAATGTAAAATTTTAATCACTTAAATTTTATCCCCATCTTTGTGGCTTTTGGAAAATTAACAAAAATCGTTGTAGTTATTATCGTAGTTCTCGCGTATGCATAAAATATATGAATGAGCGATTGAAATTTTATTCAAAAATCCTAACATGTATTTTACATCAGACTGATGTACAAATTTCATAAGTTTGAAGTAAATATCGCTTGTCATACTGTTTATATTTCATTCATCACGACAATAGAATTTACATTTGATGTATGTGATAGTTATGGAGTGCGTATGTTAAAATTACATCAGATTGCGGTAGAATTGCGACGTTTTCAATTTACAGCAAAAATGATGTAGAATTTCCACCGCAGAAATGCTATCCCTATATTTACATGTGGATTTTGTCAAATTCATCGTAATTGCTGTATCTGCTACCCCAAATTTTTCTCCGTGTGCTTAGGGAGATATTGAATTCAATACGTTTCGAAGAATCTTCATAAATATCCTGATCGTTACTATCAAAATTTCAATCTGCCTTTCCAAATATGTAGAACCAGTAGAATGGGCGGTTGAGAAAGTTCAGGAAATACGTCGTGTTGATACGAATTTATTATGACATGTGAAATTAGGGATACAGTTTCAAACCAATGGGAACGCCTGACGGAAATCTCGGTTGATAACATTACGATTCCAATGCGGCTTTCCAGATTGGACCAGCAAAATGAGCGATTAAGGACATTGGAAAGTACGTGTTGATACGGATTGATTCTGACATGTGAATACAATTATAAACCAATAGGAATTCCTAATGGAACTCCTGATTGATACTATTCAGTTGTCAATGAGAAATTTTGTTGTTGGAAATGCTCATTCATACGCTTAATATTTCAGCCTGGCTTTTCATATAGGAACGGATAGAATCTTGGAAGAATGACTAGTAACCTAGTAAATGTAAATCCGTATAGAATCGATATGAAATATATTCGCAGATATAAGTATTGTTACTGTTTGGATTTCTATTTGTCTTTCCGGTTAGATTCTATTAGAAAATACTTTATAATGATCTGAATCCGCAAATACGTAGTAAGAAACCGCGTTAGTGCAGATAGAAAATATTTTCTATTTGGATCAATTGGACATACGAAGCAGGGAATGGAACGTATATTGATGCAAAACGAATTTACACTTTGAAACTCTTTTTTGAACCCTACCCTGGCGAAAATGAAGCGTATACACAAAACGCGACGGAAGTGCATACGAAGCGGAGAATGTTTTAATTCCCTCTTCCTGGAGCGAGTAATGCTCGTTTGCTGTGACGTGATGGAATCATACGTTCCATATACGCTCCATAAGCCTTTGATCCCGTTTTAAACACGCTTCATGTGACGTAACTGTAGGTTACATCAAGTGTGTGCGAATTATATCTATTCTAAGTTCAAATAATGTTTTTAAGCAGGCAATGCCAACGGCGGTCCATAACTTAGTTGATAAAAACCTCTTACACTATGGTGGGAGTCCCTGGTTCGATTCCTGCAAAGGAGTTTAATTTTATTTCTTTCGATTGTATACGTTTTGTTTGTTTCAATTCCCACTTCACATACTCTTCTTACATCTTTCGTTGAGGCTCCGTATATTCTTCATTAACTTTTCTGTTACTTTCCAGCATACGCTTCGTTTACTTTTCCTTTCTGCTTCCATTTTCACCAGGGTAAATACGTTTAATAAATGAAAGAAGTTTATTCCACGCACTTGCGGCAAATCAACGGTTCCGTGTTGCTTTTCATAAGACCATAATTCTTTACTTCCACTGCCCTGAATCCAGTCTTCGCTGGGTGGATGTACGAAATTTTCAGAGCAAAATATACCAGTACCAGTCTGGTGATGTACAATTGTTGCCTCTGAATTTCATATAACTCAAAAACAAACTCATAATCCAAATCGTGATCCGAATCACCACATATGGTATATATTGGGTATGGGAATAAGTTTCCGCCCTCTTGGAAAAAGTGTTGCTGCTGATATTATTTTTGAGTTAACTCAGGTGCTATACTTGTGATTTGGAAGTGTATATGTAAGGTATCGATTGCGGTAATGGACATTTGTTACAAGCGTAAAAATCATTTTTTATCTGGTGTCAAAAATGACAACGTTTGTCCCGACAAAACAGCATTTGCGGGAAGTTATGCTTCATTATTTTATTTCGAAGAAAAGTGCCGCTGAAACGTATCGTGTACTGTGCAATATTTACGATGATCACGCTCGGTCCAATACAACTCGTAAAGAGTGGTTTCGACGATTCCAAAGTGGCGATTTTGACGTGAGTGATAAAGAACGCGGAGGGGCACCGAAAAAATTCGAAGATGTAGAACTGGAACAATTATTGAATGAAGATGCATGTCGAAACCTAGATGAGTTGTCTGAAGAGTTGGGTGTTGACAGGTCGACCGTCGCTAAACGCTTGCACAAGATGGGAATGATCCAAAAAGCAGGTAATTGGGTGCCGCATCGACTAAAGGAGAGAGATATCGAGAGACGTTTGGTAACGTGCGAGATGCTTCTTGAACGGCAGAAAAGAAAGAGTTTTCTGCATCGTATTGTCCCTGGCGATGAAAAATGGATCTATTACGATAATCCTAAGCGTCGACAAAGTTGGGGGCTGCCAGGTGTACCAGGTCCATCGATACCGAAAACAAATATCCACGCTTCAAAGATTATATTGTGTATCTGATGGGTTCAGAAAGGTGTCATTTATTATGAACTTTTTAAACCGTCAGAAACAATCACTGGCGATCGTCACAGACTACAGGTAATACGTTTGAATCGAGCTCTAAAAGAAAAACGACCGGAATGGGACGGTAGACATGATAAACTTATCTTGCTGCATGATAATGCTAGGCCACATGTTGCTCAACCTGTTAAAAAATATTTGGAAGTAGTGAATTGTGAAATCTTGCCCCACCCGCCGTATTCCCCAGACATTGCGCCTTTGGATTATCATCTGTTCCGATCTATGCGATCAGCCCTTACTGGAGAGCGATTTACTTCTTACGAAAGTGTCGAAAAATGGTTCAATGAATGAATCGAGTCAAAAGAACCTGCTTTTTTCTCCAAGGAATCCGTATGCTGCCTGAAAGATGGGCAAAAGTGGTCGCTTCCAATGGTGCATACTTTGAATAACATTATGTAATAGTCCATTGTTTGAATAAAAATCAAATTTGCTTGAAAAAGGGCAGAAACTTATTCCCATACCCAATATTTGGGAGAAAACATTCATCTGCTCGTGAAGGACGTGATAATATTGCCTGAATAATGTACTCATCTAATTCAGTACATCACGAACTATACATATGAATCGGATTAGCAGGATTTTTAACGTATCTTGTCAATGAAAATTTCAAGAATCGTGATAGCGTTTTTGCATCAGCGATAAAATTTTCCTCTATGCATACGATGCTACAACTTATATCATTGCCCAGAACTAAATAATGTGCGTTATGGTCATATTATTCTGTGTTTCCAGTAGTTGGTGAGATTATGTGAGCACCTACACGTTAAAAGAGTGTAATTGATAATAAAAATCATCGACAACAGCGAATTTCCTTATTTTGATCCGATTCGCCTTGGTCTATATTATACCCTATGTTGTTATTGTGAAATTCTTATACACTGAGAAAAATGAAATGTGAAAATAACCTCTATTTCGTATATTTTTCATCCGTCAAATAATGAAAACTGAAGCCAGCCTTTTAAAAGTGAAAAGTACCTTTTCAGTGTTGAATTTCACCGTACATTCGGTTTGATTCACCAAAAAGATGGTATTTATCACCTAACTCATGGTAATAATAACCAAAATAATGTATTTTTCACTGTCAAATACATTACTATATTGAAACATGATTTCTACAATGCAGATTTTTCTCAGTGTAGATTTTTCTGTAGGAATTTCACAATAAAACCACACACATTCTGTTAAATTCTCCAGAACACAATAAAAAACGGTAGATGAGTATCATCGTTAGATAACGATAAAACGTTGTAGATTTCGTATTAAGAAATCTCATTGAGAACGATAATAACAATTTATCGTTTTGTATTGGATAATATTTCAAGCAGAATCGGTGAAAAACAGTAAATGCTTTCAATTTTCCTTCATTGAGAAGAATGAGGAAAAATCTTATCAAAATGTAATTTGCATAGTTTGGATGGGGAAATACACACGATAAATGATATATACACTCAACATTCGAAGAGTTGACCGTGACTCAAAATAAATGATATTTTGTTTTGAGCGTGTAAGAGGAATCGATGATAAACTTGATAAATTCTTATATCTCTGTCGTCAGATCTTTCACATGAGGTCAATATCGATCCCTTCGATCGATACCATCATTCAAATTATTAATATTAATTTTATTGTACTTGAACCTCGCACTTCACGCGCGTATTATTCAGAGGGACGAGAATCGATCATTTCTACGTGTCGTCATATTTTGAGACGATTCGTGCCGACCGAATGTTGAGATGTTTGAAAAACAAATAGGAATAGTGAATAATTGAGTCGGTTTATCAAGATAATGTATACATCGAGATAGGAGAATTGAGATATATAAAAGACACTCGAAGATCGGTTTATGCATCCAGTGTGTTGTGTAACTTTTGTTTGTGAAAGTGCGAGAAATTTCAACTAGTGATATACAAATCAAACATAAATAAATCAAAATGCGGTGAGAAATATTCATTTATTTTATGATCATCCGGATCAAGCATGCAAGTTCATTTTATGTTAATTCAAAAGCAATTGCGTTTACGTTCGGAACGTTATGAGGATACTTTTTTTATGGATATAATCTTCCAGCTTGATGAACATTTCGTGTCTTGCGGTGTCGTTTGGATAAATTTAACATGCCTTTTAGATGTCTTGAGGGAAGGTTCTCATCTAGCGATTCCAAAATAAATTTTTTTTTTCATGGAAAGAAGTAAATAAAGAACTCGGGGGTTTTCACACTTGTTGATTGAGTCTTTGAGTGCATAAAAACATTTTTTTCAGTGAAAAATAATGCCATGGGAATTGTTATGGCACTTACAAAAATTATCAGAAATCAAAAATCCAAAACTTTTTATGAAATATATTATATTTGTTGGAGGTTGTAGGAATAAAACCAATGAAACGTCCAAAATTAAACAAATGACAGACATGCAAACTTTCGGTAGCGTTTTTTCACCTTTTCTTCGCTCTTTAAAGTGCTATAAAAAGAGGCAAATGTCATCTCCATTTAGGTTCATCCTCCAATAAATTCAATCAGCTTCAAAATAAAAGCAGAAAAGAGCGATCCGTTCAGAGAGTTTTTGAGATATCGTGGAGCCAAACTTGAAAAACATGGTTTCGAGTAAAACGTCTTTAAAATTTCGGGATACGAATTCTTTAAAACTTGAGAAAATTCTTTTCATGTATTTTGAGACCCATTAAATGAGTTTCAAATAACTCGAGTTCATAATTTACTTCCTTCTTAAGAGGCCAGCGCATAGGTGGCTCCATCTGGTGGCATTTTGGTTTCGACCAAAATACTCGAAACTGGACTTATAAAAAGCTCTGAAATTTTTAGGGATGAATCTTTGAAGGTTAATCTAGGTCTCTAAAGAGCCAAAATTTTAAATTTCGAAAAAAAGTGAAAACAATTTTTTTTGCTTTTCTTTGAAATTCAAAATTCTGGCTCTTTAGAGACCTAGTAAACATTTTTTGTAGGGATTAGTTGTTTCTATGGTGATTCGCTGAGTGTGATTTAAAGATTTTGAGCTTCCAGAGTGAGTCGCGTCTTATATCGGTTGGTTATCGGCGTTTCGCCATCATTGCAAACGTGGGCAACCAACCGATACAAGACACGGCTCCATTCCGGAAGCACACTATCCGTATCCGCATGAGTTTTGAATTTTCAAAAGGAATATTTGATCATCAAGAATAGATTTTTATGTTCGCAGGGTTTGGATTTGGATCGTAAGTCTTTTAATTTTAACCATATTAACGACAGAGACTGTCGCGAAAAAAGCACCTAAGGATGTGGAGTCGTCTAAACAAGATAAAGTTCAACGGAAGAAATCTGAACAGGGATACCGATCAAAGTAAGTTTCTTCGCATTAAATATTGTGAAGCTTACGATTTGATTATGTTATGATCGAATTGTAAATGCCTTAAAAGAATTTTGTTGTCAAAATTACCACGAACTTCCAATAATCGAAGGATAACCCTTAGGAAAATTTACGCCATTTTTCACCAAAATGCTTCATTTTTCCTGCAAAAAATTGCAGGGCAGATGGAGTGCTTTTGGTCAGAATGAAGTGGATTTTTCTGAGGGAATTGAAAATTCTTCAAAAAAGTACTGTAAGTTGCAGCCTGTAAAAATGAATGAATTTTTATAATTCTTGATATTTTCTGTAAGTTTTACAAAATGCACAGGAATATTTTTAAAAATTCCTACTTTGTTGCTTGAAATTTTTGAAATAAAATTCTTTCAATATGATTTCAAAAAAAAAGTCTGTCATGAAAAAATTCAAATAATCCGCTCAATAAAAGCAATAAATGATACTCAATTGTGTTCAATAGGAATATTGTTGAACAATATTCTCTGCTTTTATCAATTAACCCTAGGACTACGCACTACACAGAGAAAAATTTGCTGTAAAATTTACCTCATGTTCGATACATATAGGGATAACATTAAATTGTTGTAATTTATAGCGCAATATCTATCAGATTTATCGCAATTTATGTGACCACTGCAGCAAATTTTCATTTTTATCGGAGACTTTGGTTGATTGAACAGGAATTTCGATATATTCTACAGCAATTTAATGCTGTCCCTATAATTACAGCAATTTTCTCTCTGTGTATCCAAATGAAACAAAAATACCACACTTCGTCTCACATTCCTCATTGTTGGAACCACCGTTACACTGTGAAAAATTTCTATGGGAAACTTCACATAAATGTTCGGAAGTAATTAACACATACATGCGTTACATGGAACAAAGAGAATGGAGAAATTTACTTTGTAGGATGACAACGCGTCGCTTCGAGTCTTAAAAATCTATTTTTGACAATATTCTTTGTAAAAATTTCCATTTAAAGCCTCGAAGCGACGCGTTGTCATCCTACAAGGTAAATTCTTCCATTTGCTTTTTGCTGTGTAGGAATTTTCCGTATTTTACCGGAAATTTACTGAAAAATGATAGTAAAAATCCCATAAAGTTTGAAATTTTTGGTTAAATTTGTGGAAAATTTCATATAAATTTATCGGAAATTGATTTCCTATCGCATGATCGGAAGTTTTTCGTTTTCTGATTACTTTTTTATAGTGTATTGTGTTAATTTTCATCGTCAGGACATCTGTTTTTTTCTGAAACTGCGCGTGAGAGTTCTTGAGAAACTTATATGTGTTACACCCGAGAGTGAAGTCCCAGGGTTAATGAGATGTTATGGACTTTTCAAATCAGAAATAACTCGTACGATTAAAATTCATGTCTGAAATTCAATTTCAAATCTAATAAAATGATTCACATATATTTGAAGTTGAAGAAAAATACAATCGCTTACATAGTTTTGCAGTTAAAAGAAACTGAGAAGCTGTCGTGGTGAAAATCACTCCACCACTGTTTTGGCTCAAAAAAAGAGGTGGGTCTGTCTGATTTTTACCCTGATTACACCATTTTCCTATCCTAATAATTTGAAAAATCTACGATTAATCAGTATTATAAACTGTAAAAAAATTCCTCCTGAGAATTTAGAGAATATGACTGTAATTTTTTACAGCCACTTATTTCTGAATTTTCAGATAAATTTTTTTTTATTTTTGAGGAATTTCAACTAAATTTCGGAAAGTGTTCTGAACATTCAGTTATTTTTCTTTAAATTACAGTCACATTTCCTGGATTTTCAGAAGGAATTTTTTTACAGTGACAATATTGATTTGCAAAATTTAGAAACCCAAAAACCAAATAATACAAACAAATATAGAGTTAATTTTGTATTCAAAGAACGACAGTTTCTCGGAAACTCTAACGTGAAACGCTAATGTGGAACACTTATCAAGATAAATAAGTGTCTCTGTGTATTCAAAGATCAGCGTTATTGATTGTAAGCATAAAACTCATTCATATCCCTCTTCTGCGTTATAATATCAATTTTTGGAATTACGCGTAGTATTTACGTTGACAACACGCCAATCAATCATGACGCTTGATTGGAGCGTAATGAACCGCTTACAAATAATTATTTCTGCAGATAAGAAAAGATATTTGAAATCGTTGTCGACAGCATTCGACATAGCATTGAATGACATCATAAATAGTTCCAAGTACTCTAATAACAAAACCAGGAAAAACTCTGAAAAAATCGTATACACGGAGAAAAATGAAGGTCGAAAATATAGTAATCTTTAATAACAATTTGAGAATATTTCTTAAAATCTGAGAGTTTTTCTTAAATGCATAATAAAGTCAAAACGGTCCACTTTTTTGTGGAATTTTATTCGAAGAACAATGAAAAATTATCGATATTTAATCAAGGATAGAGAAACATGAACTTTCCAAAAGTCGCGCGTGAAATTTTACAAAAATAGTAACAAAATTTCAATATCCTACTATTCACTTTGTGAAATTTCGTATGCGGCTTTTGGAAAATTCATATGTTCCTCTATTCTTTATTAAGTATAGATAATTTTCAATTGTGTCTCGAATAAAATTCCACAAAAAAGTAGACTGTTTTGTCTTTATGATGCATTTAAGGGTGTCCCCTGGTCGATTTTTTCACTAGAAAGCTACTAGATCGTTTCAACCATTTCACGTCATTAATATTCAATTAATTACATCGACCTTGAGATAAAAAAATCCAGAATAAATCAGAGATGCTGGCTCTGGTCTCAAAAGAATTGTACATGGATTATATTTGTTATAATATCAAAAAAACTGAATAGAGGTTTCTTATTGGCTGATAATGAAATTTCGTTCTAATTATTTATGACGAGTTAGTTGAACAACAAACAGACCAGACCTGGATTGTTTGATTGATTCTGAATCATTTGATCCAAAGTTTAATGCAATTGATTGAATATTTTTCACGTAAAATGGTTGAAACGATCTAGTAGTTTTTCGGTGAAAAAATCGACCAGAGCACTCCCAAGAAATATTCTCAAATTTTGATTAAGGATTACTATATTTTCGACCTTCATTTTTCTCCGCGTACGAATAATAATGTGATATAAAGTTGAATACCGTGGTAATTTTATGATATTTATTATATACAAATTTTGCAGAGACCAACACGTCGAAGCCAAAAAGGATGAAGTTGGAAAACAGTCGGGTCAATTCAAAAAGAAAGAACACGCTAAATCGATGGAAAACAACGTCCAAAGCGAATCCATCGAATTAAACGATAAACAGATGAAACGCAAAGACAAATATGTCGAGGGTAAGAAACCCAAAACGAAGAAAGAGAAAATTTCAAAGGAAAACACCGTTCCTGCTAATGAGAAAAAACAAAAATATTCCAAAGCAAATTCCAAAGAAGCTACGACGGACAAAATGAATCCGGATAATTCGAAGGTGTCTCATAAATCACATAAAAAAGATAAATCTAAAACCAAAAATGTCAAAGATAGCGTGAAATCTGAGTCTCAAGAGGAGAAAAAGAATGCAGGAGAAAATGTGGTGAATAATGATGTTCCTAAAAAATCGACAAATAATAATAACAATGATAAGAAAAATAAAAAAATTAAAGAATCTATGGTAGAGGAAGAGGAGAAGAAGAAGAAGTCGGAGAAAAGAATGAAACGTGAAGTGGAGAATGTTGAAGAACAGGGCCAAGAGATGAAAGATGAGAAATCGGAGGTAAATGAGAATATGGATAACAAAGTAGAAACTCACGATGAAGAACGAGAAGTGAAAGAAGAAGGAGCGGAAGAAGAAAAAGAAGAAGTTTGTCATGAATCTTCGGCTTCGGAAGGTGCGGAAATTTGCTCAAAGGTGGAGAAAAATCCATCGTAAAAGGCTGAATTTTCATTTCATTCCTCAATACAGGAATACAAGTGTCAACGATCATCCTATATTATAATCTGTACTGTTTAGTCGTGTAAGATTCCATAGGTTGTGTACATACATTCGAAAAGTATTATAAAAAATTCATTCTTTCAACGTCAAATCAATTACATTTAATATAAAATCACACAATCGTTGAGGTTTTCATTTTCTTAGATGATATATACTATGATACCACTCACACGTTTTATATGATATCTCGAATTGATTGAATCTTATTCTATTATTAAATAACGATTATTTACAAAATATATTATCAACGAATCGAAAGTCACATTCCTCTCGTTACTCGCCTTACCAGGACCGGTAGTTATCGTTTAGTTTGTAAGCCCCAGCTGCAACAAAAAGGAAATTCATCAGAGTTTAATGGTTATTTATTAATGGTTCAATGGTTTTAGATTTCTATATTAACTCATTACGACCATTCGAATCTACGGACAAAATTATTCTGGAAATAAAAGTTTCAAAGTTTGTTCCACCATTCAATTTTGTTTATAAAAAAATACCCAGGGAACCATGGGCTGGTTCCAATCATTGGTCAATTTGATTGATTACAATGACATTTGCTAATAATTGAGCAATTATTTGGGAATTATGTCCATTCATTGGATAATGATTGAGCGAAAATTGATCATTCAACATACGTCGATAATCGAAAATCAGGAAATGTAAAACATCACTTATTTTCTATCGGTAATATGGAATTTTGCATTGGTCATGTCATGTTAATAGGATAGAATTATTCATTATCTATTGTTTATTACAGAAAAATTGTTGTGCTTTATCGATTCATTCATCTCCGTCGTATCAGTGATCGCAACTTATTCGAATTTTATATTATTCGTGGCGTGGTAAAATTGTCGCGATGAATTTCAATTTCGGAGCATGGATGCAAATTCCTATTATTATTATAACTGAGTGAACCGATTGAACTCTATTCCAATCAAAAACCTGGTGGCCACTCAACCTTGAAACCTTGAAAACCTGGAAATAGCCTGGAATTAAATTCTAGAGCCTGGAAACCTTGAAAAAACCTGGATATTTCACTTTTTGATGTTCACATTACAATTACATAGTGAAATAGAAAAACGAGATTCAAAATAACTTTCAGAGCGTAATTCTGAACCGATTTCAATGATTTGTTTTCAAAAGATTCAGCATTGAATTCTTAAGAGATCTGTGAGAGTCGATTTTTGAATTTTTTTTCTATTCAAACTTTGATGTTAATGCAGATGGCAGAAAAAACGTGAGATTTTTCAAATCTTCAATTTATCTCGTCATAAAGTTTTTTCTGCGCTCAATATCACTTGAATCCGATGCCCGCAAGTGTACTGTGAGTGAATAATCGGTATATGCAGGATAATCATTGTTATTAAAAAATTATTCAATCAAATGGTGAATATTGATGATTTTTCACATGCTAAGCTATTTTCCGATCAAAATCGCTCGCTTTGCTCGTAAGAGAGTTATCGAATGATGAAGATTTGTAAATCTATATGATTTGTTGATAAATATTATAAACAAATAACTGATACGAGCAGTTAGTGGTGGAGAGGAATAATTCTTTCTTCTGATGGGCTGCAAATTATATTGTTGATGACATCTCTGAATCAAAACTTGACACCGAAATTGTGTATGAATGTTATAAAAAAATTATATAAACAAATGAATGATCCAGGTGATTGTTTACGTAGAGGACCGATTCTTTCCCTTGATGGACTCCAAATTGAGTTGTTGAAAAGGTATTCAAACAACAATCTGACATCAGACATTGTGGATGAATGTTAGAAACAAATTACACAAACAAATAAGTGATTCGAGCGATTATTGGAGGGAAGGTATGATTTTTCCTTCTTATGGAGATCAAATTATGTTGCTTATGAAGGATTCGAATGAAAGTTTGACATTCAACATGGTTGAAAATCATTTTATTTGTTTATATAATTTGTTTATAACATTCATCAATAATGTCTGATGTCAAACTGTTATTTGAATACCTCTTCAACAACCTAATTGGGAATCCATCAGAAGAAAAAACCGTCCCCCCACGCCAGTAATTACCCGGATCACTTATTTGTTCGTATAATTCGTTTATAACATTCATCAACAATGTCGGATGCCAAGTTCTGATTCAGAAGTTACATCACTCATATAATTGAGAGCCTATCAGAGGGAAAATCCATTTCTTTTCACCAATAATTGCGTGTATCACTTATTTGTTGATATAATTTGTTTATACCATTTATCAGCAATTTCGGATGTCAAATTTCGATTCGGAAATTTCATGAATAATGGTTTCTTCATCAAAAAACCAAAAATTGTGGTTGGTTGGTCAATCTCATCAATATGGTTTAGAGCTCATCACAAACAAATTATTCTTCTCCGTCAATAATTATTGCTAGGATCATTTATTTGTTCACGTAATTTGTGTATAACGTTCATCAACAATGTCGGATGTCAAATTTTCAATCAAAAATTTCATCAACAATACAATTCAGAGCCCATTAGGAGAAAAAATTATTTCTCTTCCTCACTAATTGCTCGTATCAGTTATTTGTTCACATAATTTGGTCATAACATTTATCAACAAATAATATAGATCTACAAATTTCCATCATTCGATTTTGCAATACCGATATATCGAAACGATATTTTTCGTGTACCCTGGTTTATTTTGTGTACAAGACCAAGATGGTTCATTATTCCGTTTCATTATGTGTCCATTGGACTATGTAAAAATCAATCACATTTTCATTTTTTATTCATCACCCAGCGAGAGTCCAATACTTGCATCGAAAGGAAAAAATACAATTCCGCTGCACTGACTTCGTTCAAGTCAGTGCATATAAAATATATATTATACTTTTTAGTTGATCGTACCTCATACATTTTAAAACTATTCTCAGTAAGTTAAAGGTAAGTTATTTTCATATGTTACTGCACGGATTGTGAAACCTGGAAATGACCTGGAATTCCAAGTCGGTTGGAGAATGGCCATCATGAAAAAGTGTGGTTTCGGGTTATAATTCCTATTTGAATTAGCAATACGCAAATTGTGGATCATTATAGATTATAATGTTAAATGAACGGATTCAGCGTGGTTCAGAGGATTTCAGAGACTAGTGGATTCAGAGAACTTGTGCTTTGAATTTTTCAGAAGGATTCAGAAAAATTCAGAGGACCTCAAAGAGATGCAGGGAAATTCTGGGAAATTCACAGAGGAACAAATTCAGTAAAATTCTTGGTCCTGCATTTCAGAGGCGTTCAAGGAGTGTCAGACGCTTTCAGAGATAGATGAATTCAGAAAGATTGTGCGTGGAACTTTTCAGAAATATTCAGAGGAATTCAGAAAGATTCAGAGAAATTCAGAGAGGAATTAATTCAGCTAAATTTTTGGTTCAGGATTCCAGAGATATTCAGGGAGTGTCAGAGACTCACAGAGAGGTAAATTAGGAAAAATTGTGCGTGAGATTTTTCAGAAAAATTCAGAGAGATTCAGCGGAATTCAGAGAGATGCGGGGGAAGTCTGGGGAATTCAGAGAGGAATAAATTCAGTAAAATCTTGGTCCTGCATTTCAGAGGCTTTCTGGAAGTTTTAGAGACTTCCAGAGACAGATACATTAAGAAAAATTGTGCGTGGAACTTTTTAGGGATATTCAGAGAAATTTAGAAAGATTCAGAGTAATTCAGAGAGATTCACAGGAATACAGAGAAATTCAGAGAGGAATTAATTCAGTGAAATTTTTGGTTCAGGATTTCAGAAGTATTCAGGGAATGTCAGGGACTCACAGAGACAGGTGAATTAGGGAAAATATGTGCTTAGAGCTTTTCAGGAATATTCAGAAGAATTTGGAATAGTTTAGCGTAATTCAGAGGAATTCAGAGAAATTAATTCAGCTAAATTTTTGGTCCTGCATTTCAGACGCTTTCTGGAAGTTTCAAAAACTTCCAGAGGAAGATAAATTAGGAAAAATTGTGCGTGGAATTTTTTAGAAATCTTCAGAGGAATTTGGAAAGATTCAGAGTAATCCAGAGAGATTCAGGGAAATTCAGAGGAATTCAGAGGAAGCTTTGAAATCTGAATACATTGAATTCCCGGAGATTTAGAGGAATTCAGAGAGATTCAGCTAAATTCAGAGGGAGCTTTGAAATTCAAATATATAAAATTCTGAGGGATTCAGTGATATGCGGAGAGATTCGGAGAAAGTTGAAGAATTCAGAATATATCACTATCGGAAAAGTCTCAAACTTCCTCTGAATTACTCTGGAATTACTCTGACTCTCTCTGAAATTTGTCCCAAAATATAGAGAGATTCAGAGAAATTCAGAGAGATTTCGGAGAGATTCAGAGAGATTTTTTTTACCAGGGTAGCATTTTTACTAGGGCCTGAATATTGTTATCGAGGAACTATATTGAGAATTTTATGTTTATAAATTCCGATAACAAATAATAATGCATAACTCACATGTAGGTATCGCTACGAACAAAATTACCCATCCAGTGCCTCCATTATTTACACTCGATTGATATCGAACTACGATATGATCACCCTCGGATTCAAAGTTGGCTGGTTGATCCTGTTAGAACAAAGAAATCCGACATATTATATTGTTTTATCTTATTTGAATAATATTATTTTATACCAGGGCCGTCTTTCATTGCTTGAAGACCCTGGGCCTACTTGGAGTGGAGGCCCATGTGAGGAGACGTAAAATCTTGAAATTTTTAAAAAGCGATATAACAAATTCAATGACCGGGTCAAGGCTAAACAATTCATTTATTATGTGCATCAAATCAGATTTATCAAAAGAAATAGACTTTAATGATTTGATTAATGACTTTTCGGCTAAAAAATGTCGTGAAAAACTGTTCAATCAAAGTGAAAAATAAATTCATATATTTATAAATTATATATATATATATATATATATATATATGTATTCATTAGTTTCATTTTTCAAATAACTTGATTTTATTTTGTTCAAGTAATCTGTTTAAAAAAATATATAACAATCTTAACGATTCTCTACGAAGAGGCCCCACTTTTGCAGGAGACCCTGGGCTCGGGCCCGGTGTGCTCTGCCTTAAAGACGGCCCTGTTTTACTTTATTTCCAAAAAATTTGGAATTTAGACATTTTTCTGGATAACTATTAGGAATATCTTTTGAAGAGTTTGTACTAAAATCTGAAAGATCGTAAAATTCTCTTTTATTCGTGCAAGAATGTCTCAATGAGTTTACTGGGGGAATTTACATTTTTTAGGATTTCTATCGAGCAGAAGAACAACAATTAATTCACTCGAGTAATACCCACACAACAATTTTGAGGAATTCTTCCGGAATATTCTAAAAGTAATTTCTGGAAAACTTGAATAAATCTCACATGAAGACTTCTACAAGAGATCTTTTGATGTTTCATAACCCGAAGAAAATAGAAAGGTTCAATAGAAGTCTATTCAACGTCTGGATATTTAAAGGTCCATTGGACATTCACTATGAACGTGAATATACGTGAAATTGACATAGATTTTTGTGTTCTCTTGATGAACAAATCTCTAAAAAGAGTAATTCAAAATTGCTATGTGGGCATAAAATGTCCAATATGGTAAATGATCATTGGAACCCATTCAAAGCATTCACAAACTGGTTATAAATATATTTGAATGATCATTCACCATTTTAAAGTTTGCATAAAATCTAATTAATCAATGGGATCCCTGATAACACACGAAGAGTTCTTGTTTTTGAAAAGTGATTCTTTGTGTGTTATCTGGGATTCAATGGATGTGTTAACCAAAGTCAGACGGAGACGATATTTGTTTTCTTTGGGAAGGAGAAACTGGGAATATTTTTGAATAGTGCTAGAAAAATAAACTCACCCCTCCGCAATAAGATCTTTCACGAACTCTGTCTCCGTTAGGTGCGATACTGAGAATATGTAAGTACGACGTTTCACAATTCTTCACACTTATGTCAAATTCTTCAAAGGAAAGAGCAACTTTGAATCCTCTTGGTACAGTGATATCCCATTCACAGAGGCTGTTATTGCGATAGATATTTGGATACATCGGTGATGTGAATTTACCAGCGTAATTGTATAATCGACCTCCACAACCACGTCCTGAGATGAGAAAATGATAAAATATTAGTTCGGTATTAGATTCTAAGACAATGAAATGATAACAAATAGTGGTTGAATGGTTGGTTGAAATTTGATTACAAAATAGATTTTGGACTGTTTTATAACAGAAAAGTATTCAAAAATAACCGTCTCATTCGGAAAAGTCCTTTTTTAGAGTTCTTAGAGCTAACCAATGTCGAATCAAAAGACCTTTCCAAGCTCATGTCAGTTTGAAAATTAGTCTCTGAGTTAAAAGCAAGCATTATGTCTTTTGGTTGTACACTGGTCAACCCAAGAAGTCTCAAGACAGCCTTTTCCGATTTGTGCTTATATTGGGTTGTTTCCATTGATTAGCTTTTGATAAAAAACTAAATGTCGACCAAACCATTGACATTGATTAAAAAACAATTTCCCGCTTATGTAGAAGAAAAAGTTGAATTTTGGTTGTTTTCCAATCGAAAAAATGTCAAAGTCAAGAATTTTCCAGAGACAAACCAAAAGGAAACGATTGTTTTCGGTTGAATTTTGGATCAATGGAATACAGCTGAGGACGAGTGTCTGCCAATGGATGTTGCACTCGTTTCCCGTACAGCACAACCACCGATTCTCCACCCAGGAGACTTCGGTGGACTGGAGGTGGAGAATCAGCGGAGAAATGAGAGCCGTGGAAATAAGGGAGAAATAAAGGAGAGTCCCTGTTGAGGCAAGGGAGAGGCGACGTGGATTTATCCGCCCCCTTTATTTTCAATAACATTTATGTTAGTGGATTTACACAACCAAATTTCAATGAGTGAATCCACTAACATAAATTTTATTGAAAATAAAGGGGGCGGATAAATCCACGTCGCCTCTCCGTTGCCTCAACGGAGACTCTCCCTTATTTCTCCCTTATTTCCACGGCTCTCATTTCTCCGCTGATTCTCCACCTCCAGTCCACCGAAGTCTCCTGGGTGGAGAATCGGTGGTTGTGCTGTACGGGTTGTTGGAGTGTATATACAAAATAATGTATCTCGTATAGGACAGTCGGTGAATATAATGTGACACAACGGAGAATAAGCAGCACGTTGCAGCGTAGGGGTGACGAAGAAATGTCCGGGCTGTTTTTTAGTGCAGACATTTCTCTGTCGTACCACGTTGTATCCACCGATCCCCTTTTTCTCCTTAAATTCCACGAAGAGGCGACGTAGGTGTCTTGTATGGGATGCAACAAGCTTGATACGCTCGGGTATTGCTTTTAGTAACCTGGTATTCCTGGTGCGTTTCACCACAAGATTGGATATGAGAACCCTGCTTCTAATGGAGAATCAATCGGTTCAATGAGATCCTTTGAGCAGGGAAGTGAGGTATTTTGTTTCCAAAATAAATTGATAGCACTTGAACAATTACTTCGATTACACTTTTTTGAAAACTAAAGCATTTATACCGATGGTATCCTTTCAAGTTATTTTTTAATACCTAATTATTGTAATTGATTTCATACCTTTGTCCGTAGTCGTATAGGTGATATCAAACAATTGATTGAACAGTCTATCTTGCGTCCATGAGTGCAAACTCAATTGATTTCCAATACTAAAAATAGGACTGGGGATTTGAGAACCGCAATAAGTTCCAAGTAGATTCCCGCCGAAAGATCCTTCGCGTATCTGTAGAGAACAAATATTTCAGCTCACACGCAAAAGAATGGAATAGCTGTGGCAGCTACCCACTTCTTTAGCACCCTTTTGCACTTTTATAGCTGAAATGATTGCAGCTATAGCTATTTATTAGCCACTACAGTAGATAATCGTCGCTGTAATTGCGCACTCACATAACAATTCATGTCTTGCAATGTCTTTTCGATAAGTTTATAAGATGCCTTGCGCAACACATTCAGATGTCTTTTAGATGTCTAAAACTCTCTTTTGGTCTATAAGATATCTAAATACGCAAAAAAAAAATTCGTTGTGGCAGCTAAAAATTAGCTGCCATAGCTAATTTTCGTGGTTGATATTTGGATAGCGAAAAGAATAGTTATGATAGCGATTTTTCTCTGCAATCAGTGTTTCGCTGAAAGAATCGCTAAAAGAACAACCAACCGAGTGAAAAAAAAATTCATTGGATACGGGAGGGTCGATTCCGCGATCTTTCGTTTACTAACTCAAGCTGCTAGCGCTTGAGCCACCCTACCGATTGAATTTTCCTGGTTCTAATGTTTCAACAAGCGAAATGTTTCAAATTTAATTTTGCAAAACTGCATGTAAACAAATCATTATTCTAGAGGTTAAATATTTCGTTATTAGGGTTGTTGAACATTTTTTGAACCTCAAAATGCATTTGTCAAATGTTCATTGAATTCATATTGAATGTTTACCGGCCATCTTATTCTCTTTGGGTATGTACTACAACTACAAAAATCGCTCCACCAGCAACATTTCTTCTGCGATCATTTTTTGTCGGCGCACAAAAGCTATGTTAGTACATATAGCTATAATGATAGCTACGGTAGCGCAATGCACTCAGCACACAAGTTTTTGCTGTCCCTGCGAATTCATTTTTTTCCGTGAAAGACCTCTACAAGATATCTTCAAAGATCTCTTTTAGAGGCCTTTTAGATATCTTTCAGACCAAAGAAGGGTTTTAGACATCTAAAAGACATCTAAATGTGTTGTGAAAGACATTTTAAACTTATCTAAAAGACATCGCGAGACATGAATTGTTATGTCGGCAGATTTTGTGATTAATATTTTCAACAGCCAAATAATTTAGCTATGAAATTTTAGCCACGGCAACTACATTTCTTGCTGTTACCGTGAAGTGAGGAGCCGCGGGAATTAAAAAATAGCTCCCGAAGTTAATTTTTAGCTATCCAAATGATAGCTAATTATTTTTTCCCGTGCAGAATTGGACCCTTGATGTAGAAATCTTTCTAAATCTCTTTTACGATTTCAAACATTCCCAAAGTGTTCCAGAATAGATTTTGAACGATTCAGAGAAAATTAGAAAATTAAACATCTCTGGACTCCATCTGAATAGAAAAAAAACAGGCCCTGAACATTTTGTAACATAACGTGCTACAAATATATTTATGAACTTCCATGATGAGTCTGGATCTCTGTAGACGTCTAAAATTTTCAGAGAGAATTTTGTCATCGGGGATAAGAATTAAACATTCACGTGATCGATATTTGATATTCAAGTAATAATTATGGTGTTATATACAAATTATGAATGATATATCTCATCGTTATTCACGATTCAAGTTCATCATCTTACTTGTAATCCTGCGTCCGTACACTTGTCCTGTCCGTAAATAGTGAAGTGATTGAAATACAAGGCGATCGTATGATTCTTTGGAGCTGTTATCGTCACCCAACAATCCTTGTCTCCGTTGTGCAAAATACGACCCTGTTCACCTGTATAATTTCTATTACAAACCGCCACGCTGTATTCAAGTTTGAAACGATTATCTCCGGCTTGTGAAGCTTTGAACCTCAAGTTGATCTTGTCGCTGTAACTGAAATTTTATTACATTCAATCGAATATTCGTCGCTGTGCTGTTTCTTTTGGTTTGCTGTGATGAATTATAGCCGAATAAAAATGGTAAGTTTGCTAGGTTGAAATCGTAAGGTTTCCAAGGGTGTAACTGGAGATTCAAAAGAGTTTGAAAATAGTGCTCCTGATCATTCCAGAATGAAATATTATTAGGTGTGCAAGTTGAAACTCGGCTTCAAGTTGGTTGCATGAAACAAAATATTTGAACGCATCCAATTCGTCCGCCATTTTGGATATATGTAGCGTGGACATTGCAGTTGTCATATAAGTCATTTTCAATTAGTAATTTACTGCACGGAAAAAAATTGCCAGATTTCTGCTACAATAAGTTTGTAGTGAATTGATCATGGTTAAATGTATTCCAATAATCTTAATTTCTACAGGAATTTGGAGTATTATTTACCTAAACTAAGATGATTGCTATTTATATATTGCAGTAATACACTTCCAATAGATGTTACATTTTGAATACCAAATGTTATTCAATCGAAAAGTTGCAATCATTATCCAAAAGATTATTGTAGAGATCTTAGCATTTTATTAACGTCCACTATTGACTGCTGTTCTTTCTACCACAAAATTTGAGTTAATGTGTTCCGCGAAGAGTCTTGTGAGAGGTTAGGTTACAGATGGGTCTGTATACACAACGTTTCCTCGTATCATTACAATGCTTTTAATTAAATTAAATACAATTAAAATCGAAGACAAATCATTGAAGTTGAGTGAATTCAAGTGAAATGAAGCGAGTGAAGTGAGTTCGTGCAGTGAAGTGAGCTCAATAAAGTAAAGTGTTAATGTGAGATGTTCTAAAACATTCCTCATTTTATGTAAATAATATTTGATATCGAATGTCATGGAAACTTATCAACGAAGAAATGTATTTGATTTCACTCAAATTTGAATCCATTGAACTGAATTTCAAATCAATTCGTATAAAGTTATGTGTTAAAAAGAAAACATTTACAAATATATTAATAATTCCGCTCGTGTGAAAAATGAACTTTTCCTACAAAATCATCAGAGTAACTACTAAAATGAATTTTATATGCTAAAAACGTTAATACGTGTATTATCTTCTGTTACAGTGTATTAAATATATGTTTATAATAATATATCAGACATTAAAATGTTGTGAACATAAGTGACAATAATTTACCATATAACCATATCACGTGTTAGCTCAAACTGTTAGTACCGGTCGTTTAGGTAGCCCTGCTTAAAGTGTCATATAGAATCGTATAGAATATCATAAACCCAGATAGCAATTCAACCTTGCTGCAATGTTGTCAGGCAAGCTTGCGACAAGGTTGATATAAGCCTCCTAGTTGACACACGACAAGGATACAAGCTTACAAAACCCTTGCAGCAGGGCTGTAGCAACCTTACACTGACAAGGTTGTCAATAACAAGCCAAAAACAATCGAATGACAAGTGTGACAGGGCTATGACAAGCCTACATGTTATCTGGGAAATATGATTCAAAAACATGATAGAAACTGTGAATCTTATCATGTTTTTGAATCATAATCTATGATATTCTATACGATTCTATATGACACTTCTAGCTAGCACTTCTTGAATATCGAAGTTGTCCGGAAATGGCTGGATAACTATTTTGTTTCAAAACCACTAAGTTTCTATCGTGAAGGCATTTATCTACTATCCGATAAATGGCAAAAGACTGTAGATAATAACGGCGAATATTTTAATTGATAATTCCTGAAAGAAGTATTTTTTTAATAAAATTGAATTTGACAAAAAAAGCCGACTTTCAACTTGCACACCTAATAATCCAAATTAAAAAATGACAATTGGTTCTAGCCCGGATAGCATCGGGAGGTTTTCTAAACATTCACAAAACGTACTTGCTCACGCAGAGAACGTTCAAATGAGATCCCAGGACGTTCTAAGAACGTCGCATGTGCGTCCCAGGGACATAAAAATGTTCCGTAATGTTCTATTTATCTTCACCAAGCGACGTTTTGGGGATGTATTCAATAAAGGTGTCAATGACGTTCTGCGATACTACACATGTGTTTGTAAAGGTTAGTTTCCATGAAAGTACGTTTGGGAAACGTAACGAAAACGTCCTGTGGTAAATGAAAAATACGTACTGGGAACGTATTCAGGTGCATCAAAAATGAACGTCCTCTGAACGTACTTAAACCTACTCCCCGGAGACGAAGCGCGCAGAACTAAGGTTATGTTTCTAAAACGTCCAGAGGACTTTCAATGCTATCTGGGAGGGTTCTAGGGAAAATATAATTTCTCACTCCGCCAATCAATTTTCTCAACATATGGAATCAGAACTGGCAAAACAGTGGACTAAATTTGAGTTGAAACTGACGGATGCAGCCAATGCTTGGCACAACGCTTATCTGTTTGATGTAGTCTATATTGGGCCCAGGATTGGGAATAGCTTGCCCAAGGTTTGAATTGATGCTAAAATAATCGTAGATTGATGGAACAGTATTTTGTCATGTTGTGATAAACATAGATTACAGTTCCACCGGATTTCAAACAGAGCTGAACTGGGATTGATTGTTGTTTCCATCGGATTCAAAATGAGAGGGAAACGAGATTAAAAACGAAATTTATAGTACAACGATGGAAACACTTCTAACTACGAGTTTCTCAATCCTATATTTTAATGGGATTGGAACTTAATAGTCAGTGGAAACATCTAAAACTAAAATTTCAACGGTAGTACCAACATAATAACGGCTAAAAATTAATATATTTTCACACACTGATGTAATACTCAATAGTTTATTTCTACGTCCCCTTTGTTGCATCATAAAAAACATGTTTCTTATATTGGAAATAAACTGAATAATTGCTATCAAAATTTGGTCATCGAAATCCATGATGATTCATTGAATACATATCTTTCATATTGCAAAATCAAAACGATAAACTTAACATTGTTCTACGCTGGCTTAGTGAGGTTGAATAGTCACTCTGGTGAAAATGAAGCGTATACGAAGCGAAAAACGTTCCAATTCCCTCTTCCCCGAACGTGTGATGCCTGCTTGCTGTGGAGTGATGATATCATACGTTCCGTATACACTTCATAAACTCTCGATCCCGTTTCACACACGCTCCATGTAACCTAATAGTGAGTGACATCAAGCGTGTACGAAACCTACCTATTCTGAGTTCGAATAATATTTTTGAGCGTTCGATACCAACGAGGATTCTACGGCTCATGGGGTAAGCCCCTCGTCTTCCACGGTGAAGATCACTGTTTCAATTTTCACTATGGGGTTCAGTTTTTGAATTCTATTTTTTCGAATTTTATACGCTTCCTTTGCTTCAATTCCCGTTCCACAGCTTTGTATACCTTGCATCAACGTCTCTGTTACCCTCCAGTGTACGCTTCGTTTACTCTTCCTTACCGCTTTCATTTTCACCAGGGCATGTATGGAATTTATCCAATAACTTCGATTGCAATCATTAGGTTGGTATTCCTGTTGTGATTTTATTTTCCTCCTGAGATAAATAGGTCCTTAGTTTCCACCAGACTTGAAATAGTAGTAACATAGAAGTTGTCAAGTGCGTTTCCACCGATACGAAGTTTGAGTTTAATCGTCAAAAGCTGGTCAATAGCCACAGCATTCCCAAGTAACACAAGATCTTCTCAAAGATGCTATGATGATACAGTGAATGTGAAAAGAATGTGCAAATGGGATTATTTTGGATAAATTCGTCAAGATATGCTATGGCGGTGCATAGCACATAATTATCCCAAATCGTCTCATTTGGAGGTTCTAAGCGTGTTCGTAGGATTTTCCAAACACGTTCTTAGCATTCTTAACCTCTCGCGTTGCTTGGGTTTCTACTTGGGATGATCTATAAAATATATATCTGGTTTCTAGAAATTTTCATCAAATTTTCATAGAGACTTGATACAAAAGTACATAAATTTAAAAAACCATTATTGAGTAGAGATTCACATTACCTGTGGAAATCGTGTGGTAATTGAGAGCCGCAATACGTATAAGTCGTGATGGGTCTTGGACTGCCCTGAAAGAATGACGAAGAATGTGGAATTATACGCGAATAAAGTTCTTTTACGACGGGTCAGAGAAGTATTTTCTCATGGGAATTTTTATATAATTGTATTTATATTATATTATTCGTATATAATTCTGTCCCAAGAAATGAATTCATAAAATTGATAAACTATTTTTATAAATTTCATACATATTTTCATTAACATTATCCTTCAATTCGGAATTTTGTATAATTTTCGTATAGTTTATATATGTTTATAGTGTTTTTCATCTACTGTTAGTATGAATAGAATGTTTAAAATGTACTTACATATGTATGTACTATTTGGTTAGAGGGTGATCCGCTGTAGACGAAATTCTGTCCCAGACCTTCGATTACGTATTTTCGATCCTGTTTGGAAATGTTCATGATCAAAATTGATGAATAAAGGGAGTAGGGTAATTACGAACGCGGGGTAAAGCCGAACACCGTGATTGCTTTGTATTCCTGTTCAGTTACAGCCATGTGTTCTTGCACGTAAGATCGCCTAGCATATGCCTGATATTTTTACTTTCTCCAGAGCAAGAAAAACAGTTCGGCTTTCAAGCTGAGAACTGATGAAATATTTCAATGTTTTTGATGTAATAGATTTTTTGGAATTTTCATTTATATTAAGGAGATACCAGCGCCGTGACACTAGCCAAATCTTTTCTGACAAATTATGCAGAAATAAAGCAACGTCATCGAAATATCGCTCTGTACAGACCTTCTTCAATCAATAAAGATGGTCTGTACAGAGCGATATTTTAACCACGTTGCTTCATTTTGGCATGATTTGTTACAAAAGATTTGGCTAGTGTCACGCCACTGGTAGCCCCCCAAACTCAATACGTGGTAGTCCCTCGAACTCTCAGTTTTGTTTTATATGTTATATGTTGTTGCAGTTAACAGCGTGGAGTAATTACGAACGGGTTCAATAAAACAGATGTAATCAGTCGATGTCTTCCGTCTTAAATCATCATTTCATATTCATTTTCGTTGATGTTCACCTCTTTGAGCATGAATCATAAATTCAAATGAGAATTCCTGTAAAAATTATATGTTTTCTGTTCATTCCGTGTTTGAGTGAACTTTCTACTATGCATGTGCTACAGAAACAAATCAGTAACAGTCGGGAACAGTATTCGTAATCACCCCACGGTATTTGAAGTTGATTAATCAAACTTCAATTTTCAATGCAGGGAGGTTTGAGATTTGAGCTTTTTGCGATCATCTTTACGTGTTCGTAACTACCCTTCTCTCCCCTACTTTGAAAACTATATGCGGATAAATTAATGCGCATCAATGAGATAGAGTCTCTGAGACATGAATTTTATATTTAAGTTTTCATTCCAAGCCTACTTCGGATTTACAGCTGATCCACTGAACAAAATTTTACGGAAAATTTTTAGAACTCCATTCGAAATATCATAAAATTGAGACATGAGTAGTATCTATAGATCTATAACACTTTGTTCAGGAGGAATATACGCGAGGGCGTATTGAGAATTTCTTTTTGGGAAGGATCTTCAGAAGTATTTTACCACCTCTCGAAGAAACTCGAAATCTTTGAAGTTTCATATCTCGACCAGAAATGGTCGTAGAAACAGAACTGAAGAACCGTTTTGGAGGATGAAATGTGCTCTTTGCAGGAATCTTGGCCTTAGTCACCTGACAGAGGTTCCTTATTAGCTGTGTTTAGTCGAATTCACGATATTTTTCGTTTCTTTTCCGACGATTCAAACTTTTGCATGCTTTTGGTTGATTCTTTCCTGGAGAAATGAGATCTCATATTCGATAGAGCATAGATTGAGCTTTGAAACGCTTTTTTGTTTCCTTCTCTTCAATCATTCCTTCCACAGTTATGTCATTTTTTGTGGAAGAAGATTGACTGATGATTTTGAGCCTGCGAGACACTTCATCGAAGATGAAAACAGTGGGGGGGAATTGAATGTGCCTCAATAATTCTCGAAATTTGTGGGTATGTAGAAAATATTGGAACACAACTTTTTTCCTTTTAACAGTTCTCGATTGGACCGGTACTTCCGGAGTCACAGCACTCCGTTTGGAAATTCACTTCTTCCACAAAAAAATGACGTAACTGTGGCAGGAGTGATTGTAGAGAACGAAACAAAAAAGCGTTTTAGAGCTCAATCTATGCTCTATCGAATATACGTTCTCATTTTTCCAGGAAAGAATCAACCAAAAACATGCAAAAGTTCGAATTCGACTAAACACAGTTGATAACGAACCTTAGTTAGGTGACTAAGGCCAAGATTCCTGCAAGGAACACATATTTCCCTCCAAAGCGGTTGTTCAGTTCTGCTTCTACGACCATTTCCGGCCGAGATATGAAACTTCAAAGGTTTCGAGTTCCTTCGAGACGTGGTAAAATACTTTTGACCGGTAGTGTAGATGCATTTCATGGTTGACCACTCAGTTGAAAATTCCGATATAAAGACGATGGCGGAATTCACATGCGAACTCACACTGTAAAAAGGAACTCTTGAATTCAGATTGTGTCATGACTGAATTTAAGACGCACTCTTACAGCACCACAGTCCCAGAAGAATTCTTGAAGAATTCATAAAGAACCTGAACATCTGAGTCGAAAAATTGTCATACCGTTTGAAGCCTGATTAACTCCGTAATACGCAATGATCCAGAGTTGAATTAGGTCGGAAAAAGGTTCAGATCAGGTTCAATGAGAATTTTTAAAGCGAGATCAGGTTGAGAACAGGGCGGGCTCAGGGCGAAAAATGAAATCCACCCTGATTTACTCCGTAATACGCAACGAATCAGAGCTACACTGTAAAAAAAAAATCTGAATTTTCCTGTGTACATCAACCGGAAAATTCCAATCAAATCACTGACAGGGTTTTTCAATCAATTTCCCTGAGTTTTCCCTGTGATTTCTCTGAGTAAAATTCTAATTTCCATAAATTGTCGGATCATGAATGTGTCCCTAAACATTTTTTCCTCAGTGCACAATTTCTAAGATTCCACGATTAGAAAATAAAGAAAATATGTTGTAGAGAATGAAAAATAGAATAAATGAACAAATTTTTATTTTGACAAAATTCTAGTGATTTCCCTGAGATTTCCAGGTTTTTGGGAATTTTTGATAATTTCCCTGAGTTTTCCCAAATTTCCCGGAATTCCAGTTCTGTCTGAACCCTGACTGATTAGGAAATCAATTTCCGGTACATTTATATGAATTTTCCCATATATTTATCTGAAAATTCCAAATTTCATGGGATATTTCCCAACATTTCACAGTAAATTTCCGGACAAGTTGGGAAAATTCCTAACGCATGTATGTGTTAATTACTTAATAATGAAATTTTTCACAGTGTAAATCAGGTTTCACTTTTTGACTCGGGCAGAATCAGTTCAATAAGAATTCTGCATGAATCCTTCTGAGACTGTGATGCTGTGTGGGCAGCCAGTTTAAGCCACACTTTTTATAGTGCACTGAGGGAAAAGTCGTTGAGACAAGAAAATATTTCATCCAATGGTATCTATAAAACATTTCTTCTCAATGAACGTCATGAGGACGAGGACTTGAAGACAACTGGAGGAGCTCTTAAAGAGATCTTTATGTCATCCAATGCGTCGGCTTAGGAGATCCTGTGGAGGTCTTGTTTCAGATCACTTTATGTTATCTTAAAGAGAACATTTGTAACATAAAGATAACATAAAGTGGTCTCAAACAAGAGCTCTGTAAGATCTCCTAAATCGACGCATTGGATGACATTAAGATCTCTTTGAGAGCTCCTCCAGTTGTCTCCAAGTCCTCGTCCTCATAATGTTCATTGGGTTTGAACCAAGGAAATCTTATTCCAATGAATGATATGGTTTTTCATCGCATGAAATATTTCATCAACCGAAAACCCATTTCATCCATTACAGTGAAATTTCATTGATCTCAAAAAATATTTTATAGATATTATTGGATGGAATCAGTGTGTGTGAATTCCTTCAGTGTGCAGATTCCCACTCTGGACCAGTCGCGTCTCCACCCAGAATCCGTGTTACCTTTCAGAATCCTTCCCGGAATTTCTCAGCTCATACAGCACCGAATTTTTCAGTAATGTATCAGAAAAATCTCGGTTATGAGAATCGGATCATGGAGAATAGAGAAAAGGAGTACGATTACAATACTTTTGAAGTGTCCTTGAAAATGTAACCTAGATTGGTCTCAAAATTGGCGCTGTCGTACGTGTGTACCAGAATGTACTACTAATAACCATGGAAACCAAGTATCGAACCAACAAGACTCCGGTTTTTACCACCATCTGGATCATAATTTCACGGATACTTTCCGTTGGAGAGACCAGGCTTTGATCGTACTCTTTTTCTCTATTCTCCATGAATCGGACATAGAAACGTGTTTCAAAGGTAACCGAGACATTTCCGATTCTTCACTGAAGAATTCGGTGCTGTATGGAAGGGCCCTACCCCAGACCGCTCAAGTTTCCGTTCGAGATCTCTTAGCTCCCTGACAACCTGGAACCCGAATGATCCTGGGTGGGAATCTGAGTTTCGTCATCCTCCCTACCCTGGTGAAAATGAAGCGTATATACAAAGCGAGAAGGAAACGTAAACGAAGCGAAAAACGTTTCAACTCCCTCTTTCTGAAGCGTATGATACCCGCTCCCTGGAAAGTCATCAAATCATGCGTTCTGCATACGTTTCATAAACTTCCGATCCCGTTTCGCATATGCTTCATGTAACGTAATACGCAAGTAACATAAGAAGTTCTAAGAATGTGCTCGAACAGTCTACACGGAGAGAAATTTGTAGTTGAATTTACTATGTTATTATTGTTTCCGAGGAACAGACTGAATTCTGTCGGATTTTACTATGAAGGGCATATTTTTACTATGGTACAACAATAGAATGCTGATCATATTTACTATGTTTTATGGGGGAACCCGTCATAGTTCAGTCTGTTCCTCGGGAACAATAATAACATAGTAAATTTAACTACAAATTTCTCTCCGTGTAAGAAGGTGCTGGATCATTCTTAGAACTTCTTATGTTACTTGGGTAGTAAGTTATATGGAGCGTATGCGAGTCATACCTATTCTGACTTCAAATAACATCTTTCAGCAATCGATGTCAACGACGATCCATGGCTCAGTTGATAAGACCCTACCATAGTGAAAGTCATCGGTTCGATTCCTGCCACAGGGTTCAATTTTTTTGTCTAGATTTCTTGAATTTTTCCTGCTTTCTTTGTTTTAATTCCCGTTTCATATACTCTTTGTATCCTTTCCATTCAAGCTTCGTATACTTTCCATTATCGTTTCTGTTACCCTTCAGCATACGCTTCGTTCACTCTTTCTTCTTGCTCCCATTTTCACCAGGGTATCCGGGTGGAAATTTATATTCAAACCCATTTGGATTGATGTTGATTCTGCGCTTGGATTGAAACACTATTATTATTATCATCATTTTAGGATAAAAGATATACCGAATAATCCACGATTTCTAATCCTCCTTCGACACACCTGTCAGAATCGTTCAAATCAAACTCCAAGAATCGTATTTGTAGTACATCGTTTGTATTCTCATTTGCGTGTAGAGTCCATTGACATCTTGTAGCAGCTGGAATGCGATTTGGATATCCAGGAGACTTCAGTGTTTGTACAGTATCTTTTGCCAATAAAAGACTTTTACCGCAAGGAGCTGTGATCAAGACAAGAGAAATATTCATTTGTAAACAAAAAGTACTGACTGAACGGTAATTTCAGTCTCAAAATAACATCCTCAAAGGTGATAAATGCCTTAAATTGAATTGAAAAAAAAAAACATTTCAAAACATTATATCGAAAAATATTCTCATTTGGGATTCCTGTATTAATCACTTCATTTTATAAAATTATATACTCTATCATGTGATTTACTCATTAGCACTCCACTTGGAATTTCACATGAGATAATTTTTCAACTGTGTTAAACGCAGTCACACCAAGTTTTATCTCCAAAAATCTGAGACTTTTGACTTGTTCTTTATTGTTACTCGACTTACAATCGATTTTGGTCAACGTAGCTCTAACTCCAGCTGCTTCTTTAAAGCCATCGGTGAATAATCGTATCCACATTTTATCGGAAGATGATATTACTGGTCTTGGAGTTGAAAATCCACAGTATTTCCCCAAGGATTCAGCATACTGACTTGCTCCATCATGAATCTGTGTTGAAGTGGAATAATGACATTTTGAATGGAATCCAAATGAATTTCGTTTCCCTGAATAATTCATGGGACCTTTCGCAAAGCATTAGTTTCAGATACTGTGCACTCACTTCCAAATAATCTCCGTTGCATCCCGTTTCAGTGGTATTCTGAGAATTCTCCAGGGCAATGCTATCGAAAGTGAATACAATTTGTTTTCCAGGTTCTACCTCTACGTTCCAGTGACAATCTTCCAGGGGAGCGTAAGTCTGTCCTTTTTGAGTGGTAAAATGATACGAGTCGGTTGTGGTCAAGTTGATGAATCCACCACAGCCAGTAAGTTCACCATCGCTGAAGAAGATCTGTGGGAATATTATTTCATGAACACCCGATCAAGGTTGATATTTGAATGATTGGAAACTGATGTCCTCACCTTCGCTAAAAATCCTTCATGATTTCCTTCGTAGTCCGAGATGAATTGTACGACCATGGTATTGTTGATGCTCCTCACAGTCGGTAAATGATCGGTCAAATTACCACAAAATGTGGCCAATTTTTTCTCATCGTCTGCTAATTCTCCGTTGTATACGGTTAGGCTATCGGCGTAACAACTGGGAACAGAGAGAAGTTCAGACTCCGTTCAAAAGTTTATTGCTGGTAATTTCATGGAGGTAATTTCAGTATTATCCTTCAGTGAAATTATGAATTTAGTTTTAGTCGGTAGTAGAATTATTAATTTCAGCGTTATCTGTTGCTAAAATTATCGGTTAATCGTCAACTCAAAGAAAATATATATTGATATAACTTTTATCCTCGGAACCAATATTTTAGCTTGAACTATGTTTCGTTTGAAATGGAATTCTACATTTACGATAAATGGATTCAATTGTTCCAACAAATATTATAAATAATTGAAATTTGGTTAAGAAAATTGATTGAAATGTTTTATAATTAACCCTATTCGGGACGCCATTCTGGGATGTAGCACACTCCAGATGATTTTCGGAAAGATATTTCTCAAGCAGTTTTGATGGATCGGTTCAAGTATCGCTCGCATCAGGAGTGTGTAGAAGGAGTAACGGTCCATTCCGGTGTTATTCGTGTACATAATGTCGAGCAGTATACACAGTTTGTAGTCTTGGGGTTTATTTAACCCCAGTAAGAAATTCTACATTATTATGGAAAATTTGAAATCTAGAGGCAACATGAAATCTTCGCATCTCAATTATTTCTGTAGTATTTCATGATAAGTTTTTTGACAATCAACCGTCTCAATTAAGCTGACACACATGCATGAGAAGTTTTGGAGTTCTTAATGTTCAAATGAGGAATTGTTCAAATAATCTTCCTTCTGCTCATCTGTTTTGTGTTCAATCGTGTTTTTTGCTATGAAGGATTGATATTTCAATTGATGTATGTAGATATTTGTTTTATTGAGAATTTCCACGCATAATTGAAAAAAAAAAAATGTTTCAACGATGAAAATCAAGATAATAACGGTGATGCGAAAAATGGGGTATGTGGAACCCCAGTGTGGCGTTTTTGTTACATGTAGGTAGTGTGGTGTCCATAGTTTGAGTTACAATTGATCATTTCAATGAAAACTGTGTTGGAAATTGCGGTTATTTGATTAAATAAAATCCGGTGACTTTGAATAGATGAATTTCTTTAAGCAAAATATCAGCAATCATCAGACTTCCCCAACAGGGATGTTGAATTACGAATGGTAAATGCTAATGTATCCAATCGATATACATTAAGAAAAATTTGAGATACTGATTGACCGTATACCTCAATTTGGCGTGTTTTCGACATTATTTCAATGTTATATTGACCACAGTGCGCTCCCTGCTGAAAATAATCGAGCAGATCCGGCAGGAACGTCGAATTTTGTCCCAGGAATTGCGAGAATTTATCCGGATTTACCTGGCATTTTCAGCAGGGTTGCTTGCATTATTTGTCCATACCGAATACCGATTTCCATTTTGAGATACTCACTACTGATTATATTCTAGCATGAATTTTTCGAATCTTAGTACAACGTTCTTGTTTGGAGGTGCTTTGATAACCCAAGTGCAATTCAAGTTGTCCAAATATTGGGACTCGTACGTCAGAGGGGATATTTCACCCGGTTCCGTGATAACACCACCGCATTCTACAAATGCAATTATCAATTCAAGTAAAGTACGATCGTGGATTCATTTTCATCATAAATTATGACAATGACATGTTCTTACCATTCAGATAGTACTTCATCAGAAAACCACTTCGTTGAACGTAATTATCGGTTCTGAATACAATTCTCATAATTGCCAGAGATTTCTGTAACGGTGGCTTATTATTACCGCAATACGTTGATTTCTCCAGAGAAGACCACACGTATGTTTGAGCAAAAATGGTTAGATTGTCATACCGGCAATCCGAGCGACCTGCAAAACAGAAACTTTCAATCATTCTTCACGGGAATAAATTTGATAGATGCACGGAGAGAAAAAGCAAGTTCTGGAAGCATGAAGCACTTTGCGCCTTCACGGATTTGTCATAATAATGTACTTTTAACGCACATGCTGAGAAGACTCGTGTGTTGAAAGCGCATTATGACAATGTTATTTCTCTCAACTTCTTCACCGCAAAAATTATTGGGATCTTATCTAGTCCCTCTAAGTATGAAAAAGTGAGAACTCCACTTGAACGGAAAGATATAGGTTCCCTTCTGGCTGTCTGAAGATTCAAATTTCACTCTGCTGGAGTGCGAATTCACTCTTTAGGCAGTCAGGAAGGAACCTACTACTGTGTCCAAAAAATAAGGTGACATAGCATTTATTCTTGAAAATGTTTATTTATTCTCCCAAATCAAATCCATCACCTTCAAAATAATCCCCCCCACTACTGTGACCCATGCTCTCCTACGTGTCATGTAATTTTTCTCCTCACCTTGTTCAATTTGGAAATTCACGAATTCTCCCACAATGAATTTACCGGGAGCGATCAATGTATAATTGCAGAAAGTATTCGGTTTGTATACATTCGGATAATCCGGTGATTGTAGGAATTTTGGTTGCCGAGATACCAGGAAGATACCACCGCAGCGTTGCTTCCAGATAGCACGAAAACCGTCTCCTCGTACAGCATTATCCGAACGGAACATCACTTTCATACGATTCGATGATGATTCTATAGACTCTGGGGTATTTCTACCACAAACTTTTTTCAATTCTATCCAAGTTCCTCCAGTTGTATCCGGTATCCAGTCGAAGACCTGTATTCAAGTACAATGATGTTGAATTACTTGATACTATTTTGCCCCACGCTGTGCAGAAAATGATATTTTACCTGTACAAAATCTTTTTCACAATCTTTGCTTGTTTCCAGATTGAATCGATCTACGAATACCAATTCAACGCGATAACCATTCCCCGCTACTATTTCCCAAGTACATTCGGCATTGTTTGGATACTGGTTCGGAAACCTATGGATTTGAAACATTATTTTTATGAATAACCGTGAATAATTTCGAGAATTTAATTGCAACAGCAGATCTGGATTTAGGATCCATCGGATATTCAATGGATATCCAAATGTTCGCCTAAAATCCACTTTACATCCATTGGATGTAACGTTTGTTGTAAGGGCGTGAAATTAACATAACTTACTCCGGTGATGCGATTTCTCTGCTCGCTCCACGTAAAGATCCTCCACAACCAGCGTGAGCGAGCTTCATATTCAATTCAAAATCATTTGGGCCAGCTGACGCGTGGTATTCGATCCAAAGTTTGTTCGATGTACTGGTGATGTTGTAAGGTGTCAGATTTCCACAAAATCTACCCACTTCTGGGGACAATGGACCACCGTTTCTAAGATAGAAAATTATCCGGATGAGTTTTCGAAAAGACCCTTATTGCAGTTTGAAGCGACATGACGGTGGTGAAAGTAATAACACTCACTTGATGATAATGTAACTCTGATCACAGCTACCTAGATTGAGTCTGGTGAAGGTAACGCTTATGGTCTCTCCTGTATCTGGATAATTTGCATACCATGCACAGTTGATTGGGAATGAAAGATGTTCTGGAGATTGAATGGTATGCGATGGACCACGCAATATTCCACCACAAGGTTGCCATTCGTATTGGGCATCAAAATTCATTGGACCCAAATTATAGGTTCCATTCAAGAGCTGAAAGTCGAATCAATTTCAAAATGAAATGAATGCGCAATTGATGCAGAACCAAGATCCCTCATTCCGCAGTTTTTGTAAGGCTTTTCCTTGCGAATAGCGTCACCAGTTGAAAATTCCTGAATGAGGAGAAGATTGTGAAATTTGCATGTAGACTCCCACCTCCCGAGCATCAGCACTCGCTAGGCCCTTACAAGCTTCCTGCTAGCTACTAGACTCTTGCTAGCCTTTGGTTAGATTCTCGTAAGGGCCTAGACAGTTCCGGCGTTGTTTTTGAGGGTTTTTCAGGGTATCGTCTAGGATTTCCTGGAGGATCTTGCATAGGTCCTGAAGAGATAACCCGAGTCTTGGATACGGACCCGACTGGTTCCAGGTGGGATTCTAGGTCTACGTGCGAATTTTACGATCCTGTCCATCGGGGAATGAACAAATTTTGACCGAAATGACCAAGTTTTTGGAAACTGCGTAAAAACACGACGTAGTTCATTCATGAAGAGTATTTCTAAGCAAACGTATCTAAAGTGCAAAGAATTATCCAATATCAACTCACTATGATTTCGTTGACAGGCATGGGACTTCTCAAGTATACCGGTTTCGTCAAGTTCCCGCATATCATTCCAATATCTGTGGCAATAACAATCATTGAAGTTCTCGATTCATGCAATTCTCACAAATTTTACACTTCATTCGTATGTTTGTTTCTCTACCTTTGACTCTAATACTTTGAGGGAAAGCACAGAATTTCGTGTCAGTGAAACCCTGCCCAACGACTCCAGTGACTTTCAAGGTCATAGTGACTCCCGTCGCGTTCATAACAGGTGCCAAATTTTGAGGTGCTTGGATCAACCAATTGCAATAATAGGAAGATTGATTGAAAGGTAGAACCATTGGAGGCGTTATGACTCCTCGTAGGCTAGTCAAAGTGCCACCACAAGCTGAAACATGTTTCGCATTTTAAAGAATTTTTGTTATTGATCATGGATTTGAATATAAGATTATGGATACATTGATAGAAATAGAAATGGACTCATTCCAAATGAAATCTCCGGGGACATACAAACCCAATGAAGTAGGAGGACATTCTATGCACGTCCAGGATTTTCATTGAGTATTGTGTGTTAATAGGGAACGGCCCATTCCCTAGTCACGCCGATTCTTTAATTCGTGGCACAAATTCCATATTAATTAATGTAACTAAAACGATAGTCGCCCTAATTAGTGTGGTATTTGTTCCAACTATCAAGTGGTTGCCACAACTAATTTTGGTAGGAAAATCGAAAACGTGTCCCAGAAGCATGTAACCTTGTTTCAAGCTTATCAATACTTGTCGTTGGATTGTTATTGGTCTGCAGCCTTGTTAATAAACGCTTACTGCAATCTTGAAGCAGGAGGTCTTGTCACTCTTGTTACCATTTCAACTGGTAACCTCAACACGATCCTTGCCACAAGCGGACCTTACATTCTTGTGTCAAGCTTAAGTTACTATCCGAGAAGTAGTTGCTGCAAGTTTTCTTACTTTTCCGTGGATCAAGCTGAATTTCTAGCTTATTCTTACGGTTAACCCATTGAATGTAACTGTAGATGTTTCTAAGCGTCATTGATGGTTCTTTTTTAACTGTTTCTTGGGTACTCGAAAGATTTATTTCAATTTAATGAAGTTGATATCTCCCAATAAACACACATACGTCTAAAAAACGTAAAAAACGCCCAATAACCACACGTTGACATTTAGTAATATTCTTCCGTTGATTTGACGTAAAAATGTCGCGGCAGATCACGTGTTTTTCAACTATAAAATAACGTCACAACAACGGTCCAAAAGTCGTTTATAAGACGTCAAATAATGACGTGTTATAATGATGGTTCCAAAATTAGAATCAAACCAGACATATTATTTGAAAAATTTTCTATTAATGCGAAAAGAAGGGATTTTTGATAACACAAAAATTTAAGAAGAAAAATATTCATAAATGAAGTCACGCTATTCATTATTTCACTTCTCGTTTAGATTTTTGTCCAACGTTGCTGTGTTTTGTTCGACATTCTCAACACGATATCTTCGATTGATGTTCGAACATTGAAAATGTCATAAACAATACGTCCTCAACGCGTGATTGAAGTACATTTCAAAAACGTTTTCTGAAGACGTTTTTTAATGGTCATTTTTTACTATTAGTTGTAGTAATACGTTATCGAAACGTCATTTCTGGACGTCTATTCCCTCGTCAGACGTTAACCAAAAATGAACGTTATGGATTCGACGAATAACGTCCGTTCGATAGTGCAACGTTTTTTCAACGTTGAAATAACGTGCATGTGTTTATTGGGCTGAAATTTTTCAATGTTGACTTTGATCGATAGATACGTACGAGCTGGCGCTTCAGCATGATAATGCAATTTGAAGCCTCGATGACCCGAAGATGACCAATATCCTATCATCATGGTATTGGAAGAACTCTGTATTTCATTCAGATTTGAAGTTCGAGTTAATATCTTAATCCTTGATTTGAATCGAAAATCGTTGTAAAACTGAAAGAAATGAACATTCAATTTTAATTGGTGTTTCATTGTTAAGGATAATGATACTTTTAAACAGGAAATTAGATGAATCAACAAACCGATAAAGTGTACCCTCGGCCAATTGGTCCAGTGGCTAAATCTAAATCCAAGATATCGACTACTATATGATATCCTCTAGGAACTGTGATTTTCCAATCGCAGTATCTAAAACAATAATTATTTTTGTCTCTTATCGTATGAAAAAATGTGTTGATTTTAATTTGGTAATTGATGGATGTGTACCATCCTGAATAATACAGTCTCATTGCATCTCAGAATACAAAGCCTTGGAGAACATTCAATGAATCTTGATTTTTCGATCATAAGTGCGGATATTTCAGTGTCCAATGATTCTTCCTTTACAGCAAAGCTACCGATGAAGTACGTCGCATCTACGTGAAGTTTAGGTGGAGAATCGATGGATAAGGAAGATCGTTCTAGTACAAATGCTCTTGTAATTTATGAGTTTTGTAACGCTTAACTAGCCAAAAACTAGACGCTTGCGAGTGCCTCGTAAGGTTCTGGTGAGGTAACAGCGAGAGTCTAGTTTGTGGCTAGTTAAGCGTTACAAAATTCGTCAATCATTCGCCGGACAGTCACTGTAGAATTAAGGGAGAGGACAGGGAGTGATGGATATTACGTGGCACAAAGAAGAAGATGCATAGAGACGACGGAGAAATGTCCGGGCCGTTTTTTCGGTAATTTGTATGAAGTTTCAATACAGACTCACAAAATTTTCTATAAAAATATCGATACCGTAAAAATATCACCGATCTTCACTCTACGCTGCTTTTTCGTCGTACCACGTTGTATCCACCGATCCCTCCCTACAAACAATGATGACTGGCATTTCAATGGGCCGCTGATGGTCCGGCAATGCCGTTGAAGAGCCGTCACTGGTCCTTCGAAACGCCAGCAGTCGTGTTTGCTGGGCTTTTTTCTCCTTAAATTCCACGGAAATGTGACGTAGGTGTCAAATGTGGATCAGTATCCCTTTTCCATCGATTCCTCATTCAAATTCTACGTAGAAGCAACGTACTTCACACTCTACAAAGTAAATGTGAAGTTTTCTACCAAATTTGGTGGCAGCAAAAATCCTCTATGTGTAGTCAATTCATTTCCTCTTATTTTGGAGCAATTTTCCTTCATTTGGAGAAAAATTCCCTTCAGAAAGAAGAAATTCTCTTCCAAAATGGGGGAGAATCCCTCCAAAGTACAGGGGAGATGAATTCCCCCCACACGAGGAATTTTTGCTGTTACTAAATTTGGGGGAAAACTCCACTCACTTTTTACAGCATCGCTCGCGTTGCTATACGGGTTAATTGACCTTATGTCAATTTGAAACCAATTTGAAATAAGCCTATACACTGTGAAAAATATACTTCCTAAACTGCCAAAGAAGTTTGGCAGTTTTTTACACAAACTTTTTTTGTAAATTACCAAACAAGAGTTTGTAAACATTCAAAAAATTTTGTGATTTCACGAAGATTTTTGAGAATTCACAAACTTCTGTTCGGCAATTTACATAAAAGGTTCGGAAATTATTTTTCCAAACCAAGTTTGTAAATTTCCAAGCATTTTTGTTTGGAATTCAACAAATTTTTTTTACAGTGTACACAGCTAATGTTATTGTTCAACAAATCTGTTCAAATGGGAGTTAGATCAATGTTGAGATTAATCTTCCTGTACTTGAGGGGTAGTTGAACAGGGATATTGATGTCAATTTATCTACAAATTTTAAAAGCGTAAGGTTTCCACCAAAATAGCATCATTTATTGAAAGTTCAAGAAAATTTGTCTCAAAGTTAAGGAAAATATTGACCGTTGGAGAACATTGGAAATTTTGCCTTATCAGGAACCTAACCATGATACAAGTTCTTCATGCGTTTATAAACATTGGGCCCACTTCAGGCTATTCTTGGTGCAAGGTTGTCAATCTCACACCTGGAATGAACTAATAAAGTAATTTGATCTATCCCTGGTGAAAATGGAAGCGGGAAGGAAGAGTAAACGAAGCGTATGTTGGAGGGTAACCGAAACGCTAATGAAAAGTATACGGAGTTTGAATGAGAGGGATACAAAGATTATGTGAAGAGGGAATTGGAGCGAAGGAAGTGGCTTCCATTCATCGAACCTAAATAAAAAAATTGCACCCCATAGCGAGAATCGAACCGATGACTTTCACCATGGCAGACGAAGGTTTTATCCATTGACCCATGAATCGTCGTTGGGATCAACTGCTTGAAGATATTATTTGAAGTTAGAATAGGTAGGATTCGCACGCGCTTCATGTAACTTACTATTACTTCACTATCAGAGGGAATTGAAACACATTTCGCTTCGTATGCGCTTCCTTCGCGCTTCGTGTATACGTTTTATTTGGACCAGGGATGTCCAATTACTCGATCCTGATGTGGATCTCTAATGCCAGAAATTTTTAGATCCAACGGCCTTCATTCCATCAAATACTTCTGTTGATAGCAATAACCAATGTATTTCGGTTTCGACGCTTTTGTCCTTTTGTTTCTGGCAACACAGATGTATATTGCCGAAATGTTCCGTAGTTTTTGGTATAGTTTGGCGTAGAAATATTTTCACAAGGGTGACTCGACTTGATCTTGGATTTCAACAACTAGGTTTTGACTGAAACCAAGTTGGGCTTGCGTCATTGAGAAACCATGTTCATCTAGCTGAAGATCAGTATGACCAGACCAGTGCCATCTAGCATGGTGTAAACTACATAAAACCTCTCTTCAATAGGGGAAAAATAATTGACACGTAGATTTCTTAGGTTTTAAACGTAGTTTTTGTTACTCTCAGAAGAGTTGAGATATGATTCCTCTCTGTGGGTAAAATAAAAACATACCTTCCTCGTACTCTTGAACTGGGATAACCTGGAGAAGTGAGGATGCCACTCATTTCAGTTCTTTCTCCGCCGCATGCTGTGAAAAATTGTGTCAAAATGAATCATTTTTCTAAATCATTCTATTCATCGAGTGAGTTTTTTTAACGTCGCTTCCTACTTTATTTATGGGTAGTTTGAAATATGATGAATGCGGAGAAGAAATGGATTCGCTATATAGCCCAGGTATATATAATGAGGCCTAGATTGGAATCATTTCCACGACATAGCACTTTATGCGATTTTATAGCATTAGTATAAATTACAACAATCCCAGACAGCAAAATTATTCCCAACAAATTCCCAACAGCCCCGAGCAACCAATCGTCGAGAATTTGCTGGGTTGTTGCGTACACTGACAGAAGACCACCCTGGTTGAAACATTCGTGGTCGCAATAACCTGAAATCTGGTTCGATTCACCAGAAAATGTGATTGTGATGCCCAGAAAAAGTGGTTGAAGCAAAAATTAATCACATTTTTCAGGTGAGGAAACCAAGATTCTTTCCTTGGTGCTCTCTAAAATCTTTGGAGTGAGATTTCACTCTTTAGCCAGCCAGAATTGAGCCAGTCGAATTTTCGAGTGAAATTTCCACTCTTTCAGAGTGATATTCTCAAGTTTGAGGTTAGAAATTCACAACCATTCCAATGCTAGAGTGAATTTTTCACTCTAAAAGAGTGAGAGGTCACTCGAAACGAGTGAAAATTCCACTCGAAGCGATTTGAAACGTGCGATTTTTCACTCTTCCAGATTTAGAGAGTGTGATAACCAGAATATGTAGTTAATTTTAGCTTCGACCACTTTTTCTGAACATCACAACCACATTTCCTAGTGAATTTAACTAGATTTCAAGTCATGGCGACTACAAATGTTGAAACCAGATCGTTTTTTTGTCAGTGTAGCAACATACTATAAACGTGTTGACATTGTCATCGTGTTTTTGAGAAATTGTTCGGGTGCTTCGAAGCCTCATTCCTGTCTGGAATTACAGTGAAGACAATTTCGGGTATTCTAAAAGCCCGGGACCAACATAGAATACCAATGTTCTTGCAGAAAAAGAAGTCTCAAAGATATGTTTGAGAAGTCTTTGTGTTGCTGAGGACGGTTTCTTATCGATATTGCTGGGCTATTAGCGGTTCGTTGGAATGACGAAGATTGGCATATCGGGTGACAATCCAACAATTCAAGGTCTTGAAGACATCTATCAGATATTTTCAGGAAGACATTTTTTAGATACATCGAAAAGATGTCTTTTAGATATTTAAATGACATCACAAAAGAGACATCATCAAGATATGTTGGAATGATATTTTTTTTAGATACTTTAAAGGAATGACAGGAACATGTCTTTGAGGTATTTCTGAGAAACATCTTTTAGATGTCGAATCAGCATAGTCTGAAAGACATCTTGAAAAAGTTTCTAAATATCTGTTACAGATCCCAAGAATTGTCTAAGCAAGAAGGGAAAAAGTCACGCCATGTTCCTTCTTTACAACTCATTAGTGATTCTTCTGTACTGTCTGGAATGTTCTCATGATTTCCAAAAGACATCTTAAAGATATCTCAAAAGTATCTTAGAAGAATCAAAAGAATATCTTGGAACTATCTGAAAGATGTTTTTCATATATCTAAAACATATCTTTCTCAGCGTGTGTAAGATATATCTTGTGCAAGATATTTTTGAGATATCTAAAACTTGTTGAAATTAGTTGCATAAGATATCTTTGAGATGTCGAAAAGATATCTTCACGAAAGTCTCACAAGACATCTCCCATGATTTTAAGACATCTTTTAGATATTTATAGATATCTTTTTTTTTTGTTGGGAACAGGTGGTATGAGTTCTGGTACTAATCCTATCTCCTTATAGTACGCGTTTTTGAAAAATTCAATACTCACTCAATCGACTTGCTGTATACTTCAAGCTGAATCCTCTGAAAACAGGAGAATCTCGTTTGTCTGCATGGAACGTGACCAATGCTTCGTTTGTGGATGTTTCAATGGGATCAGGTTTCTGAGTGCCACAATATAATCCAGTTTCCTCATCTAAAACACGACACTCGATTATTATGGTTTTCGTAATTGTTATGGTTCTCCACGAATTTTATAAAAATAAATAACTCAAATGATCCACATAATACAGCATTGTTCAATGTCTCTGAAACGTCCCAATATGGACACATTCACACATTTGTACGCAATATTGGGAGTACAATTTAGTTCGGTTTGGTTTGAAAAGATGACTCTCGCTCTCATGAATGTTTCATAGTCACAACCGATTTCAATTGTTTCAGAGAGGTTAGACACTTGTAAATAATATTCAGTTGATATCACTCCGAGTTCCTTCTAGAATCCCGATTTTTACTCAGTGAAGTATGTCAAATTTCGTTTTACTCAGCAGCATTTGCGGGAGGTGCTAGTTTTCTGTTTTAATTGGAAAAAAAGTGCAGCTGAAGCCCATCGAATGCTTGTGGAAGTTCATGATGACAATGCCCCAACTGATAAATCATGTAGGGAATGGTTTCGACGTTTTAAGAATGGTGATTTCAGTGTCGAAGACAAGCCTCGCTCAGGACAACCACAAAAATTCGAAAACGAGGAATTGGAGGCTTTATTCGACGAAGATCAGAGTCAAACGCAACAGGAGCTTGCGGTATCATTAGGAGTTACGCCACAAGCAATTTCCGTACGATTACAATCCATGGGCATGATTCAAAAGCAAGGCAATTGGGTGCCTTATGACTTAAAGCCTAGAGCATTGAACGGCGATTTTTTACTTGCGAGCAGCTGATTCAAAGACAACGAAGAAAGGGCTTTTTACATCGGATTGTGACAGGAGATGAGAAATGGATATTCTACGATAACCCCAAGAAAAGAAAATACTATGCTATGCCCGGTCAATCGTTGTCATCGACTTCAACATCGACACCAAAGAGGAATATTCATGGTTCAAAGATCATGCTGTGTATCTGGTGGGACCAAAAGGGTGTTATATACTATGAGTTGCTGAAACCTGGTGATTCTATTACGGGTGATCGGTATAGGCTACAATTGATTCGTTTGAGTCGTGCGTTACGAGAAAAACGTCCGGAATACAAGGAAAGACATGACAAAGTTATTCTTTTACACGATAACGCTCGGCCTCATGTCGCAAAAGTAGTGAAAAATTATCGGGAAACGTTGAAGTGGGATATTCTACCGCACCCGCCGTACTCGCCGGATATTGCTCCTTCCGATTACTGGTTATTCCAGATGCAGCACGATTTGGCAGGCCACCGGTTCACTTCGTTCGAAGAAATCGAAAATTGGCTCCTAACTTGGATCGCCTCGAAAGACGAGACGTTTTTCCGTCACGGGATTCGAAAATCACCCGAAAGATGAGAAAAAGTGATAGCCAGCGATGGACAGTACTTTGATTAATTTGATAATTCATGTTCTTCTGGAATAAACGCATCTTTAACTGTAAAAGAACAGACAGAATTAATTTGTACTCCCAATATATACACAATTTATTCATAATTTTGTGTATAAATCACGTATAATTTTGGAAAAATTTCTACATAGGAGCCTGAATCCTTTTGAGATCCTACTTTTATTTCTGAGGTGAAAATTCATAAAATAAGACAAGTGGTATACTCACGTGTATCGTTCTCAGGCCATCTTTCGGATATTCTGACGTGATCGGTCGTTTGACATCTACGAAGACTAGGCAAATGAATATCATTGAATTCGAGTTTTAAAGTATGATCAGGTGGACCGATGATGAGCCAACCGCATATTTGGTCTGGGGGATAAGGTTGAGGATAATTCGGCGAGTACAAGGTGCCTTCTTTTCCACGTAAAATTCCACCGCATAATTCTAAAAATATTATTAAATTAGGAATTTCCTGATTTTTTTTAAATCTCCCCCTGCTCTGGAATGTACCATGCAGAATTTTGTTTACTTTGAGATTTGTTATACATGGAATTTCATTGTACGTACCATCAGAAGTGACGTGAGCTTCAAAACCGTTTTTAGGCTCTGGTACTTCAGAGTAGAAATGAATGTACATCATATTACCAGTAGTTGTCATGCTACTAGGTGCCACGTCGCGACAAAATCTGCCCATCAGTTTTGCAGCATCTGTGCCACCATCACGAATTTCAACGTATTCTTTGGTACAGCTGGAAACACGTAAGTGCGATTTTTGCATTTATCTTCATGTTTATTGTTCTCTACTAAAATATGTACTTTGCAAATTATAGTGTATTTTGCATTTCGCTGAATCATGATATTGATTCATTTTTCCTGAGAACTTGCCTCACGTATCATCACCAGATACTTATCCATTAGATTGAGCAGAAACTCTTAACATCTAACCAAGTTCAAAAAAGATCGAACTATGGTGGACAAGTCGAGACAAGTACAAAACATCGATCATGCAACTTAATTCGTAGTTTGAAATTCTTGAAATCAATAATACATATGCAACGTGTACTCACTTAGGACTAGAAGTCAAATCGAATCTTTTGACAAAATGAATGGATACTCTTTCACCAGCTGGAGCCATGGCAGTCCAAAAACATTCTGAATGAGGTGGTGGAATGTTGGGGTAATTAGGCGTTGAGAATTCAAATTGAGGAGATTGCTTCGATAAAAGAAAACTGCCTCCACAGTTCATACTGACTTCTCTGTAAATTGATTAAATGTCTCATTGATATGAAGAAATCTTTGGAATATGTGAAAAAAATTCCTTCGATTGAGAGCAGTCCTTAGTTTCATGAGTAGTACAAACGCATTACCTGTAAGTCAGTTTGAAACTGCTACGAAAACCAGTACCCATCGTTTTCACGTACAAACGATTCCCGGTGGTTTCAAAAGCTGCAGGTGGAACCGTTCCACAATATTTTCCAACACCAAGTAGAGGAGATGAACTGCTCTCACCATTCTTCAACTGGAAATTGAAATGATCAGAATCGCGCGCGGACGTTGCCTCTACCGATCTCATTCGTCAACTTTCAATCCTTGCAGTACAAAGTGAAGACGACATGTCTCAATTTATTGGATTTTCAATCAGAAAAATCATTCCAAACAGGCGGAGTATTCTTGGTTCTCCAAGAGTTTGCTAATTCGAATGGGTCTAGTAATGGATTCGTAGGATCCCGACTGAAAATTATCATAGGGAACCTAACAAGGTCATCCGAAATACGGTAAACTAGCTGAAATCCTAATCAGGGTTGGATGTGGATGCCCCACGTAGGGATAAGCCCATTTGATCCTAATTAGGTTTCCCTTAAATTATCCTAGAAGGTTGAAATAGGTTTTCTTCGCTCCCTGGTGAAAGGGAAGCGTGTAATAGAAAGTGTCAGGAACGTAGTTGGAAAGTATTTGGAACGTGGATTTAAGCGTATACCGAGCGTCAAGTGGAACATTAAGAGTGGTTCGAACGTATATTTGAAGTGTGTGAAGCGTATCCGAAGAAACCCCAATTTCATAGAAACCGGGCTTTACGCACGGAAGCGTAATCCAAGAGTGGATAGGAAGCATATGAGAAGTATTAGGAAAGTAATCTGAAACATGCTTACGCTTCCGTTACTCTTTATGACACGCTTCCTTTTCACCAGGGCTGTAATCTCATCAAGATCTTAGATTAGGTTATCCTGAGATTATGAACATATATGTTTATAAAGTATAGTTTAATAAAGTGAATGCGAAAATGTCTCAATTTTAGATTGTTTACTCCTTGGTGAAACAAATTTTCTCTAAATTAGGAAAATATTTCTGAACAAATGTCAACTGTGTATATCTTTCACGTTAGATCTTTCCATGCCGAATACAACAATTTTGGGTTGTGAATTTCCTGTTCATATCTTAATTCCAATTTATTCTGGAGGTTTTGGTATGGGATTCCGCATCAAATCCTTATTAGTCTTGCCTCATAAGGTTCTTATATTAGTGAAGCGTGACATGGCTTGTCAGGTCCTGACGAGGTTGCCTTACCAAGACCTGGGCTGGATCAAAGTTGACCTGCTCTGGTCCATGGGGTGAATTTCTAGTCGGGATTACGGTACTACGCTTGTGCCGATGAACTAACACTGAGAACCTGACGTCGCGTTGGTCAGCCCTGCTGAAAATGCCCGGCAGATCCGAACGGAAAATATTTTTTAGAATGTGATAGGTTTTTGTCCCCGGAAATCCGGTTAAAAACTCCAACAATTCCTACCTGAATCACCAAATTGGAATATCCTGTCAAAAATTGGCAAATTTTTTGTGACGGTTCTGTTTGGAATTCGCAGACTGTGATATCCAGTCAAAAACTGACAGAAATTTTTCTGCCTGGTTTTGACAGGATGTTACAATTTGGTGATTCCAGACAAAACCAGATAGAAATTTTGTCAGTTTTTGACTGGATTTCCTGGGACAAAAACCAATCAAATCTTGACAATTATTTTTTGTCCGGATCTGCCTGGCATTTTCAGCAGGGAGGTACTGATCCAGGACAGGCACTGCATCGATTATTACAAATGATAGCACTAGTACTAAATATCCAGAACAAGAACTCTTTATTCCAAATAAATCCCAGTACCCTGCCAGCACGGAAAGAAGAAAATGGAGAAATTTATTGTGTAAAATGACAACGCGTTGTTTCGAGTCTTTGAATGGAAATTTATACAAAAATATATTGTCAAATAATTCACATGGTAAGAGAAAAATCTATTTTTGTTTTATAATGTGAATTACTTGACGATATATTTCGTAAAAATTTCCAATCAGAGATTCGAAGCGACGCGTTGTCATCCGAAATTTCTCCATTTTTTTCCGTGAAGCTTACCACGTACTGGTACGCCATATTGCGTCTGTTGTAGAATTTTGTTTGGCTTCCTTTACCCAGGGCATTACACTGAGAAAAAGCGTTTAGCTGAATATTAGAAAGCTAAAAAATTTAGTCACGCTAAATGAAAGTTCAGTTGAACCAGATGAATTTCATTAGCCGCACCTGAATATTGTATTTCCCTTGAATAAATTGTGTTCTCCATATTTCAGACAAATAGACTTTCATTCGTGCCAGCTAAAATTTAGCTGGGATGACTAAATTTCAGTTGCCGCAGCTAGATCCCTTTTTCTCAATGTGAACATCTCAGAACGCTGATGCGGTATGAAAGAAAAACAAATTGCAAAAACCAAAGTTTAAGACAGGAATCCGAGAAATAGTTCCAGGAATCGATATAGTTCTCCCATGGCTGCACTTTCGGCAGTCTTCATATGCATGCACATAATCATGTTGTTGCGAGCTTGGATGTTTTCCCAGTGAAAGTGTTCCCAGAAAAAAAATGCAGTAGAATTCGATATTCAATTCCCTATTTTGACTAATCGAAAGGACAAAGGAGTCTTTGAAATGATTAGTTTGATGGTTTTTTGCGTACTACGGCGTACCAATGAGAATCATCTCCACTGAAACTTTTGGGAATTATATTGTACTCGGATTGAATGGAACTTACCATGAGATAATTATCACCGCACGCTCCGTCCTCTGTCTTCTCCATTTTTATATTGACGACTTCAACTTTTATTGTCCTCCCAGGTCTAACTTCTACAACCCATTCACAAGAATAACGCCAAGCAAGAACGCCTCTTACCGAGGTCGTATTGTCTATTTCAATGACTCCATTCGGACCTGTTAATTTTCCTCCACAATCTGCACAAAAGAACATGGACATCCATAATCATTCTCCTTGCGCATTGAATAATTTTCCTGTCATTTCGTACTTGAATTCCTAATTTGAAGACCTCTTTATGCAATTTCACATGACAAATGCAAAATTTTTCTGCACTTTTATATTCGCGATAGATACAGTTCTGGTAAAAATTGGCACGTGGGCCCACCCTGGTAGAAATTTCACAAGTTCTTCCTTGTGACTGACGAGGTGCTGAAGAAGAAAAACTAATCAGGAAAAATTCGCAAGGTGCTAGTCAAGGATTGATAAGTTGGATTCAACTAGCAGTGTTGTCGTTGAATTCGTTCGGACCCATTGAACCGGAGTGGGTAACAAACCAACCTGTCTGGGTAGTACTTGTAGCTTTGGATTCCATGAATTCAACACGACATTTTCTTCACTACGACTAGACTATCCCTTGATAATACTCAGTATCTAAGCGAAACGTCGGCAAGGAAGGTTCAATAAAAATTTCTGACTCACTTACTTGTTTTTGGACTTGCTTAAACTCCCACATTCATGGAATCCCAAGCTACTAGTACTACCCAGACAGATGGGTTTGAATAAAATATTCTTTGCACTTGTTTCTGTCTAAATGAATACGAATCAAGCAACAGTACTGGCACATTCGATAAAAAGAACAAATAACATTTGTTTCATTCCAAGAGTAAAAAGTTAATTTTCCTCCATTTCATCTATACTCCATGTGATGACTGATAGTTATTACCACAGTCTAGTATTTGTGATAACAAATCCATCATCAGAGACTGGTTAATGCCTCATCAGTTGCTCGCTAGGGCCTGATTAGTCTTCCTGATTAGTCCCTGGTTAGTGACAGCGTTACAGCCAGTGAGCAGAATGAAATGATTAGTGTCTATGGTTACTAGCGAAAATTTCTACCAAGGCAGGTTCCTGTCCGCGACCACTTTGATTTCTTTTGTCTTCAAGATACCTTACAGAATCTTTATCGCCTCGCATAGGACATTTTTCAGAGTTCTATAAGATATCTTGAAGATTGCCTGGCAAAATATCTTCAAAATATCTGAATAACAGCTGGATTTTTTTGTTCGGCAGAATAAAATTTGAATTAACAATCAATAATGATGAGTCAAAGTCAACGATCACCTCGATAAACAAAAGCATTGAATCCGGTTTTATTCTGGCTATAATCCGTCACGAATTTCACCGTCATGACGTTGGTACTCTCGATCAACCCGACGGTAGCGTTAGGCAAACACAATGTTTGTAAAGGCTTCATATCTGGTTTAACAGTCAAAGCGTAGCCTGAATATACTTGAACGGAATCTGAGATGCAATCTGGTGTCACTTCCAAATCCATTGCGAGGAATCGTAAGACCAAGTGCGTTCCTGGAGGTGAAGTGATAATCCAGTTACAATTTAAACGGTGACCGTATCCCGTTGGCCAACCCGGGGAATGGAAAACGTGAGTAGCATTGGTTGGATCCATCAGAGCAATTTCTTCGTTGCATTCCGACACTGCGACACCAAATAGACATGCGAATGAAACGAATAATATAACTTATTTTGATTTTACTTACATTTGATGTCAGCATTAATTCCAATATTGGGGTTAGGTTTCGGTATCTGCAGCCATGTCAAATGGAACAAACTGCCCCTTCTAGGCAAACTGTTTACCATGCGTATGAATACTACGTTGCTGCTTGTTTCTATTGGATCAGGGATGGTATAGTCGCATTGTTCTAGTAATTTTGAGGCATCCGCATCGTAGCCGTCATATACCTGCAGGATCATTATAGTAACTATTGCGGTGTATAGACAATCTCTGGTTAAAGAAATAACCCGGTAATAACCCGGATAGATAGGATGGCAGAATTTGCATGCAGACGTGGAGTTTCATTCAGGATCCGTTTTATCTTACAGAGTCTCGGTTGGGATCACTTGAGTTTTCGTTTAACGGGGGCTTGAGGAGTATCAAGATGGAATCTAAGGATTTTCCAAGTAGACAAGTTTTGTAACGCTGAACTCTCCAAATACTAGACACTTGCAAGTACCTTACCAGAACCCTACGAGGCACTTGTAGGCGTCTAGTTTCCGACTAGTTCAGCGTTACAATACTTGTCAATGACCAGAGCATTCCTACTAGGGTTCCGAACAGGACCCTGAAGAGTACCCGATTGGTCCCAGATGATAAAGCCCAGTATCTGAATTTGTTACTTCAAAGTACTGATATATTTCAACTTTGCTAGTATTGAAACTGTATCATTCAGCTATCGAAAATTGGTACAATATCATCTTTTTATAGCATCACAAATTAGGCTCTGAACTTATGCTACCTGGAAGAAACTGTTTGATAGAATTCACCAACGAGGGGGGTAAAATACGGGACTATTAAAATTTCTGTTAATATTTACTGGATCTTCACTCAAATCTACTATTGCCGTAGTAATCTTAACTGCGACCACCGTAGATTCTACTAGAACTCTTATAAATATTACCAGAAATTTGAATAGTGCCGTATTCTATCGAACGCGTTAGGAAATCTTATGAAATATCCTTTTCCGTGTGGTCCAGAACTGTCTGTCCATGCAAACCAATATCATCTGAAATCCGTTGAACAGTCGATCTCAGTTAAAGAACAGTAATAAACATGAGTCGCAAACGTTGTTTTTGCCGAATTCTGTGAAATACAACCTTCTCAGTATCAGACCATTTATCCATTCTCGCGATTCTCCTAGAAATTTCATTCGATACGATACCAGTGGATCTGGGTTTATTTAACCAGAGATGTAACTGAATCATGTACCTCGAAGACATGAAAAATAATGCTTACGGTAATCGAAGATTCACAACTCATCCAAATGTTCTCCGTATAAGCATTGTCAAAGACAATGCGAATTATCCATCCAGTTTCCACAGTGATGCGCCAAGTGAAGGAACCCATTTCCTTCCACGGACGAGGATACATCAAAGAGCTGATCACTCCTGTAGGTCCTTCCAATTCATTTCCGTGTAAAAATTGGTATTCAGCTTTGAAACCCTTCGCTGTACCACTCTCATCGCTTTTGAATTTTATCCACAATTTGGTAGAGGAAGTAACAGTTTCGACATTTTGTCCACAGAATGTATTCAAGAGCACCCCGGCGCCAGTTTCTTCCCGTATTTCCAAATAATCTAGATCACAATTATCACTCGCCTCGAGATCGAATTCGGAGAATACTAAACTGATACGGTTTCCCGGTGAAACTTGAAGTTCCCAAATACATTCCGTATTGGTTGGGTAATTGTCTGGGTAGCCTGGGGATGCGATTGTACCTTCTTGTGATGTAAAATTACCACCGCAAGCTGTAAATCCATGACGTTTCGTTCAGTTGAATTCCGATATTATTTACAAGGAAAAGGATTGGAGAAGTGTGCTAAATTTAATTTTGATAAGTTTGAAGATTTAATTGCCCTGGTGGAAAAAGTGAGCTATTTCCCGACTAGCTTGTACAGACAGAAACTATACCACATTTCTGTTAATAATTTACCAGTTTAAAGGGGTAGATGAAGGGGGATAACGATGTTCCGTCTAGTTTGAATAAACAATTGTTCAACTTCGCTCGATAATCAACCAGGTTTTGGATTCCTATAATGGCTGTGTTCAGCTCAATTTTCATTAGCAACGCTCAGTTAAATCGAAGTATGCATATTTCTGACAGACGAAGTGAACTGAAATTAGGGAAGATTTGTCCTTCTCATAGCCCATTCTTCGAGGAATTGAATTTGATAAAAACTCCTCAAAAAGTCCGACTAAATGTGGTTGCATCTGACTTGAAAGTGTTGTGTCGGCATTTGTTTTTGGCGCTGACTTTCATTAACACAAAGCTAGTTTTGATTGAATTTTAGAATCAGCTGATTTTCAGGATGGAAGTAAGTTTTACTTTTTTTCACTTTGTTCACCAGGGTGGAGTTCACATGAATATCTTTTGGAAATAATTATTACCTGAATTCAGCACAGAATATGTTGCTACGAAATTATTATAGTTGTTTTCCAAAGAAAATATTTGGACTGTCAATGCATTTCCAGTACTTGTGATTGGTGGTGGAACTTTGTTATTGCACCAAGTGCCAAGTTTTGGTCCTTCTACGCTATCACCTTCGAAAACTCTCAGATAATGCCAGCTGCAATCGGCAATATCGTATGAGGGGAACTCGGTGTCTATGTGAGTGATGATTAAAGTTACATGATCGGCTGGAACAAACGATGATAATTCAATGATCTGAAGTAATTCTTTCCTTTTGGTACATTAATGTTATAGAAATTGAAAAATGTAATTCTTTTTTATTTCAGGAGAACGGTGGGTGGTATGGCCCGGCGGTAGGTATGGCCCACCATGTGTTTCCAGGATCTGACGTTAGGTGGCAGCACTACGAACGTTTAGTCACGGAGAGATTGTTTCTGTATATCATGTGCGGAAACTTTATTGTTGTCAATACAGTGTGTTAAAAGAAATGTATGGTACACATTGAATTCAGGTGCTATGGTCCACATTAGCCCATTAGAGCTCATGCTGAAATAAGGGGGGGGGGAGGGGTTATGGTCTCGGTCGCCGATAGAATCTTGGCAAACTCATGCTATGCCAAGTGAAGTAAGCAACGTGTGTGACAAAATTGTTTATAAATAAATTGATCAAAAAATTTTCCACATCCGCATTGCGATCGTTCATTGTTATAAAAAAAATAACAAACCAATACGTGTGTTATTTTCTTATAACAAACAATCGCAATGTTGGTTCAAAGTACATGTTTTCTATGTATTTTGTTTTTCTTAGAATCGATTGGTGGGATCAGTTTTACCAAAAACTTATTTTTGAGAAAATTGTTCGAACAATTCATTTTCAAACAATGTTTTAATGCATGCGTTTCACATGAAAATTCGTTTCTCGATGCGATGCCAAGATTTCATCGGCGACCATATCCCCTATGGTTTTACCATGGGCTTTAATGGGCTGATGCCATACCTGTAAAGGATGGACACATGAACTTTGTGCGAATATAAAAAAAAAATTATATTATTATTGAAATAGATGTAAATAATCCAGTCCACAGTCTAAGCAAGAGGTGAAAAAACCATATTCAATGTTTAAAACAAATAATTTTGTGTTAAAAAATATTTGCTCGTTTTAATTTACCGGTTTTTAGATGGTGGGCCATACCACCCGACACCGAAAAATTTTTCATAAATTCATCTATAAACTGAAATTGTTCCTGATCTTTCATTTCATTGATGAAAATTTTTCCTCCAGGATATATGTGAGAAAAATAATTCAAAAACCTGTGTCCTACACTGTAGCGAAATTATTTTACTCTTGAGTGATTTTATTTCAGTTTTCCCTTAAGAGGGCCATACCACCCGCCGTCTCCTTAATCTGTTTGTGATTCAAGAAATCCATAGTCAATTAACGAATCAAACTGCGATTAGTAATGTCAATCCTTTCGAGAGAGTACGCCGAATTTTTGCGAATATTTTACCGAAATATGTAAAAAGTAAATAGTTTTTGTATGAACAAAGAATCGATCCTGGTCCAGGATCGAGGTTGCCAGATGCAACAAGTGAAATCTTGTAACAGCCTTGATGTTTGGAATCTTCGTGAATTCATGTAGATTCTACGGGATGAAGATTTTTGTTCGCTACAAAGGACTAGACACGGAGGAAATATCACTGTTAGAGAAATCTGCCTGAAACTTCATAAGAATATTATGAACTTTTTTACATAATCATTTTATTAAATTTCATAATAAAATATTGAATTCGATAATATAATTCTTAATGTTAAGAATTTTGTTCTCAATGTTGATAATTTTGTTCTTAATTTTAATAATATATTTGTGAGATTTGATAAACAATTGTTACATTTTAGAAAGAAATTTTGAAATTTCATCATCAGTATTAAATTTAAGAACTATTATTGAATTCAATATGAAAATATGGTATTTCATACAGAATTTCGTATTAAATTTAAGAATTTTTCTAACAGTGATTATCCTTTAAATTACGATGTTGACATCGTAGCATAGGACCATACTTTAAAATGCAGGCATTGTCAGATATTGGAGACATATATTGCTGTTATAACCTTCTTTTTTAGGAGTGAACATCGTAATATTCAGCACAACCCTGGTTGAAAAAAACCATTGATATTCGCCAAATCTCATTGAATCTTGTATAGTGTTCTAACCGAATCCTATTCAAGCATTGATCAATGAGATTCAATCAAATGAATGTATTTTTGCAATGTGATTCTGATTGAATCCCGTCGAATCTGATTGAATCATGTACAATATTCTGATCAAATCTCTTTAAATTACATGTCATCAGATTCTATGGATCTTTTGAACCAGAGGATTTAACCAAAAAACAGCACAATTCCGGATGTTACATTTTGAATAGAGTAATTCCACAGATATATTCCTCCGCTACGATTCTCACATCGTAATTTATAACATAATATTTTTTCCACGTAATTCAGACCCTAGTAAAAAGTAAACATATATGACCCATATATAATTCATACATAGTACATATATAATCCATGTATGGTCCATATATGAAAACGTATGGAATCATGTATAATCCATATATAATCCATATATGACCATATGTGATCCATATATAATGCATATATAATCCATGTATGGAGAATATTCCATATATGACAGAATTTTTTTCATATGTGAAAAAATCTTGCATTCATGGGGCATATATGGATTACATATGAGTTATATATGGGTCATATATGGGCCATACATGGATTCAATATGGATTATGTAGGGATTATATATGACCATATATGAATTTTATATGGATCACATATGATTCTTATATGTTCTTATATGATTCATTTTTACTAGGGGATAGCACTCAATTCATCGATAAATTTTTGAAGAACTCTTCAAGAAATCTACAGTTCGAATGAAGTGCTGAAAGAATTCTCCTTGAACTCTGGATGATCTGGGAAGGAACGATATCTCCGAAGAAAGTTCAAAAGACGTTCAAAGTACTTTGTCATGCTGAAAAATATTAGAAAGAAAAGGATAAAAGTCGTCAAATTTTCATTACCTGGATCCTCAGCTACTAGTATCCATGTGCAATTGATGTTTTGTGGTTGTTCGTGCAAGTTTGAAACGGTTGATAAATATCCGTGATCTTTGACGATGATTCGAGCTCCACAACCTCTCGTATAGGTTGCCTTGAATCCTTTAGATGATATTATACTGTCGGATCTCATGATGATTAACATTTCATTACCCGTTGAGACGTACGGAGGAGGTATATTGTTATGACAATGAGTACCCAGTACAGGATCATCCCTGGTAGATCCGTCAATTATCTACATAGTGACGTGTGCGATTATAATGTGATAAATTATGTTCAAGCACTGCTGAGAATGAGATTATTCATAATCAGGTTAATAATATAAATAAAGATGCTCAATCCTCTGCTGGCACACGAATCTGGTGTTCCATTAGGCTGCTGATGGTCTAGCAATCCCAATGAAGATCTTTTAATCGCCTTTCGAAATACCAGCAAACTTCACGGAGAAGAAAGAATTCACTATAACAGCGAAGCCTGATTTTGCTAGGTATCTTTTGCTGAAGCATCAGACTCTTTGCTATGACAGCAATCTTGTTAGTAATGACACAGAACTTTTTGTGGCTCCTCTGGCAAAATTTGTTTGCTATTCTGTATATGATACTAAAAATTTTGCTAGTTCAGCGCAAAATTTGCTGTTTTAGTCATCCATGTTGCTCTTTCGGCAATTCAGTTAGCTGTGGTACCGAATTTTTAGCTGCACTGAAAAAAGTTTGGTGCTTGACCTGTCATTTCGATGAGCTGCAGCGATCGTATGTACGATTTGGTGCGGCTCCTGCGCTAAATCTGGCTCAGATGTTGAACATCATTGAAATTTCACGTACTTGCGTGCAACTCCTGCGCCGGATTTGGTGGACGAGCCGCACCAAATCGTCATCATTGAAATGACAGATTAAGCACCAAACTTTTTTCAGTGTGGGTTACCAAAAAGATTCGCTACTCTATACAGGGTGTCCCAGAACAAAGTATCAATATTTCACCAGCGTATTCCTGAGAGAAAACTGAACAACTTTTCCATTTGACATCTTTCGATCCAAAGCTTAGTTTTTGAGTTATAAACCAAATGAGTTGACCATTCACGTGGCAAGTACATCGGCTAGTCCAATGATCGAAGAGTATACTTACGTAGCATCCGCTTGATTCGTTGAAATCAACTCTGAAACTAAGCCTCGGATCAAAAAATGGTAAATAGAAAAATTGTTTAGTTTTCTCTCAGGAACAAGCTGGTGAAAGGTCGATACTTTGTTCTGAGACACCCTGTATATCATACCTCGATTTGTTGCATCTGCAAATTTTTTTTCTCCGTGAATTGGGACACGAGAACTTTGATTGAGACTCCAGATTATTTTGAATCGTGAAAGTTTTTATATATTTTTTAATGCTCTCTTGAAAGGATGTAATAAGTCGTTTTGTTCAAATTCAAAATTCTATCTTCACGGAAGAAACTCTAAACCCATTTTCTCACGTTTCAGACTAAAAAATCCACAAAATATTTCTGAAATATTAATTAAATTATGAAGGGGCTTGAATTAGGGTTAAACCAGCTTGTGCTTCTTGGACCCTAGTTCTGGTCCTAGCTTAGGGTTGGTCAAACCTATTATACCTGCTACAGCAAAATGTTTAACTTTATCATCAAAAGTTTGGCTAATGTTGCTGAGGAATTAGCTGTATTGTGGGCGCTGAGACATTCAGTCATGGTAGTTAAAAATTTCTTCGCGGGTATTTTTGTAAATATTACTTGTTCCTTACCTGGACATAATCGTCGGTACAGTTTCTGCTATCCTCGATATCGAAATCATAGAAGGTAATATTAACCACATGGTTTTCATCGACTCGTATCAACCATTCGCAGTTCTGACTATGAGGGTAGTTGAGAGGATAATTTGCAGAATGAATAACACCGTTAGGCGCGGTGAATAAGCCACCGCAAATGATAGGGACAGTTTTGTAACTGGCTGTGAACCCTTTATCGATCCATGAATCATCCGAATGGAACTTGACGAACATTTTATTCCCAGAACTCGTATAGATAACTGGTTTATCGGCATAGCAAAGGTCCGCCAATTTGGGAGCATTCTCGTCTCCACCTCCAAAAACTTCTAGTTTATCGTAGGAACAATCTTTTATTTTCTCCATGCTAACTGACTCAAATGTAATTTGAATGCTGTGCATATAATCCACTTCTATCAACCATTCGCAATCGATATCCGATGGATAACCTTTTCCATAACCAGGAGAGGTGAAAGAATCGAAGGGCCTAGTTAAATGACCACCGCACCCTTCCACTACCCATTCTAGACGAAAGCCTTTGTAAGCGTCCGAATTATCAGTGATGAAAGTTATAAAGACTTGATTTTGCGTTGAGGATATTTTTTTTGGTGGATTGGCGTTATCGCAATATTTTCCCAGCTCGTTAGTGGGGACGTCCGCGCTACCTTCTCGCACGTCAAGATAATCGTGCTGACAGTTGTCGTGGATCGGCCCTTCGAGTTCGAAGTGCGAGAATGTGATATTCAATTTATTTCCGATAGGTGCATCGATCGTCCAAGTACAATTCGTGTTGTGCGGATATTTGTTGGGGAAATTAGGTGATTCGATTATTCCTCGGAAACTGTGTAGTTTGTTGTGGCATACTGTGGGTGAAGAGAAAAAAAAACAAACATTGATTATTCAGGAGAAGGAATATTTTGCTGGAATTCTTGGTCTAAAAAGCCGCCCTACAAACAATGATCCTTGCACTGAGAAAACAGATATCTTGAAACATACCATAATTTATGGATTTTTAGCGTTGGTCTGACCCGATTCCAAATATTTACGTGAACGAACCTCTAAAAGTCCCATAATTTCTTGGAATTTTGTAAAGAAGTATGGTACCTTTCTCATAAAAGTCCCAGCCATTATGGTACTTTCAGAGGTATCTTCACATAAATATTTTGACTCAGGTTAGACCAACGCAAACAATCCATGAATTATGGTATTTTTCAAGATACCTTTTTCTACGTGTGGTAAGTGAATAATCCACTACAACTCTGAACATTTGTCATCAGTCCTTTCCGTTTGAAGTTGGAAAGTTTTAGATGTTCGGTTGTACAAATTCTCATTTTCTCACACCTGTACGGAAAGTTTATATTTTCAGATCCATTTTTGAGAGAGAAAATGATGTATTTCCTAGACGAATGGACCAGAGCGGGATAAAAATACTTATTTCACACCCTAGAGACGAAAATGGTTACTTTCGTCCCGCTGTGCCGACATAAAGCTACCTTAAGTACTTGGTAACATCTGTCTCCTCTGAAATATGTAACTTAAATTTGTGGCGAAAAATGTTGACCACTCTTTGAAAAATCCTGAATACGTGTGAACAATGCACGCTCTTTTTGCAAGTGTAGGGTAAAATAGTACATCACTTCGTAGAAGAAGAGTAATTATCATTTTTACGGTTGTTTCCACTCTGGGAAACTTTACACTTGGTGTAATAAAAATTCACAATTTAGTATGATAATTTTACTTACTAGTTTCGTATTTCAAATGAAATCCACGACCAGCCGTTGTAAAATCACTTCGGAAACGTATAGTGACCATATTTGATTGGGTTTGTATGATGGGTTGTTGAGAATCCCCGCAATAACGAGTGCTAGTCTTCCGTCGATTGCCTTCGTATATTTCAACGTAGTCGAACCTGCATTTGTTTTGTGAGGCTTCGAGTTCCATATCAACAAACAAAATTTGTATCCGATTGCCAGTCGCGACTGTAATTTTCCACGTGCATTCGGCGTTGTGCCCGTATGGTTGAGGATAATTCGGTGATGTAACGTCTCCTTGCGCAGATGTTAAAACACCTCCACATCCTAGGGAAATAATTGCGGAAGAGGGAAAATGTTTAGTAGGTTTTTTGTGGAGGGTTTCAATTTTTTACTAATTCTCAAAAAGCTGTAGATCGATTTGAAGTAATTTTACACCGATTTTTCAACTGATGGTGAAAGAAACAAAAAGCTTAGGCCACAAGAGACTTTACAAAAAATTGAATTGAATGAGATTCAATGTTAATATTTTAATTGGATAGAAATTTATGTAAAAATTTATATTATGAAATTTGATTATTGATTGAATTGACAATCAAACGACTAGTTAATTGAATGATTAAACGAATTTATCAATTAATTTGATTAACTCTATCAATAATTCAAATAATAGATTGATAAATGAATTGTCAACTCAATAAATCGATAATTAATCGAATAAATGCATTAAATCATCAATCATTGCATTGGCACTTGTATAAATCAATAATTATATGAATAGATAAATAAATTATTCAATCTAATCAAAAGATTAATAGTTGAATCGAACGATAAATCAATGAATTATTGAATACATTCGATTCAATTTACTTATTAAAGTTAATTCATTTATATTATTGATTCTCCCTTATTCCATTTATTCATTCCTTATTCTATTAAATTGAATTATTCCCATTCAAATCAAATTCCATTCAATGAAAACTCAATTCATTAATCAAACTAATTGAGGAATGAATTCATAATTAAATTTTTGAATGAATTGAAAACTGAATAAATCGATAATTAATCGAATACATAAATTGAATCATGAATAATTGCATTGTCCCGTGAATGAATCAGTAATCAAATGAATGAATGAATCAATCAATCTAATTAAAAGATTAATAGTTGGATCAAGTAATAAATTAATGAATTACTGAATTCATTTAATTCAATTTACTTATTAAAGTTTATTTTATTTATATTATTGATTTTTCCTTATCCCTGATGGCAATATTTCTCTGAGAATTTTACAGAATCTCTGGAGAACTCTCAAAATTCGAATATTCTCTGTAAATCTCCGCAGATTTCTATAAAATTCAGAATAATTCTGAAAATCTCTGGGAATATTCTGAGTATCTCTGAAAAACTCTCAAATTTGGAATTTCCATCAGGGTATTTGATTATTTTATTTATTCATTCCTTATTCTATTAAATCAAATTATTTTCATCAAAATCAAATATGATTCAATAGAAACTCAATTCATTGATCAAACTAATTGACAGATGAATCAATAATTAAATTAATGAATGGATCAACAACTTGATAAGTTAAGAATGTAATGAATAAATGAATAAATAAATCAACCAAGTGATTGATGAACTGAATAAACAGTTGAATTAATAAATCATCGAATCAATAAATAAGTCTGCTTCAATTCATTTAATTATTAATGCAATCAATGAAATCATAAATGAATTGAATGGTCGGATTGATAATGAAATTCGCAATCCAATTAGTTGGGAATTGAATGAATAAGTGAATGGACTAATGATTGAATCGATGATTGGATGAACAATTGAATCAATCGATAATCAAATGAATGAATAAATAAATAAACTGATAATTATATTTATTATAAGATTAAGAATTAAATGAATTCATGAATCAATAAATAAATATAATTGAATTCAATGATTAAATTTTACGTTATCGATATTATTCATTTTTCATGATGTCATTATACTTTTGTTCTTTGATACTCGTGAATTGAATTAATTTATGATCTAAATAATTTAAGATAGGATCGAAGAGCATAATTATCGGCTCAGACCCAGCCCAAGCTTCCCCACAAGCATTCATTTCCCTTGCTAGAAAATTATATATATCCTTATATAGCTCATCTAACTCGAACAATTGTACAAACCTTCACTCGTACTATCCCATGTGATGCTGAATCCTGGAGCACTTCTGGAACCGTCAGAAGCGAATTTGATATACATTTGATTCGTGTGACTGCTGATGAATTTTGGTATCTCAGTACCACAGTATCTACCGATCATAGGTGAAGTTTCGTACCCGCCGTTTCTGAAATAACAAGAATTGCATTGAAGAACAAGAAGACGGTATTTCTGGCGGAATAATCGTCTAGAGGATTGTCAACGGACCTGATTTCCAGATAATCGAAAAGACAGGCTGTGTGGTTCTCCAGATGGAAGGATTCGACTTCGAGATTGATTTTTCGTTTGTTGGGTGCTTCAAGAACCCAAATGCACTCCCTTTTCTCTGGATAATTATTCGGGTAATTTGGTGATCTAATAACTCCATTGGGATGGAAGTAACGACCTCCGCACATCCTCGAAGCGTCAATGAAATTGTACGTCAGCATGAAACCTTCCGTCGTCACTGACGAATCGCTTCGAAAAACTATACTCATCGTACGGTTGACACTTGTCAAGTTGGGTGGACGTTTTGATCCGCAATATCTGTGGATGGAATTATGAATGGCGTGAGTTAGAAACTACTAAGAGTATCGATTAATCAAAAATAATTGAAAAAAAACAGGAGTTCAAAATGAAGAAATAAGTATATTCTTTAAACGATGTTTCCAATTTCACGGATTCAATTCAGGCAGATAAATTTCTTTCGGAATATTCCAATAGAAACCGATAGGTGTAATTTTATCGGAATCAATGGATTTTTATCGATTTTCCGTATTGTTTTGTCACAGCTGCTATAGGTTTCTATTTGATTTCATGTGGAACCCGATATTCTATTGGTTTGTTTTCGTACAATCGGGAAAACTTCATGAACACCGATGGAAAATAAAGTTCTATTGGAAAACCATGTCGTTTTGTCACAGGATCTACGCGAATCTATTAGAATGCATTGGAATTCTCCAACAGGGACAGCGATAATTCGCCAGATTTGGTGAGTTTGCATTTCTATAAACGGTTCAAATTCATCGCACCTTCCAATTAATGTTCCTTCCGTTTGCGAGGGACCATCGTAGACTTCGACGTAATCACTCTGACACCTCGGATGATATTCCAAATAAAAACTGACCCAATTCAATTGAATAACGAATCCTGGCGGGCATTGCACAGTCCACACGCATTCCTCGTTGTTATCGTAAGTTTCTCCAGGTGAATTGATCACTCCGATTGCAGTTTTGAGCAACCCACCGCATCCTACACACAGTCATCTTTCATTACAAAGGTTCCTTCACAACGGAAGGAGGTTCATAACAACCACTTACTTCTAACAACAGTTGTATAATTGGCTTTGAATCCACGATAGTGTACGCTGGGGTCAGTCGTGAATTTGAGGAACATGTAATTATTGCTGGACAAGAAAGGATCAGTGGGCATGGTATCTCTTTCTCCACACAATATTGCGAGTCGAGTCGAATTTTCAGTGTCCCCATCAAATATTTCGAGAGCATCGAATAAACAGTCGGGGGGCGAATGACCTTCGATATCTATATCCATCATATGAAGAGTGATCGTTGTGCCAGGAGGTTGTACGATCTCGTATGTACAAGTTCGAGATTCCGGATAACTGTCCGGATATCCAGGAGAAGTTATGATACCCGTTGCTGCATGAAATTCCTGCTCGCAAAGGGTATCGTACGAGAGTTTGAATCCTTCCAGCTCGACAGACCAATCGGATTTGAAGTATATGACAATCTCATTGGAGGAGGATTTCATTATCGGTGGTAAATCCTCACCGCAGTAGCGACCGATCAATGGAGCGTCCGTGTTACCACCATCGTAAATCTACGTCAATATTCAAAACAGTATAATCAGTATCCACAGACAAGATTGGAATTGACAAGAGAAATTACGGCATTTTTATCCAATTCTATAGAAGCCCACAGTAATTTATGATGATGTCTAGCACAATATTTATTAAGTAATAAATTTTCCTAAAAATCCATGAATTCCTGAATTTGAATACCAGGAACTTTTACTGTGTGAATCAGGAAACGTACATATGATTTCTCTCTTTTTCCCGAGATTATAATCTCCCGTTCTCTTGAAGAAACTATTTTACTGCGTGAAAATATAAATCTTCATGAAAATCCAAACTCGGTTCATATGAAGCACAGTAAAAAGAATTGTATTTTACATGAAAAATCAATGGATTATTCTCTCCGTGCATCTAATCAGCATTTTTCAACATTACCTCGACCGCATCGAATTTGCATCCATTGGAAGGTTCTATCGAAAAACTTGACCATGTGAGTTTTATACGTTCTCCCGGTGGCAACTGAATTTTCCATTCGCATTGTAGGGCAGCTTGGTATCCCGTTAGCTGAGTTGGTAACGATATGACACCCGTAAACTGTGTATGAGTACCTCCACAGCCAGGAAAACCTGTGAAAAAAACATGGTACAAAATCGTTCGATCGAATAAGTCCTTCGACGGGATGAATTCTACCTTCAACTTTTGTGTAATATATCTGGAAGCCAGAATCTTGATTTGCATTATCGGAGTGAAAATGAACCATGGCGTAGGGGCCTGGAGTCACAAGAGGCGCTGGATGGCTATGATTACAAAATTTCCCCAATGTGTGGTTTTCATGATCCACTACCTGGCAAATTTAGGAAAATCAGATTCGGGTGCTGTTTTTTATGATAAATACATAATATATCGAGATGTAATAAACAAACCTCTACGTAATCGTAATCGCATGTTGGATGACTTTCGAGCATTAGTTGGCCAAAATGGAACTGAATTCGTTTGCCAGGAGTGACTTGGATTTGCCAAAAACAGTCACGGTTGACAGGATATTTTCCTGGAGAACCTGGAGAGGCGATCATGCCGTAATCTCCCACGAGATCTCCACCGCATACCGGTTCTATCGAATTCCAATGGAATGCAAATCCCTCTCTGGCCACGGTACTGTCAGAATTGAACCAAAAGTAGAGTACGTTGTGGGAAGAAATGATGTTACCATGGTTCGGAGCTTCATCTCCACAAAATCTCCCGATCACTTGGCTACCGGCATTTCTACCGTCGTGTATCTGCCGGAAGGACATTTTTTAAAAATAATTGTTAGCCGCACTTGGTTTTACTTACTTGTTTTTTCTCAAGGAATGCCTTGTGGGGATTCATCGGAATAAAATTCGGGAGAATGCATTTATATTCATGAGAAATCTTGAAAATCTTGATAAAGCATGCCTGATTTTCATTTAGGATTTGATGAAAATTTTATTTCTCAATAATGAGGCCTAATACCACACATATCTGGTAAGATTTGATATATCAATGCTTCAACTAGATTGAATCGAGCTCAGGAGAAGTATATACTAGGCGCATATTGTAGAGGAGATTCTTATTTTTGGAAGATCCATCTCACCTGTAAGAAGTCATATTTACAGTCCGGTGACTTTTCGATTTTGAATTTGGTGAAAGTGACGTTCAATACGAGAGAATGGTTAGTGATCACAATCCAGGCACAATTGAGTCTATGTTGATAGGTAGTTCCAGTAGATGGGAATTCAAGATGCCCCACAGGACTGCGAGAATAACCACCACAAGTCTGACGTGGAGTTTCACATGTTTTTCCTGTGTAGCTGGGTGTACAATCGCAAGTTGCTTCTTGGTTGAAGATGGTACATGTTCCTCCATTCTTGCAGGGATTTGGGGAGCAAAGATCAGCTTGAACGTTACACGTCGGACCTAGAAAAGGTATTTTATGAAAACATTTGTCAAATATTCTATTTACTATATTCTATTCCCGTAGAAAAGTTTTCCCTCTTCTTGCAAAATTTCCATGTTCTTTTCCCCGTTTCGAGTAAAAAGTAAGGAAAACAGCGAGGGAATTTTGTAAGGACGAGGAAAACTTCTCTAAGGGTTGTCTATTCTGTTCATTCCACACTTGAAGAAATATTATATAGTTTCAATTTGGAAAATGTTTTCTTGAATTAAGAAGATATCAGGTTGAATTCGATTTAATCTAGTTTATCACCTCATGGATCTAATTTCAAGTTTCAAATTCTTGACTCGACTTCTTTTTATTGAGTCCTGATCCTAACCGTCAAGATGATTTAATTGTGGCCGAGCTGTTCTGTTTGAGTTTGATAGAACCGATCCATTACAAGCCTTATCAAGCTCTGAACAGGATCAAGGTCAACTTGATTAGGTTGAATTCAAATGGATTCGAATACATGGATTATTCTGGAATAATGAGTTTTTTCAATACGCTAACATGATGAAATTAATAGAAGCACGGACCTGGAGAAGGCCGTGGTTTACATTTCATGTATTTGCACGACAAACCCGTAAAATTGTTACAGTTGATGTCTACCCAGAGCAGAAATTCAGTTGTCTCAAGTGGATATTTCATGGGAGAACCCCAACGTTTCTTTCAACTCTTTCTAATTTCGTTTTTCTGCAGTTTCATATTCCACCAACACTGTAAAGAATATCAATAAAAGAAGTGAAACCTCACCAGTGTACCCAGTATTGCAGTGGCATGTAAAACCTCCTTGATCAGTTGGCGTACAAGTACCATGAACACAAGGATTGCTAGAACAAGCTGAGGTTGATAGGTCAGTAGCTGGTTGACAACCTCTAGGTCCCATGCCATCGCCTCGATACCCTGTTGGACAACGGCATTCTACGTACGCGTTTGTTACCGCGACACAAGTGGCCAAAGGATGACATCCACCATTATTGATTTTACATGGTCCAGCATAAGTACACGATTCGCCATCTCCTGTGTAACCACTCGGGCAGGATCCACAAATTCTAGATCCCTGTTGAATAAATTATCCATGGTTCTGTCCATATTCCACTGAATCATTGAGTATTCTGTCAAGCACAACCATCCATGGTAGCGGCATAAACTCTTTTTTGCCCTCCCGTGAAAAAATCGTTCAGGTCTGATTATGCGTGTTCAAGCCTAATCATGGACATTTTTCGGCAAAATTCTTCGTGTTCAATACTGACTGCACGTGAGTGAGCCTGATTATACCTGGTCGTTCATTTTTGAGCTTTGTCATCACTTCAAAGGCTTCAATTTTGTACCCGCATGGAAACCCGTGATCAAGCTCAACCACTAGCGATCATGCCAGACAAACTATTCTCGCCCGTGATCATGCAAAATCTCACTACCTGAGGAATATTCATACAAAATGACTGTGTGTTGATTTTTTCATCACGAATACACATGCTTCGTCGTGATAAATCGACTCCAAACGCAGGCACGTACGCCTGATCCACGCATGATCATGCCTGAAAACTGGAAACTAGAAAATGGGAGCTGGATAAGCACAATAAGTAGAAATGATGACAATGAATTAGTGTTTGATAACATTGTTACAGTTTCGTTCCTTACGGAAAACTTACTGATTTTGTATGAATTTCTCATGTATAATGAAGCATAATCAAGCGTAATTGGGCGTAATTGGGCATGATGACTCCTCATCACGTGGGTACAAAATTAAGGCCTGATCACGCCTGATTAGGCTTTAGTCATCAGCCATGATCAGGCATGAGCATGTACATGACAAATACCGACGGGATCCGTCGCCTCCACATAAAATTTAGGTGGAGGAACGGTTGCTCGAGGGAAATGTGAGGTGGTGGTAACGGAGAAATGTCCGCATGGAAATCAACGCTGGACATTTCTCCGTTACCACCACGTTGCATTTCCCTCGAGCAACCGTTCCTCCACCGATCTACCTCATTCACTAATTTTCCACCAAATTTTTTTACCTAATTATAAGCAAAATAAACCCTTCCAATGATTTTCTGGTTGCTTGATACATATCTGAGGGAAAAATTCTTAAAAAACGTAACATGATGATTAATGGTTCCGTTAATTACCATAGTGTTGATGCACTGCACTAAAGGTGTTGTACTGCAACCGCCATTGTTGATTCTACATTCATCGATGTCGGTACAGTAATACCCGTTTCCAGTATACCCAGATGGACAGCCGCCACAGTAGAAAGTACCTGGAGCATTGATGCATAAAACTGGAGGATTTACGGAACATGGTGGATGTTTCGCTGCACATTCATCCACATCCTTGGTGCAAGCTGGATTCGTTCCATCGGTCTCCCATCCCTGGAAAGCAAAACAGATGGAAAAAATAAGATGAAGATTTACGGACGACGTGCTTGGATTCCTGAAATCTCAGCAAACCCGAGTGCAGGGGTTTCAGAAGGCCAATAACGCCTCTTCATCGACATTGCAGGGCCATCAGGGGACCATTGGACTGCCAGCATTTATTGTTTGTAAGGACGTTTCTTCAAATCATCGTGTATCATCTTTTGTTACGAAGGAGAGTTCAATTCGGTTGATATTTTATACAAGGTATTCATATTACACTGAGAGAAAAAAAATCTTAAACCAAGGAAATATTGGATTGACCGAGTTCAATCCGATATTTTCTTGAATCAAGAAAATTTTCCTTCAAATGAAGAATACATTCACTCAGTTTGAAGAGTGTGATGTGGAGAAAATTTTCTTATTTCCAGTACGTATCTTCTCCAGATAAGAAAACAATTCATATTTTCAGACCAAGAAAATATGGTCTTATAGGAATGAGAGTCTTAAAAAATTTTTTTCTGAATGCAGTCCCTTCTGATTATTAAAAAGAAAAAAAATGAAAGATTTGGTAATCACCTCAAGAGAACATGAACGTTCAACAAACGTTCGTTGAATCTCAAATGAAGCTATGGACATTTGAAGATCCTTTGAACGTTCTTTGAATGTAAATTTAGGTGAAATCAACCTAAAATCAATCTACTTGACCTGTGTTCTTTTGCCGCTTTTCGGGAAATCGGATAGCAGGTCGTTTTTCGCTTCAGCCTGATTAATATTAGTAATATGTGGATAAAAAGGTGGACGAATTTGATCAATTTTATAGAAGTATGAATCATTGATTCAAATGAATTGATGATTGAGAATAAACAGACGAAATCTGTTTATTTCGTGAATACCATACAAACAATAATTACTGGCGTTTCAATGAGCCGCTGATGAGCCAGCGATGCTGGTGAGGAGCCATCACTGGCCCTTTAAAACGCCAGTGGTTGTGTTTGCTGGGTAATTGCCCAACAAACAAAAATGTATTCATTAATATCTAAAAGATGTCTTAAAATCACGGGAGATGTATTGGAAGACTTTCGTGAGGATATCTTCTCGACATCTAAAAGATGTCTTATGCAACAAATTTCAACAAGTTTTAGATATCTCAAAAATGTCTTGCACAAGATATCTTTTAGACACGCTGACAAAGATATGTTCCAGATATCTAGAAGACATCTTTTAGATGGTTCCAAGATATGTTTTTGATTGTTTCAAGACACGTTTTAGACACCTAGAAAACATCTTTTACATGCCTCAAGATATTTTTCTGATTCTTTTGAGATACGTTTTAGATATCCTTGAGATGTCTTTTTGAAATCATGAAGACATCCCAGACAGTACAAAAGAATCACTAATGGATTCTGAAAAAGAACATGGCGTGACTTTTGCCCTTCTGACTTGGAAGATTCTTGCGATGTGTAACACATATTCAGAAGATCATTCAAGATGTCTTTTAAATTATGATGATTTGACATCTAAAAGATGTCTTTCAGAAAGACCTGAAAAACATGTTCCTGACATTCCTTTAAGATATCTATAAGATATCATTCCGACATATCTTGAAGATGACATCTTTTCGATGTATCTAAAAGATATCTTCCTAAAGATATCTCGTAGATGTCTTCAAGACCTTCGGTGTTTGTTGGGAGGAATTTAATGAGAACAGCTTATTGAAATGACATCAAAATGATATTATTTTGACATGATTTTGTCTGAAAAGCTGGTCAAAGTGACATCAATTCGACAAAATTTTGACTGAATTTTTTTTTCACAGAGGATGTTTGAAAAATATATGTCATCAATGAAATCTTTTTTAATATGGATTTTTCGACTTTCATTCATGAATTCGTGTCAAAGAACGATGCAAATTTCCACACTTCACTTGATTATTATTTGCTATCATGAACTTGATTTAACGTAAACCATGTTTATCCTACACAGAGAAGATTTTGTAGGGAAAATTAATGTGATTAAATTGCAGGCGTGGAATATACTTCGTTGTGATGGAATAAACCATGAGTATGCGACATATTATCACAACTCTTCTTGAATTCAATACGAAAAGTAATAAGAGAATACAAAGTTATAGTTTCTATTATCATAATCAGGTATAAGGTAAGAGACCCTACACCCGTTCAGAGACTAGGACCCGATCATTTTCATTATAACATGAATTTACGAAGCAATTTAGCTAGAATTTTCAGATGAAGAAGTTAATTTTCGATCCATTAATTACAAAAATGTTTTGGTTGAAGAGTTTTTGCACAACTAAACCACAAAAACCTAGAATATGAGGACTGATCCGGTATAGGGTCTCTCACCTTACTCCACGGGTATGATACTTTTTCGAAGAGAACATGAAGTTCCGACAAACGTTCAGAATAGATCAACATAGATCCCCTGTTGAAAAGATCTCATAATTCTAATGAATTCTAGTTATTTCGAGGACAGAAACCGCATGAAATCTAGTACACACGCTTGATTTTATACGGTTTCATGAGATTTTGCAGATTGTTCTAATTGAATCTCATAAAGTTCTCATATAATTTTTGCATTCTCATATGAAATCATATAAAACCCATCAGTTCTAGGACAGGACCCGCAAATAGACTGATAAAAACTTGTTAAAATCCATGTAAACTAATAAGATTTGTGTATGAGAATTTATGGGACTTTTTCAACAGGGTCAGTCTGAAGCTCCGTTGGAGCCAAGTTTTAGCCCTACAAACAATGATTACTGGCGTTTTAATGGGTCGCTGATGGTCCTGCAATGCCGGCGAAGAACCTTCACTGGCCCTTTGAAACTCCAACAGTCGTGTTTGCTGGGAGGTTCTTATACGTTTTACGAAGTTTAGATGAACATTTGAATGTTCGCTTGGAATTGGTTTCAATAAAGGTTCATAAAAAGTTTATTAATGGTTCTCCGGAGATTCATTCGAATTTCAATTGAGCATGTTTCAGAGGGAATTCCAATTATAATTATGATTTCCTTTATCGTTGATTTTTCCGTGAAAAAAACTTATATTGAAAAATTGAAACTCCAGTGAATCTTCGGTAAACCTTCAATGAACGTTCTGTGAAACCTTCTTTGAAATTATTCTCAAGCGGACATTGTGACGTTCATCAGATCTTCGTCGAATGTTTATGAACCTAAACTTGAGTTCCAACGGAGCTCTAGTCTGATCGATGCCCGTACAACACCGTACATTTCTACGTTGTGTCCACGTGGAATCTTCGTTCAAGCACGTTCTATCCACGTCCACCATTCATCCACGTAGAATTCACGGAGATGCGACGTGGAAATCGATTGATGTGCTGTTAGGGTGTTGAGCTATTCTGAGTGTTTGTTTTCGCTAACAGCGAAATGCTGAGCAAATATGCAGCAAATTGTTGAAAACGTACAACAACAGTTTGAAGCAATTTGCAGGGACGTTGCGTCGCCAAATGTGCAACAATATGCTGTAAATCTAGGATTTCAGCTTGAGTTGTTATCATGTTGCTAGGAAGTTGCTTGGTTTCATGAAACTCTCAATCACATGCAAATTCCCAACAACTTTACGGAAACTTGATATACAACTTAAGAGCAACGATTGCACAGCAACTTTTGTTGTATGGGAAGGTATTATGGATAGAAAGTACATGTATGTACAACGTATATGAAATGAAATGAATGGAACGAAGAATATAAAATTATCGTGTAACAAGAGGAGTAATAATAATGAATAATTTAAAAAAACTAATAAATAAAATATGAGAGATGATTTTCGTATTGTTATAAACTTTCCTTTTTAAACATAACCTCCTATGAACACCTCTTTTTTTTTGTTGTCTCGGGATCTCATCTTCAAGACCTATGATATTATCTAGTCCGTCTCATTTGTCTCGAACTCTGGACTACCTCATGGTTGTGGGATATGGGGTGACCCTCAAAAAGGCGAGTGGTGGGGGCTCCCCATACCAGAACATTTACTACTAGTATTGATACAGGAAGAATCACTGGATCTATGAAAATCTATTGGAATATATTGGAATTTTTCAATAGGGTAGGGGGACATTCTACAGATGTTTTGAAACAGGTTTCATGCAATTCGTGAGATTAGATATGATCAATATAGCTGGGTACTTGAATCAAATGAATCTGATTAACCGAAAAATGGCACGATTGCTCTGACCTTAATTTTTTCCAACATACCTGATCGCAAATACACGTGTATCCAACCAGAGAACCTGTTTTCGGTACACAAACACCGTGTCCACACAATTCTTCTGAATTTTGAGTGTTGCAGATTGATGACTTCCTAGTACAATGTATACCGTACCATCCGGGAGCGCAATCACATCTACATTATAAAAACACTAGAATGGATAATGCAATAATGATTTTTATGAGAGATGTTGATTCTTCAATGAAGTTACAGTTTAGTAGGTTCCATGAATTAACCCTAGTAGCACAAGGATGTTTGAAATATCCTGTAGATGTTCATAGGACATTCGAAACGTATCAATATATCCTGTGCATGGTCATCAAATATTCCAAACATTCTTGTGCTACTTGGGAAGGCGTAAACAGGAAAATCCCAAAGCATGAAATGGCCAAGTGTCCATGGAGAGAAATCTAAATGGAAAGATTACCATTTTATTCGTCATGTACAACTATTCGGAAAACTTGGACAATAACTTCCGAGATAAGTTATAATCATTGTCAGCTGTGATGGTAAAAATCGAGATCCATTTGGATTTTTACCATCACAGCTGACAATGATTATGATTTATCTTACAAGTTATTGTCCAAGTTTTTCGAATAGTTGTACATTACGAATAAAATAGTAATCTTTCCAATTGAATTTCTGTCCACATAAAACTGCTGAAAGTTTGTCAATTCTTGATTGGATTTGATCGGATGCGGATTTTTGCCTAGACCAACTTAGTTTATGGCCACAATTGCATATGGCAGACAATTTTTATATAATAATTATCCTGAACTTATACATAATTTTGACAACTTTACCACTCGGAGAGTGGCATGATGGAGCTTTTCGAAGTGTGTGACCCGGGGTGTCAGGGGCGTGAAATGAACCAATAGGAATCCGTAGTTTACGCCCCAGACGCCCTGGGTCAAACACTTCGGAAAGCTCCGATATATCTCGCCTTGGGGTAGAGAATTTCCAAATCCGCCTCTGTCGAAATCCGATTGAATTCGTCACTTCATTCGATCAGATTCAATAAAACATGGACTTATTTCTACAAATATTAATCTTTTTCTGGAGCAGAATGATGAGATCGAATCAGATTTTAAACCTCCATGGATCAGCCTCAAAACAGAGGTAATTTTTTATCATTATTCATCTAAGCTATAGTAGACTTATGAATACGCAACATTTCTTTTTTGAAGGAGGAATAAGTGAAGTTTATAACGCACAAAACCGCAAGTTCCAAATGTTGAAGGTGCAGGAGTGCAAATTTGTTTAAGAAAAAAGTCATGTGCCTTTTTTGCCCTGGTGACCGACGGAGGGTTAATTCTTGGGTTCGATCAAATCCATGATCCGTCACATTTGGATGTATCCAACCCGGAAAGTTTCATCCGGTTCCATCCGGATTCTATCTAGGTACTGTTTGGGATCCCAAATGAAACCCGAACAAGAAATCGTATGAGTTATATCCGAATGCCGTGCGGGATGCCGAACATGATCTACTATTAGAATTCAGATAGAATCTGGATGGAACCGGATGAAGAATCACCGCAATACCCGTATTTGCGTCAGATGACACTACACTGTAACAAAATTTTTATGGGGCAAATTCTTATATAGTTGTGTGAAGTGATTAAAACATACATGCGTTAGGAATTTCTCGAATTTATCTAGAATTTTACTGTAAAGTGGTGGAAAAATCCCTCAAAGTTTGGAATTTTCAAATAAATTTATAGAAATTCCATACGAATGTATCGGAAATTGATTCCCCAATCAGTAATTAGAATTTTCCGATCAATGTATACAGGAAGATTCCGATCATTTTTCACAGTGCAGGATGAAACTTTCCAGGTTTGATCTGGATCCCTGTTCGTTGTTTCTTCCCTGGTGAAAATGACGCGTTGAAGCGCGGCGAAAGCGCGACGAAAGTGTAAGTCAGGAGTCATCTAAACGTATCGAAGAGTCACCTAGGCATGATTTAGGAGGGAATTGGAACATCCTCACTTCTGGATTTTCACCAGGGTTACCAGGGTTAATAAAAGTTGTTAGAATGAAGTTTTCTAACAATTCTTCATCGTAAAAATAATTAGGAATCGAGAGTTTTAATGGCTAGAATCTTTTTATATCCTTTGCTTATAAGACAATTGTATTCTACTGAGCGTGTGATGAAAAAGTGAAATAAAATGTGTTTGAAATTACCGATAACTCCCCACAAGGTTCACACAGGTCGCTCCATTTTGACATCCTAAATCCGTCCCCACAAATTTTGCACATTCGTTCACGTCCGTTATACAATTTCGACCCTGCAATTAATTAAATATTTCCATCAAGACATAATTTATGTTTCAAGTATTTCAATCTATTTCACTTGAAGAATTAAGGTCAGCTAAGATTAAATTGTAATAAATCATCCTAAGAGAGTCATTTGAGTCTCACACACAGATTTTTAATGACAAAAAACCCTACTTCGTCGTGAATTGCACTGAGAAAAAAGAAAATAGTAAATTAATAGTAATAGTTGGGAAAGGACTCAACTATGGATAGTTGGTTACAATAACTATTTCATTATAAACGTAACTAATTCGATTGTAATTTTCCAAATCAATATTGTTTTTTTCAACTGCGAAGTAGTACACGCAGAAAACAGATGCGCTGGAAAGTCCCATAATTTATTAAGGATCAGTGTCAGGCTGTGACAGATAGAATTTTGACTTGAATTTACTTTCAAAAACTCCCATAATTTATATGTATTTCTACAAGAAATTATGGTACTTTTGAAGCTATATTCAGGTAAATGATTTCGTTCACCACAAACTGGCGCTGATCCTCAATAAATTATGGGACTTTTAAGAATATATTTTTCTGCGTATAGAACCTATTATCAGTCATAGTTAAGTCCTTTTCCAACTATTCCAATGATAATTCCAACTATTTTTTTCTCTGATTGTACTTCATGTCCGACTCCAACATGAGTTGAGATGCAAGATATTTTTCTCCATGTGAAGTCTCGCAACGCGAGAGATAGTTGATGCTTATCGACATACTTATATCGTAATTCACTGAATGAAATTTAATTTACCATCCAATTTGGAGTACAATGACATTTGTATCCCTCATACATATCCTGGCATGAGCCACCATTCGCGCAAGGATCGCTTTGACAGTCATCTTCATGCAACTTCGTTATTATGTTGTTCACTTTGGTTTCCAATCTTCTCATCTACAGACATAAAATAATTAATGCAACGTCCTTGATCATTTCTAAATTACAGCATCAAATATATATATATATATATATAGTATAACTGAGACGTACTCTATCGTTCAGGCGACGGATTCCACTCCTAGCTGTAAGATCGCTGGAACCAGCCTGCAAAATTTACCAGAAGTTCCATGAATTCACTATGACACAGCCCATTAACGCCGGTTAGGATTCGGCAAGAGTTTTTTAAAACGTTCGCAGCTGCGTTTGCTGAGTGCATTTCGAATTCATACACGGAGAAAAAGGAATTCGCTGTGGCAGCGAAATCTACTTTTGCTGGGTTCCTTTTGCCAGAGCAGCAAATTTTTTGCTGTGACAGCAAACTATTTGCTGATCCAGCAATCTTGTTAGCTGCGACAGCGAATTTTTTAGCTGTGGCAGCGAAAAATGTTTGCCATCCCAGCAAAATTTGTTTGCTATTCTATATATAATACTGAAAATTAGCTGGCGGAGCAAACATTTTTTGCTGCCACAGCTAAACAATTGCTATCGTAGCTAACACGATTGCTGTTATAGCAAATTTTTAGCTAGGTCAGCAAAAAAGTTTGCTATTCTATATATAATACCTCGATTTGCTGCGTCAGCAAATTTTTTCTCTCCGTGTATCAATCCGAAATTCAATTTCCTCAATCTTTTAGAATTCTTTAGATTCGAATTAGAATTTCCAATAATTACATTAGATAATTGAAAGGGATATGAATGATGGTTTTAAACAGCGTACAATTTAAGCGAATTTAGAAAACAATCATTTTTATATAAAATATGTACAGAATTTATGGAAGTCATAGATAAATTTTGTAAAATTTGGGTTCATAGAATTGATAGAATATCAATTTTGTTAGATATTGGAAAAAAATGAAGTGTGGAAATGTCATGAAACTGTTCAAACAAAATTTTTCTCATCGTCTTTTACTCTGTTAGAAAGTTTTGATTGAACTTCTGATTACGTGTAATGGAAGCAAAAGTTATTCACGTAATTAAAAAATTCATTGAAATTTCAGTTACGAAAATATACATTAATGTATGATATATTATAGCAAAAATTTAAAATTCAGTTGCGTGTAAATCAATGCTCATTTCAATCACCAAGAATTGGAAAAAATGAAAAATATATACTAAATTTCAAGACATTTCTAATGAAATCAACGACTTCCTTCAAAACCAGACACATGATGTGGTTTTATAATAAACCCGAAAGATTTTTATTAGATTTTGCATGAATGAATGAATGAATTGATTTGCATTACACAGCATTCGTACAGCGTGCTGAGAATATTCATAGTACGTGTATAGAACGTTCAATATACTGAGAAGGTTCGCAGAACATCCTATGGACATTCGTGTGTTACTCGGGAATCAAATGTTATTCGTTCACGAGTCCATAAATATGCTGAAAATCTAAATGGAATAACCTTACCTGATTATTAGACGGCTTAATTGGTTGATTCGTTGTTGTATTGACATCACCATTCCATTCCAACATGCTCACTCGTTTTTGTAAACCCATTGGACCGTCCACGATATCATACAGACGATGAAGATCTCTCTCTATGTCCGAAACGTAACCTAATCTCATTCTATCTATCCAACGTGTTGCATTTTGTGCCTGAACAATAGTGGAAAATAAACGGTAATGTTTTATTCGGTAGTTGCCCAGCCAGGAATCCAATGTCGATTTCATATCATTTCCATAGCAATCTGTTAAATTTCGAGGTGATTGATATCGAGAAATTTTCATTTCTGGCTGGGTGTGGAATGGAGATATTGAATATGCATAAATATGCAACAGCAAAGTCTCTCCATGGATGAGGAACTTTTCATCATGATTTAATGAACTTTTCCCTCTCTTTTGACAGGATTCCAACAACCAAAAGGTGGATGTTTCTGAGAGGGAGAGAAAAATCCAGGATTTTTGATGAAAAATTTATTTTTTGACGATTAAAGAACGGAATCTAGCATTGAAATGAGGGAAAATCTTCTATAATTTTGACAGTGTCGTTAAGGGGATACTACATGAGGAAAAAAGAAGTTGTGAAATTTACATCTCACGAAGTCGATGTTGTGACGATTTTCGAAATAGTTCTACCACAATTTAATTTGATTTGACAACAGCGAATGTGGGATATACTACCATTGATGTAAATCTCACATTCCCCGCTACACAATCAACTAAAATTGCGTTATCCCGAACTATTTTTTGAAATCGTCCAAATATTGACTTTACGAGATGTAAATTTTACAACTCTTTCTTTTTAGTGTAGTATCACATCGCTAACTTTACAAGCGCTTTGTCTGCACTGCCAATTGCGCGCGTTTACGAGTTGAAAAATTGTCAAAATTATATATAATTTATATACACAATTTTTCAGCTCGGACAGTATGTTAGGATAATCTTCAAATTATCAGAATTCGGAATAGTTCTCGATGGATATTAATATACCGGGTCTTTCATAATTCGCTGAAACCACTTCAAAGGCGTTATTCTGCATCCAAAATGCAATAATTTCTCGTTTGGAAAAAATTTTTTGGTGGCTTAGTTCTTGAGCTATGAGCATTTTTAGATTTGTTTTCAAATTCCAATAACTCAAAAGCATTATATTTCACATTCTTGAGCTCAACACCATTCTCCAAGTTGGAAAACGCCGGTTCTCTGAAGGAAAAATTCAACTATCCTATATCATTCTTTGTTTCAGAGCTATAGCGATTTGAATTTTTCTGGCTTCCGGCCAATCAGAATTCAGCAATTGAGTTGAATTGAACATAGTTGAGTTTTGTTTCCAGAAATTCGGTGTTTTCCAACTTAGAGAATGGTGTTGAGCTCAAGAATGTAGAACATAGTGCTTCTGAGTTGTTTGGATTCGAAAAAAAATCTAAAAATGCTCATAGCTCAAAAACTAAGCCTTCAAAAAACTTTTTCCGAACGGAAAATTATTGCATTTTGGCGGCAGAATAACGCCTATGAAGTATTTTCAGGGAATTATGAAACACCCTGTATATCAGGGACTGTTTTGCTGTCAGTTGTCCAAGCAACACAGGAGGTTAAAAATGCCAAGAATCCTACGAAGACGTTTAAAACTTCATACATGAGACTGTTCCGAATAATTATGTGCTATACACCTCCATAGAATATCTTGACGAATTCATCCAAAATACACGGAAAAAAGAAAATGGAGAAATTTACCGTATAGGATGACAACGCGTCGCTTCGAGTCTTCAAATGGGAATTTTTACAAAATATATTGTCGAATTTTTCACATTATAAGTCAAAAATAGATTTTTCTCTTATGATGTGAATTATTTGATAAGATATTTTGTAAAAATATCCATTTAAAGGCTTGAAGCGACGCGTTGTCGTCCTATACGGCAAATTTCTCCATTTTCTTTTTTCCACATTCTTTTCACATTCACTATATCATCATAGCATATTTAGAAAGTCCTTGTGTTACTTGCACGGAGAAAACTTTGTAGTAAAAATTAATATATTTATATCGTAGCCGTGGGATATACTTTATTGTGGCGGAAAGAACCATAAGTATGTGATAGATTACCACAACTCTTCTTAGAGTCAATATGCGGAGTAATAAGAAAATATAAAGTGATAGTTCTTATCGTCATGATCGAGTACATCCCACGGGTACGATACTGTGTCTAATAATCTTTAATATAAACTTTTCTCTGTGTGGGTGGGATCAGTGGTTGATAAAATACAGGAGAAAAAAAAGCCCGAAAGAACACAAACCTTCAGAAACATTCATTGAACGTTTGCGAACATCCAGGAACATCCAATGAATGTTCCTGAAGGTTTGTGTTCTCTCGGGGTGCCGTAATAATGAGTTTAAACTCGAATCATTCATACACATTGTTGATAAGAGAAGCTATATACATATAAATTGTTCATTACCGCTAAAGCCACGTGCAGCAAATTCACTTCATTCACGTTTATATAGCCTTTTCCCAAGATTTTGAGCGTAATATTCCGATCTTTGGCACTGGATATGACGAGGTTTCCATCTCGAGACTCTAGAATAGGCCTTTTGGTGCGAAAAAGTTAGAAACTTGGGGTTTTTCAATTTGTACGAACAAGAAATGTATCATTTTCATGATAAAGATTTTTCAAAGATTCTTTATATTCGCACGCTGAGAGAAAAAATTTCCAGGAACAATGAAATATTTAGTTGAATAGTTGCCATAAAATACTCAATTGATTTGAATAAACTTTCATTGACTCGATTAAATATTCATTCAATCGAACAAATATTTAATTGGCTATGAAATATTTCATCAATTGAAACAGTTATTTAATTGAGTCAATGGAAGTTTATTCAAATCAATTAAGTATTTTATGGCGACTATTCAACTAAATGTTTTATTGTTCACGGAAATTTTTTCTCTCAGTGCATGGGGGAGAAAATGAAAATTTGTGAGTTGAATATTTGATACAAAAATGTGTAATTATGAAATAAGCTTGTTTATTAAGAATACTTGTTTCCATTGAAGAAATATTTCGTAGCATAATAAATATTTGTTTGATTGAATAAATATTTAATCGAGCCAATGGAAGTTCATCAAAATCAATTAAGTATTTTATAGCGACTATTCGCAGGAACAATGAAATATTTAGTTGAATAGTCGCCATAAAATACTCAATTGATTTGAATAAACTTTCATTGACTCGATTAAATATTCATTCAATCAAACAAATATTTAATTGGCTATGAAATATTTCATCAATTGAAACAGTTATTTAATTGAGTCAATGGAAGTTTATTCAAATCAATTAAGTATTTTATGGCGACTATTCAACTAAATATTTTATGGTTCGCAGAAATTTTTCTCACAGTGCTGAGTTGGTTGAATATAAACTGATCTGTGAACTAGAATTATTGTAAGAAAGAGAGTGTGTTGAAATATCACAATCAGGGTGAATATGTTCATTTGTAAGAAAATAAAGGACACAATTTTCACTTGAAAAGAAGATTATGGTTCAATTCGATCAATTTATTCGTAGAACAATGGTGGCGTATGTTGATGAGTCTAGGAATGGGCGATACCCTGGTTTAAAAAAATCCATAGAATCTTATAAATTGAAATTTAATGGGATTTGGTCAAAACATTTGCAAGATCCAATTAGATTTGGCAAGATTTAATCAGAATAACATTGAAAAAATACACTCATCTGATTAAATCTCATTGAAAATTGTTGAATACGATTTTGTCAGAACATTGTGCAAGATTCAATGAGATTTGGCGAGAATCAATGGGGTTTTTTTTTCATCTGGGTATTTGAATGCGTGTTTTATGAAAAAAAAGATATCTAATTTCCATCGAATTTCATGAAATATTTATGAAAAACTGAATACTCTTTTACATGAAAGATAGTGGCTTGCAGGCGTCGCCCATTCCTGGTTCAATTTACTTGATTTTGTTTTTAAATGAAAAGGAAACCTTTTAAGACTCTGATGGGAGTGAAAAATTCACAAAGAGTAGAAAAAATAGGTATGTATATAATTGTGATCTGTATAATACAGTAGAGCTTATATTCAAAATAGTTTCATTATTCTTGAAGTTTTCCTATGTATTCCCTTACGTGTACAATAAGAACTCGAATACCATCATTGCTTTGGATGATTTTTCGTCGTTTCTGTTCAGAAACATTCATTCAATCCCATCAACTATTCATTTTTCAGCGAACTTTTCATTTTCGACTGATATTCCATACAAATTTTATATAAAAATCGTATTGAGTGAATTTTCGCTCAAGCCTACAGCGTTAGAAATTTCTGCATGAAGCTTCAATCACATGCGATGGAAGCAATTTCCACTCATGTGATTGAAAAAGTTCTTGAAATTTCAATTATATTTGAATAAAAATTCAGTCAATAAACTGTACTATCGTGGGTAATATAATATAACAAAAATGGAAAATTCGATGACAAGTTAATGAATTCTCCATTCAATCACTAAGAATTGGAAATTCCATTTCAAGGAATCTTTAACAGTGTAGTTTAATCGGGCCCTGGTACAAAAGACTTGTGAGTGATTCGGCACTGTTGAATAATGTGTTCAATTTACAGTGTTTTTTTTTGCGAAAATTGATTATTCCAATCAATGGCATTTGTTTTTTTTTTCTTCTTGAAAACTGTCATCTGATTCACAAACATACGATGCATGAAGGGGTTGTCCTTTAACTTGTCAGTCACTGTCGCACTTACCTCATTGACCAAGAATCGTTCAAGAATTCTCCGTGCGTGTCTTGTGCTTCACACGGATCTTAACGTTTAATGAAATATGAAATCTATTGCAAAGAAATCAAGTACAAAGCTACAACAATTTTGTTCGCAAAAAGACAATCCATGATCGGGGTGAATTTTCTTTTTTTCCTAATTGGTTATCTTATTCAACAGGAATATGTAATGGTTCTTCAATTCTGTTAGGATTCAAGGACCGCTATCAACTCTGCTCACAAAAAGAAGTCTAAAACAAAACTTGTATATGTTCCGTTACAAAAAATATATACAAAATATCCCTCTTATCCCTTTTTGTGTAATAAAATGTGAGAAATATTTATAAAAATTCATGCACAAAATTGTATACGTTCGTGAAATTTATATAAAATTGGCGTGTTTTTATCGAAGAGTATATAAAAAATGTATAGAAGTTTCATGAGACTCTCTTCTTCAGGATTGCATTGTCGGGAAACTATCATTATCATTGGCGTAACCATGTGAAACTTTTGAAAAACTTTTCAAATTATGTAACAATTTAAAAATCAACAAAATAAAATAAAATTATTTGGAGAACCTCACCTCTCGTCCATCCATGCTATACAAAATCCAAAAAATAACGATAAACACCATATAAACTTCACTCCCATGACGATCGAGTTTGATACAGATTCAAAAATGAATGTTTTCCTATTTGAAAAAATTCATATTCGATATGTATACGTATGATTAGAATATTTCGTAATGATGGCCAGTTTCGGACTGAATTCGACTCGCCATGAATGGTACACGAAATCTCTCATGATGTTTGTTAAGGGGGCGTATTGGGAATATTTATCTCCTCCACTTCCACCCAATATTCTGTTACGTGCATAGTAAAGCACCGGTAATTTGAGAAGATCCGAAGATAAGGGACATCATATCGGAAAGTGATCGAAAAATGATCCGTTATTGCACTTAAATTTTGAACTGAATGTTTCGAAATGGTGCTTCAAACGCAATTCAAACGTTTTACATTGTATATCCATCTGCATGTGTTATATGTTACGGGTATTAAAAAGTAATTGAAGAATCAAAGTGTTTTAAAAAAAAAATAAATGTTTGTGTTGTAACATTCAGATGAATTGAAGAAAAATATATTTTAAAAATTTCCATAATTTATTGACGATCAACGCCAGTCGATGACGGATTAAATAATTCACTTGACAAATGTTTCAAATGTGCCACAATGATTGTTTATAGAAGTAGCTAGATGTTTCTATTCTTTTAGAGTTCTATATTCGAGGAATTTCATATTAGAATTCTCACAATGATGCACTGAAAGAATTTTATTCGAAAAATTACCGTGAAATTTCATTTATCGAGGGACAAGTAGGAATTTCTCCAAACATTACTGGGAATTTTGTACAAATTAAAAGAAAATATCACTCCCAACTGTTGAAAAACTTACTCACTTTTATACAAATTGTGCAGTAAATTTTGGAAGAATTTTCACGGTGATTTGTACAACAAAATTGATGATCTAATGGACCAAAATGACGAATTTCATTGGATTGATTTGCGAGTTATTCATAAAGACCACAAACAATTATCAAAATTTGTACATTGAGAGAAGAGTTTATCTGTATTCGATAGAGCGTATTTTGGATACGGCGAAATAAATATTCTTCCCACAAAAACTCGGCTCATTACGAATGAATAAAGTTTATTAACTGTTAAAAAATCTTATATAACATTTCTTAACTGTTGATGAGCCTGATCTGAAATTAATGAGCCATATTCGAGTGTAGTAAATGTTCATTCCGCCGTACCCAAAACAAGATTTATTAAACGGAGAGAAAAAAATTCACTGCACTGAGAAAAATCGGCATTGTAGAAATCATGTTCCAATATAGTAATGTATTTGACGGTGAAAATTTATTACCATGAGTTAGGTGATGAATACGATCTTTTATGGTGAATCAAACCGAATGTACGATGAAATTCAACACTGAAAAGGTACTTTTCACTTTTGAAAGGCTGTGGCTTCAGTTTTCATTATTTGACGGGTGAAAAATATACGAAATAGAGGTTATTTTCACATTTCATTTTTCTCAGTGTGTGACAGCGAAATCTGATTTTGTTGGGTATCTTTTGCTTAAATAGCAAGTTTTTGATGTGACCGCAATCAACTTACCATCACATCAGTCTTGTTAGCTATGACAGCGAATTCTCAGCTGTGGCAGCAAAAAGTATTGACTTTCCCAGCAAAATTTGTTCGCTGGTCTATCAAGAGACGCGGTAGCGTCTCGACGCCAAGTACATGAAAACCCTGAAAGAAAAAAAAATGAAAAAGCATAAGTCGTGCGCTACCGTGTATCTTTACACGAAAACCAAGATGTTCTATAGTCAAAAAATCTTTAACCCACAATAACTCATCACACATTGAATTTCACGAAAAAATAATTACACTTCTATTATATAATTCGAATATACACTTTCGATTAAGCACACTACGAAGTTGATTCGTTCACGCGATCCTGAGATACAAACGTTTCAAATTTTCATGCGATCAAAACATCAGGATTTTTCTTCATCATCATCGCCACTTTCCATTTATTTCAATCACGATAGCGACTATAGTTTTTCGTCTTCGGAATTCGGGAGGGTTTCTTCCATTGGCATAGAGATATTCTGTCTTTTTCCTTCTTGGGACATCCAATATTCTGTCCTTTTTCCTTTCGTCCAATATCCAATAGCATTCACTTCAGTTAATGTATATTATAATCCAAACATCCAATAGCGTTGATTTCAGTGTAGTGTGGTCTATACATTGTCAAAACATAAACAAATAACCTGTCAATGAGGCGATGTGTTGATAGGTTATTATAATATTAAAAGAATAATTGAAAAATGGATGAATTCTGAATTGCAGGTTATACTACATTACAGGTATTACAGGTCATTAAAACAACAATCAAACGCACACAAATAACCTGGAATTATATATACTTTTATATATGACTTGAAAAAATTCATGAATGAATTAATGAATAAATGATGAAGAGGTTATTTGTAAAAAAAAACCAGAAAAAGTTTGAGAAAGGTATAAATAAATCTATTTGCTACATTCAGGAAATTGGTATATACACAGGTAAGCTCTGTATGATGTATTATTCATAAAATACAATATTCCTTTACAGACAAGAGCTCAGCAGAAATACCGTAATCCCTTATGAACATTCTGCTACCGTTGGTTCTTACCACCAGAACCACAGGCTGATGATCAAATAAATCATACAAGGTCTAGTCGAAAATAATGATTCAAATTTATGCATCACTTTTTAGGTGAAATCTTATCGGATATACCATAACTCCCTTACAAACAATCTACTATCAGGTTCTCCTGCTAGAGTCGTTGGAAAATGATCAAATGGATCATATCGAGCATGCTCAAGGGAAAAGATTCAACTTTATTTGCAATTCCTCCACATACCAGAAAGTCAGAGATATATCATAAGTTCTGACGGACAGTCAACTACTGGAGCCTTCCGAAGTAGCTGATCAAAACCAGATGACCAGCTACTTCGGAAGGCTCCACTGTCGATTTCTCTAATTAGGATCATAGGCAATCGATGAAAAAGATCATACCGAGCCTGCTCAAAGGTGATTATTGGAGTTTATTTGCTATTTTTTTACAGGCAAAAGTATAATGGATATACCATGATCTCTAATGGAATCCACTATTCTGCAATCAGAATCGTGAACAAATAATGAAACAGAATAGTGAATGGATAATGAATGTAAATTCAATTATAGCAAGTTTGAAAAACATTCGAAGATAAGGTTAGTCACCGAGCACTTCAGGTATACTAAAATATGACATCCTGAATCAAAATTATGAACTATGTACAAAATGGTTTCCCTAGATTCTTTGAGTAAAATTACAGGTGGATCAAGAAAAAGTAGAAAGGATGCAGGTATACTATACATCTGTATGTTACTTACCACCACGATCAATATCATCAGGCAGCGTCATAGGAAAATGAAGAAAAGGCAGAAGTACAGTGGATATACAAGTCCTTGCATTGAATAATACCACTATCAGATTCTTCCAACAGAATCATAGGTGCATGAAGAAAAAGCAAAAAGGATGTAGATGTACCATACATCTGTACGTTAAATCCTACAATGATCATTAGGTAGCGTTGAAGGAAAATGCAGAAAACATAGGAGCGCAGTGGATATACCACAAATCTTTGCATCGGGTGCATTCCACTGACCAATTGACGAATGATTAGAGAGACTGTTTAGGATCAACTCAACGAAAATTGAGCAGATACAATATTCTGATTATAGAAATTGTTGCAGAACAACTACAGGTCAACTTGACTGATGTGACTGGATGTGACAATTCATTCTGAATGTTTTCTTCCAAAGTTCCATCTTTTCAGTTGTTCCATTCAAGCTGGATTATATTTGTGTTCTTACAAACCATCATTTTTATCTTCACTTATCTTGGTTTTAGCATGATTCAATTCTCAAATGAGAGTACAGTACTAGAAAGTGTCTTCAATCTGATATCTTGAAGGTATATCTTTTTGTTGCATGATAAATATTTGACATCTCTTTTCCCAGATAGCAAAAGTTCCAAAAACTAGATCCCATTGAATCCTTCTGGAACCACAAAATGAATCACTGAAATGTCAGTAGGATGGAGTTCTTGGAGGATTCAGTAGTTCGTTTTGTGGTCACGAAAGAATTCAATGAGATCTAATTTTTGAAACCTTCGCTATCTGCTAAGTTTCACAATGATTCAAAAGAGGGACCGAAAAATTTTTGCTGGAAAGCTATTTTTAGCTTCATGCTAAACAGTACAAATTCTATCTTGCAAAAAAAATTTCTGTTGGATACCTTGAATATATTGTACGCAAGTTTCCTCTGTCTGTAAGATCTATGTTGTTGGGATTTCCTTACAATGATTTCTTGAAAACACTGGAAATTTACGCACAAGACATGTTCAGTACAATATCGTGGGCTGTTTTGAGCGGCGTGAGCTACTTTGAGCGCTGTGAGTTGCTTTGAGCGCTTTGAGCTGCTTTGAGCGCCAACTTATCAGTCAAGGAAAATTTAGTTTTCGGAATTCTTCACACGTATATTTGTTCATGGGAATTCGCTTTTCTTCCCTTCTTTTCTTCATTCTTTATTTCGATAATCTATTGCCGTCCAATGATGAGATGACTGATGGAAATCCAAGTGGAGAGGATACGATAGGGTACGATACGATAGGGTACGATAGGATACGATAGGATACGATAGGATACGATTGGATACGATGGGGTACGATGGGGTACGATAGGATACGATAATATACGATAGGGTACGATAGGATACGATAGGGCATGATAGGATACGATGGGGTACGATAGGATACGATAGGATACGATAGGGTACGATAGGATACGATAGGGCATGATAGGATACGATTGGATACGATAGGATACGATAGGATACGATGGCATACGATTGGATACGATAGGGTACGATAGGATACGATAGGATACGATAGGGTGCGATAGGGTACGATAGGATACGATAGGTCACGATAGGATACGATAGGATACGATAGGGTGCGATAGGGTACGATAGGATACGATAGGTCACGATAGGATACGATAGGATACGATAGGTCACGATAGGATACGATAGGATACGATGGGTCACGATAGGTTACGATAGGATACGATTGCATACGATAGGATACGATAGGTCACGATAGGATACGATAGGTCACGATAGGATACGATAGGATACGATAGGGTGCGATAGGGTGCGATAGGGTACGATAGGATACGATAGGTCACGATAGGATACGATAGGTCACGATAGGATACGATAGGTCACGATAGGTTACGATAGGATACGATTGCATACGATAGGATACGATAGGTCACGATAGGATACGATAGTTCACGATAGGATACGATAGGTCACGATAGGATACGATGGGGTACGATAGGATACGATAGGGTACGATAGAATACGATAAGGTACGATTGGATATGATAGGATACGATAGGTCACGATAGGATACGATAGGTCACGATAGGATACAATAGGATACGATTGCATACGATAGGTCGCGATAGGATACGATAGGATACGATAGGGTGCGATAGGGTACGATAGGATACGATAGGTCACGATAGGATACGATAGGGTACGATAGGATACGATAGGATACGATAGGGTACGATAGGATACGATAGGATACGATAGGATACGATAGGATACGATAGGTCACGATAGGTTACGATAGGTCACGATAGGATACGATAGGATACGATAGGTCACGATAGGATACGATAGGATACGATAGGTCACGATAGGATACGATAGGATACGATAGGGTACGATAGGATACGATAGGTCACGATAGGATACGATAGGATACGATAGGTCACGATAGGATACGATAGGATACGATAGGATACGATAGGGTACGATAGGATACGATAGGATACGATAGGGTACGATAGGGTACGATAGGATACGATAGGGTACGATAGGGTACGATAGGATACGATAGGATGCGATTGGATACGATAGGATACGATAGGTCACGATAGGTTACGATAGGTCACGATAGGATACGATAGGATACGATAGGTCACGATAGGATACGATAGGATACGATAGGATACGATAGGGTACGATGAGGTACGATAGGATACGATAGGGTACGATAGGGTACGATAGGATACGATAGGATGCGATTGGATACGATAGGATACGATAGGTCACGATAGGTTACGATAGGTCACGATAGGATACGATAGGATACGATAGGTCACGATAGGATACGATAGGATACGATAGGGTACGATAGGATACGATAGGTCACGATAGGATACGATAGGATACGATAGGATACGATAGGGTACGATAGGGTACGATAGGATACGATAGGGTACGATAGGGTACGATAGGATACGATAGGATACGATTGGATACGATAGGATGCGATTGGATACGATAGGATACGATAGGTCACGATAGGTTACGATAGGTCACGATAGGATACGATAGGATACGATAGGTCACGATAGGTCACGATAGGTTACGATAGGTCACGATAGGATACGATAGGATACGATAGGTCACGATAGGATACGATAGGATACGATAGGATGCGATTGGATACGATAGGATACGATAGGTCACGATAGGTTACGATAGGTCACGATAGGATACGATAGGATACGATAGGTCACGATAGGTCACGATAGGTTACGATAGGTCACGATAGGATACGATAGGATACGATAGGTCACGATAGGATACGATAGGATACGATAGGGTACGATAGGGTACGATAGGGTACGATAGGATACGATAGGGTACGATAGGGTACGATAGGATACGATAGGGTACGATAGGATACGATAGGATGCGATTGGATACGATAGGATACGATAGGTCACGATAGGTTACGATAGGTCACGATAGGATACGATAGGATACGATAGGTCACGATAGGTCACGATAGGTTACGATAGGTCACGATAGGATACGATAGGATACGATAGGTCACGATAGGATACGATAGGATACGATAGGGTACGATAGGATACGATAGGTCACGATAGGATACGATAGGATACGATAGGATACGATAGGGTACGATAGGGTACGATAGGATACGATAGGGTACGATAGGGTACGATAGGATACGATAGGATACGATTGGATACGATAGGATACGATAGGTCACGATAGGTTACGATAGGTCACGATAGGATACGATAGGATACGATAGGTCACGATAGGTTACGATAGGATACGATTGCATACGATAGGATACGATAGGTCACGATAGGATACGATAGGATACGATAGGTCACGATAGGATACGATAGGATACGATAGGGTACGATAGGGTACGATAGGATACGATAGGGTACGATAGTGTACGATAGGATACGATAGGATACGATTGGATACGATAGGATACGATAGGTCCTGATAGGTTACGATAGGTCACGATAGGATACGATAGGATACGATAGGTCACGATAGGATACGATAGGATACGATAGGTCACGATAGGTTACGATAGGATACGATTGCATACGATAGGATACGATAGGTCACGATAGGATACGATAGGATACGATAGGTCACGATAGGATACGATAGGATACGATAGGTCACGATAGGATACGATGGGGTACGATAGGATACGATAGGGTACGATAGGGTACGATAGGTTACGATAGGTCACGATAGGATACGATAGGATACGATAGGTCACGATAGGATACGATAGGATACGATAGGGTTTTTTTTTGGGGTATTTAATACTGCACGGAAAAAAGTCCCATGTAAATTCTACATTGATTGTTGTCAATTTAACATAACTACTAACATAAATGCAATTGGAGTAAAATTTACATTAGAATCAATGCTATATTTACATTGTTACTGAAGTAAACGGGAGAAGCGTTGCTTTGAAGTATGACAACAATGTAAATCCAACAGGACTGTGTAGTAAATTTTACACGAGATGCACCCTGTAATCGTTACCTCACTTTTCATGTAATTTTCACATGGGTATCTTTTTCCGTGTGCTAATATTGCTGGAGGAGCAGACATTCTTTGCTGCCACAGCCGAAAAATGGTTGTCGTAGCTAACAAGATTGCTGGGATAACAAATACTTTGCTGTCACAGCAAAAAGGACCCACATGGAGAGAAATTTATAGTTAAATTTACGATGTGATTATTGTGCCCGACGAACGGACTGACTTTCCAAAAGCATTTACTATGAAACATAGAGAATTTGATCATGTTTCTATTGTTTCGTGATAGTGAATACCATCGTAGGTTTAGTCTGTTCCAACTTGTCCCTCAATACCGGACACATATTTTTTATTTATTTCATTACAATACTGATTTTCATTCGTTGCAGTGACGTTCAGCCATGCCTAATCAATCAAAAATATTCCAAAAAGGACAATGGTCGGCTGAGAGTATGAAAACAGCGATTCAAATAGTTTTATCTGGAAAGATGAGTGGCAAAGAAGCTGCGGCAAAATATTCAGTACCTAAAAGTACCTTGTTTGATCGCATAAAAATTTTGAAAAGCGGAGGTGGATATACCGTTAAACCAAAAATGAGACGATTTGTTAACACATTCAGCGAAGAGTACGAAAAAACACTGCTTAATCATGTGATAGCAGCAGAACTCGAAGAGTTTTCATCCGATCAACTTGAAAATTGAACTGTAACTTCATCGTGTGATTATCCAGTGAAGTACACACGATTTTCACAATTGCTCTACAGGATTCCTCTTTATAAACGATCAGAGTCGATTTTTTTTCGAAAATTCGAATGGTTTGTTCAAGGTCTCGCCAATTTGCGAAAAAATTCCTAAAATTATGATCGTGTGTACTTCACTAGATAATCACATGATAAAGTTACAGTTCAATTTTCAAGTCGATCGTAAGAAAACTCTTCGAGTTCTGCCTCTCGCCGATTTTGAACCATAGTTTCCAGAAAAACGCTCCTACAGTCGCTATTTTGCAACAAATTTTCAAGAAAAAAATCTTTTCTCACTCCTGAAGAGTTGCTTAATCGATTGATGTATCGATTGACCATGATTATTATGGAGGAATGATAAAAAAAACTATCGAAGACAGCTTTTTTCTTTAGAGCGTTTGGGAGATATAACCCCTTAATAAAAAGTGGCCAACGCCAAGTAATCCTAGCGAGACTGCAGAAAGAGAGATCTTAATTTGTCATAGTATCATGTTTGATCTCTGATGAATACACAACGTTGATGAATAATGAAATGCGGAATTGTAAATTTCTTCTGTTAGCATTTTGTTCAGTGCAATATCAATGCACTCACAAATTCATTCATTCAAACCCCTCTTACTTGAACCAAACTTCATCTTCGCGAGATGAACTGCATAATTCACGCAACAAATCATTATTCCTTTCGTAATTAAATCACAACTCGGGTACATTGTTCATTCGATGACATCAAAGGAACCCAAGAGGATATTTTGATAAGCCAAATTACACCTGTCCATACTTAGAGAGGGAAAAGAAGAAGGGGTAGGAGGTGAACGTTGTCAAAAAGTGAAAGGTTCGATGCGTGTTGCCCTATCCCCACGTGATCTGGATTCGAATCGAAGTGATGATCACACTAAGAGTCTATCAGTCCCAATACTACGTTACGCAAAGTTGGAATCGATCATCTTATCTCAACTTCACACTTCCTCGCAAATCACGTGCTTCCTTTTGACATTCGCGCTTGTCGTTTAAAAGTGGACGAACCAGTCACTTAAAACAGATTCACAACATAAACTTGAAACACTAATTAGCCGATGTTTATCTTTCCAATGTAATTGGATTCAAATTGAGTTTTTTTTTTTTTTTAATCATAACGATAAATCATGTTACGAGAACTCGTTGAATGTCTCCATTGATTCGATAATTATTGAAATTTTGGTTTATCTTGATACACCGTATAACGCGTTCGAGCAAAATAATTGTTGTGGAAAATGAACGAGGGTATAAGTTCCATGGAAGAAGAGTATCTCGTGGAAAGAAGAAGAACCGCGATTCTCAAAGAGTGTTCCGAATTCGTCAAAGAAGATGGGATCTGTCGTTACAACAAGGAAGGCTTCAGGAAACTTTTCCACAATCAGGTAACTATTTGCTCGATCGAATACGAGATTAATGAAAAAAAAACCTCGAATTGAAAATGAAAGTGAGTGAAATATGAGCTCCCATGCTGCTACTTTGACGTAATAATCTTTCGTAAAGAATGGCTGGTCAGGCCACGTAATCACAGTGATTATGTGTCTCGGCCCTGTATTTTTTCGAGCAAAGAGATTATATACGAAAGGGAAAGAATTGAAATGCTACTCTTTGAAATCAAAAGAAACCGGTCGTGTCGAGTGGCACTTGTCGATCTAGTACCGTGACGTACAACACGGAGCCACCAAATTTTCCTTCCCATGAAATTACCTTGTCGATGATGAACGTCAATGAAAACAAATTAACACCTTCACATATTTCAGAGAAATTTTTCGGGTATTTCAATTTTTTCTTTGAAAATCTTCATCAAATCTCATTTGTATTTTTATGCTCGTGGTGTATTGACAATGCAAATTGTGAGGGGGAGTTTTTTTTGGGGGGAACTCGGTCGATAGATGTGTTGTAATCCGATGTCAAAAAAAAAGTGCGTGCTTTCTGTCAGGCCTGAGAACCACGCGTTCAAATTGAACGCATGTTGGGCGCAAATACAATGTGTATTGAAATTTCTTATATATATATATATATATATTTAATGATCGTTCGATACGAGGAATCGATATACGAAGTGAAGCGGAATACACCCGGAGGCAGCGGTGACGACTATACGATTGCATTAAATGAGGAGATCTATCGAAAGGCTTCGGTTTTTCGATCAAGGTGGTCGGTCGCTCGGGGCTACGAGGCCTTGACGCCTCAAGCGTCGTTATCCGAGGAAGGTACAGAACGCGGATCATTGAAAAGAAAAGAAGGGAGCTACGCGTTTGTCAGCCTGCATTAATTCCTCTTCTCTATTTTTGTTGGCCAAGTCAATGCCAGGTGTACGTGACTCCCGTTTCTCTAGAGATCAATTGGAATTCTTTCAACCCTTTCGGGATTCGATCTCTCTTCGACGCGTTCCTCTATCGTATCGATGATTCTCAAAACTCAAACCTCCCCCAATTCTCTTTCTTGTTCGGAGAAACTATTCACAGCGTTTCAACTTTCAATATCGAGGTAATGCAAACCTCTTCAAATCTGATTTAGGATCCGTTTCCTATGAATAAAATCCTAATTATTTCCCTCTAAAAACGCGTAAGGCTCAGTGTGATTTAGAAATCATTGTAAGTCTTTCATAGGGACTTTATTGAAACAAAAATTATATGAACGCGAAATTTCTTCTAATCATTACCTTGGTAGAAATGACTTCACTACGTTGTTACAACACAGTGATGTTATGATGAATTTTGCCTTCGAACGTATTGGAATATCTTTTACATTGATATAGGAAGATTTTCAATGGAACATAAGATGCGTTTGAATGGTGTTGAAAAGCTGTTTTGTTGAATGCAAAGTTTCGAGATAATTAAGATATTCAAAAGAACCTGGTAGAAATTTGTCTGGGCATTCCATTTACGATCCACGGACTAGATTAGATGGGACCCACGTGAGGGCAACCGGATAACACATTTCAGTCAATTTGACTTGAGTCCCAAAACATTTAGTTGGTTTATGTAGATTTTTCAAACAAATTCAAAATCAACGTTCTTGACTGGAGATTACATGTCAAAACACATTGTTACTTTATTCATAGGTGTGATTTTACAGAAAACACATGATTCCACATTTCTAATTCCCAATTTGAACAACATTCTAGCATTTCCCTGGGACATCTGGATGGGCTAGAAAGTGCGTTCCAAAACTAGCTAGAAACCAAACTAGCTGGGACCTATTTAATTCCCAATCATAATTTCTACTAGGAGAGTTCAAATGAAAAAGTTGAATTACAAGTCTGCACATTTTTGAGTTGAGCTTTCTTTGGGGTTTCGCATTCTGAATGTTCTTGGCCGTGCACCCTCTTTGAGCTACGTGCTTTCGATCTCCTGCTGTTTTGTTCTTTTTGGTCTCGCAATCGTTTGACCGCAAGGTTACATTTTATCCACTTTGAAGCCTTTCCTTCCAGTCTCACGGATACTTTCGGTCTTGGAAACTTCGGGTTTTGAGATCTTCTGGTTTGTCTTTCTTCTTCTCTCGACCTTGAGCTCTTTTGAGCTAATCTTGTGCTATTTCTTGCTGAGCGTTCTTTCAAATTTGAAACAGCGGGGGGGATAACGATGGTAATTTGAAGAAATTCAATGAATATTTGGAACTGAAGCTCTTTACATCTCTCTTTTTATTTGAGGGTGCACTGTGAAAAAATTTCTATGGGAAACTTCACATAAATGTTCGGAAGTAATTAACACATACATGCGTTGGGAATTTTGCGTATTTTACCGGAAATTTACCGCAAATGACAGTAAAAATCCCATATAATTTGAGTTTTCAGTTGAATTTATGGGAAATTTCATATACATGTATCGGAAATTGATTTCCCATCCCATGAACGGAATTTTCCGACTGCTGCGTATAGGAAAATTCCGATTATTTTTTACAGTGCACTTCCCAAGCAACATAGGAGGTTAAAAATGCTGAGAACGTGTTTGGAAAATCCTACGGACACGCTTAGAACCTCCAAACGAGACTGTTTCGAATAATTATATGCTTTGCACCTCCATAGAATCTTTTGACGAATTTATCCAAAATAGTCTCATTTGCACATTCTTTTCACATTGATTGTATAATTATAACATCTTTGAGAAGTTCTTGTGTTACTTGGGTTCCTACGTAAGGACTTACTATATTTCTCTCTTTAGTTATTTCAATAGTTAATGGATAGAATCGATTTTCAGTGACAGCTCTCACACAGCACTCCTTAAAAGTCTTGAACTGTTCCTACTTCCAAAAGATATCTCCAAGAACGTTTTCAGAAGCCTTTCCGAATTTTCTCAAAGATATCTTTCAGAAACTTCTCAAAGGTTTCTGAAAATATTCTTGAAGATATCTCTTAGAAGTGAGAACAGTTTAAGACTTCTAAAAGATGTCTATTCATGTTGCATAAGACTTCTTGGATTGTTTTTAATTCTTTCTGAAGATATCTTTTAGACAACGATTGCTGTGTGGGAGATGGATGTTCTTTCCATATCAAAGAAGATAAAACAGAAGATAAGACTGGGGGACAAATTTGAGATCCAATTAAACAGCATTTAGTGGGTGTTGATTCACATTCTAAGAAAACATCCTCCCACACAGCTTTTTTGATCTTCAAGATATCTTGAGAAACTATTCAGGATTGTTCAAGAAGTCTTATGCAATACTTCTGAGATATCCTTAAGACAGTTCTCACTTTTAAAAGACATCTGAAAGATAACTTCTAGAAGATCTAAAACTCGTCTTTCGAGATGATATCTTTGAGAAATCTTATAGAAATTTTTTAGAAGTGAGAACTGTTTTAGATATCTTGAAGATATCTTTTCGTGTTGAATTATAATAAGACTTCTTGAATTGTTCTTCAAACTCCTTGAGATATCTTTTAGACATGAAATGCTGTGTGGGATGTGTCAAAAAGATCGATCAACTCTCAACACAGGTTTAATAAACATTCGAATGTCTCAATAGATTTACTTGAGCATCAATAAACGATCGTCAAATGTTTTTATTGTCTGAGCAGCAGATGTTTTTGGATACCAGATTTACATTCCTCACGTTTCATTTCCATGAAAACAAAAAAAAACACCATCACTGTAACAACATATTATATTACAGTTTGAATCCTTCAAAGTCTCATCACGTCTCCAATTACTGCAATTTTGGATTTAAGTAGAAGTTCTTATTCACCCGTGCTACGGATCCTGTACTTTCTCCCATCAGCTATTGAGATCTCTCACATCGATAGCATTGTATTCGAGAATATTGAATTGCCTTGTATTTCAGTGGCATTTAAGAACATTTTGTATGATGCAATCTGATCAGATTCCTGTAAAATTTCTGGTAACACAAAATAATTGAACGCGTAGACGCAAATATCATGGCTTAAGATATCTCCCAGATATAAAGTCCGTTTCAAAAAGTTCAAATATTAGATTCAATATCAATAAGATACTGTTACTGTGCTGTAGGAGAAATTAATGAAATCTGAAAGTTCCCTCGAGACGTCTTTTTTAGATATCTCCACAAGACATCTGTTAGATTCTCAAAAATAATTGTTCAACTTTTTCCCAAAAATGAAGTGAGCGATGGGCACAATTTTAAAATATCTTAGCATCCACGGAACAGGTAATTCATTAGCAACATTGACCAAACTTTCGCTGATGAATCTAAAAATTTTACTTGAGAAGCTAAAAAATGGCTGTCCTTCGTCCTTGTCACAGCTAATTAATTTGTTTCCGTGCATGAAGGGGAAGTTTTTAACATGATTTATTCGAGTGTTTTTGCACTTTTTGGAGGATTCAACACTCAAATAGTGAATTAGTTCCTCAAAATCCATACAATCAGGGGATAGAATCCACTATTGAAGGAAGGAAGAATTCCCCATATTCTTTATATACAGTGTACATTTCTTCAAGATACCCCAAACAGCCATCATTGTTTGAAAGATATCTTCAGAAATAATGAGAACCAATGCAAGAAGTCTTATGCAACATGAATAGACATCTTTTAGGAGTCTTGGATTGTTCTTACTTCTAAAAGATATCTTCAAGAACGTTTTCAGAAACCTTTCCGAATTTTCTCAAAAATATCTTTCAGAAACTTCTCAAAGGCATCTTGAAGACATCTTTTAGAAATGACAACAGTTTGAGACTTTTAAAAGATGTCTATTCATGTTGCATAAGACTTCTTGCATTGGTTCTCATTATTTCTGAAGATATCTTTCATACAACGAGTGCAGTGTGGGATCTCACTGTGATCATGAATTGCAACTACCCAGACAAGCAAAAATTTGTTATTGTCTAAAAGATTTCCACTGGATATCTTAAAGATGTCTTATGCAACAGTTTTCACTGTCTTTAAGATATCTTTAGCAAGTAATCCAAAAGACGTCTAAAAGAGATCTGAAGACATCTTTTAGATTTCTTAACCTCAATGTTGAGTTACTGTCTTCTCAAAGACAGTGAAAATGGTTGCATAAGACATCTTTAAGACATCCAGTGGAAATCTTTGAGACAATAAAAAATTTGTGCTGTCTGGGTATTGACAGTTTTATTGTCAATTATGCGTATTTTATATCATATTTCACATTCCCCGCTGATGTGCTTGTTCTATATTTTATCAATTCTACATTTTCAACAACAACAACGACAACGAAAAAATGTGATTCCATCCTCGTATATTAAGACCTCTAAATTCCTATCTTATTTTCCATATGTCATCAAAATCCATTCCCGTCCCCCCGAAGAGAGATTCTTCATCGTCAAGATTCATGTCTAAAATTGAAAAATGATCAATATCGATCATTTCGCGAGGTTTCAATGCAATATACTTTTTATAATTTCAATCTCTCTCCACAAGACGTAACGCAATCGAATCATACGAATAGATTTTTTGCATGATTCCATGCCTGGCTACTAATTAACCTGATAAATTGTACAATGAATCAATGAAAAATGATATTCAAGATGAATTCTGTTGATATTTGACGCGAATTTTGTCTTTGAATGAATTTCAACATTGTACTTTGAAACTAAACAACACAAAATAGATGTCATAGAATTCAACAAAATTCTATTCAATTATTCTAAGAGGTTTTGTTGATTTTATTCGAATTGTTTAACAAGAAAGGTACCTCTGGTTCTTGATTGATTTATTTAATCAATTATTTCACAAAACTGTCATTCGCAGTGAAAATATATTGAAAAAAAAAAGAGATAAATGTTTGAGGATTAACGTAGGAATGTGTAATATACATTGTACGTAATTCTCGAAGCTATAGTGAAAGAAAGGAACTGTAATGAATGAAACGTTCGTGTGTGTACGTGTATGACATTGAAGCATTGATAAACTTTACTCAAAAGAACCATGTACATCCATATGTATACGACCGAAGAAAATGATTTCAGAACCATGAGATGTTCATTGGTATGTGAATATGTTATGATGTTAGAAACACGTTTACCACGCATACATTACCACTGTACTTTATTCATATTTCATTTTCAATCAACCTTCGTGTACTATGATTTGAATCACCCAAACGGTGAACCTGACTTGTCATTCTTTAAAAATAAATTTTTATGTTTTCCTTTCATATCGCCTACGTCGATTTCGACTTCATATGGGGCAACATGAAGACAATGCATTCATATATTTTGCTTTTATTCATTCTGTCTTTAATTATTACGAATTATGAATCTTTTGTATGAAATAATTCATATATAAATCATAAACAACCCACGTGACAATTTTGTATCACTCTTTTGAATCATTCTGAAAGATATCTGAAAGAATTCACAAAGATATCTTGTATTTTCCATGAGATATCTTTGAGATAAAATTTCACGAGATTTGGTAGGTTGTTGAAATTCGAATCGTTTACAGAACCCTGATTGAAAGATCATTGATTCTCGCCAAATCTCATTGAACCTTGTACAATGTTCTGATCAAATCCTTTTCAAGCATTTTTCAATAAGATTTAATTGGATAAATGTATTTTTTTAATGTGATTCTGATTGAATTTTGCCAAATCTGATTGGATCTTGTACAATGTTCTGACCCAATCCCATTAAATTTCATGTCATCAGATTCTATGGATTTTTTTAACCAGGGAAACAAAACTAAAATTCAAACTCACAAAATCTGAAAAATCATCGGTGTTTATCTTCTTGAATCGACTCTTTGGAACTGGAAACATTGTTTAAAGAATATATCGCAAGATTTTGGGTCTTAAACAGCTGAGGACTTCGTTATTCCGTAACCAATTCGTTTCAATAAACGATTCAAACTTCAGCAACATGATTTGGTCTGACCATTATGCGAAATTTAATGAGATTTGACGAGAATCAATGGGTTTGTTTAACCAGGGTAATGCCCAGACAGCACAACGTGCCTCTGAAACGTTCATAGAAGGTTTAAAAAACGTAGGGGAGATTTTCTGAACGTTCAAAAAACGTCCCAGAGACACGTTTTGCTGTTAGGGTGAGCATTCCTCGAAATTCTTATCTAGGAAATTAAATATATATTTGATGTACATACATCTGGTGTATGTAAATTATATTCTGCATAGACGATTATTACCAGGATATTAAAACTATATATTCCTGATATGAATTTATCCATTGAATGTTAGTCCATAACAACAATTCCTCGGTTTTCAGACATTTCTGGAGAAAGTGTTCATTTTATTCGATAAAGATCAAGATAATTCATTGCAACAAGACGAATGGATAGAGTTTTTGAAAGCGAGATTAACGTGAGTTCATTTTCCTGTATATGTGGTATACACTTATGTTTATTGATACTTATCTCACGTACGAATCTAACTGAATGAAATGGTGTTTGTATTAATGACAGGAATGAAAAACATCACGATTTTGTCGATCAAATCGAGAGTGTCGCTTTCGTATTATGCGGTGATGATCCAGTGAATTCCAACAACTTCAGGAAAATCTTTCTTACTAAAGGGGTAAGTTTATTGTTTCAATGTGTCTCCTACTTTTCGCGTGATAGAAAAATTGTTAGGGTATTTGTTAAACTATTCTCGATCGTATATACTGATTTATTTGACCGGAGAAAAAGTGGCATGCTCTGGAAGGATGAAATGAAAGATAAATTAGTCATTCGGGTCAGGAGTACAATGAAAACTTCGTGGTAATTTAAATGAACGCATTAATACTGCTACGGCGTTTTTGTCAATCATTTATTATATTTCATTTTAGAAATCTTAGGCTTCTCCGTTTAGTCTCTATAGTAAGAATAAATTATATGATCAGATTGAATGAGAAATTTTTACACGCAAAAACATTGATATTTGTCGTATTTATTATAATTTGAAATTAAATTTGGAATAGGGAGCATTTTGGAGTATGATTCATTGCAACTATCATTGAAAAAATTCCTCGAGTGGAAGAATTTTCAAAATTATATATAATTTATGTATTCCCACTTGAGATGTTATTTAAATCAAATGATTATAGAATTTTTCCACCCTATGAGACCACAAGTTTTGAAGGTCAATTTTAGATTAATTTCAGGTTGATAAGCGTTGAATAAAGGTTCGTTGAACGTTTGAATGTTATTGAACGTTCTTTGAAGCTTCGTATTCTTTTGGAACAATAATATCCTTTCTAATAGAAATAAAATTTAAAACTTTTTAATCCTAGAACTAACTACAAACCCATTTTTTTTACCTGTAAACTACAAACTGGGGTAAATATTTATCCCACGGATTTCTTCCTCGTAAAATCGTTCTAGAAGCAGTAATTTGGCTCATAAGTACATGAATTTCTTTGTTTTTTCATGCCAAAGAGATCGTCGAAGAGAAAATTCAATTTTGCTGAAGTTTAGTTGGTAAAAAATCGATTTGTAAAAGATATTTTATGTGGCACTTTTAGGTGAATTTTAGAAGTTTCGTTTTTGGGGATATCCTATGTGGAAGTTGAGAGAATAACTTTCAAGAATTGATCACGGATTTTTCGATTCATAAACCCTTTTCGGATCTTTGTCCTCTGATAATTTCTTGAATCATATGCATTCGGAATTGTTATTTCCTGTTACAGGTAGTCGATAAATTATTTCGATTGATAGATCACGAGAATTCGGGGTATGTTTCGACGACACAGATCATGGATTTCTTATCAGACATCACAAAATCAAGGTAAAATATTCTATAGCTAATACCCAGTGGAAAATATTTGCTTGGAAGATTTTTGGCCGGGAGTGAAAATCACAAGACAAATTCTCATCTCATTTGATCGACAATTTTCAGCTTTTTGCATTTTGCATGCGATGTATTGATTTTTTGTACATTTTTTAGGCCCCGAGTGGGATTTGATAAGAACAACATTGAGATGTTGGAGAGACTTTTCAAACAAACGGTGGGCAATGAGAACGAAATTCGACGTGAAGAATTCAAAAAGATCGTCACTTCAAAGAACGTAGGCTGGAGACATAAGTATTTCTTTTCATATTTGTACATTTAATACATTGAATATGTTATAACTGATACACTCGTTGAGGTTGTTATAATTTTTCAATAGCAGTACTTTTGGTTGATTGATTTTCTCACAACCGCAATATTCTCCTTGTGGAAATAATTCTTTAAAAAACTCTTTGAAAGTCTTCAGAACTCTAAATAACTCTTAATATCCCTAAATATGCCAAGAAAAGCGTTAATAAGTCTTGGTAACTCTGTAAAACTCTTGAAAAGTCTTATTTCCTCTGAAATTTTGGTCTTTCCGCAAGAGTTATTAAAAGACTTATTCAGAGTTTCACAGAAACAAAAATCTAAGCAAGAAAGATGACTTTATAAGAATTTTGAAGGTTTAAAAAGACTCATGAAATGATAATATTCAAATTTGTGAGGAATGCTTGAATAAAAAATTCGATTATTATTATAAATCGGAATATTTTACTGAAACTGAGCATAAATTGAAGCTTAAACAAAACATCGAAATTATTTATCCGCTTTATAATAATCATCGAATTTATTATTTGAGCATTCCTTACAAATTTAACTATTATTACTTTATGAATCTTTTTAAACCTTCAAAATTCTTATAAAGTCATCTTTCTTGCTTAGGTTTTTTCGTCTGTAAAACTCCTCATGAGTCTTATTAACTCATAATAACTCTTGCGGAAAGACCAAAATTTCAGAGAAAATAAGACTTTTCAAGAGTTTTACAGAGTTACCAAGACTTATTAACGCTTTTCTTGGCATATTTAGGGATATTAAGAGTTATTTAGAGTTCTGAAGACTTTCAAAGAGTTTTTTAAAGAATTATTTCCACAAGGATCTACAGAGAAATATTTATAAAGAAAATTTCAAATGATTGGAATCACTGTATTTTGTATAGTGCTTGATTAAAAATTACATTCATTCTAATTAACATTAAATAATACCCATCAGATTCAAATTGATAGGATCTCATAATCAGGACCAACTACCTCAATTATATAATTAATTTTTCACCATCTCTATGAATTTGATGTTGCTGAAGTTTGACTCGTTTATTGAAACAAGTTAGTAATCGAATAACGAAATAATCAATTATTGAAGACCCCAAATTTTGCAGTACTTTTTTAAAATAATGTTTTCAGTTCCAAAGAGTTGGTTTGAAGAATTAAATAACGATCATTCATCAGATTTTCTGGTTTTGAATTTTTGATTCGTTTCTATAAACGATTCAAACTTCAGCAACATTGAATTTCAATAAATTTGACTGAAATTGAATATTCCACTCCCTTGTTACAGCCTTTCTTCACCGAAAGAGTATTTCAAATCTTCGATCGAGATGATTCCGGAACGATAACGCTTCAAGAATTCCTCGATGCCATGCACGAATTCGCTGGAAAAACACCCGATGATAAAATCAGATTTCTTTTTAAAATTTATGACATCGATGGTAATTGACTCTACAAAATTGTCAATGGAAGAATTATTAATCGCCGTTGTATTTCATGTTTTGGTATTTATTGTTAAGGCGATGGGCTCATACAGTTACGAGAGCTGGAACACGTGATTAGAGCTTGCATGGAAGAGAATGGTATGAAATTCAGTGACGAACAAATCGAAGATTTAACCTTGGCGCTCTTCGAAGATGCTGATCAGGGCAATCGTGGGGCTATCACTTTTGAGGCTCTTAAAAGACAATTGGAGAAACACGAAGGGCTACTCGAGAATCTCACCATTAGGTGAGAGTTATAGTTTTGATACTGATATACACGAGATATTGACGGTGTAAAGCTAATATTTACTCACTCGAGTGGAAATATTTTCGCAATTATATATAATTTATATATACATGTTTGAAAACATTTCCACTCGGGTGAAGGAATGCGAAATAAGATTCCAGTTGATTTGATAATGCAATGGTATATCGAGAAAATACAAGCAAATGTATTACAATTTTTACAATTCATTCCCAGACAGCGCCAAAGCTCCCGCAAAGAGCTCCCGTTATGCGACCAACAATGAGTTCAATATGAATAGAATGCATCAAAATGAACTCTTGATGAACAATTTGATGTTCAGAAAGAATCCAATATGTAGTCTCGATATGAGTTCTTTCTGATCTTTAGGTTGTTTATCAAGAGTTCATTTTGAATGCATTAGATTCATATTGAACTCATTGTTAGTCGCATAACGGGGACTATTTGAGAAGTCTTTGAGAAGTCTTCAGGATCTTTTATGAATTCAAATTGATCATTGGTGCTGGCTGGGTTGGTTCAAGATAGAATAATGAACTTAAGCACACCTTAAAATATACATTCAAAACTATCTCTACAGTTTCTTTTGAGACAAAAATATTTCAAAATGGCGGAGCTACGAGTTGGTACCTCGTTTTTGCGCCGGGCAGCCTACAGGTTTCAATTTTCATCTAAAATCAAAAAACCAAAATTCTATCCCTAGAGTATTATCAAAACGCACAACTTGACGGAGAGAAAAACAGAAAATAAAATTCATTTACATTGCTTTTTTCCAATTTTAGATTGAAAAAAAGTTTGTTTTTGTCAAAACACTTTCATTGATAGATCCTCAGCCAATTTTTCGTAATAAATTCTTAAAAAACGGTACGTTTACATGTATTTCTCCCCTCAATAGAGCTGGGCTCGAGACTGTCGAGTAAAACCAACGAAACTCAATTTTACCAGTGCTAATGCAAAATTCATTGGGGTAATGTATAAATATTCAATGAATCAAATGGGAGAAAACTCTTGGAAATATTTTTTTGATTCTCAACACTAAGGTTTATTCAAAACTGTCGCAATCTCGAAAAAGGCCTTGTCTTGGTTTTGAGTGGAGAAAAATTCCTTTATGTCTTGGATGCAATCAATTTCGACCTCTCAGATGTGTTATTTCCAATTATTACATGCCCACATTTAACTTGATTTAGAAACTTGTCTTCGAAGATCGTAAAATTGAATGATATTGACTATTTTAAAATTTTGTTCAAAAGTTTCGAGTCCACCTCTGATTTTTAACTGTAGCAACAAGAGTTATTCTCTAGCATGTATGTCCAATGGGGCATCCTATACTGGACCAGCATGGGCCCCATCCTACCAACATGGAGTCAAGACTGAGCCAAAGTGGGACCAAAATAGATACACGCTGGAGTTACAGCAATATTTTTAGTTATCTAAATATCAAATGCTCCGAGTAGCTTCTATCACAGCTAATTCCTAGTTACCATAGCGAATTATTCTTTTCCGTGTACTAATCTTCCTCGAATTCTACCCTGGTGGAACAAATGTTGGAACGAATGGAGCGTAAAAACTAGCGATGAGCGAAGCATCTAATGGATATCTAATTTTTGTCGAATCTGATAAAATATTGATAGAAACTAGACATTTATTGTGTGAAAAAACATGGATGTTTCAGACCTTGCCCATCCTCAGTAAAAATGCTCAATTTTTGCTCCTTTCATGCTTAGACACTATTTTGGTTGCTCTCCCGCGTCGCTCAATACGCCCCATTTTCACCAGGGTGGTTTATTAAAGTACACCGAGAAAAAAAGCCTGCTCCAAATGCAAAGGAGCCCTTCACGCTTCTAACGCTGTTGCTATAACGTGCTTCCAACGCATGGTAAAATGCTTAGAAGGCATGGGGACTCATGCACAAAAAGCATGGGCTCATGCATTTAACGCACGTTATAACAAATGCGTTGAAAGCGTGAAGTGTTCCCTTGCGTTTAGAGCATGCTTTTTATCTTGGTGTGGGAATATTTGAATAGCAAATATCTTCTTTGAATCACGATTTTTATCTTTAGATCTCGAGATTGACCAAGGTACTCTAGATTCCTTGGAGTGAAAGATTCACTCTTGGAGAGTGAAAATACTGCAAGTCCAGGAAGAGTGAGATTCCACTCCTAAAGAGTGCATTCTCACTACAACAGAGTGAAGATTCAATTCGGTGTGAAGAGGGAAATTTCACCTTCTTATAAGAGTGAAATCCTCATTCCAAGAGAGTAAAAACTCACTGTATAGGAGTGGAATTTCACTCTTGTTGGACTTGCAGTATTTTCACTCCAAGTCTCTTTTGCAGGGGACGATATTGAAGACGTAAAACGAGCATATTCATTGCAGAATACTGATTTTTTCAAGATTCGATTCACAATCCTTAAAATTGCCTTGGTCCCGGCATAGAGTTAATTCTCCACTACCCTTTTAAGTCTGATTCCAACAACATGAAGTGTTTTCGAAGAATTGATCTAGCACTTCCGGATAAAAATTTCATTCTTAGAGAGATTTAATGATCTTTTGTGTGTTCGAAGTACAAAAATCAAGGTCAGCGGTTTCTCACAGTTTCCAAGAAACATTCCAAGCCTTGATATTAATGAGAATTTTATATTTTGAATATATATAAATTGAAATATCAAGTGTAAAAATATTGCGCAAAATATCGATTAACGATGAATGATTTGAATGGGGATATTAGAGATTCAATGAATCAATTGTTCGCAGCATAGATCGATGGCTAGTACCTTCGCAACCAGAGCCAAAACATGAATCATGTCTGGGCGTTTTACTTTCTTTAAGACCATATCAACTAACAAAACCCTATGTGAAGAACAACTACGTGTACATTACTTTCATACTCCTCTTCATCCTCATCAACATAGTGCTCTTCGTATCCAGAATGTATCAGTATCGTTATTCAAATGGATACGTGATGTTTGCCCGTGCTTGCGGTGAGTTCTTATGATAAAATATCGATATCGTTACAAAACTAACCCTTGTATTTTTATTGTACAGGTCAGTGTTTGAACTTCGATTGTACCTTTATACTGATTCTGATGTTACGTCAGTGCATCACTTTTCTCCGCTCTCAAGGTTTCAGTTCGATTTTACCATTAGATCATCATATTTATCTCCACAAGATGACTGGATTACTGGTCAGCGTTCTCAGCATTGTTCACACTATAATGCATCTTTTGAACTTTGGTAATAATACATCATTTGATTGTTTACAATTCTTGTATCTGATTATATTAAGGGGAGATTTTCATCTACCCTAACAGCAAACTGCTGAATAAATATACAGCGAATTGTTGAAAACGTACAACAGCAGGTTGAAGCAATTTGCAGGGACATTGCGTGGCCAAATGCGTAACAATATGCTGTAAATCTAGGATTTTAGCTTGAGTTGTTGTCGTGTTGCTGGGAAGTTGCTTGGTTTCATGGAACTCTGAATCACATGCGTAGCAAATTCCCAGCAACTTCACGGAAACTCGATAAACAACTTAAGAGCAACTATTGCACAGCAACTTATGTTGTATGGGTAGCGACCTCAAAATAAAGTGATTTTGTCGAATTTCTTTTCATGGAAGGAAGTAAATGAAGAACTCGGGATTTTTTACACTTGTTAATTGAGTCTTTAAGTACATGAACACATTTTTTCAGTAAAAAATAATGCCATTGGAAATTGTTGATAAGTGTTGAAACATAACCACCTAGAAAAACAGTGATCAATCGGGCGCCACTATAGCACTTACGAAAATTATCAGAAATCAAAAATCCAAAATTTGTTATGAAATATATTGTATTTGTTGGAGGTTGTACCAATAAAATCAATGAAAAGATCAAAATTGAAAAAATGAGAAACATGCAAACTTTTGGTAGCGCTTTTTCACCTTTTTTTCGCTCTTTAAAGTGTTATAAAAAGGAAAAAAAGGCAAATGTGATCTCCATTTAGGTTCATCCTCCAATGAATTCAATCAGCTTCAAAATAAGAGCAGAAAAGAGCAATCCGTTCAGTAGTTTTTGAGATATCGTGGAGCCAAACTTGGAAAATATGGTGACGAGAAAAACGCCTTTAAAGTTTCAACATACGACTCCTTTAACTTTTTTCTTAACAATCTTTTCAAATTTTCTTTATCGTTCTCAGTCGACTTCCATCGATTTATTTTATCCACCGATTCTGCGTCTAAATTCTACGAGGAGCCCTGGTAAAAGGGAAGCGTGTCATAAAGAGTAACGGAAGCGTGAGAATGTTTGTGATGACTATTCCAATACTTTTTACATGCTTCCTATCCACTCTCCAATTACGCTTCTGTGTGTGAAGCCCGGTTTCTATTATATGAAAGTGGTGTTTCTTCCCATACGCTTCGCACACTTCAAATATACGTTCGATCTAGTCTTAATGTCTCACTTGGCGCTCGGTATACGCTCAAATCCACGTTCCAAGTACTTTCCAACAACGTTTCTGACACTCCCTAATACACACTTCCCTTTCACCAGGGAGGCGATGTATCGCATCGGCAGCCGTGCGGAGTGCTCAACATTTTTGCAGTGTATCTCTGTATTTAACCCTAGAAAGGGCATGTGGGGTCTTTATGTTATGAGCCTCTCTTTATCTTTGTAGTTTTTCACCCAAATATTTTCAAAGTATACATCCTGACGAACAAAAACCACCCATAGTGAGTTGAAATCCGTTTCGTTTCAAATGAGTTACAGCCATTTGAAATTTCCTGTGTTTTTGACGTGCCCGTTCTAGGGTTAATCATTCGCCAATTACATTTGGGAAGATCCCTGCTTAAAGAATCTCATTGAACCGATTGATTCTAATTGATTCCAATTAAAAATTAATTCTCAATGGGTTTGAATCAGTTTTCTGCATCAGAGTCAATCAGAATCAACTCAAGCAGCACCAGGAGAAATTATGATGCGTACAGTATCCTATGGACATGCATAGAAGCTGATTATCCAAAACAGTCTCATTTGGAGGTTTTTAGTATGTTCATATCACATCTGAAACATCCGTGTGCCGTTTGGGAATCGGTCCAATGAGGGTCTTTAAGCAGGGATTCAATGGACTTTCTTAACAGAAAACGTATTGATACCTTACAGAAAATTTAACAATCTTTTTGCCAAATCTCATTTGATTCGATTTTTTTTGTTTAATCAAAGAAGAGAGGAGATGAGTGGGAGACGTGGATAAGAAGTACAGGTGTGAAATGTTTCAAAAATGGACTCCCTGCTGAAAATGCCAGACAGATCCGGACAAAAAATAGTTGTCAGGCTTTGAACGGTTTTTGTCCCAGGAAATCCAGTCAAAAACTGACAAAATTCCTACCTGGTTTCGTCCGGAATCACTGAGCATGGAATATTTTGTCAAAATCTGACAGAAAAAATGTTGTCAGGTTTTGATAGGGTATTCCAATTGGGTGATTCCAGACTGGATTTCCTGGGACAAAGACCGTTCAAAGCCTAACAACTATTTTTTGTCCGGATCTGTCTGGCATTTTCAATAGGGCTGTAGCTCATTATTCGAGACCGAAACGTGAATAAAATAAGTGACGAAATAAATTCTTCTCGATGAATTTTTCTTGACTTCTGCTGTTCTTCGAATTTTTTCCAGAATTTTCAAACGGGTGTGAAATAGGCGCATCCAAGTTAGTCGCAAGAGTTGCTACGCAGAGTGATTTGATTGAATACCCAATAAACATTTGATTTCTCAAGATATGTTTTAGATATGTGTAAGATGTCTTATGCGAGACTTTTAGATATCTAAAAGATAACTTTTCGTATCTTGAGATATCTTAAACATATCTTACGTCTCTTAAAACGTCCAAGACATGTTTAAGATATCTCAAGATACGAAAAGTTATCTTTTAGATATCTCAAGATACGAAAAGTTATCTTTTAGATATCTCAAGATACGAAAAGTTATCTTTTAGATATCTAAAAGTGTCGCATAAGACATCTTCAACATATCTAAAACATATCTTGAGAAATCAAATGTTTATTGGGTATTGAAATATTTTATCGATAATATAGGTTTTGATCGATTAATTAATCTTTCAGGTCTAATTGTGGTAAATGACGAAGTTATGAATAATGCCAATTATACGATGAGCGAATGGATTTTGACAAATCGCCCAAAACTATTCGGTTTGGTGCCTGGAGTTGCGAATCCTACGGGAGTGATGTTGGTGATCATTTTAGCGGTCATGAGCGTTTGCTCTATGCCGTTTGTACGCCGTGGAGGATGTTTTGAGGTAAGAAAAAAAATAGTTTCTCATAATTTTTTACGAAAGTGTCCGAAACGCCAGATTTAAGCGTAATTTTTTGCGTAATTCAGCGGAAATTTTGACGTGACTGAGAGTAGTCTTCCCTGTAATTTATTCTAACAAAATATTAGTTCCTTTAACAGAAAATTTATGTTGAAACAACCAATATTTCAGTTCAGGCAATTGAACTTTTTTATTCGATGTCGTTTTTTATCATCGCCACTGAAGAGTGTTCTCAATATAGAAAGAAGAATTCTCTAATCTCATTTGGATACCATAAAAATAACTACAGCACTGAAAACGATTTTTCTGTTAGATTAGTTGACTTACAACTATTTAACTTGTGAGAATATATGGACCAATTTTTTTCGTTCAAATAAAAAATGTATTCATTGACTCAACAAATTTGAAATAGTTTTATAAAAGAGATTGGTTGAGGACACTCAAGCATCAGGAGGAGTGCGTAAAATTTTGAATTTAAAATCGATAGTAATCAAGTATATCCCTGATTTTGGAGTCTGAATATCAATTTATGCTTCTTCATAGTTTGCGAGCATTGCAAAACAAAATTAGAAAAAATTGCTGACAATTGGAGGTTATTACTTGTAAAATCATCTCATACTCGCCAGAAAATCAGTACCCAATACAGCACAGAATATTCTGGGAATATTCTGATAATATGCGAAAAACAAACGTACTCAGAATATTCTCTAACAGCAAGGTGCTAAGCAAATATGCGGCAAATTGTTGAAAACACTTAGCAACAGTTTGAAGCAATTTGCAGGGACGTTGCGTCGCCAAATGCGCAACAATATGCTGTGAATCTGGGATTTTGAGTTGAGTTGTTGTCGTGTTGCTGGGAAGTTGCTCGGTTTCATGAAACTCTTAATCGCATGCGTAGCAAATTTCCAGCAACTTCGCGTAAATTTAAGGAACAAGACAAGAGTAATGGTTGCACAGCAACTGTTGTTGTATGGGTTCTAATAAGATGTGGAGTATATATAAAAAATATGCATAGAACGTTCGAGTGAGAGTGTTTTCAATATCCATAGAATATCCATAGAACGTCCTCACAACGTGCACAATGTTCTACAGGGCATCTATGGACAGTCTTCAGAATATTCTTCTGTAGTATATTCTATGAACGTTCAGAAGATGTTTGAAACAATTTCATCGTAATATTCTGTGTATGTTGACAGAATATTCATAAAATATCCACAGAATGTTCTAGTGCTACGTGAGTAGAAGACTGAAACTCAACTTGAGAGTCTAATCCTGGTCGTGGATTTTATTATTATCCATTGAAAATTTCCATTAAACGCATAATTTATGAAGAAAGTTGGCGCAAAATTTGGCTCGCTTTTGTTGGCACTTGAGTGCCCTTAAATCAATGAAAAGAACAGTTATTCCAACTAATCTTTGTTTTTCCCGTGTAACAAAAAAACAATATGAAATCAGTCAAGTGCAGTGAATGATTTTTTCGAGTATAATCGATAAAAATATGCGGAGGGTTTTAACGAAAATTGAATTGAAAAATTATTTCTCAAGATATTCTACTGGTCACATCTGCTCTACATCCCTTTTTGGATTCTGCTGATGTTTCACGGGCCAAACTTTTGGAAATGGTTCATCATACCGGGAATCATATACTTGGTAGAACGCATTCGTCGAATAATGTGGCTCCGTTCTAAACGGGGTAAAACTTATATCAGTTCTGGACTTCTCCTGCCTTCCAAGGTGACTCATCTTGTCATCAAAAGGCCACCGCATTTCGATTTTAGACCTGGGGATTACGTATTTGTGAATATACCTGTGATAGCTCAATACGAATGGCATCCGTTCACGATCAGCAGTGCTCCGGAACAAGAAGGTTTGTTGTAATCAAATTTTGAAATCCGATTTATTCCGATTCCGTACAGCGCAACCACCGATTTCGAACCCAGGACTTCGGTGGACTGGAGGTGGAGAATCAGTGGAGAAATGAGAGCCGTGGAAATAAGGGAGAGTCTCCGTTGAGGCAACGGAGAGGCGACGTGGATTTGTCCGCCCCCTTTATTTTCAATAAAATTCATGTTAGGGGATTCACTCATTGAAATTTGGTTGTGTAAATCGACAGATATGAATTTTATTGAAAATAAAGGGGGTGGACAAATCCACGTCGTCTCTCCGTTGCCTCAACAGGGACTCTCCCTTATTTCCACGGCTCTCATTTCTCTATTGATTCTCCACTCCCAGTCCACCGAAGTCCTGGGTGGAGAATCGGTGGTTGTGCTGTACGGGATGTGGACCACATTGAACCCGAAAATGATTCTCGACAAATTCCATCAAAATGATAAAGATAATTATAACAAAATTACAAGAAAATGTGAATTAATTCAGAGGAATCATTTTGAACCGGCTAAAAATGCAACTTTTAGGAGCAGATATTCTCAGCTGCAGTGTAAAAAAACACTTCGGGAAAATTCCAGTACCGTACTGGAAGCAATTAACCTTCCTGGTGGAAAAATTTCGTTCACTTTTGGTACGCTCGGTTTTCATTGAAAATTAGCAAAATTCAATAAAAATCCTTAAACTTCAACAAACTTCAATGGAAGTCGACACAATTCTAGTAAAAGTTACTGCATTTTGTGGACAATTATTGAATTTTATCGGAATTTTGTTGAATTGAGTTGAATTTTGCTTATTTTCAAAGAAACCCGAGTGAACGAAATTTTTCCACCAGGGTGGGTGTACATTAGAGTGATTCAAAATAAACTTTTTTTCGGAATCCAGTCACGCTCATGGAACCGCATATTCCTTCCAGTTAGAAATGGACCTCCTATTTTTTTCAGATTTTTAAAACAATATTTAAAGTTCGCCCAAATCACTTTTATGCCATAAATTGTGTTTTTATCAATTTCTGACGTGTCAAACATAGATATTCCAAGGTTATAAAATTATAATCTACATGAAATTCTTGGTAAATGTACAGGGAAACAAAATTGGCGCCCCTACTGGTTATAAAAGTGGCAATTCAGCGAGAACGTCAACATTTAATTGCACATTTGTTTCCCCTAAAAATTTTTCGTAAGGATCGGAAAAATTCAGAGGTATTCTTTACGCATCAGGGAAGAATTCTCTGAAGGATAGAAGGATGAAACATTGGAAATATAGCTGCGAAAAATCGAAGAATATTAACGTTTTCAATTTCTCATTCAAAATCTCCCCTATATCAATAATATCAATATTTATCCCTGAAAAGATCAATTCTCATTACACACAAAGAGTGATAATTTCGCAAGAAATAACAATTGAAAAACAAGAATTGGTGATTTAACATTGATTGATAAATTGTTGGTGTTACTCTGTTTTCAATATAGAATTAAATATTTGTTATTCAGTTATTCACTCACAAATCTGCGTACCTATTCTGTTCGCTGCACAAGATTGGATTTCTTACAAGGATGCTGTTTCCGATGTTTTTCGACCACCTGGAGCAGATAATGTTCAGATAACAGATACGAAAAATTTTTAGGGAAACAAATGTGCAATTATATGTTGACGTTCTCGCTAAATTGCCACTTTTATAACCAGTAGGGCGCCAATTTTGTTTCCCTGTACATTTACCAAGAATTTCATGTAGATTCAAATTTTATAACCTTGGAATATCTATGTTTAAAACGTCAAAAACTGATAAAAACACAATTTATGGCATACAAGTGATTTGGGCGACCTCTAAATATTGCAGGGAGATGCAACTCCAATAAGTTCAATTAAACCTTATTTGCGCGCCATCTCCTAAATAAATATTCATGCGAACTAAAAATCAATATGGCGATCTGGTACACCGGTATAACCTCAAAATTATTATAGTTAGTTTGTATTTCGAAGCATCAACAATATTTCAACACTCAAGCATTGAACAATTCTAAAATCGAATTATCAGTTGGACTCATTCAGTTTCAGAGTTGTTTCTGATGCTTTATAGTTGAAATACTGTTGATTTCTCAAAATCCAAACTGATGAGATTAATACCAAAGTTATGTACTAGGCTGCCATTGCTGTTTTAGCCCCTGATCGACACGCCACCATGTGAATAAATATGACCGTAATCGAAATACGGTTTGAGGTCATCCTATAAAGTTGCATACCCCTGAAATATTGTTTTAAAAATCTGAAAAAAATAGGAGGTAGATTTCTAACCGAAAGGAACATGCGGTTCCATGAGCGTGACTGGATTCCAAAAGAAAGTTTTCTTTGAATCACCCTAGTGTACATTTTTACTGAAAAATTACATTCAAATCATGAAAATTCCAGTACACGTATTGAAAAATTCTTGTATCTATCCTGGAAAATTGAAGTAAAAAACAGTTTTTTCTTAAACAGTGTGGGTAGCCGAAACAAATTAGATGATCACCGTTCATTTTAATGAACAAAAACAATTCAAAATACTTCACTCTAATATTCGAATCGATACAATTTATTTCGCATCATAAGAATGACATTAAAAAATTCATCTCATTCCTGTTCTCAACTTTTCTTCAAGTTCAGATTACATTTGGCTACACATCAGAGCTGTCGGCGAATGGACAAACAGATTGTACTCGTATTTTGAAAAAGAACAGATCAAGTTACATCGTGGCGACATACCGCTACTCGAAGAATGTAGTAATACACCTAAAACGAAACCGTAAGCTCATTTGATGAATCTTCAAATCATTTTAATCGAGTGATGATAGCAAAAAGAAGTTCATGTTCATTTACGTTTTGTTTTGTTTCAAAAATTCCAACCCAACAAGGATTCTCAATGGAAAACAACAACACCAACCACCTTTGATCGTGGAACAAGCAGTTTCCAATGAAACGGTCAACGAGATACGTGGTTTTGATAATCCTTCATTCGTTTGTGACGATAAAAAGCAAAGTGGTCCATCGTCGCCTACTCTCCTTGGCGATTCTCCGCGTGATTATTTGGTACCGCCAAAATGTACGGCTCGGTGATCTTAGTTGATGATGTTATTTTCAATCCTATACAGATTCGTTTATATATGGAAATTTAATGACTTGTTGCACACAGGTACGCCGGAACTCAACAGATCTGCCAAGGAAATGAGATTGCACAAACTTTTACTGAGCAGTAAAATACCTCTTGAAAAATCATATTCTATGCCGGATATGCAAACGAAGAATAAGAAGAAAGAACGATTGATGGTGTAAGTGATGATTATTGTTGTATATTTTAAATGTCTCAAGTTTTGGATCGATTCTTGTTTAAAAATCACCTGAAAGATATCTTCGATGACTCTTTAAACATTTCAAACACACTTTAAAGACATCTTTTAGGTAGGAGACAAAAGAATTGATCGTAGGGGAACGGCGGGTGGTATGAAACTCTTTAGGGAAAACTGAAATAAAATCACTCCAGACCCGAAGAGAACATGAAGCTTCAACGAACATTCAAATTAGATCTGTATAGATCGGGCAGAAGGTTCATGAAAGCTCATTTTTAGATTCACCGACGTTTGACAAAGGTTCTATGAACGTTGAAATGTCCGCCTCGAAATACTTTCAGGAAACGTAGATGGAACGTTCATTGAAGGTTCATCGAAGGTTTAATAAAGCTTCACAAAAATATCTATACTTATATTAATTTTCATTAATTTATGTTAATTATTTAATTGATTATTCATGTGAATTATTGGAAATTAATCTAAGTATAGATACTTTTGTGAAGCTTTATTAAACCTTCGATGAACCTTCAACGAACGTTCCATGTATGTTTCCTGAAGGCATTTCGAGACGGACATTTCAACGTTCGTAGAACCTTTGTTAAACGTTTATGAATCTAAAAATTAGCTTTCATGAACCTTCGACCCGATCTATGCAGGTCTAATTTGAACATTCACTGAAGCTTCATGTTCTCTTCGGGGAGTAAAAGAATCCCAGCAAACACGACTGCTGGTGTTTCAAAGGACCAATGACGGATGTTTACTGGCATTGCAGGGCCATCAGCGGCCCATTGAAACGCCGTTAATCATTGTTTGTAGAGATGTCGCTATGGTCTGGCGGGATACAACTTTTTGGAGTATTTTTCTCACACACATCCCACTCTCTAAATCTGGAAGAGTGAAAAATCGCACGTTTCACTCCACTAAGTGTCAGAAGTGAGCCTGTCCGCTTCGAGTGGAATTTTCACTTTTTTCGACCTCTCTCTCTCTTTTTTAAATGAAACATTCACTCTAGCATCGGAGTGGTTGTGAATTTCTAACCTCAAACCTTAGAATATCACTCTAAAAGAGTAGAAATTTCACTCGAAAATTCGATTGGCTAAAGAGTGAAATCTCACTCCAAAGATTTTAGAGAGCGAAGAAAAAATTTTCAATAGTGAAATAAAAGATCAGGAACAATTTTAGTTTACAGATGAATTGATGAAAAATTTTTCGATGTCGGGTGGCATGGCCCACTATCCAAAAATCGTTGAATTTAAACGAGAACATATTTTTCAACACAAAATTATGTGTTTCAAACACTGAATATGGTTTTTTCAACTCTTACTTAGACTGTCAACTGAATAATTTACATTTATCGCAATAATAATATAATTCGTTCGTAACCATACCATCCATACCATCCAAATCTAACCCATTAGAGCCAATGGTGAAACCATGGGGGATATAGTCGCCGATGAAATCTTGGTATCGCATCGAGAAACGATTTTTCATGTAAAACGCATGCATAAAAACATTGTTTATAAATAAATTGTTTGCACAATCTTTTCAAAAATCAGTGTTTGGTAAAACTGATCACACCAATCGATTCTAAGAAAAAAAAATGCATAAAAAACATGTACCCTGAATCGACATTGCGATTTGTTATAAAAAAATAAAACACGTATTGGCTTGTTATTTTTTTTTTCATAACAATGAACGATCGCAATGTGGATGTGGAAATTTTTTTCACCAATTTATTTATAAACAATTTTTCATACACGTTTCTCATTTTACTTGGCATAGCACGGGTTTACCAAGATTCCATCGGCGACCGAGACCATATCCCCCATTATTTTAGCATGAGCTTTAATGGGTTAATGTGGGCCATACCACCCGAATTCAATGTGGGCCATACCGCCCGATCGAGATTTTTGACGAAAAAATTAGTTCATAACCAGACAAACATTACTGTTCAAAACTCATGAGACGTGTTCTATATATAAGTAGGGGTGGGGGGGGGCTAATAAAATTAGTATGACACATTATTTTATGATCTGACCTACTTCAGTACAGAACGTCTCAAAGTTTCGTCGACACAGTACACCAAGGACAAGTAAATAGAAGAAGTTAGATTTGTCTTGAGGGGGGGGGGGCTGGTACGGTCTGTACGGTGGGAAAAAGACACTTTTGTTTATAAGATACGTTTGATTCCTATCAAATACAAATATCACAGTATCATAAAAGAACTTTTCAAGAATATTTTGTGAAAATTTGAGTACAAAATATTCTAAACTCAGCCGTGAGCAGCAAATCCGCCTAGACGTATGAAAAAAAATAGTTTTGCAGTGATCGCTATAACTCATGACTCAATCATCTGAAACAAAAAAACCAAAGTGATTCTATTAGTGTATAAGTTTCCCCAGGTAACAACGTCGAGTTTTTTTTTTAATTGATTTTTCGATTTTTGGTGACACTGGAAAATCAAAAAACGTCATTTCCGCTCAAAAAATCGGCATATTTGTTACTGTAAAACAAAAAATAACAACAAACTTTGGAAAAACTCGATACTTGTACCTGATGAATTATACAGCGAAAGTGTGTACCAAATTTCAAAATGATCGGTGCGATAGATTCAAAACTACAGAGATCACCGACTTTGAAAACGTGGAGTGTGGGAAAATCGCTTTAAAGTTTTTCACATGAAAAAATCGATTTTTGTCCTTTTTTGCACTATATAATTACACAGAATCATCAATACTCGGTCCATACACGAGAAAAAAATCAACAATCGTATAGTGTTTTTGAAGATCTTCTTCTACGCAAGTATTTTTACTTATTTTCCTCGACGAAGCACTTGCCTCAACAGTGTCTTTCTTGCGTTTGTGCGGAGGTACACGTTTTTTTCATCTACTCAATTGTGAATGACTCCTTTTTCTGTTGTCTCTGCTAATTTTTCTCGGCATTTTTCACAAACAAATGACACAGCACTAGTGTTGCCGTGATCTACAAAACGAGCTATCACGATCTTTAGATTCCAGCCTTGTTCAACTGAAAGTACATTCTTCCATAGGAACAACAATTGGGTGAAAATACAATCTTGAGAACAGTCAACTTGTTTTGGGAATCCAAATTGAAATATAAGTTTATGAAATCAAGTTTTGAATGAATCTTTATTCGATCTGGACACGATCTGAATTTCGATCTGGCTCGAACCGTTTGGAGTGTTAATTGAATAAAACTTGAGATTAACGGGATCGCAGCTCGATGTAAACTGACTCATAATCTAATTTCAGTTCTAATCAACATTTTAACCAATTTTTACTTCCCATAATTTTAATGGAAGAACATTGGAATGTAAAGATCGTGATAGCTCGTTTTCTGGATCGCGGCAACACTACACAGCACTAAATATACCAAATCGGAACTCAGATCCTCGAGTGCACTGAGAAAAATGAAAGCGTGAAAATCGCAGTCTTTATTAACAGATTGAAGTCATCGCGGACAATAGAAGATCATTGCTTAACATCAGTGTAATAAATTTCCATTTCAATAAAAAAAATTACCATTTGAATTGTGATGTATCGAACTAATGTTGAGCGATCGTCTTCTATTGTCCGCGATGTCTTCAATCTGTTAATAAAGATTGTGATTTGTACGCTTTTTTCTCTCAGTGTGGTTAAAATTTCATAAAATTCCAAAAATAAAAAAAACATTGGGAAAAAAATTTCAAAACCAAATCCCCCCCCCCCCCCCCTCAACACACTTATTGACAAGAATGGAGTTTCCGCACATGATAGACAGAAACAATCTCTCCGTGACCAAAAGTTTGTAGTGCTGCCACCTAGCGTCAAATCCTGGAAATAAGTAGTGGGCCATACCACCCGCTGTTCCCCTGAACTCATCTAAGAGCCCAGTTAGAAAACTATGCTCTAAATATTTTGTAACATAATGTGCCGTAAACATACTATCATAAACTCCGCTGAGCTTGCAATGATGCATAGAATGTAAACATTATATCTTCATTATGGTACCATCCCCTCGTTTTGCTACCAATAACGATGCTTTATGCGAAAACACCTTGGTACCATGATGCGAATATTTCTTGGCGTGCATGTCACCATGATGATGGCATTATTGAGACATTTTTCAATGTGAGATATTATGTAAAACCTGTTCAAGAGCGTTATTTGTCAGCTTTTGTCATATTTCTAAGGAACAAAACTTTGTTTTGCACCACAGATTACGGGATTATATGAGATCTGAATCTGAGAAAAGTTTTGACGAGTGTCAAATACGTAGAGCTCGAATGAAATCACTCGGCCAAGCCTATTTGAGTCCACAGAATAAATCTTTGGCTCAAAGTTTCCGATACATGAGAACCAAACCCACCATTATCGCTTTCAAGACACCCAGTTTGGAAAATTGCGAATATGAAATTGCTGTAGACAAAAAAGGTAATGTTTTTGATAAGTACAAATTGATGAGTAAAAATTACAATCCTGTTTATTATACTCCACAGAATCGTCATTCAAAACTAAAGATAGTATCTCGCAAAAATCAGGTAGCGTGGAAAGAGCTTTGGAAGAAGGCAGATTTCAGAACAAGTTTGAAAGAAACGGGAATGATAGTGCTATAAATATTCTCGATAATTCGTCCACATCTTCCACGCTCGGGCCAATGAATTATCCTGTCGGAAAACCTTTGGAGGTGAGCAGAGCGTAATTGCTTTTTTGTTTTCTCAAAATAAGAATCAATTTGGTCGATATTTAGATCTATTTGGATGGTCCTTACGGAGCACCTTCCAGCCACATATTCCAGGCACAGCATGCAGTATTGATAGCCACTGGGATAGGAGTGACTCCATTCGCATCGATATTACAATCAATTATGCATAGATATTGGAAAGCACGACATTCTTGCCCTAAATGCAAATTCTCATGGGCTAGCGAAATACCAGCAACAGTGATGAAGTTACGAAAGGTTGGTATGTTTTCATTCAAAACCTTATGAACAATGATCCAATTTTGATAGCCTTCTTCCATTTTTGCGCACAATCTAATTTCACAATAGTAAAAATTTGTTCTCAAATTTCAGGTGGATTTCTTTTGGATCAATAGAGATCAGCGTTCTTTCGAATGGTTCGTGAATCTTCTATCGCAATTGGAAATGGAACAAGCCGAATTGGGTATTGAAATGGAACGATTCCTTGAAATGCATATGTATATTACAAGCGCATTGCAAAAGAGTGATATGAAAGCAGTCGGTTTGCAGTTGGCTTTGGATCTTTTACACGAAAAGGTATGCTTTCCCTACAAAATTTCAAAATATTTTGCGATTTCGTCTCATTTAAAAATGGAAGAAGTGAATAAATTTTTGTAACAAATCTTTTCTTATCTCACGCGCAACAATCGCAAATTGCTAAATATCTGAAATCTCGCGTTTTGAATGAAAATGTAGGTTTTTCCAAGATTTTTTCGTTATTTAATTTACATTCTGAAGGAAACAAACGTGAATTGTTATAATTTTCATAAGTTTGTTTAACAATGTTCAATAATTCAACAGATGTCTATTGGCAATCTCATAGATTCTTTTCTTCTCGCGAACTTTGAACTATCTGGGTAAAATCTTCCGTTAAAAATGATAATCTATTACAAAATTTCCCGAAGAATTATAAAAGTATTTTAAGGGAATACCAGCGATCCCTGACGATGCAACCCGAGGCAAATCTTTTTTGAAAAATTATTCAAAAATAAAGAAATAAAAGAGATTGAAAAAGGTCCATATTCACGGAGCGATATTTTGATTTTATTCCTTAATTTTCGAATAATTTGTCAGAATCTTCCGGGTGCATCTTCAGGGGTCGCTGGTATCACCTTAAGAAATCTTGAAAAGTTTATAACTAAAAAATTGATTTACTTTTCTAATTGCTTCTCCTTCGCTGATCCCAAGAATAAATGAATGAACAGGATTATCCAGATTTTGATACCACATTGCGTCCTTCGACCAAATTGTATTCTTCAACTACCGAGTAAACAACTTGATTCACAAACTATTTTGATCCTATACCATTATCACTGCCACGTCACTCGATCAATTCCGTGCGAATCTTCCATTGCAAATTCTATTCCAGTTTTCAAAATTATTCCTCCTGGAATCAGCCACTGTAAAAAAATTTCATACATTAATAAAGTTTCTGTATGTCTGGTTTTTTTCTAGGAAAAACGCGATTTGATCACAGGTCTGAAAACGAGAACGAACGCTGGTCGTCCAAACTGGGATAAGGTATTCAAACAGCTGCAGGACAAGAAAAAAGGCAAAATTACAGTATTTTATTGCGGACCTCCTCAATTGGCTCGGATATTACGATACAAATGCGATCAGTTTGGTTTTTGTTTCCATAAAGAATCCTTCTGAGTTCGCCATATCCTCGCTCTATTCGAATTTTATTATACTTCACGCGCAAGAGACTATATTCTACATTTTGTTTTGATTTTAAAATCGTCATCAACTTGGAGAAAAATAAATAATCGTGAGGATACTGTATGTAACCTTCGTGACAAACATAGTTGATGTGATCATACAATTTTAGCTTATAATCACATTAACTAAAAATTTATAACTACAAAATTATAAGCACAATTCATTTATAACTTTATAGTTATAGTTGGTTCACGGTTAAATGCGTGATTAGTTCTCACGATTACTTTCTTTTCTCTGAATTTATAAAGATAAGTGTTGAAATAAATTATTTTACCTGTCATGTGAAAATGTTGATTTTAAGATTTCATGATAAATATATTATAACTGTTCACACCTGTATCATGTATTCTCTTTCATCATTCTAGCCATCTCGTGCATCGCCCAAATAGTCATTAAAATGAAAAGAAAATTCACTTGTCTTTTTGTCATGATCTGAAAAATGTTGTTACGAAATCGTTCGCCTTGTGCGGATAATTTGAATCAATTGAAAATCATGAATAGTTGGATTTCATTTTAGAAGAAATTTTGACTGAAAATTTTATTTGGTTAGATTCGAAATCAGTATGGATCGTTGTTCATTTGTTTTTATACTCCGAGTTTTTTTTCAATATAAAAATTCGAACAATATCGATAGTGTAAAGGACTATCATTATTGAAAACTCAGGAATCAAAAGTCATACAAATCCAGATGGAAACAAACATAATTGGTTTTTGTCTCAGAATTTTCTCCATAAACAGATATTTCACATCAAGGATGGTAGATGTGATTACCATTCAATATCGCATATTCGTTTTACTCCAAGCTCTGATAAGCAACAGGATAAGAGAAAAAAATATCTTCAACAAACTTCATTACCTGTAAAAAATATGTTGCTAAAGTTTGAATCGTCTATAAAAACAAAATGAAAATTCAAACCTTCAAAATCCGATGAATGATTCTTATTTAACTTTGCAAATGGACTCGTTAGAACTAATAACATCACTTAAAAAATCACTGCAAAATTTTAGGTCCCTAACAGTTTAATATACCGTTGTTCCATCACTGATTTGTTTCAATAAACGATTCAAACTTCAGCAAAATTGAAAAATACGATTATCAAAATGAAGCGATTGGTTTTTGAAAAATAGAAGCACGCGAAAAGGAAACTAGGTTGATACGATAGGAAATAATATAAAATTTCAACCACAAGTGAAACCATCGAAAGTGTATTTTATATTTTTCAACTATTAACGCGAACATGAAAGTAACTGTCGAGAAAATAGTTGTCGTAAATCTTTATAATACTCTGTTTCAATAAATTACGGGAAACATTCATAAAAAGTTTCATTTACAAATTTATACATTCATCTTTGTGACTAGAGTTTCTTTGATTTTCATCCTAAGTACTTTCAGATCCATTGATTATGTTTTTCAAATTAACTTATCAACGTTTCTCAACAAACTAACCAAATTGAGTACTCTGTGTGTTTTTGTGTTGATTTCATTTCAGATTTACATTTAGATGCAATAATTACGAATCCATGGTGCACTTCAACATCGATGCTTGATTACAATACGTGATATTGAAATCACAAGGATGTTGATACCATGGTTCACCATCGACTTGCACGGCACATGGTTTCAGCAATCGAATCTGGAAATAATATAAATTTCTCAAAATATAATATTCAACGCATAGATCAAACGTAACTGTGTACTTACTTTTACCGAACTAGCTTGACCTATCCGATATGGTTGAGATAAACCTACTTGTAACTGGGCCATGTGGAATGACGAATACAGAGCAGCCACCTCTAGTTTCCCATCATTATAACTTTGTGCGGGTATTCCTTCGGTTTCTGTTGAAGAGAATATTTGGTGTACAAACAGGAATCATCATGTATAGCAATATTTTTCTAAACATACAAATCAAAGCAAGATTTCCACACAATTACTGTGCATAAATATTAAAAGTATAAAGATATGGAGTACCTTCCAATCCCATATTCCAAAGATTGACCCCAGCTCCCCAGGATGGAATGTTAAGTACAACAATGCTCTCTATCGAGGGTAATTTTACTCTCTCATCATCTAAATAAAGTTCCAAGTGTTGATCAAGATCTTTACACTCCCTTTCCACGACTTGTTGTGTGCCAAAACACAGATATAACAACTGCAAAGAGATTTAAATTCAAATCATCTGAAAATTCATTCGCATTGCATATGATTTCTGTGAATCTACCTTGTTGAAGATACGGTGACTGAAGAAGTAAAATCGGCTTTCTCTGGTTCGATGGAAATTTAAAGTTACCATAGCGTCAACGCCGATACTTAGATAGTTATACATGAAAGAACAACGCTGGGTACCTCTGAAACCTAAACCACCACCATGCGGTTTCATACTTACAGTCCATCTAAAGAGAATACAAAAAACATTTGTGAATATTTATAGCGTTTAGTTGTAAAATGAGAAAAACACACCTATCGAGTTGAACTTTTTCCGCAGTTTGTATGCGATGCAATATTTCTATTGGATTCAGATTTGCGTCATGTTCTTTACCCCATTTCAATACTCTTGACAAATCATTGCCAGTTCCTAACGGTAGTATCGCTACAAATGGCTCTGGCTGTGAAATATGAAAGGTCGTTCAAAGGTGGTTCATTTTACTAATGATTTAAAATTTTCTTCAACCTTTAATCCAAGTTTATGCACGGAATTTAAGAGCCAAGCAATTGTTCCATCTCCCCCAGCTACGAGAACGTTACATCGTACGTTTCCGAGTAAACGACACCATTCTAGAGCTGCTACTGGATCCCGATCAGCTAAATCCACAACTTGTGCAGGGTTCAGTAGTCTTCTGAATAGAGCTAAGATTTCTGCTCCATCGTTGTTACCAGATTTTCTATTACCTTTGAAAATATACACACAATGTAGAGTTTTTACAATGAATCAAGCATGATAGTATTGTATTTTATTATGTTATAATTACCAACAACAATGAGTGGAGTCCAATTGGGCCAACTAGGAGGATTGATTGAGCGAAGTTGCAGTCTACGTCTCATTGTACTACGTTTATTTGTAACCTCTAAACTGTTTGGAGGAATTATCATCAATTTGAATTGACCGAAATCACAAGCCTGTGTGTAAAAAAATGATATTTGTCACTTTGTTGTGGAATTTTGAGGAATTGTTTGTGAATGATGGGAAGTATACCTCTGGAAGCATGTGTTTACATATACTGTGAGTACATCGTTGGCACCAACAGCACCAATAGTCTACAAGACCAGGTTCTGTATCACATTCTTCGTCGCACACATCGCACATAGCGACGAGTGGTAAATTACCTATTGAAAAATATATTTCAATGCAATTCAGAACATTATAACGATTTATTATATGTATAATGGAATACCTTTGATCCAATGATGTTGCATTGGTTCATTGCCACTATACGTGATTTGTTTACACTTCAATTGTTTGTCAGCTGCTTTGATGCATGCACGATCCGCGCATACGCCACAGGAATCGCATAATAGTCCATCGATGTTCAACAATAGAGCTTCACAAATGCTGCAATAGTAGGCCTGCATACAAAAATACAACATTCATCCTTTCAGCATTATTCACAAAAAATTCGTTAATGTGCATTAATATATACCTTAGGTGTTTTTCTAATTGATTTCCAACTGTGTGCTTTGGTCACATCACGAATATGAATATGAGGTGTTCCTACAAGATATCTAAAAAAATTCATGGTGAAGACGAAGAAGATCATAGTCGATACGGTTGGTAAAATGATGGTGCCAAGCCCTTCTTGCCACATTTCGATGAAGGAATGTCAATGAACTTATTAACAAAAATGGTCTGTAAATCAATGAATATGAATTAAGATAATTCAGTATTATTGACATATGAGATTATAAAGTAAAATAATTCCTCCCAAATCATTACATAAAGCTTATTCATTTTATTATTTGTGGTAAAATCAATAATGACCAATATTAAAACTTCATATTAGCTGTAGAAGTTCACACCAGCCTTACATACTTTCAACTTTATATTATTAAATTGAACAATCATTAATCAAAGTAACAAAAATTCTTACTTTATAAATTGTTGGTTGAAATAATTCAAAGCAATGTTTTGGTACATGGAATGATAGACTATAATTAAATTACAAAAGAATGTTTTTCATGAGGTATAACAAATTTTTGTCAGTTCATGTCGTTTGAATCTTGTTTGTCATCTATTCAGATTACCGCACTCAAAAATCTGATTGACAACTCAGATAAAACCCTTTCCTCAATGTAACGACAATGATTACCGTAGAATGCCGTACATCGCCGTTGCGTCTCTCTTTTGATACCGTAGGTTGAGAGGTTATCTTTATCTCACTGAGTGAAACAGAAAAGGATAAAAGTTCAACTTTGGGATTTAAATCTCCTTCAACCACCGTTTTCGTATATTATACGTTAAAAATGTTTGCTGTAACAAAAATCGTGCGAAGGGGCCATTATGTATATTAGTAAAACAGTTCAGCTTACAGACTAAAGTTCTGAAAACTTCATATATGGGCAATGGAATTTTAGTTTCTTTGTTCATCGTGTTGAATTTCGTCAGGTTATTAAAATTATAAAATTCAAATCATCACAGTGTGTACTCATTTCAATACAGCAAACATAATATGTACTCTTTTTACACTATAAACACAGGATTCGGCAACTTTTTTTCACAGAATAACCTAAAATTATTCAAAAATATTATTCAATTTCTCCAGTGAATTCAAAAGCGTTTTTTCCGCAAGGTTCATTTTATTATCATCATAAGTGATCTGATTTGAAATGAGTTGCGATAACTCATTTTAAAAGGAACTTTTTTTGAAGAAGTTGTATTGATCAATCGATGGCTATGCGTCGCGGTAAAAGAAATTTGAAATTACAAGTTTCAGACGAGTTACCTCCGCCGGTGTATGTGATTTTCTTACGATTTATATGTGTGATTGTTATTTAATAGATCAATCTTAACGGCTTTTGTCTTATACTTGTAGCACCCCACCGAGAAACTTGGACAAAAGAACTACAATTACTATCGATGAGAAAACTTTTGTAGTAGAGGCGGATGATCTTGAATCCCTGTGCGTGCTTGGGCGAGGAGCTTATGGAGTTGTAGACAAAATGCGGCACAAGCAAACCGGGACGATCATGGCGGTCAAGGTGATTATATCTTATATGTTATGAAAATTCATTGTTGATTTGTTCTGTACAGTTTTTTGAACACAATCGTTTTGTGCGCTTTATAGAGAATAACTGCCACTGTTAATACACAAGAACAAAAGAGACTGCTCATGGATTTAGATATATCCATGCGTAGTTCCGCTTGTCCATACACAGTACAATTTTATGGCGCTTTATTCAGGGAAGGAGATGTATGGATATGCATGGAAGTCATGGACATGAGTTTGGATAAGTTTTATTTAAAAGTCTATAAGCATGGGCGTTCTATTCCAGAAGATATTTTAGGAAAAATAGCATTCGCTGTAAGTATTTATCAAATTTTTCTAGAATTCTCTGTTATAATTTATAACACGATAATCAATTTTGTATGATTTATAATTTTCAGGTAGTTAGCGCATTACACTATCTTTATTCACAATTAAGAGTGATACACAGAGATGTGAAACCCAGCAATATATTGATTAATCGAAAAGGTGAAGTCAAAATGTGTGATTTTGGAATATCTGGTTATCTTGTAGATTCTGTTGCAAAAACTATCGATGCAGGATGTAAACCTTACATGGCTGTACGTAAACAAATATATTTTCAAATTTAAAGATCTAATAACACTAAGAGTAGCCAATTTCATAAATAAAAAGTCATGAAATTTCATTCTGGGGACCTTAAATTTCCGAAATTGTGACATATGCTGTTAAATATCAACTGAAAGTGAGATAAAAAGGAGGGACATCAACTTCCCACTATAATGACAAACTTTTGTGCGACATTTGACAACATGAATGGCAATCCGCACAGCATATCAGATTAAAGAGAGTTTATAATTGGTTCAGTTAGGCCTGTGAACTTTTGTGGTGCGTGGGAAGCTATATTGAAAAAATTTCACTTTGAAAACTACCATGAAATTTCAGTAACGAAAAGACAAGGAAGAAATCTGCAGAAAATGACTATGCATTGATTCAAATTCACAGAAAATTTGCCTTTCGATCATTTGAAATCTTACTGAATGTTCAAACATGCACAGTAAATTTCCTGATCGTTTTTACTTGTCCTTTCGTGGCTGAAATTTCATGGTAATTTTTGATGTAAAATTTTCTCAGTCCAGGGATCAATCTTTTCAATTTCAAATAGTAATATTTGATTCATTGGATTAATGACTAACTGATAATGTTATTTCAACAGTTCGTAAATGTTAATTCTTTGATGTTTATGCAACATAATTAATAATTATCTTTTTTCCAGCCAGAAAGGATAGACCCATCGGGTAACCCTTCGCAATATGACATCAGATCAGATGTGTGGTCTTTAGGAATCTCCATGGTAGAATTGGCAACAGGAAAGTTTCCGTATGAATCTTGGGGAACTCCTTTCGAACAACTCAAACAAGTTGTTAAGGATGAAGCTCCTAAATTACCGGAAGGGAAGTTTTCATCCCAATTTGAGGGTTTCATTAATAAATGGTAAGTAATGTGACATTCAATTGTTTTTCGCATCCTTAAATCAGGATCCATATCATTGTATCATCAAAATTATAATTGAAACCTACCTACGAGATTCGAATTTGTCTATTCCTTGTATTTTGCGTGCATACACGGATCCGCAATCGTTCAATCTTCATCATTGGTTTCAAATTATCCAAATATGTTCATGGTTATCCAATTCTTGTGTCTGAACCTTGTTCACAAATGGTCCAACATGTCCAAATCTCTTCCATTTGACTCAAATTTTCAATACATTTAGTATTTCTTAAAATTAGTTCCTCAGCGTCTTTTACAGTCTTTCTACAGCTGCTTAGGCTTAGACGTATACCGTTGTCACATAATGGATTTCCCTCATGGCATCAGATTTGATACGAGAGAATAAAAAACATCACACGTGGTAATATCTGGATCTGAAGTGATTGGGAGAGCATTCGAATGTTCTTTCTGGATAAAAACTCTCACCGTTAATGTAGAGTAGCTCGACGCGTTGTCGGTGCTGAGAATTCAGCGGTATTTTGGATTCCTGGGTGGATTCGTGTACTCCTTTTTGGACTGCTGCTTGCAAAATACCTTCAAAGTCTTTTCATCTACTCTTGAGAACCTTATGCTAGAGAAAACAAGCTTCCTCTGCGGAAGTTTGTTGCAAAATCTCAAGCTTATTTCGCATAAAGTTAATCAAAATCTCGCTGCATCCTTGAGATTCCCAAAACCACTCCTGAGGCAACAAATATTTTCGCTTCTTGTGCATACATTCATTGTTCACTTTATAAATAACTTCTTTTTGAGAAATCATTTTCATCTCACACAAAAAAAAAACAAACACGTAAGTTTAGATAAGTAAACTAACATTTCACGCTTAACAATTGTTATTTTTGTTTCCAGTCTAATGAAAGATTACACTGCCCGTCCGAATTATAGTCAACTTTTGGAATTTCAATTCATCACCGAGCACGCCAAAAAGGACACGAACGTTGCTCAATTCGTCGACGAGATATTAAATTTACCGGACGACGAGCAGCCCGCGTAGCATTGACGGGACGTTGTTTTGAATTGTGTGAATGTTTTCGTTGAAAAATTATGCTTCGTAACGAAGCTTAGTAGCATAAAATATCCAAAACCGAGATAGTAAGTTGCTCGTATTTGGCACGAGTGTTATTCGAGTTCGATCAATGATGAGTAATCGAATGAATCAGGTTTATATTTCATTTTGATATTATTGTTTGTACACATCAGTGTTATAATATTTCTATATCATTCGTACGATGAGAACCAACGAATTTAGAATAATATTATTTCAATCTTAATATTCTGAGTTGATTGATCGGAATGAGAATTGTGTTCTTGAAATACTAATGAAGCGAAGAACGACGTATACATTCAGTTTATAAACAAATACGTATTTAGCGATAACGAAAATCAATAACGAATATCATGTATCAAACTTGTTAGTGGTTTTTTGTAAAAAGTATCGTTATGCACCTTTTTCACGTTTTCTTTTTATAGCTGAAAGTAATGTTTAGTGGTTCGATATCTATGAAGAATTCTTCACTCAAATTTTTATAAATATACACGCATTAGAAGCAATTTGTAACAATTTTTTTCTGTTCGTAGTTTGTCACGTCTTAAATAAAGTTGAATCAGTGAAAATAATGTGTTCATCATGTGTATTATGTTTTAGTACTTGACGATTTGTCGTGAAACGTTCTTTTTTTTTGTAAATGTGTCATTGCTTTGAATAAATAAAACAAAAGCATCTCAAATGTTTCTTAAAATATTTTTCTATGTTATTACGGTTTGCTTTATTCGATTCAAACCTGTAAAATGGATAAATACGAACAACAGTTTCAATTTATTTGCACAACAATTAAGATGAAAAAAGCTGATTATTGGAGAGGAGTTAACTAATAGCGACTTTATATCTCACAGAATTCTGATGATAAAATTTATGTTATTTCAAAATATACCTACAATATCTGAAAAATAAAATACAAAGAAGAGACAATATCGCAACAATTAATTATATTTGTTATTTATTACATTTGTTTATATGTACATATTTGTGCCTTATATCATCACAGCCTTTCCCGGTGTGACTCGATCCAATGATCAGTTTATTTCAATTAATTTGTAAATAATTTATTAATCATTATTTTATCATTAAATATAATTATCAGGAAATGTGACGCACGAATTGTATTACGAAGCTGTACATATTCATACGATGCCCGCTGGTGTATCTAATAACTCTTATTTATATAATTAGAGCACTATTCTATGAGAATATTTAACATTTTTCTGTTACAGATAATTATAATTTACACTAACGCACACGCATTTGAGCCACAATGTTTTCATTATGACTCGACCTTTGCATTAAAGGGCCAATAATTTAATATCGTGCGATTGTGTACGATGTATGGAAAAAAGTGATCAAATTTAAATAATGGATACCTAACCAATTTCATTCGCAACAATACAGCCATTTGGAATGTATAAGTTGTTGTTGTTGTCCTGCATAATTGCAATCATCATCGTATTCATTCCTTTTACCGTATATAACAAGTTGATGTTGTTATTATAATTGTAGATTGTAGTTAGTAACTTATTCTTCACCGAAAAACAAACGAATTACTACATCCATCAAAGTTGTACTTATTATAAATTCAAATAGAAAAATACAACAACGTAAATATTTTGTGTGATGAAAGGATGACAGCATGTTTTACATGTCACATTGGCTCTTATTTTTAAGTGTTATACATTATCTGAATATAACAGCTTAAATATTTGTGTTGGCGTATAGTTAATAAAATATCGTTTGATTTTAAATCGAGTTCTCGTCACTCACGTGTTTCAGAATATAAGAGAGTAATCATCAGGTTCTGGAATGAATCACGGGGGTGGCTTTGTGGGTTTTATTGTGCAAATTTTGGTACTTGAATTTTCAGTTGATGAAATGACCAAACAAAATGAAAACATACTTGTTTGTCTTATGAAGAAGAATTATTTAATTTTTATTGTAACGTTTCTTTATTCAAAGACTTTATTTAAGCTTGTGAGTGGTATGAGAACAGTAGCCTATTCAAAATTTTTCAACAGAATTGTACAATACCAGTCAAAATTTTGCCTGGTTCTGTTAGACATTTCTAATAGGGATACGGATTTTTGAAGAAGAGAGGTGAAAATGTTGAGAGAATTCTTTGAAATGTTTCATGCACAACTATCGAATAATCACAGCATGTTTGAGAAGTTTTTGTATTATTTGAGACTACATTTTACTTGTTTGTTTTGAATTTGGTAGACTGTCAGGCAAGAAATTCCTGTAGGGATTTACCAAAAGAACTTTCCTAATTCATTGAAATTGAGAAGCAAGGATTTTTTTGGTTACTGTGATTCATATTCAGAGGAACTAAACAATTGTAGTTAGGAATACATGATTTGAACGTTACTTCACTGTAGGGTACAGAGACTCAAATATCAGAAGAAACGAATGAAATTTTGCGCCAAATGTTTCCCCCAAAACTGCGGGAAGATTTCCTTTTATCATAAATCAAAGTTTCATTTCAATTACTTCAAATTGATGCTTGAGACTCATTAAATAAAACATGATTTACCCCATACATTCATTCCTGACCACACGAGGCACGTTGTCAGGTACCCACTACATAATACGTAGATTGTTTTTTATCATTCATTCAATAAATTTAAGGCAGCCGGACTTATTGATGTCATTATATTGGTAATGTTAACCCATACAGTACCTTATTTGTCATATAATAAAAGAAAAGTACTCCCATAAGTTTTGTTTTTGAAAATTTCTGCAAACAATGCATTTTGTAACTTGTGAAAAGGTATTTTTTTTGAGATACTCGGCCAAAAAATATGTTTTACTGAACATAGAGGATATGAAATTTGATACTGTATGGGGAGAATTAGTGACACTATGTGTGTCATTCTTTGATCTTATATTTCGAAGGAGGGTATGTGTGTACGTGCATGAACGAAGTTGAGATTTCGAGAGTGCATTAATCCTTTGAAAAATTGAACGTTAAAATGTGTGTCGAATTCTGTGTGTCGTATGCTTAAAAATTTCATTCACAATGTCAGGTACACTTTGAAGAGAACATTTCGCGTCCCAAGTCTGTGTTTGGGCATTTTCAACGAAGAATTCATAATTATTAGTTATTCACACTCATAAGAGGATCGAGAATTCTTATTTTTCATCACATTTTCGTGTATATTATTAACAACATAGCAAGTAACGTTTATGTATACTTTAGCGAAAATAATTCCTCTTTGGAGATTTATTTATTTCTGCAAATCCACAGAACATTCTTAAAAGCACTGTGAATAAGAAATTCCATGAGAACTCAATGAAAATTCAATCAAAACAGTATTATCCTTATTTTGTAGATTCAGTCTAAATGAATTTAGAAAACGATTTTTGTATTTATACGCTGAGAAAATACATCATTGAAAATCAATTCGGATGATCGAGTGGAGAGCGTGGAACCCGGTTTGAATGAATCACCCATGATTTGTGAAAAATCTCGATTTTCAATCGTACATTTCTCTTGATTTGAAAAATTATTTACGCTAACAGTAAATTTTTTTCTCCTGGAAAAATGTATTCATACAAATTTATCATCTCTTTGTTTCTGTGAATCAGAGTTTATATCGGCACAAGGGTGTTGAAAGATATATGGAATATCCTTCAACCTTTTCCAGAATCTTCAGAAGATTTGCCGATTTTTATCATTTCCGGCTATTGAATTTGATTTCAGTTCCTGGAAGATGGATTCACGCAGGGAGTGGGGCTGCTGCTGCACGATCTGCTCAGGGCGCGATGCGATTCGGCGCTTAAAAAGTTTTTATCATAGTTGGGGGTAACTGAATTGATTTCTGGATCCGCTGGACTTGGACATCTTCTTTGACTGCAATTCGTGGAAGTGTTTCTCGCGAGAGTCTGCAGTGGAATCCGATAGATTCTCATCGGTTTCCAATCGGATTGATTATCTGAAAGTATAAATTCAAGGTGAGGAAGAAAAGATCACTGAGGTTTTAAATTCTCCTGAAACTTTTTTCAATTTCTTTGAATCCCTGAAAATTGTCAATTTTTCACCAATAATTCACCTCTGCCTGAAATTGTTCTCAATTTTCCTGAAAAAAATTCATCCAGAAAATGTGACTGTAATTTTTGACAGCCACTTTTTTCTTAATTCTTAATCTTCAGAAAAATTTCACTGCATTCTCAAAATACTCTGCGAAATGTGGTTGAAATTTTTAAAACAGTGGCAGTAAAAAATTACACTCACATTTTCTGAAAATTTCAATGCACAATGACATTCTCAGAGAGATTCATGGGGATTCTTTCACCAAGGGTTTGAATCAGATACAAAAATCTTGACGTACTCTGCGTATTCGATCGAGACGAGAACGGGCCAGAAGATGAGGATTGATTCAGTATAGGAGGACTGAAATTCCCTTCATCCTTGTCTCCAGGTTTTCCGGAATCTATGCGGATTCTTTCTCCCCTTCCAGCTAAGAATTCCGGAGCTGTGGTCGCGAAGAAAATGTCACGTTTCGAAGATATCAAACTCAAGTTTGGCATGGATATCGTGTGAACCAGATTTCCATTAATTATTAATCGAATTTCCATAGTATCGGCTGTGAAAGCTATCACATACGGGAAGGCACAGGCTGCAACCACACGAATGGATCATTAGAAATGAATTCCCCGGGTGAGGGTTCATTTTGTTTACATACCTACGGTAATTGGCACTGAATTCCAGTTGAAATCGAAATCTGTCGGAGCTGCAGTTTCATCCGAGAGTTTCTGGAAGTGACAGGTATCTGAAAACATCAACACAGTTTTTTGATCAATTCAGTTTCACCCGAATCAAGAACATTCGAATAATTCTAAATTACTATTGTAACAAAGTAGGATTTCTGGTTCCTCGTCCTCGCGAAGATCCAAAGCTGCCACCAAATGTGGTTTCGACGTAGCTTCCACGTGAAGAACCCTCGTAGCCCCGGAAGCAGAAATGAATTCAAAATGATGACGAACTCCGCAACAGAGCGTCCATTCGTTGCCTACTTCGGTTCCTTCGATGATCGTCACAACAGACGGAGTTTCACTCGCCGTATATTCTTTTAGTATCAAAAATCCTTCGACGGTGTCCGTATCCGCCGAAGAACACCACGTAGTCCACGCGGCGTTGTGTTTCCATTGAAGAACCGTAAGTCGCTTACCAACGACTACGCACTATGCGTAGACAAAAATGGATTGATTTCAATTTCAAAAACAAGTGTATAAGTTTTTTCAACGATTGAGATAAGAATTCTCACCATACGTAAATGAGATCCTCCGGGTCTGGTGATGCTGTAAAGATGACATCCACGTGTACGTGCGAGTTTTCTCTGCTTGATGTGGGCGCGGCTTCTGACAGCTGGCATTCGCAAGCGCAAACGTGTGCGAGCGCGGGAAGATCTCCTTACGGATTTGAATTTAGCACCGATACGTGATTGATCGTCCGTTTCGTCCTCTTCGTCCTCGTCTTCATCCTCGCCGCACTCTTCGACCTCGTTTTCCTCGTTATTGACGTCATCAGCGCCGTTTTCATCTTCCTCGTCATCATCCTCGCGACCGTCGTAAACATCGCCGGGACACTTTTTATTTGCAGAAGATGGTTGTTCCGCTTCGAGTTCTCGTAAACGAAATACATAAACGTTGCTCTCTTTGCCCTTATAACCAGCACGGAATAAAAGTATACCGTGTTGTTCAACCACATCGAGTTGTTTTATTTGCACCGATTCGTCAAATAACAATCTATGCGAGAGACCGTCTAAAACATAAAACACGACACAAGTCATTCGATCTTAATTCGAAATCTCTTTGTGAAATTCAGTTCTTTGTTCGTCTCGTCTGTTGAAGAAATGAGAACAGGAAAAAACAAACGATTTCACTATGATATACGAAAAGAATAAGGAGATTAATGAAAAAATTCAATGCGAACATTTGGCATCGTGCCATTTGTGTTTCGACGTTACTGGAATTTTTCGCTGATCATTTCGTATGCTCACCTTCGACAAGAAATGTACCATTCTCGGTGGCCAATATCAATTTATTCTCCAACCAAACGTCACCGCATAAAACTTCGTGAGGAAAATCCGGATAGATACAACGTGGTTCCCAGGGTCGAGGTTTCAATGGACCAACTGTGGCTAAAGAGGTTGGCGCGAGTCCACGTACAATTGCTTCCAACTTTAATGCTTGACCAACTCGAACCATTTCCACGGCACGCGTTTCTTCCCGCCGGCGGCCAGGTGCTTCCACTACGTCCGATAAAGCTCGTCGATTGAGCATGCTCTGTTGAATCCCGAAAGATTTATGTTAACGACGCTTCCCATCGTATCAAGCGGAAAAATGGAAATGAAATGACGAGGAGTGGGAATGAACATTATGGCACAGGGGATTTCAGAAACGGTGCGGTAGAGCTCGATCATTCAATTTGAATAACAGTCGTCATTTGAGGAAAGCGACATTGTTTTCTCTGATTGAGGTGTCTCTGATACGTGCCTCAAAAACCAGCAAAACATTATCTGTCTTGCAATCTACGTCAGTTTGCCTGAGTACAATTTCAGTAACCCCTGAAATTTCTTTCATTCATTCTTTTCTTTTATTTACTCCTCTCTCTTTCATATATTTTCAATTCATGTTACCGGGATAAATCATTTAACTCTCATCTTTTATTTTACCTTTGATCCTTTTTCTCCCAACGTTTAACCTTCTTCATTTAATCTTCTTGCCCGAACCTCACGATCTTCAATAATTTTCCTTCCTACCCCCTATCCTCGCCATTAAACACTTCGGTCTCGTATTTATCCTAAAACTGCACCTCTCGTTCCTCTCTTTCAATCCCGTTATCATATTATCCCCCTTTATCTTCCGTTCCTCTACTTTACTAAGCCTCATAACTTTTGTCTTTCTCCGTCCCTGAGAAAATGTGTCCCTCTCGAACAACCCTTTCCTTTCCTTCCCACCCAACACATTCTTGCAATTTTAGCGCTTCCTTCTCTCTTCGATCTTCCTGCCAATTTCATCGTGGTTCTTCCCAACATTGATCTTAACCCACCCCTGTCTTCCCTTCTTTTTACCTCATCACGCATCTTGGTATTCCTTTATCCAACCCCACTGACCCTGTCGTATATCTTTCCTTCATTGCTTTCATCATCATCTGTCTTTTATTTCGCCTTTAGTTAAAACTTCATTCTTTTCTACCGAAATCCAGCGAATTGCCATTTTCCCTCTTATGTTTCTCTTGCTTTTACACCTTGTTCCCTACTCTTTTGCATGAAGATTTCGGGATATGTAAATTCTTTCATTACTTCAATCTTCCCCTCTTGCTATTCAATGAGATTAATTCGTAAAGTTTTTGAAGCTGTGTCTGGAGAAATGAAATATTCTCTACTTATGTGTTGAATCTTGATAAGAAGAAATCAAAAAACATGGAGTGAATGTATAACTTTATTCAGAAATTTATTTATACTTTAGTAATGTTATTCAGTTTCATGTGATGAGGATGTATAACACTAGATTGTAAAAAAGATTTATTGACATTTTCTTCTCGGAAGTCTTCTATCACTGATATTTCAACTAGATACACTTGATTGAACTGTGGATTTTGTCCTGGTAAATGGCTTTGCAATCTCATAAATCACATTAAAAGATACCCTGATACTCTGTCTTCATTAAGGGCAGATCCTGCTTTAGAAGGCTTCAAAAAAGCGTTTTTTTGGAGAATTTTTTTTAGATACGAAACCAACTTTTTGGAGTTATTCGTGTATATTTCAAGTTAATGAAAAAATTTCTTTCCACTGAAAAATAATGAGGGAAAGTGGGTTTTCTCCAGTTTTCATTTTTACAATCATTTCAAACTGGTGGGAGTGATTGGAAATAAAACTGGACGTCCGATTGAAATGAACCAAAGCTTTTTATCTTCAATTTTGTATCCTCTTCTATTTGAAACTAGAAAGTTTATGTAGAATTATATCCAAGGAATTTTTATAGCAAGTTTGAGTGATTATTCCTCCTCCAAAAAGAGCTGTTTTTTTTTGTCTTCAAACCCCGAGTAAATTTCGAATTCTACGATTTCTTCCGGGTTTTTTTGGTTCACATAGAAGAATGATGTATGAAAATTGAAATGCCGTTTGATTTTTCTGTTTTAGATGAGAAATACGACCTGTAACTTTCCCACCGATAGAAGACTTGAATTGCGAGGTGCTCTACGAATGTGAACATAACTCATACATGTATCATCTTTTCACACTAGAAAAAATTTTTCTATTTACTTGAAAAATATATGAAAATACCTTGAAAAGTTCGTTGGATAAAATTACTTTATGGTACTCAAAAAGATTCTCAAAGAAACACTATTTTGAGGTCTCCTAAAGCAGAATGCCTCCTCAAATACTGGGGCTGTGCATAAAAGTAATCGAGTACTTTCATGAGGATTCGCTTGAGATGTCTTTAAAGTAATGTACCAAAATATAAACTGCATTGAATTATATATAATTTCGACATTTTTTCCACTCGAGATCAATTTTTGTCTTGAATGTTGAATGATTCGATAACGAATCGATCGAGTTGAAAATTTCGATGTTGCCCTGGTGAAAATGAAGCGTTGAAGTGCAACGAAAGCGTCACGAAAACGCAAGCGAAGAGTCATCAAAGCGTAACAAAGGGTGACGCTGGAAGTATGTTGAGTTCAGATCGGTGGTGAAACACCATTCTACTTGGGTCGTTGGGATTCGATAATTCATTATGGATTCCTGAAGATTCTTTTTGCACTTGTGCTGTTCGAGACAGTTCCTGAAAATTAGGAACAACAAAGAGATCCTTAGGAAAATTTATGCCATTTCAACTGCAACGCTTCATTTTTTGTTCGAAAAATTGGCGGAAAATGAAGTGTTTTGGTCAGAATAAAGTACACTTCCCCAAGAAAAACAAACCTTTCACTATATTCGAAAAATCTTACAGGATTGTCCTTCCTTAATGGGTTAACTTCCATATTACTTCATTTCAATTCCAGGCATTGTAAAGAAGATTTTATGATTTGGAATTTATGGAGTTGATAACAAGAGAACGAACCTTGTGTTACATTCGAAAATTCTTACAAGTTGACTCCAGACTGGGGCAATTTTTCCATGACTTAATGACAGTTCAGGGAACTCTAAAGAGGAACCCTACAAGATATAACTACTCCTTTGCCCCTCAAATCTGGCAGTAATTGCCTGATCTTCCATTCGTACATTCCACTTTGTGGCAGATCTATCAAAAAATCTATCTATCTTCTTGGAAAATTTAGCTTTGATTCATATTTTTCGGAGTACTTTTGTAGTTCTAAGAATGTTGTTGAAGTTTGAATCGTTTATAGAAATGAAACGAAAATTCAAACTCACAAAATCTGTGAAATCATTGTTATTTATTTTGTCGAATTGGCTCCTTAGAACTCTGGGAAGATTGCTCAAACTGTGCACTGTCTTTGTTTTGGGAGACTATTTATGTGAAATTCACATTTTTTGAGTCAATAAATATTAGGAATCGAATATACATTATAAAATCAATAAATTTTCTCCTTCAGGGACAATTTTATTCAAACAATATTTCGATAGAAAGTGAAAGGGAATAAATCCATTCAACGTTGACTTTTAGAAATAAAACGACATTTTGATTGATTGAAATTGCAAAAATCTCAGATCTTTCCCTGGTGGAAACGATATATGATACACTAATTCCATGTTCCGAAAGCAATGCAAATTGTGTGGTTCGCAGTTCTAGTTCATTGAATTCCAATTAGGTCCGTTATTTTCCGACCTGGAAGCAATTATTTCCAAAGTTCGAAAGATCAAAGGCTACGATCGATGACAGTGTATCGAGTATCTCGTACGAATATACATACGTATAATATATAAATATTACTTTCTCGTCACAAAATTACAATGCAATTCAAAATAATGCATTTTAGTTAATAAATTTAATCGTGATGATTATTTGACATGAAGAAATTTACTCATTTCATCGAAAACACAATGAATATTTAGAATACATCTTATTCTTATGAAGATATTCAACATCCTCTTCTTATCTGGGAGATATTTGAAAGATTTCATAGAGAAAAATGCGAGTCGAGAACACAGTAATCTTCGATAGAAAATCTCAGCATATTTCTTCAAATCTGGGACTTTTTCTTAAATTTTTAATAAAGATAAAACGCTTCACAGTTCTGTTGAATTTAATTTAAAAAACAATGAGAAATTATGAATACTCAACAAAAAATAGAAAAAAATTTGAACTTTTCAATCTTATTATTCACTTTGTAAAATTTTATACGCGACTTTCAAATCCTTTTCTATTTTTTGTGAGATATTGATAATTTTCCATTGTTTCTCAGATAAAATTCAACAAAAATGTGAACCATTTTATCTTTATTAGGTACAAATTTTAAGGAAAATTCTCAGATTTTAAGAAATATGCTGAGATTTTGTTTCAAAGATTATTACTACTACGTTCTCGACTCGCATCTTCCTCCGTGTGGTAATTCATTTCTGAAAATGATTTGTAACTGTTCAATCAATTTCTCTAATTGAAAATCACACGTAAGATGTTATCAAAGTATTACCTGTCTGAGATTTTTCATACCTTCAAATGTTGTGAAGTGGCACGTAATTTTACGAATGACAGGATAATAAGATGATGAAAAATACATTATTGGACCTGATAATAACAAGCTCAAAGAGAATGTAATTAACCCCACACTGAAAGATCAACCGCAAAATGGTGGGAAAAGGGAGAAAATTTTGGTGAGAAAGAGAACAAGAAATTTAATGATCGTCATAGACGATACGTATGAAACTTACGTTGCTCTTTCCTTCTTGAGAATGCTCCTGGTACATGTCTCTCAATAGCGCATCAAGAGTTCTTTCTCGTTTTCTGGAGAAGGTTGGTGTGTCAAAAGTGGCTTTTTCTCCGTTAATCAGTTTCACCAGAAGGAACTCTCGAAGATTGAATGGGTCCTCGAACACCGGAGGACAGGGCAGACTAGGTCCAAAGAGTGGCACACTTTCGTCGCAATAAATTGCAACTCTCCATGCTTGACCGTTATTCTCACTCGTCACCACGGCGAATACATCTGTTTCGATATCGTTATTATTGTTATCATGAGAATTTACAGAGCAATTTTATGGTGAGATGAATATTTAAAAAATAACAATATTCAATCTGTGAATTTCATTTATTTCATTGAATTTTGTATTTCCAAGGGGATGAGTTTTGGAATTCGTTGATTGTATTTTTTATAATGAAAACGCTCGAATGTATGGAGAGGATTTCATTCCAACAAATGATCGAACGTGATAAAAGTTGGAAAGCGCTTGAAAGTTCTAGAAACGCTGTTAATAATTATTCATTTAATTTCACAAATATTTTATTCAAATTAAGAAGGTGAATTATATTATAGAATTTGATATTTTATTATGAATTCTGTTCAATAAATTGTTTATGAAAAATACTTCATAACTTTGCTAACAGTGGACGACGTGCTTTTGAAACATCCTTGATGAGTTAAAGGATTGAACCACTTGGAAATTTTCACAAAATTCAAGTGTCTTCCGTTCAAAAGATGCCTAGAGATTTTGAGAAGAAAGACAGACGTTAATGGAGAAAAATTGTATAGCTGCTATTTTGTTATCAATCACTGCAAAAAAAACACAATATTTCTTTGAATATATCAAGAGTAATAAAATCCCATTCACAGAATTGATATTATCGTTTATTGCATTATTAAATTCTAAAAAACTCTGAAATTTGTTTATTTTCTTTCATCTGAGAGTGGTTTAATCGCTTAAAACTTAGGGAAAGAATTTAAATCACATTGTTAAAAATTTCTCCATGAAGCCTCAATCGTATACGATGGGAGCAATTTCCACTCACGTGATTGAAAAAGTTCTTGACAGTTCAATCACATTAACTGGTCAATCAGTATGAATTAGAATTTTGTCCAGTAATTTTCCTATTTGATCTTATTCAAATCTGATCGGTTTGAATAGATGAGATATAATCAGGAAATTCGGATTTACCGATTATATCCCATTGAGTAGAAATTTCCTATTCAAACCGATTATATTTGAATAAGATCAAATAGGAAAATTCCCGGACACAAATTTGATTCAAACTGATTGATCGACGAGTTCATAAGTTCGAATCGGATTTTTGAAACAGGGTTTGAATGAAAATTCAGTGAATTAACTATACTATTTATGGGTAATAAAATATAGCAAAAATTGAGGATTCAATGACATGTGATTGAATTCCTAATTTAAGACTCAATTTACAAGTGTGCTGGAAAAATGATTAAAAATTCAAGAAATTTTCAACAGTGTGCTATTTATAAACCGATAATTTCAAATCAAGAACAATAAAAGCTTCGTTTATCTTTCAAGAAAGAATGGATGGACAGGTCAATGATATTTGCTTGAATCTTCGTTCTCTTTGTACATTACCATATAAAACTATAATTTAACGTTCAACGATGGATGATCGTATTATCGAAATCATTGGCACATAAACTTCAGAGACATTTTATTGTTCACATGTCGAATCAATATCAGATCCGTTTTCCGATTTCAACAGGCCGGAGGGTGTCATTTGTCTCAATGAACATTCACTCTCGGATTCGTGTTCTGTGATTGAGGAGGTTTTCGTTCGACCGTTCGAAAATTTCGGGTGATAACGGATGCTCATTCGGATCGATACTTAATATACCTTATACCTCTAGGAATTCAGGTTTCGAGTGGGATTTGTTTTTTCACATTTTTTGTTCCTTCGTGGTTGAATATAGAACGATGCTAAAATAATGCGTTATGTCAGGGATTCGTGTAAGTTATTTTCATCCCTCATCTCATTCTCCATCGAAGAAAATAACACGTCTAAGCGAGTATAACAAAAAATATGTCTAGGATTCAATTGCTACTTACGTGTGAATTGACTTCTTATACAATTCGGATTAAAGTTATCGACGACGCTGGGATCGTCGGTGTAAACGATATTGACAATATCGTTGCCGATATGTCTTTTTCTTTCCAGTTGTTGTGGATTGTCTTTCGAGTAGGGTAGCATCGTGCTGACGTGATACATCACCTCGTGACCGGCGTAAACTGTGTAAATACTTTCTTTTCCAGTCATATCACCTGGAAGAAACAAATTCTAAATCTCATTGAAGTTATAAAATACAAACAATTTTTCGCTCCATTTTTGGCACTTTTGGAACAGGAGATCATTCGAGGAGTTTCAGAGTGGGAGTTTTAATGAAATAAAAAAAAGAAAATTTATGTAAAGCATGAGAAAATTATTTGCCGTAATTTTGAAATTCTCCCCCACAAATTCTTGATAATTCTTTAGAAATTAAGTAGAAGCAGACAAAAATAGTCAGACATGCCAGGGCAAGTTTGTTCAATTCCAGCTGATGACTATCTTGGCTAGAATTCAAAACAATACCCTTGGATACAACACAAATGACAAATGAGAATTCTCTGCAGATGAAGCGTATGTACGTCATACTTCAGGTAAATTAGAATAATTTCTACAAAAAAATTTATTGACAAAATTATTGATTTTGAATGGGTGAAGGAACTGGGTTTCGTTATGATTATTTGTTTTTCGGTTTTGGGGAAAAGATGATTATGGCTTGTGGCACAAAGTATAGCATTGATTGGTGGTTCCTTCGAGTTGTTGATATTAGGATATGTGGTCAATTTAACAAAGCTAAGAGAGCAAGGGTGGAGCGAGTTGATACGAAGAACGGTGATGTGATTAGAGTGTTTTTATAGGAATTGATCTACTCGGATCTTGATCCCACAGTCTTTGTTAAGTATTTACCCGCATGTCTCGAAGAAATATATAGGATATTGGGGAGAAAACCCTTGGATGTTTCATTATAACGCTCCCCTTAGACGCCATAAGAATTTTCTCAGTCCAACAAGACGATCGAACCCTCATTTCTATTCAAATGAATGTTTGTATTAAAACTTTTTCATATTACTGCAATTTTCATCTCACCTCTCTCGGCATTGAAATGAATCGGTTCTGTTCAACTCCAACTTTTGACTACAATTCGAACTGACAGATGGATGGAATCTTTGTAGCTTGAATTCCCACCTCAATTACTCTTTTTCCTCGATCATACCATGTTCCTTGACATTTCATTGATGATATTACCATAAAGTTTGGCGAATCGTGTTAACAAACTCCGATAAGAACGGAATAACTGTGAGTTGGCAACTAACGAAATCAGATTTCGTGTTTTCGGAATATATTCGAATTTACGTGGGAAGATATGATTTCGATTTCAAAAAGAGAATATCAGAATGTCTTCGTTCCATCATACTTGATATTACACGAATTTTTTCAAGGGTTCTTAGGAACGAATTCGGGAATAAGAATAAGAGAAAGATATCTTTGTTGAACTTTGAATCGTTTATCAAAACAAAGTCTAATTTGGAGGAGATAACAATGCTCAGAAGTTAATTTTTCACAATAAAGAGTACTGGGTGAATATGGTCTGGAACACTGCATGCACGTGTGTTTGAGTACTTTTGTATTTGATGGAACATTCGTTTTTATTGAAGATTCAAAATACAACGATACGAAGAACTATGATTCTTCGTACCTGATTGAACAAATCCATTCATTCCGATTAAACGTGCGAAATTCCAATTGAGACCTACGCTAAGTGATGCATAATATATCAAATATATAAATCATAAATGTATAATTAAATTGTATTTAATCTGTCGTATGTCAGTATTGAATACGAACTTCACAATTATCTTTACACGAAACAAGCTCCGAGAGGATAATCCACGTATTCCCAACCTTCACGCTTTTCATTCTTGGAACAATCAAATTTATGGCATGAAAATCGAATCAACGTCGATTTCGTAACAATATCAACAACTCAAATATCTTTCGACGTTCTCAATTATATTGATGGATCGATGAATCCTTCATCTTTGTTCTTCTGCGACTCAAAGAGAAGAATGAGGAAAAGAAAAGATGTACACAACAAATCATAGCCGAAAGAAGGAAAAGACGAAGGGCAGATGGGATTTTGTTTTTCAAGTGTATCGATTGGATTTGACTGTTTTGCGTACCTTTGACGTCCAAACCACCGCGATACTTGTCCCAACCCTTGAGGCGTATCCTCTCGCCAAGTATCTCGAGGAACCTCTCGAATCCCGGGCTTCCCTTCTCTGCGAGCAATAAGATGTGACACGGAGGTCGATCGTGGCCTCTTTTAATCAAGTAGTGTTTATTTTTTCTACCATATTTATATTTTCATTTCTTCCTCAATCGATATTTGGGCTTTTTTGTTTTTATATACCCAACGAAGAAGATGAAAGGAATAATAAAAGAAAGAGTTTCTTACCGTTGGATAACATTTCGTCGTCGGTGGATTGACCTTCTTTCGCGTAAATCACGCCAAATTTGAAATTGACGGAACCTTCCTGTTCTTCCAAAAGTAAAAGATCCTGGAATAAGAGTGGAATTAGCAGATTTCTGATGTTTGGGAATTGATGGGATTGTAACGGGGGTTCGCCTGATCTCTTGTACTTTATGTGTTCATTTGAACTTTATCGAATTTGAATATATATTGATTTAACGCGTGGGAAGGTATATGATCTTGTCTCGATTACGAAGAGGTAATTGTTACATGTTTGATTTCATCAATATAAATACTCTGAATCCCTATTGGGCGATATTTCATGATATCGATGGTTTTTTTTATACAAAATTTGTGGAATTTCTGTAGGATTTTATAAATATTGATTCTCTTATGAAAATATTTGACTGAAATATGTCTGCAAGAATAGCAAAGATCTCTGAAAGACAGCATTTTTTCCGTAAAAATCTAAAAAGTTCTGACAATTCTTAGAGTTATGAAATTTCAATCATCATCATGAAGTAATCAGTCTTATGACTGGTTTGATGAAATCCTCCAACCCTGTCTATTATTCGCTGAACGCTTCATTTCTACATATCTACGACAACCCTTATCTCGTATAATTTGCTTCATATAACTCAATCTAGATCTACCTTTGCGAGTTTTACACATTCATTCATTTTTCCTTCCAATATTGTTTTTGATAAACTATCATGCCTTAATGTGTGTCCTATCGGATTAGTTCTTCTTTTCCCGACATGTTTCAAACGGCTTCTCTTTCCATTTACCTGCTCAAGTACGTCTTCATTTTTTACTTTCTCTATCCACTTTATTCTAAGCATCCTTCTATAACACTACATTTCAAAAACTTCAAGTCTTTGTTGGTTCGTTTCTCCAACCCTGGTAAAAAAATCTCTCTGAATCTCTCTGAAAATTTCACGTTTCAGAGAGATTCAGAAAGAATCAGAGAAATTCAGAGCCATTCAGCGTGGTTCAGAGGATTTCAGAGACTAATGGATTGAGAGAACTTGTGCTTTGAATTTTTCAGAAGGATTCAGAAAAATTCAGAGGACCTCAGAGAGATGCAGGGAAATTCTGGGAAATTCAGAGAGGAACAAATTCAGTAAAATTTTCGGTCCTGCATTTCAGAGGCGTTCAAGGAGTGTCAGACGCTTTCAGAGATAGATGAATTCAGGAAGATTGTGCGTTGAACTTTTCAGAAATATTCAGAGGAATTTAGAAAGATTCAAAGTAATCCAGAGAGATCCAGAGGAATTCAGAGGAATTCAGAGAGGAATTAATTCAGCTAAATTTTTGGTTCAGGATTCCAGAGGTGATCAGGGAGTGTCAGAGACTCACAGAGACAGGTGAATTAGGAAGAATTGTGCGTGGGATTTTTCAGAAAGATTCAAAGAGATTCAGCGGAATTCAGAGAGATGCGGGGAAAGTCTGGGAAATTCAGAGAGGAATGAATTCAGTACAATTCTTGGTCCTGCATTTCAGAGGCCTTCTGGAAGTTTCAGAGACTTCCAGAGGAAGATAAATTAAGGAAAATTGTGCGTGGAATTTTTTAGAAATATTCAGAGAAATTCAGAAAGATTCAGAGTCATCCAGAGAGATTCAGAGAAATTCAGAGAAATTCAGAGGAATTCGGAAGAAGCTTTGAAATCTGAATACATTACATTCCGGGATATTTAGAGGAATTCAGAGAGATTCAGAAAAAATCATAAAGATTCAGAGGAATTCAGAGGAAGCTTTGAAATCTGAATACATTAAATTCCCAGAGATTTAGAGGAATTCAGAGAGATTCAGAGGAATTCAGAGAAATTCAGAGGAATTCAGAGGAAGCTTTGAAATCTGAATACATTAGATTCCGGGAGATTTAGAGAAATTTAGAGATATTCAGGTAAATTCAGAGGGAGCTTTGGAATTTAAATATATAAAATTCTGAGGGATTCAGTGATATGCGGAGAAATTCAGAGAAAGTTGAAGAATTCAGAACGTATCACTATCGGAAAAGTCTCAAACTTCCTCTGAATTACTCTGGAATTACTCTGAATCTCTGAAATTTGTCCCAAAATATAGAGAGATTCAGAGAAATTCAGAGAGATTTCAGAGAGATTCAGAGAGATTTTTTTTACCAAATTGTCCAAGTTTCGCAACCATATAACGCTGTGGTCCAAACGTAACTCTTTAAGAATTTCTTCCTTACCGCTAAGCCAATATTCTTTGAGCATAATAACTGTTTCTTCTGGTGGAAATCCTGTTTCCCTTGTGATATTCTTGCTCTTATATCTGTTTCGCTTTTACCGTTTTCTTTAATTATGCTTCCTAGATATTTAAATTCTTTCACTTACTGAATTGTCTCTGCATTTATTTTGATTTTGGTTATTCTTAATGTTTTCGCTGTCGTACAAATCATGAATTTTGTTTTGTCCTTATTTATATTCATACAATACTTTTCTAGTAATATTGCTTTCATAGTGTTGAGAATATTTTCTAACTCAGCACCACTCGTAGACGCTTTTCGTCTTCGACACGTTCTCGATCTTCTTGGAACTCTTTATACAATTGGAAAAAATTTTTTCTCGACATTGCCCCATCCCCAAAGGCTTTCTACGCCATCCTCGACGAATCCGCAGCAGAAAATTCATTCCACGAACAAAATTCAATACAAATTCTTTGTTCAACAAATGCAGACATTATGGAAATCGAAAAATTCACTTTCAGCAGCTTACAAAACGAAGCGTATCTCAAACACTGATGAATATTTTGATATGACCCTTGGCACGGATATCAAAGACAATCTTATTAACCTAAAAATAAGAGCACCTTACTTTTTGGACACCCCAGTATATGAATTATGTATAATTTTGAAAATTTGGTTCACTCGGGTAGGAAATAAAATTTTAACAAAACTGTAATATAAAAATTTTATAGATATTTGATGTTTCTTTGATTATTGAAATATTTCTAATTCTATGAATACATTCATATGATGTATTTGAATTCCTCAATTTTCTTCTAATAGTAAAAGAATGAAAAAATTCTCAAAAATCCATGAACTCTGAGGGAAATTCTGTATAAAATATCCTGAACTCATGATATTATCCGTAAAAAATTGTATAGAATCTCAGTGTTTATCAGAGTTATGCAGAGAAAATGCTATCGCTAATCTTACGTTTTTCAGAGATTATTTCTGGTTTTGCAATATTCAAATTCAAAAAAGGCAAGATTCATTTTTTATATAAAAATGTAAAATTTCTTGATCATTCTTGTAACCCCTTGTTAAGTGAAAAAATTTTCAAAATTATGTATAATTTGTATAGAATGATATACAAATTATATATAATCTAATAAATGTTTTGCCATTGCCATCCGAAGTGCGGGATTCAAATGTTCTCAACTCTTTCATACTGTGGTTGATTGATTTTTTGAAAGATTTCTTATCTTTTTCAGGATTTGATGGAATTTTTCAAGGTTTCAATTTGAAATTTCGTATCGAGTTCTCAACCACGCCAAATTTTTCTGACAAGGTTCTGATGATACTCAAATCCTTCAATCCCTTTCAGAACGCAAGCAGGATCAAGATTATAACCAGTCCAAGCCCAGGGGATAAATTCTGAGTTCGATTTCGATTCGAATATATCGTTCTTTGAAATTTCATACATCAATTGAGACGACTTATTTTAGTTTTCAACAATTAAAATTCACGCAGCTAAAAATCTCCAGATTTGATGAGCATATAAGTATTCTACTCCATGAAATTTTCTTGGTGAATACATGTGCTGTGGAAGTAACATTTCATCAGCACGTTATATATTATTTATATTTCAATTTATACCATCTTAATGAATTGGCACATAGCCAAATGGAACATGTTGTACATTGTAATTATCATTTGAGTACAGTGCTCGCACCAGGTAATGTTGTACGTAGTTAATATGAATGTCAGTCCTATAAGCTGACTAAACGTATATCACACTCAATGTGTAGTAGTTTCGAAAGCTGAATACGAGCTTTCATGGTTCTATGTAAGCTTGTTCCTACCACACTTTAAATCATGTTACATGGGGCTACTACACGTTCGGTTGTAAATGCTAATTTTGAGACTTCGTTTGATCGTTTATTTTTCTCCTTCTCGGTGTAGATTATGTCGGAACTTGTTTTAATGAATTTATGTTAAGATATACCAGTTATATAGTTCATGTAGGAAAAATCACCTATTCTTTATACTCAAAGCTTAACATGAATAGCTATCATTCAATTTGATTTCTTAATAAGGTAAATGTGGGTTATATCGACCTGGCTGGTTATACCGTCCATCCGAAGTCGGTGTCATATCGGCCATTATTTTCGTATATTTTTCTCAAATATTAGACACCTCGCGAATCGCACTACACAATACAGGATAATTCTTTCATGTTTCAAGAACATAAAAATAAAAATCATAAATGGTTTGTGTTCTTGTTTCAATAGAAAATTGTGTCTGTCAAAGAGGTGACTTACGTTCCTTAACACAAACATTTGTCAATACAAGCGGACTTAACCTCGGAGATTGAAAAGTGAGTACTTTTGATTAAGATATTGCGATCGTCTTTGACAACTCCTCCAATCAACATAAGATGGAATAAGTTGGGCCGTTCAACATAATCTAATCTGCAGATCATTTTTCGTGATTGACAGGATGGAAGTTTCACAGTAATGACAAAATTTTTGTGTTCACAAAACTGACAGACTCGTTAAGTGTATTGGCCACGTGTTTATTCATATCTTCAACTTTGAAGTGTACACTGAGAACCCAATTTTTTAGATTGAAAGAAAATTTTCTTTGCCCTCATTCTAATAAATACTTTTTTCAATGAAAAAATCCTTCGTCAGATACACTTTCAATTCAATGAAGAATTTTCTCATTAGAATGAACTATCTTTTCCATTGAAAACAAGATTTATCAGAATGAGGGCAAAGAAATGTTCTTTAAATCTAAGAAATCGGGTTCTCAGTGTATGTTTTCCTTCTTGACTGATAAAAATATTGTGATCATTTATCACTGTAGTTTCATGTTATGAATTTTTCATATTATGCACATTCATTTATGATTTTTTATATATTTTTTCCATATCAAAAATTTCACTAAAATTCATTGATTTTAATATGATTAAAAAAATTGAAATGCTAATGAAAAAAGGAAATGCGAAGCCAAAAGATTCATTTTGCATTAATAACTCCATGATATTTCAATAAGAAATGTGTTTATCAATTGCCGGTTGGAACCCCCACCTGATGGTGGCTGGGGCGATCAGCAACCGGCCGATATTCGCGTCATCAGAGAACTTCTTATTTTAGCCATAACTCAGAACAAATGTCTGTTTCAGTGTTCATCTGAATGGATATCCTTTCATAATAATGTATGAGGAATCATATTATGGTCTTGAATGATTAGGGGAGAAGCATGCAGGTCAGGCCAGGGAGTATTTATTTTGTATTTTTAACCGTTGGCAACTCTGATTTCATGACGATTGAAATCGAGTCTTATTATATGTTAACTTTTCATGTGCATAGAATGCAAAAACAGACACCTCTTATGAGTATTCCAGAAGGCAAGTGGAAAAACCTGCAAAAAAGTTTTTCAAGGTAAATCAATCTATTATGTTTTGTTCTTAATTTCTTCGAATCGCACAAAACATATTTCGATCATATTGTGAAATTAGAATAGTGCTCTTGCAATTGCAAAGTTGCATTGAATATGCACGGAGAAAAAAAATTCGTTGGAATAGCAAGAATTTCGCTGTCTTAACGAAACTCGCTTGTTATTATATAGACAGCAAGCAAGTCCGCTGAAGTGAACGGCGATTCGTTGTTTCAGCGAATCAAGCTTCGTAAAATTAGCGAAGGACTGATAATTATAACGAATAAGTTAGTAAATACAGCGAATTAGCTCATTAACACAGTGAAATGTCATCGTTAGGTTATTCAATCCGTTCAGCGAAGACGGATTCGTTAAAATAACGAAATCTTTTTCCTCCGTGTTATTCCAATGTTGAAACTATTTGAAATAAATAAATATCGGCTACAAATTCCATACCTGAAGTATAGAATGCATTTCTCTACCTTTTCAGCGAATTTTCAGAAGTGGCCCAACTTGCATGCTTACTTTTGTTCAACCAATTTTTTCTAACTTCAGAAAATCGCTTGTATTCCCAGTATTTCAAAGCAACCAAGAAGCTTTCCATCACGAAATATAGCTGTGGGTTGTCATTTTTCAGTGATATATAGATATTGATCAAATAATTACCTGTTCTAATCTTATAAGTCAAGAACAAAACACGGTTCAACCTGCATGCCTCTCCCCTAGAGTATTCAATAGAGTAGTCAAAACTTGGGTGGACGAAGAAGTGTTCTTGAGTGGGCCGATACGATCCGCAGTTGCCTTAAATTATTTCTTAATGAATACTTTATGTCTTATGATATTTTCAACACAGAACTTTCATTGCATTGTAAAAAATACTTGTGCAACCTTTTATCTCTCTCGATAGGAAACTCTTCCCAATGGTTTGATGAACATTCTCTAGTAAAAATCACTCTAGTTATTTTCTCAGGCCATTATCAGGCCTTGCAAGTCCCTTAAAAGTGTCTGCTTAGACCTTGCAATGACCTGGAGACTGGCTAGAGTAATTTCTATTAAGGTTGTCCTGATGTTTTGAAGAATTCACCAGCCAAAAAGTGGAATAGTTCCTTGAAATGATAGAGGATGTCTGTATTTTTTTATGAAAAAGAAAGTTTTTTACGATCGAGGGATGAAATCTATCATTGAAGTGAAAAGATTAAAGCCACAGAATGGTTTCTACAGTGTAAAAGATGACACAAGGCATAAAATGTTGTGACTTTTATTCAAACAAATTGCACTGGAATGGTGAGATAGCTAGCTTCTTTTTTGGCTGCCTGAAGAGTGAATCCTCACCCCAGCAGAGTGAAATTTTACTCTTTAGCCAGTCAGAAGGGATCCTATCTTACCGTTCGAGTGGAATTCTCACTCTTCCATATTTAGAGAGTAGGCCGAATTAAATTATATTCAGATATGTGATGGTAGTAACTATCCATCATTGTCTTGCACTGTAAAAAAATTCCTCCTGAAAAATCAGAAAATGTGACTGCTATATAAATCTGAAAAAGTGAAAAATTACGTGTTTCACTCCACTAAGTCTCAAAAGTGAGCCAGTCCGCCTCGAGTGGGATTTTCACTCGTTGCGAGTGAACCTTCACTCTTTTAGAGTGAAAAATGGACTCTAGAATTTGAGTGGCTTTGAGTTTCTAACCTCAAACCTTAGAATATCACTCTAAAAGAGTGGAAATTTCACTCAAAATTTCGACAGGCTCACTTTTGTCTGGCTGAAGAGTGAAATTTCACTCTAAAAATTTTAGAGAATGTAATTTTTCACACACGAAGAAAAATGCCGCTCGACAATATATTAGGTGTACAAATAAGTTTCCGCGGTTTTTTATAAAAAATTAGGAATTTATTGTAAAGGAAAAGTACATTACGTTTTATTCAAAGTATTTTCCATCATTTGCCACTACTTTCCCCATCTTTCTGGCAACATTCGGATACCCCGTCGAAAAAACTCTTCATCTTTTGACGCTATCCACAAATCTACCCAATTTTTGGTGTCTTCATATGATGTGAAGCGCTGCTCAGACAGACCATGTGCCATCGACCGGAACAGGTGATAATCAGAAGGGGCTAAGTCTGGTGAATACGGCGGGTGGGGTAAAACTTCCCAGTTGAGTGTTTCCAAGTATGTTTTTAGCGGCGCCGCAACATGTGGACGAGCATTATCGTGTAAAAGAATAATTTTGTCGTGTCTGGAGTAGTAATGGGCGCGTTTTTCCTTAAGTGCCCGACTCAATCTCATCAATTGTGTTCGGTAGAGAGCTCCAGTAATGGTTTCGCTTGGTTTCAGCAATTCATAATACACGACACCAAGCTGATCCCACCAAATACACAGCAAGAGTTGTTTCCATGAATATTCGGCTTAGCTGTCGATGTTGATGGTTCGCCGGGCTTAACCCATGACTTTCTCTTCTTTGGATTATCGTAGTGAATCCATTTTTCGTCACCAGTGACTATACGATGCAAAAAACTCTTTTTTTTATTCCTGGCAAGCAGCATTTCACTCATGCATAATCGGCGTTCAACGTCTCTCGGCTTTAGTTCATATGGAACCCAATTTCCTTGTTTTTGAATCATTCCTAACGATTTTAAACGATGTGAAATTGCTTGTTGAGTCACTTGTAGAGTAAGTGCAAGTTCTTTTTGCGTTTGGGACGAATCTTCCTCCAATAGTACTTCTAATTCCATGTCTTCGTACACTTTCGGCCTTCCACTGCGTTCTTTGTCTTTAACGTCAAACTCACCGTTCTTAAACTTTTGAAACCATTCCTGACAACTTCTCTCACTTAAAGCAGCTTCACCATATGCTTCTAGAAGCAATCGATACGCCTCAGCTGCAGATTTTTTCACATTAAAGAAGTAAATCAAAAGTTCATTTTTGCACGAAAAAAATTACGTGATGCTGATACGGAATCACTAGTACTTTAAGGTTATGGTGTTGCCAGATGACTAAACTTGGGATATTACGTTTTACATCTGACAATTTCTCCATAACCTTCTGGTGGGGCCATCTTTTGACAAACCGCGGAAACTTATTTGTACACCTAATAAGAATTTTTGTTATTTCTCTCAGGGAACTAGAAATAGGAAGGTTTGTGAAATTAATTTTCACACAAAAGTACGGAAGGTTACGAATATTATAGAAAAAATAGTAGGTAGGATTGAAATTTTAAACGCTGAACGTTAAATTTTATAAAGCGTATAGTAGAATTGAGTTATCCGTTCGTAATCTCTCGTATTTTCATGTAAAAATCGAATTCACAAACTTTCCTGTTTCTGGTTCAGCAAGCAAAATAGGAAAAAGTAGTCATATTTTTTTCTCCGTGCAGCCACTTTTTTCTCAGTTTTCAGATAAATCCTACTAAATTTTAAGAAACTTCAACTGAATTTTGGAGCGTATTCTGAGAATTTAGCAAAATTTATCTGAAAATTGAGGAAAAAGTGTGACTAAAAAAAATTAAAGTCATATTTTCTGAATTTTTAGAAGGAATTTCTTTACAGCGTGGTTTATGGAAGCCTGTAGTGATAATGTTGATAAATAAATCCTTAATTAAAACCGTTTGTACTCCGATTTGTTCAGTATAAATTGGGTGTCAATGTGTCAATCACTTCATATAACGATATGGAAAATTTTCTGGAAAATTGAGTACAGTGTTGTGAAAATACAATGATATCATGTAACATCTACCATTCACCTGTAATTTATCGATCCCTTCCCCCAAATTATAATAAACATAGATATTCCATCAATCAACGAACAATCTTCTGTTTCCTGATTAAGAAAAAAAAACAAAATCTTGGAAATTTTGTGTATCCAAGCATCGAGACAAGATAGAAATAAAAAAAAAGAAAAAGGAAGCTTTGAAAAAAATCTTCAAGTTCCCGCTCATATGAACACAATGACGCGTGACGAAGTCTCGAGATCAGAGCTTCCCATTGAATTGTCGACAATCATTTACGACCTCATTGTCAGTACCTTTTGTATTTCAGGTGAAAAGATCTCTCGAGGCGCTTTATCGAGTTTTTCCAGCCCAAAGAAGTTACTGTAAAAAAAAGAAAGAGAAAACAGAAATCAAACACGGAAAGAAAAATATCTCTTGTCAGATGTTGAATCGAAAAATAAATTGCTTCGCAAGGCGCGAAGACATTCGACGAAAAGGAAAAATCAAGACATCAACACTCACCTAAGAATTTGTCTGATGGTCATGGTCTTGTTAGCGGAATAGGGTAGAGATATCTTCTGTGCTCCCTGTTACGATTATCGAAAAATTGAATTTTTGTTACGATATGATCGAGTATACATTGATAGGTACTACTCACGGTTCGTCTCCATAAAATCACCCTGTAATGTGGAACGCATTGATCACCAATTTCACTGGCGACGACAGAAAGGAAGAGTGGATTTCGCTCTTGGTCCGATGCCACGTAATTCTGATGTACTACAAAATTCATTCAAAAGAGCCTCGTTATTGAGATGATGATAATGAAAAGTGAGAGGAATTGAAATGGAATGTACGAAGTAGTATCTTTTCAAAAATTAATGAAGCTTTTTGTTTGTATTTAATAAACAAATAAAATGATAACAATTTATGATAGGAATGACGCTTTAACCTAGGTATAGAAACGACCTCTTTCTCTCTTTCTTTCTCTCTATTTCTCGCGCTCTCTCCTCTGTCGACCCCTTTTATCAGCTCACAATATAAACTCACATCATGGTAAAGTACCTGCCAGGGTAGATAGACGTATACAACACATATACGGTTGTTGAACACTTGCCAAAGCACATGCATAGATTCGCACGCATCAGTGTTCGTGAATGTATATCGATATACATATATGTATGCATGTACATTTACGATATCGATATCTCTTTGCTTATATGTTTGCATAAAGTATGAATCATGGTATAGGAATTAACACTTTGTTGGGTGTGTTGATATTTTTAAAAGTAATACAACGACCGATACTCACGTTTTCCCAGAAAATATTTGAAGTACCAACGAGTTTGATATTCTGGATTTTCGAGAATCGGTGTGCTGGGAGAACCAAACATCTGTTAAATAATAAAGAGAATGGTGTGAATTATTATAAACCAGCGATACGAGCGTGAAAAAGCAAAAATCGATCAACGATGATAATTATTCGGAGAAAGGATTGTTGTGCTGTAAAGTACAGAAATTGCAGTCTATTCCAGATGATCGGGTAACCAATCGTTCGTGAATGAGAAGAAGATAATTTCAATATTCATGGAATGTGATTCTTATTCACGATTCATGTATGCAATAGAATTCTATTTCTACAACTACAATTTTGAATGATAAAAGTCTCCTGAGAGCCTTCTTCAAGCTCGAGCTAACTAAAACTTGTGTGATTAAATATTTTTTTCTTTGCAATCCTGTAAGGAAATATGTTTTTGCCGCTATACCAAGAAAAATCCTGATTCGCAATGTGAGAAATAATCGTGAAATTTTCCCCCACAAAATGGTAGCAGCAAAATTCCTCTATAAATGCGGAACCATTTCTTAACCATAATTTGCTGGAATTTTATGTTGCTGGAGTTCGAATCGTTTATTGAAACGAATCAGACTCAATCCCAGTTGGAGACCTAAAATTTCAAGGAGTTGATTCGAGAACATGAGTGACGATGAAATTTTGAATTTTCGTTCCGTTTTTATAAACGATTCAAATTTCCACAACATGGAATTTTCCTTTATTTGTAGAAGATTTAATACCCAAAGAACCAAATAATTCCTCAAAGCAGTGGAAAAATTGCTTATTTTTTTTCATGCAAAGACAATTCTTTCACGATAAGGGAACGAAATAATCCACTAATTCAAAAAAAGTGTTTATTTCAATAACGAACTGTATAAAATCAATCAGGTTTTGTTTTTTTGTTGTTTGTCTATGATATAAATTTTCACCGCTTGTCCGAAATTGAATTTTCAATATGGATGTTTAGCACACGCACGAGGATTCGAATTTCTGACTATGGTCGAGATCTATTTAACGATTGCTGGATTGATGCGTTAACCAAAATCTCTCCAAAAGCGCTCAAATAGAAATTATTCCAAACATTCTCTAGACTATTACAAGGATTTACAGAAGCTTTATGGGGCCTAGAGGATGACTAGAATGATTTCTACTAGGGTGAATACCCAGCTGTTAAGTGGAGATTAAGTTGTATTCCATTAGTCAGGGATTCTTCTGTGAATAACCCTTTCTGACCTGGCTTGATTCTGATAATGATAAACATTTTTTTCTAATAGGCAATAGTCTCTATAGCTCCTAGTATGAACTCTGAATTTTCACAGAATTTTTAGTAACGTAGATTAAAAATGGACACAGAGTGTTCATGTCTAGAACATACGAGGAAAAATTGAAAATATTTGTATATCACTATTCGTAATAAATCTTTATTAAATTTCAATGATTCAATATATTAAACGAAAATTACAAAGAATTTCAACGAAATAGGTAATTTTCCAAAAGAAACATTCATTAATTATAAATACAGGCTGTTGATGAGTGTTTGGAAACAAGACAGAGTATCAGCTTATATTTTTTTTCTATTTTCAACTCCAACCTACGTAGCATATCGGCGCCACATGCAGAGTAGTATCAGTGCAGGGTGTCCAGTTCGGGAATTTTCTATTTGTTTCATTGGTCATTTCGTTCAACCTCATTTTCTGACTGATCGATTCCATTAAAATTCTCCGAGGCTGGACATCCTGCAGTGATACCACTAAAAACTCCAATGGTATAAGAGAGTTACAACTTTTTTGTAACGGATTTTGATCTTGAAATCCATTGGAACATGATTATTAATTTCTAGTCATTTTTATACGTCGGCCAACCGTAAGAAAGGATTGGTACAGTGGGTGGATTTAATCCGTTCCCTGTTATTTTTGACGAGTTCAATTGACACCTCTATCTCGATGATATCATGGGTTTCAAACTGCTCTGATATGTGAAATGGTTTTGATAATTTGCCAAATTCTATGTCCATTGGGGTGGACCAGGTCAGAAAGGGTTGAAATTTAGTACCTTTTGTTATCTTTCATCGCGATTAACTGACAATTGAAGAACAACTTCGCAACACGAAGTATACAAATTCTCAAGATATAAATTACATATTTATCGCTAAATATCCTATTCATATAATGGCGAGGAGTGAACGAACGTAACAAAATACGGTTTCAGGAGTAGGATCAAAAGACGAATGAATGTGAAATTGATTGGAACAAGAGATGCGACAAATGAGAACCGATTATCCTACTTTCTGCTTTGTACTTTAATTTTTTTTTTACCTCCTCTTTTTCTCCTGGAGAGTCACCATTTTCAACGCGAAACATTCTACCGTTGTCCACCCCATCCTGCTCGATTTGCGGCAACTAGAAAAAAAGGAAACAATTTTAAAAGAGACCGAAATTAGTACTTGGGTTCACACTTAACGTTTGTATATAATACACTCGTGTTCCAGTTTCAACCGGAACGCAATGTGATCAACTGGAGGGTTTGAGAGCAGGCGGTTCAATGCACAAAGTAACAGAAATACCCGCACCACCTATATGTGATACATATTTACTCCAATACCGCGTTTACCGTTCAATGTACCGAAGGTGTACGTAATGACGATACAAAGTAGTTTTCCAAACACCATTTTAATCGCAGCCATGTGGATACGCGTAGGAATGAGAATACTGCGTTTTACAGTCGATTGTACATTTTGTTGTGATTTATGATTCTGTTTTTGAGAATTTTAATGAAATTCGTACTCGATATTCGTAGAAAAAATAGAAAAAAAACAAAATCAAGTAATTCAATCGAGTATGTTGAGTATTTATTAACAGGTGATCACGATTCCCAACGTTTCGACTGGTTACCAGCCCCATCTTCAGGAGATTAATATCATGATGAACTGTGAAGGCGAGGTTCATCCAAACAATTTTCAAAAAGTCGAAATTTTTTTTCCAATAAATTGCTAGAAAATACTCTTAAAAATAATATGGAATCAATCTCGAAGGTCCGCACGACCGAGAAGTAGGTAGAGAAGAGGGAAGAGCGGTGCGCGCTAAGCGTTAAATCCGGCCACGTTTTTTTCAACTATGAGTGTCACTCATATTTCGAAACTATTGCACTTATCAAGATGAACCAAACAGCATTTTACTCTTTAGATGTCTCTCTATGGTCGGTACTACCACCAAAAATATTCATTGTCATTTAAAAGAGTTATAAACAATTGAAAGTGCGAAAAAGGGTTGAAAACATTCAAAAGTTCGTCATTTTGTTTTTTTCCGGTGAAAATATTCCATTGTAGTACCGACCATGACCAATTCGATACATAATATGGAACTGCTTTGTTTTTGACTTTCAAATGATTCGTTTTCAAGAAATGATGACACTCACCAACAAATGGGACTAGTTTGAACAGCCATTTTCAGAGTCGCCATTTAAAAGAAAACTTTGCCAATTGGCACCTTCCTCGTTTGTGTTGAAAAAAAAATACATGTTTTCTTTCTCTCTCCCGTTTTTCTTAGAGAATCAGGTTGAAATTTATATAGGACTGCGATCAACACTGCATAAAGCTGTGGTGGAAATTTCATGACAATTGGATGATAGAAACGGAAGTTATCCGCATGTTAACGATGTTTACGAAATTTCCAAATTTTGTTTCGAAGCTCAGTGCTTACCACGGTGTAGAAGAATAGGTGAACCAACTTCCTGGATTTTGAGGGAGTGGGGGTGTGATTATTTGTTGCAGTTTTCTCTAGTGTTTTCCAGATGTATGTGTTCGAGGTAGGTTTTTGTAAACAACAATGGCGGAATATGGTAGCATCTATTTGAATTCCTTCTTCATCACAAAAATGTATTTTCATTCCCAAGGAATTGAAAAAAAATAAGTTAAAATGGTACAAAAGTGCGGTATTATTGAATGTGACAGTGGATATACGAAAGACAAAGTATCTATGTTTCGTGCACCGAAAGACACTGAACTTTTCAAGAAATGGTTTGATGTTATCAAAAAATCGGATAATTATTTGAATAAGAATAGTTTTGTTTGTGAAAAACACTTTCAAGAATATGATATAAAACGAGGGAATATTGTACGTGATGTGATTGGGAATGTGATTTATGAAGTAATCATTCGTGAAGTGCCATTCGCTACATGGTTGTATGTTTCGAATTTGAGAATTCTAAAAACCTATCATCTGCACATTGTGATTTTTGAATTTCTATTGGTGATTTATAGAAAATGAAATTGATTTGCAATATTATTCCCAAAATATCAATAACGATTAATCTTTTTCTATTTTTTTCGTACTCCCTGATTTATTTGCAAAAATACTGTTCTTTGATATCAGTGAGGATTTTTTTTATGGTGAAGAAAACATTGAAAAATTTTGTATTCCAATCCGGTTCATTATTCAATATGAGTAGTAATTGACTTTATTGTTACAAGCCCAAGCAACACCAAGAGCAATCATAATGCGGACAGTATCCTATGGACATGCTCAGAAGGTGATTATCCAAAACAGCCTCATTTGGAGGTTCTAAGCATGTTCATATCACATCTGAAACATCCGTGTGTTGCTTGGGAGTAATAATAAATAAAAAATATTATTCCATATTAATTTTTATGAGGTTATATTCATTTCATGGAAGCGGCCATTGTTGTTTACATTTGCCTACCAAAATCAGTAACGCACTCATGTGTCATTATGAGTAAACTGCATGAAATAATCACAGCAGTTTTGAAGAGTTGGATCACCTAATTCTCTTACACCGTGGTGCTTACCACTTTCTTCCTTCAATTCCGATTTGTTTGAAATTCACACCATACAACTAACCCCCCGTAAACTGATTATACTACGAGTTTCATAGCATTTGGATGATACCGACATGGGGCAGGCATGCTCTCAAAATATTGTCAAATAATGTGAATCGCGGAACCAAAATTTTTCACAGTTTTCAACCGATTGGGATGAAACTTACATGGGACCACTGTCGGATCATGACTACAACGTGGTTCAAGTTTGATCGGGTTCGGATAATAGGAAGCAAAGATACACGTTCGGTTACTGTTGGACCAAGGATGAGCCTAGCAAGCGCCATGAAGCCTGGCGGAATTGTGAATCAATGGTATATGCTGACAACCGAAATTCGTTGATCACCGATATCGGTGCAACATTATATTTGTTGTGAACCAACATTGAATATTCATAAATTCTCAAGCCTTGCCTGTCAACATTGCGCCAAGCTATATTCTATTGTCAGCATTGGCGGAACCTAACAATGTTTATATGGGATATTTCACAATTTGTATTTCGAATAGGTTTTGAAAACTTTGACATCTCTGGTAATTCCTGTAAAGATCTATCATTGTCTTTTTGAAATGCTCGCACTTGTGTCTCCTCCCAGCCAGTACAAAAGATCAATTTGAATTCATAAAGACTTCTCAATGATTTCTTGAATAGTTCCCGTTATGCGACCAATAATGAATTCAATAAGAATTCAATGAATTCAAAATTCAAACGTATTGAATTCCCGGATAATTCATTATGAAATCTCGATATGAGTTCTTTCTGGACAGTGAGTTGTTCATTACGAGTTCGTATTGAATTCAAAATATTCAGAAGGGGTACAAATTGATTGGCATAACGGGAACTCTCTGCGGGAACTCGTGTGCCGTATGGGATGGATTTCAGTCTGACATTGACAGCATTTTCTACTTCCATATTTAAAAATGAACATTCGGAGCAGTTATTTTCACATTTGCCTTCATAAATTTATACAAAATATTTTATGTATTATAAATTTTATTTTCTTCGGTTCAACACGGAAAAAATAAGTAGTCCAAATTTTCGTTGACTGGTATGTCACTTTTGGACGGAGCATAAATTCGAGAAGAATTCGTACACTGGATTTGAATAATTCGTTGACCCTTTCCATTCTTCCGACGATAAAAACGAAAAGTGGATTCCATGATTGAAACAATTGACAAAGTCAACGAATTATTGAAATTCGGTGTACGAATTCTTCTCGAATTTGGGCTCCGTCCAAAAGTGACATACTAGTCAACGAAAATTTGGATGACTAATTTTTTCCGTGAAGGCTGTTCTGAACGCTGCAAATTACTCTGCGAAGATTGAGAGTAGAGATTTTATATATTAGATCGATTCAGTTGGAAGTTTTGAATTTTTCCAAAGGAAATCTTCAAAAGAGCTGAAACAAAATAGTTATAGAATAATATTTCTCTACACTGTGAAAATTTTGACTTGAATTGTTTGCATCTTAATTTAATATTTCTCCATTGTATCGGCAATTGTTTATTTTTCTGAATTTCTCCTAATTCCACAGTATTTATTTCAAAGAAAAATCAAAAAGGAACTGAGATCAGTGAAATTTCAACTTTGGAAAACAGCCCTATGTACACTGTAAAAAAGAAAAAACATTTCGAAAAGTGCCAAAGAAAGTTTGGCAGTGTTTTTCACAAACTTTCTTCGGAAATTATCGTACAAAAGTTTGTGAATATCCAAAAAGTTTAATAATTTCACAAAAATTTTAGAAAATTCCCAATCATTTCGTTGGGAATTCAACATCTTTTTTTTCACAGTATAAAAACTAATCACGGAATATTTCTCTCAATCGTTGAATCGAATCACCGGATTACTTTGAAAACCTCGCAAAGTTTGTACACGAAGAGAACCGGTCAGTCTTGATATTTTTAATTTCTGAATCCCAGCAGGAATTCTATACTTCCCCTCAAAATATTTACACGTATTTTCCACATGAGAATACAAATTTTTCTTAGTCGAGTGGATATTGAAGTGGACGTTTGAGTGTGAATGGATATTGTCGCGAGTGGATTGTAGCATTTTGTATTGAGTGTACTTCTAAACGTTTAAAATTCAATTCAAACTGAACTGGGTGAGTTGTATGTCCTTGGAAAATATATTGTTCCGACAAGTACGGAAAAAGAAGAGAGGAAAATGCGAGAGTCACGAAAAATAAATATAACAAAGTTTTTAGTCCAAGCGTAATGGTGTACAATTATTCATATCCTGAAATTTGTGAAGAGCAAAGTTTCATGGAATGCTTTCACGATAAATATGAACTTTTCCATCGAATATAAACTTCAAATTCAATCAATAGCTGGAAGTAGTTCATGGAAAGTACATTGATTATTCTTGATATATTCGATACTTATCGATACATCGAATGTGCCCTGTAAAGAATTCTTTTGAGGATTCACAGGAAAATTTGACAGTTTTTTACATAGACATCTCTAAACAGAATTTGAAGCAAATCGAACAATCCAGTCGTTGTTTTTCGATTGTTTTTCGAAAATCCACTGGAGAGAAGGTTTATGTAAAAAACAGTGAAATTCTTTTGTGGGTCGACAAATGAATTTTTTACAGGGTGTGAAGTGAAATATTTTACAATAAATTGTTCGAATTCAATGAAGTTGGTTCAAATTATATATCAATGTTGGACTTCAAGGAGCAAAAATATTGATCTTCACCAATAACAGAATGGAGTCATCTCTGGTGCTACAAACAGACGAGCAGGGAACTTTCAGACTGCACATCTCGGAAGTTCTAATCAAAGCAGCATGGTCTGCACAAAAAGGATTTATAGGTAACGCATGGGGTGGAAACCTAAGGGAATCTGCAATTATTGCGAGAACGAGACAAGTGCAGGTAGGGATACGGATTGGAACAACTTTGGAAGAATAAAATTACTTAGAACACTCAAACTACCCTCAACCCTGGTGAAAATATACGCTCGTAGTAAGCACACTCGAAGCCTTCCAACCTTCTATTGCCGAAGCGTATGATAATTGCTTATTGTTGTAGAGTATTGAAATTATACGTTATCAATACGCTTTATAAACGTTCAATGCCGTTTCGGGAAGAGTACTGTTACGTTCCATGGAAGGTACTGCGAATCATTTCATACAGACTTCGAGTATCAGTTTTAAACTGTCAGGAATCATAGCATTCCATAGCTGAATAGGTAAGACGCTGGATTGAAATGATGAAAATCATGGGTTCGAATCTCGCCAAGTGGTTAAATACGCTCCTTTTGTTCCAAACTTCGCTTCGAGTACTCTTCGAACCCGTTCCATTTACTTTTTGTTCACTTTTCATTAACGTTTCTGTTGCGCTCCACCATACTTTTCGTCCGTGCTTCATTTCAGTTTTCATTTTCACCAGGGAAATGAATTGTTTCCACGCCTTCTTCTATGAGAATATGAAAAATCATATTCTCCTTCTGTTGTCTCGAGTTCATAGAAAGAATTTTCTATTTTAGCCTGCTAATCACTTCACCATGCTACAACAACAATCCATGATACGATCACCCTGTTAGGAAAATCTGTACAAAACTTCATAACGTGATACAAAGTTATTTACAAATCATTGCTGCAGAATTTTGTATTATTTTTCTTGTTATTCTCATCTCAAATAAAAATTCATCACTCCATGAAATAATCTAATAACGAAACTTCGGATTCTCAGAGGGGATCGAAGGAATTCCGTTTGAAAAAAAAAAACAAATTCATCGTTTAATGGAAAAGATGCTTGTTTCTCAGCATGAATGAGAATGAAAATCCTATCGCGAGAATAAAAAGGTTTCTTCTTGTTCCAAGAGGAATCTATGCACAGCGTGAAATCAATGTTGCGCTTTTACTGCAGACGAGAAATTCTTTCACCGTATGAGAACGTTTCCTTACAATCAAAAGAACTTCACACTAGGTAATCTCGGTACTCAGTCTTTTACGAAGTCCATTAGTCGCCATAGTCACGTAATGCGATTTAATATAGAAAATGATTCTGAAATAAGACGAGAAGATTTCGGTATAAACGATCGACTTTTATCCATTGATTTGAATTCTTTGATCAAACTTTTCACAAGTATTTCAGAATATTTCATTGAGTATGGATCCACTTTTGATCCTTCAAATATGCATCCTCTTTCGAGTCGTTCACGGAAAAAAAGTATGGTTATCGTAACGATCTGAAGTATAGTTGGAAGAGAAAATGTAAGTGGCGATATTGTATCGCTATGGTAACGATATACTGATATCCCTATACTTTAGACAGTCATGAAAACGATCCCGTATCGTTATGAGAACGATACTTTTTTTTCCGTGCTGTAATTACCGCAGCCTCGTAATCAGACGAACTTGTTATTTTGAAGAGCTCATCGTGTCAAATTTGATGCAGGTTCTACGAGAACTATTCTCGACAACTTTTCATTTAGTATCTCTCGCGTAACGTTCGATATTTTTGCAAAGAGTAGGAGAAAAAACCAGGACTTCAACAATATTTGTCACAGGGGACGGTAGATAGGATGGTAGTTGACGATTCCATCGAGATTGCGAATGTATGTCGATGGAAATTTGGAACATTCTCGAGAAACAAGCAAAAGCTGACCTAAATTCAAGGAAAATCACGTACTTAGGTGGTTTAAAAGGATACTCTGATCGATCCCACAGAGCTTGTTACTCGCTATAAACTTTCAAGATATTCAGTTATTCAATACGATACTAATGATGCGCTAATCAGTTTTATCGATATGAAAAAAGTGTTTAGACATTAGATTATTCTTTCAGAATGAACTTCCTTGGGCTGAGATCGAGCTTAAACGAATCACACCAGCAATTTTTTAACTGTTTTTATTGAAATACTGACATTTTTGCGGTTTTAGTTAATCATGTTGCTCCCTCAAAACCCCGGTTAGCTGTGACAACGTATTTTAAGCTAAGTTAGCAAAAAGATTTGCTATTCTATATACAATACACACGAATGGGAAGCATCAAAATCCCCAGAAAATCCAAATATTTCACAATATTTTAGTTTTTGTAGAGACTCCCATCGTGAAATCTTCACGTCCGTTCGCGTTGAACAATGAACGGGGATCGTGCATTCACTGGAAAAATGGGTAAGCTAGAAAACAGTTATAGATAAACTAGACAATGACTGATAGAATAAGAAAAGAACAGAAGCGAAATAAAAATATGTGAATGGAATATTAATGGTACGGATATCAAAAATAGGACAGTGGTATCAGCTCCGCCGGAAAAGCAAGAAATTGCAACGAGAAAATATAAAATTTGATTGTCGACTAAGGGAGTTGGAAACAGAAATCCAGAGGAAAAACCGTGGATGGAAAGAAAACGATGACGTTCCATATCACGACAATTGAAAGTTTCTTCAAAAGTAGGATACCGGGCAAAAGCTTGAACAAAGGCTTTTGTTTAGAAGGATCATTATGATTCTGATAACTGAAAAATATATAAATTGAGGTGAATGTATTAACAAGGACAATTCAAATCTGAACGTAAGTAGAGCGAAATGAGGGAATCTATATAGATTCTTTTTAGATATATGCTGAATCGTGATTGAAATTTATTTACGATGAAGTATATCGAAAGAAAAAGTGAGAAATGCGGAAATGAATTATTATTCGATATTTTTTGTATGAAAAATATGGTTGTTTTCAAACATCGTGCATTCCCATTGTGAAGGCCTTGCGAAGCCTGCCCATGTGGAAATGGAAACACGGGCCGCTACTGACTCACTACTGTTGCCGGAGGTGCCAGTACTGGCAAATCTAGAGCGACTATTATGGGGTCAGTTGGATTGCCAGTACTGGCAAAGAAGTTGAAATGATGAGAATGTCGGTATAGCATTCATCACCATGGTGGTAGCGATATTTGATGTGAACCTGCTGTGGTGAAACTCTGGCATTGCAACAGGATCAGGTGTGTTGGCAGAGCTGCATGAGGAATGACAAGGAGTCAAAATGATGACATCCTATGCAGAAATTCAAACCAGACCCAGTACTGGCACAGTACCGGTAACCGGAGTTACCAGGAGTGATCATATTTCGATTAAAAGAAGAATACATTAAATTTGAACTTTGAAAATTTGAATGATTCATATTCCTCATTATCGTAGAATTGGAAGTGATTTGTTGAAAGTTCACTGAGTGAGGATTGAACCTGGGTCCTGCGAGTGAGAAACTGAGTCTCTATCACATCAGCCGATCTCCAAGTTAACGAAGAAGAATCCCTCAAATTGCCATTTATTGCAATGGGACCGTTGAAGTCACACAATTCACCATAGATTTCGTAGTGGAATGAAGTCCTACCAATACTAGCACATTGTTGTCTCTCGAAAATATTGAATGATAATACCAACTCTGGCCAAATGCTGGCGCGACTTCGGCTCACTACAACAGCCAAGTTGCTAAGATTGTGATTTTAATGTCATTCGACAACCAATTCCGTAGTCAGTCAGAGTCCTATCAATACTGACTCATTGCCATCTTTCAAACATATTGGATGATCATACCAACTCTGGCCTAATGCTGGCAAGACTGCGGCTCACTACAATAGCTGAATTGCCAAGATCGTGATTCTAACGTCAGTTGACTACCGATTCCATAGGCAGCCAAAGTCCTATCATTACTGACACATTGTCATCTATCGAACATATTGAATGCTAATACAAACTCTGGCTCAATACTGGCGCAGTATTGTTTCATCAAAGTAACCGTGTTATTGGAACGATCAATGGAATCCCTACTCACTATTTATATTTTTAACAACAACAACGTGATATCGGTGTCGTATCGTCTTTTTTTTTTTTTTCATCATCATTCCAATTAACTCTGCGCTCTCTACTTCGTTTCGCTTTGTTTCTGGTATTCTTATTCAACAGTATTAACTCACTACTGCCTCAAGAGCATCATTCATAGTGAGTATGTATCAAAATCCGGGTCCATTTGGGGAACATTGGGAAACTGGTATTGATTCTGAATGATTCTGAATTTAATACAACTTTGCCAGTACCGCGCCATTTTTCAACTCAGGCTATTTCCACATAGTTCAGAAAATGACTAGAATGATTTCTACGAAAAGGTTTGTATCGCATTTTATCGGATTGCCAATTGCTCGAGTATGAGAAATTCATTTCACCCGGCTAGAAATGTGACTCTTTTGTATCTGAGGCCTTGTCTTTGGCCAAGTTAGAGCCTTCGGTGGTTCAATTTGGAGAGAAAGCGATTTCTAGCTGGCATGTTATGCGAACCTACACAGCGCATTGAATGTTCTGTACTACGAATATTCTCAGCACGTTGTACAAATGGTAGACCTCACACGGAAAAAAATAATTGGCTATCATTCGGATGGCTGAAAATTAGCTTCGGGAGCTATTTTTTAGTTCCCGCGGCTATTTACTTCGCGGTAACCGCAAGAAATGTAGTTGCCGTAGGTAAAATTCCATAGCTAAATTATTTGGCTATCCAAATATCAACCACAAAACCTGCGCAATTACAGCAACGATTTTCTGCTGTAATAGTAGCTAATAAATAGCTATAGCTGCAATGATTTCAGCTAAAAAAGTGAGTAGCTGTACTGTAAAAAATTTGGGAAGTTTTTCTCCACACCGTTGGTGAATTTCGTCCTCTTATCGTAGGAGAATTTTTTTTCCATCAACAATTGGGGACTTTTCCACCACTTTGAGGAATTATTTTGTTTTTTGGGTGTTGAATCCTCAACAATGAAGGAAAAATCCACCAAATTGTAGCGAAGAATTCCCCATCTATGGAGGAACTTTGCTGCCATAATTTTTTGGGGCAAAATTTCACAATCATTTCTTACAGTGTGCCACAGCTATTTCATTTTTTTGCGTGCACTGTTGGGAGAAATTTTTGAATTTGATACGAAAGTTTCTATGAAATATCATATCCAATTTAATAATAGTTCTCAAATTTCTTTCTGAAATTTAACAATCATTCATCAAATTTTACAAATATGTTATTGAAATTAAGAACAAAATTTTTAACATTATGAATTTAATAAAATGTTTATGTAAAAAATTTCATAATATGTTGATGACATTCCAGGCAGATTTTTCCAACAGTGGCTGATGTCCATTTTCAAGTATTCGAAATAAAGAACAAACCTCTCTTGATTTTGATTAAAAATTTTCCCAGTAACATTTGTTGCGAAAGAGACACTCGATACACTTCCTATCTCACACACGTAATAATACGAACAAACCGAATGAGAATGAAAAATCGCGACTGAACGTTGAACGTAACGATTAATGAAATGAAATGGCTAGAAAGAACAAGACACGGATTATTGGGGTGAAAATTATAGAGCAATACGAAAGGGAAGAGCCAAAGTAGAAATTTGAATGATCATAAAAGACATACAGGAGAAACAGGTCAAGAGCTTTCTACGGTTAACAGAACGCGTAGTTATGATAAGAAATGTAGGTGCACTTACGAAGATGTTGCGGAAGATAATGTGAAGCGTGAAAGGGTGAGCAAATTTAACGTAATTACATTTGATTGGAACACAAAGGAATAAGAGGAACAAGAGAAATGACAACGCGACGAAGATAACGGCCCCGAGGGAACGATTTACGTGAAAATCGTCGAGTAAGCGGCAAAAAATAGGTTACATTTACAATTGCGTTGAGGTAGTTTTTAAGTTAAATTGATCCCCCATGAGTTGATTCGGAAGAGAAAATCTCTTTGATATATCGTGCATATTAGTTCAGATTTTATCGCAGTTCAAAGATAATAACATAAATTCATTTTTATGGCCCGACACTGCAACTTTCGGTATACTTGCTTCAAGACATACAGATAAAGACATATGATGTTGGATTTCAAATTACTCGACAAGATTTACTCCTTACCGCGTCCAACTTTTCTTATCTTGGAATTGTTCCCAAATCTCCAACCGTGTTTGGTCGCTAATTAATTCTTGATTGAAGTCACCGTTCGGGAGGGTGTAAAAAATCAATTGCATATACGTGAAATATATTTCCAGCGTCTTGGAAAGAAATATTTTTCGTATGATCTCAAAGGCCAGGGACAAATGTGTCAAAAATTGCTGACGTTGATTTTTCGTAATCCTGGCAAAAAAATGATTCCACAAACGGCCTTTTGGAGCATGAGATATTCGATCTCTGTCGCAGCAAATCGAGGTATCATATATAGAATAGCAACTCTTTTTGTTAACCTAGCTGAAAATTCGCTGCAACAGCTAACTGGATCGTTGAGAGAGCAACATGATTAACTAAAGTAGCCATTTAGTCGCTGTGACAGCGAATAGAAATGATAGTCAATAAAAGGGTTCCCACACAGTAAAGAATTTCGAATATTCTGTTAACGTTCTCTTGTACACATTTATAATGTTCGGGTATGTTTATTTAATCCTTAACTCATGCTCTTCTTTCGGACTCCCCACGACATTGAAGACATTACGAAAAATTGTTGTATAATATCCGCTTGTGAACGGTTAATCACTGAATGAAACGAATGCAATTTTGTATTCAAATGAAAGATGCATGTACAATTATCGATATATCTCAATTGATGATTTTCACGGAGCAAAATTTCAGTAAAGTATAGACTTGAGGAGTGTGTGTACTACTGTACCTCTACTATTCGAAGGTGAAACCGTTATCACGATTGACCCTCTTCCTCGGTCAGGGTTAGCCAGGTGATTCTTTGTTTTCTTACACATACGTTATTTTAGAAGAAGTTTCATATTTCATAGCAAATCAGATTGTCCTCTTCGAAAGTTCTCTGTAAAATCCTGTTTTATAAAACAATTCCTTCAACGTACAAAACTTTGATATAATTCCTATATATATTATACATTTATCGCCTACAAAAATTGTATAAAATTTCTCTTTTACGAAAACCCTTAGAGTTTATCGATCTAATCGCGATTCTGAAAGCATGCACGCGCTTCGGGTGTTGCTTATAAGCAAAGAAGTGATGTGTCAGGTAGAAATAAAAATTCATAAATTCATGAATATTTCAAGATTTGGAAGGAGTTGTTATAAAATGTTTTGAATAAATTTCTAATCAAGGAGATATTTGAGTTGTGATTTTTGGTTGCAGGAGGGTATTGGTTTTTCTAGAGGATATTAAGAAGTTACGTTGATGCAAATTGAAAGGATCGATTCAAATGCGGACACGTTGTAAGGTTCAATGGAATGCCAATACGTGCGTGCATTTCTAAAACGGCATCCGGTAGATATCAGTCGCTCGTACCTGTGCATATTGCATATTCGAATTTTGCACGGTGAAACTGGAACAAGTCGATTCGAATCTGTATATTTGTGTATATGCAGGGGGTGTACGTATCCAGTCAATATTCGACTACACATACGCATAAATGTATGCATTTTTGATGCTCACCATTTCGACGCTTCCATAACAACGCCTCGATAGGATCCCTCTTCGTGATCCAGTATCTGTGGTTGATCTGAAATATTGAAAATCAATAATATTAGATTGAAAAGATACAACAAACAAATTTGACAAAGTTAGATATCGTATTATTATTCATAATTTGAGGTATCAATTGAACGATTTGACGTTTTAAAAGGTTTTATTAAAATAAATCATTTCCACGGTATATTATTCAATTCTGATTTTGTGACAATTTTGCAAGTGCTGAAGGATGTAAAAGACCGTTGACAAATTTCTTAACCAGGTAGAATCCATACAGAAATTTACCATTGGCGCTAGCACGGCGCAATGTAGATAAAGTATGGCCGAGGCTTGACAACCAAGCATGGCGCAACACTGAAATGATAACTTCATTTTGAGATTTATCAATGTGTTCTTCCGAAGAAGCCCCATCATTGATGCAGGAATGGCAATGAAATGGACCATCATTGGCAAACAGCAAGCGCCAAGTCTGGCGGAATTGTGAATAGACTGACAACTGAAATTCGTTGAACACCGATATTGTGGGACATGACATTTGTTGTGAATCAACATTGAATATTCATAGATTGTCAAGCCTTGCCTGTCAACATTGCGCCAAGCTTTGGCAAAACCTAAAAATTTGTATATGGGAAATTGTCTTCACTCGGGTAGAAATGATTATTCGTCAGGCGTGCATGAAGACAAAATGCCGCTTGAAAATATTTGAGTTTCCTTTTTATTTTTTTTTAAAACAGAAACAGGGGGGTTGATAAAATTACTTGTTACGTGAAAATATGGAAGATCACGAATACTGTAGAGAAAGAACGGGAAGGATTATCACTCTCAACGCTGAATAGACAAATTTTCCTGTACGCTTCATAAAATTGAATGTTCAGCGTTGAAATTTCAATTCTCTTTATATACTTTTCCTACAATATTCGTAATATTTTGTATTTTCATCTCAGAATCAATTTTCTAAACCTTCCGGTTTTTGGTTCATTAAAGAAAAAAGGGAGTTTTATACTTTTCAGCTGCATTTTGTCCGTGTGGTCAAGTCTCTTCGGGTGCTGATAACACCGAGAAGAAAGTTGTGAAGTTTACATGTTGTGAAGTCAATATTTGGACGATTTAAGGTAGTTTTCCGGGAGAATTCAGGATCAAATAAGACATGGTTTTTTTCTTGAAAAATTCTTATTTCTGATCCGTTTATGACTTATGAGGGCTCATTTTGTTCCTTGTGAGATTTAAAAAACCTTCACCATGGGGATTTTTTTATATGAGTCATCATGACACTGTCACACGCTTTTGTTTAATAATAGTAAAATACATTCAAGCGTGTGACAGTGTCATGATGACTCATATAAAAAAACCTCCATGGTAAAGGCTTTTTAAATCTCAGAAGGAACAAAATGAGCCCTCATAAGTCATAAACAGATCAAAAATAAAAATGTTTTAAGAAAAAAACCATGTCAAACTTCGCGTTGTTGTTACACGGTTGTTTATTTATACTTCGAGTTGGTTCTTTTTTTGTCATAAATAAGAATATAAGTCCCAACGAATATGGTTCTCGAATTTCTTCGACCTTGGTACTCTGCTTGACAACAATTCTTATAATTTGATCCTGAATTCTCCCGGAGAACTACCTTTAAAGGAATAGTTCGAGCTACCGCAATTTTAGTTCATTTTACAGCGGGGAATATCTGATTTACATCAGCTGTAGTATTCCTAGCAGAAATTTTGGACGGGAAAATACGAGGGCCTGATGAGGCATGCCTGATTTCCTATCAGGTACTCGTCAGGTTTCGTTATGGTTTTCCCTTTTTTGCTCGATTTTATGGAAATCTTATCAGACCCCAATTGTACCCTTCCGTTACAACCTTATTTGAATCCTATTAGGGAAATCAGGTAAGGTCCGTGTAAGGGCCTCATGAAATTTCCCACATTTACTTTTTCCGGATTCACGGAAAAAAAGAAATAGTTGCAGTAATTACTTGAACAGTCGATTTTCGACCATCTACTACTAATTAGAACTCAAGTGATTGCTGCAGCTACTTAGTGGTCAGGACAAGTAACACGTTAGTTGCCCCAACTAGCTCGATAGTTGCACTAACTCACGTATATACCTGAGGTATTTTGAGTTAGTTGAGGCAGCTAACGTGTTGATTATCCTGACTACTAAGTAGCTGCAGCAACTACTTAGGTAAATGGTCGAAAATCAACTTTTTAAGTAATTGCTGCAACTATTCCTTTTTTTCCGTGTAAATTTTACAACTTCTTTTTTTCTTAGTGGAGATCCGGGGGAGGTCAGAAACCATTTTCACCTCGGTAGTAATCGCTGAGATATTGTTCGTTTTATGTGTTTCATTTGTAGAAAATTGTTATGAAGTAATAACTCTCTTTTAGATACATGGAAATACTCGAATTCTCCGAGTCGGGTCGAGTATCTTCCATTACTCCAAACTTTTGAGCTATTTGAATTTTCCGAGGCACTCTGAATTTGTGGAGCTTCTCGAAGTTCTTCTCACTTACTTATGGAAGAAAATGGTGTGGTTGATATTTTGACAAGGAAAAATTAATTGTGGTAGCTATTTTTTAGCTGTGGCAACAAAAGTTATCGCCGTAGAAGCTAAAATCTAGCTTTTGTAGCAATGTTTTTCGCTATCCAAATATCAAATACACTTGATAGCTACCATAGCTAATTCCTGGCTACCATAGTGAATTCTTTTTTTTCCATGCTAACGGTCTATTTAGAATTTGCGTTAAAAATAACGTAGAAAATTGTCAAATTGAGGGGAGGTTCTCACCTAGCGACCCCAAAATAAGGTGATTTTCTCGAATTTTTTTTCATGGCAGGAAGTAAATAAAGAACTCGGGGTTCCTCACACTTGTTATCGGAGTCTTTTGGTACATAAAAAAATTCTTTCCAGTAAAAAATAATGCCATAGGAATTGTTGATACGTATTGAAACATAACCGCACTGAGAGAAGAGGTTATTTGTATTTAATAAAGCTTATTTCGGATACGGCGAAATAAATATCTTTTCCACGTAAACTTGGCTTAATAACTATAAATAAAGTTTATTAACTGTTAAAAAACTCCATATGACATTTTTTAACTGTTATTAAACCTTATCTGAGAATAGTGAGTCATGTTTGTATGTAATAAATATTTATTTCGCCGTACCCAAAACAAGATTCATTGAATACAAATAAACTCTTCTCTCAGTGCGCCTACAATAACAGTGATCAATCGGACGCAACTATAGCACTTACAAAAATTATCAGAAATAAAAAATCCAAACATTTTTATGAAGTATGTTATATTTGTTGGAGGTTGTACCAATAAAATCAATGAAAAGTCCAAAATTGAGAAAATGAAAGACATGCGAACTTTTGATAGCGTTTTTTCACCTTTTTTCGCTCTTCAAAGTGCTATAAAAAGAAGAAAACAAAGGCAAATGTCATCTCTATTCAAATTCATTCTCCAATAAGTTCAATCAGCTTCAAAATAAAAAAAAAAGAGCGACAGTAATTTTTGAGATATCGTGGAGCCAAACTTGAAAAACGCCTTTCAAGTTTTGGGATACGAATCCTTTAACTTGAGCAAATTTTTCTCATGTACTTCAAAACCCATTTAATGAGTTTCAAATAACCCGAGTTCTTAATTTATTTCTTCGTTAAGAAAAAAAATGTGAGAAAATCACCTTATTTCGGAATTCGCTTGATGAGGACTTCCCCTTAACAGATTTTCAGGGTGAACTTAGCATTTTTGTGTTGATTTTTCGATCATCATCGAGGCAACGAAGACTTATCACAAACCAATCATTAAAATGCTTCACAATTATTTTAAATTGAGATTAAGATCTTGAGAAGTTGATTTTGTATGCAAGAGTGGTTGAAAGGTATTCATTTGATGTTCTTTCAATAAGTCTTATCGAAGAATACTCCATGAATTGTATACGAAGTTATAATTCAAGCCTCTTAAGAGTATTGTGTTGGAAGGGAGGAGAAAGGAGGAGGAGGAGTTCGCGTCTTTATGAATCACTTGAGAATTCAAGAATCAATCGTATGGAGGTTGAGAAACCTTACTCGAATCAACACCCTTTCTCGTGAACGAAAGCAACAGTATTATTTGAATGACGAAAATCATAACACTCTTCCACAACTTTATAATACGCTATGTAGAAACGTTCCTCTGAAAAATTCATTTACACGAATGAATATGTTTTTTTTTCTCAAATATTTCAAATCCAACTTGTTATACATTCGAAGATTTCCATTGGCTGCCGAAATCTACAATGAACAAATAAATGACATTGTAAATCCAAAGGTTTTATTTCAAAGCACTTCAAATACTTGAATCTCGTCATCAGTCTTCAAACGCTGAAAAGCGTGTGAAAATATATCAAGAAAACGGATTCAAACACTTCACACCTGTCAAACGTTTTATTTGATTCAATACCATGTTCACACATCAGTTTGAAACGTTTTTACGAAGTGATTACATGATATAAACACTCCAAATGCTGTGAAATTAAATTCTCACGGTCTTCACATTAAAACTCTCGTGTAACATATTGAAAGGTCATCTCTTGCGAGAGAATGAGAGAACTTGGATTATACCCGACAATTCACCTGTTGTCCTTCATCAATTACAAGTTATCGATACTATTCTTGTATGAAATTAGATTTATTCAATGATTCCTTATATGACTTCCCACAACTGTAAACCGATATTCGTTTGCTCTTTGCAATGATTAACTCGATCTGAGGATCAAATGAGAATTCATGCCAGTTCCTTAGTAGAAATTTCATCAGGCATTCCCTATTTTCGATAAGGTCCTGATCAGGCTAGAATCCGTCCAAACTGATCCGTGGTATGTCCAATACCCATCACATTGTGTCTTCAAGCGTATTCGTGATTATGGACAACTTTGGACCAAGTGCTGAGGAAAAAGGATCATTTCTATCGTGGACGAATCTGGACAACTCTGGGACACAATTGAAAATCTTGCAACGTTGCTATGGACATATTTGGACAACTTTGGACCATCATGGACCCCTGAGGACGAGCTATGGACAAGTTATCAATTATGTCATTTGTCAGTTCTAAAGTCACGGACACGTTTTGGACACGCCACCTGGACGTCTATGGACACTCATTGGACAAGTGATGAATAGATGATTCGACATTGGTCCGAAATTTGAAACAAATGGACACCCACGGACATTCCGGACTGATTTTGGATCACGCGTGGATCGTTTGGGACAAAGAATGGACAGTTTTGGACATTTTGGACAAAATTCAGATGTCCCAAATCGGTCCGATGACCCATCAGGGTTACCAAAAACAGTTTAGAACGGAGTTTAGTAGCTGGATAGTGGTCGAGTGTCTTAAATAATTATTACTAAAAAATTGAAAGGCATCTGTTTCTTTCAAAATAATTTGTGCCTAAAAATCATTAAGAATGTTGTATGGAATATACATATATTGAAAAAATGTGCTATCTGAACTGGAACAAAAACTTTTTGCATCAGAGGAAAAAATTTGAAAGATATTTTTGCGAAACCTCCTTCTATGACGTGGATTTCCAAATAAAATCTTGTGGATATTGAATTCATGTTTGGATGAAATTTTCAAGTATCCACAAGGTCCTCTTTGGAAATCGTCAAGAAAAGAAGTTGGTGAAAAATCTTTTTGATTTTCTATTGATTTGTAGAAATTTTATCGATATTTATGTACTAACAAGTGCCTTGTGAAATACTAGCGAGCAACTGGTCAGTTTTTCTAACTAGTATATGATGAGTTAGAGCGTTACATTCCTCACTAGCTATTCGTGAATATTTCTCATTAGTTCCTCACAAGTTGAACGGGCAAACTCACTGGTAAGTGCGTTATGATTAACTGGAGAAAATGTTTACCAGGGTGTAGCTATTTTTTAGCTCCCGCAGTAGGGAATAGTAACTGTAACTGCATGGGTTTTGTGGTTGATATTTGGATAGTTGAATAAATTTCTTGCGGCTACCATCAAGTTAGTAACCGTGATAGCTAGAGAGTAACTCCCGCACCTAATTTTCAGCTATCCAAATGATAGCTAATTATTTTTTTCCGTGTAAGATTTCCATAAAGTCGGGCAAAAACTGTAACGAAAGCTGATGAGGACCTGATAGAAAATCAGGCCCTCGTATTTTCTCGTCCAAATTTTCTACCTAATTGAATTTTTGTTCTAGCTTAATTACTTTAGACTTCAATGAACGTATGAAAGTTCATCGATTAGTTATTGTGATTCACTGGAGTAAACTTCATAAAAATGAGTTTTCAACAAACAAAGAAAATCCTCTTTGGAGTGTTGCAGGTTAATTAAAGTATTCGATAGAGCTGATAGTGAAAGAATAGAAGAACACGAGCCAAGAGAAAAAAAGCATCCATAAAATTCAAAACGACTATATAAAACGTATCGTGCGTTGTCTCTGGAAGATCCTTATTCTCAGCTGGATGGTCTTTTTCGCATTTCCTTTCTTCGTTGCTTTTCTTCGCTCATTCTCTTTCAACTTTCTTTCACTCACGTGAATATCTGGGTTAATGAGAAGACGCGCCGAGGTGGCATCAAGTCGGGTCGTCTACATCCGAATGCTAAGGAACTGATGCGTCAGATGCAGATATGAGAGATAAAGAGGAAAGAGAAGTGGAGGAGGAGGAAAAAAACTGGAGACGACCCGTCTACTCTCATCTAAGAGCGCTCGACAATAAAACGAATTTAATTTAAACTCCTCATCCTACACGGGAGAAGAATTTATTAGATTCCTCGTGATGTGATTTATGTGATATCTTCATTAACTCTTCATACGGTCATTCTATGTACCCATACATCGCATTCCTGTGATACACGTTGCTGTGATTCAAACGCTTTCCATTCGAACGCTCATATATTTCTTTTATACGTAATAAATTGATCGTGAAATGTATCGTTGTTTCAAAACTGAAACAAATGGTCGAAAATCATTTTTCTCATCGCAATTTCGTTCGGAACTTAACGGTAGGGAAGGTCTGAGCAATTGATTTATGATATAAACGTACACATGTGTCGTACGTATCAAACAGGAGGAAGAATAATTTCAACGATATTCATCGGTGAACGACGCGTGAGGGAGGAAAAACCTTTTGACGAAAGGAGAGACGGTACATGAAAAATCCATTATTTTCAATTTCTCGGATGATTCTGAATCTTCACACGTGGAATCTATTACGAAAGTGAAAAGAAGGATGTAATGAACGTGTGTCGAGGAGGAGTACGAGATTGTATCCTCGTTTTTCTTATTCTTCTCGTGCGAGGAGTGCAAAGGGCAAGTCAAAGTTTGTTAAGATAAATAAATTTCTTTCGCTCCTGTGAGCCGATCTATATATCTATGACGATGGAAATAACAGCTAAAAATTAACGATTGCCACTTTTTGACACCTGACCTAGATAATAACACACATGTTTTGATGTATGTTTCTAAAAGGATTCTCAAAACTGCCCACAAGATAGTAGTGCTTCTTCGGTTGAAGTGATTGTTTTTTGTTTTTAATGAGAAAATTGAAGAACAAAGAATAACTTTGATTAAAATAATATTATGAATTTGAATGGAGGATATAAAGTAAAACGAAATTATATGAGAGATTATGATAGATTCACGAATGAGTCACAAGATAAGTCACTTGAAAGTTCAAAATGACATAATTCAATTAAGTTCCATCAATCCTCTTCAATTACAACTAAGGCAATGTAGTTATAAAGCGCACATTATAAATGAAAGCAATGCTTCCTCGATTTCAGTTTGGAGTCTCAAGTATCTTCGAGATGACTCCGTTTGTTTCCCTTCAGACCTATCTCACGGTTTAGTAGTGGTAAAAGATAAATCCGGGGCTCACGCTCCTCGAGTGCTTCGCGTCCCAACCCTCCGACAAAGTTCGATTCGTTCACTTTGCGAAGATTACGCCGTAACGGTGCTTGTTTTGTTCGTTCTGTTTCGGATATTACTTTTTCGTCCTTCTTTTCGACCCGTTTTTTTCTTTTTATTTCGTTTCCTGTCTCATTCATAAATGCATCTGAATTCTCGATAAATCCACTTTCCTTTTGCATAATCTCGTCAGGTGTTGTCTCCCTGTATAATTTATCTTTTATGAATGGTAATGAAATGTATAATTTACATCGTATTACCATACATTAATTATTGGATTAAAACAAGCGTGTCCGTTAGGATTATATAATGCTACTGTCCGTTAATCGGAATATTTTTATCCCTTGTGCGAGTACAGTTTATGTATCACGAGTACCGGCACAGAGAAATGTCCCATATGTCACTGATTTCAATATACAAACCGTAATTTTCTTCCATTGGTAGTGAAAATTCTACAAATATGGAATTACGTGTCGATTCGACGAGTTAATCCACATTCAACTTCTCCGTTTACGCGGAGAAAAGTATGTGGGATTGATCATTACCATCCGCTCTGGTTTTTATCGCAACTCTAGAATATAATCTGGTGACTGTTTTTACTTGATCTATCGTTTCCATGATGACTTGAACAATTCATCGCACTCACATGACGATTTTGGAACACTTGTTTTCAAATCACTATCCTTCCTCTCAATCGTTGCCGTTTATTTTTCTTCGTGTGGAAAATATCATTAATTCGTTTCAATGGAACATTAACAGAGGGGTAATAACAGGAAAGTGTCTTATTGGGGTGAACCTCGAAGGATGGGAAATCATAAAAGGCAGCTACTGCAGGGAATGTTACGAAGAAGAAGAGATTATAGAGCATCTGTTGTGCCATTGTCCAGCTTCGGAGAGTGAGTACCTCCAAATGATAGAACATATCCTTTCTGGGCGGACTGAAGGAAGCAGCATAAATTAAAATTAGAAAAATAGCTAGGTTTGCAGGGGGCTGGAGATGTTCCAAAGCAAGAACGTGAGAAAAAATTTGGCAAAAACAGGGTAACGCGATGGGCCTCAAATCTCTGAGTGGAGAATCAGCAAAAGCGGAGCGAACCCTTCAACTTCTAATCTACAATGGACATTTTTCCAAATGCCCATCAAGAAGTATCAGGAGGGAATACTACCGTGTCCAAAAAATGAAGTGACATGGCATTTATTGTAAAAAATCTGTATTTATTCCCCATAATCAAGTTCGTCGCCTTCAAACCCCTCCGGGATACAATGCACTTATGCCAACGCATTTTCCGATCTTCGAAATAGTTGTGAAAGTCGGTTTCCGGGATAGCCTTTAGCTCTCTCTTCGATTTGACTTGGATCTATTCTGCGCGGAGAAAAATGCAGGTCGAAAATGTAGTAATCTTTAACAGAAATTTGAGGATATTTCTTAAAATCTGAGAATTTTTCTTGAATGAATAATAAAGACAAAACGGTCCACTTTTTTGTGGAATTGTATTCGAAAAACAACGAAGAATTATCAATACTTGATAGAGAACAGAGAAACATATGAACTTTCCAAAAGTCACATACGAAATTTCACAAAGTGAATAGTAGGATATTAAAATTTTGTTACTATTCTTGTAACATTTCACGCGCGACTTTTGGAAATTTCATATGTTTCTCTATTCTTTATCAAGTATTGATAATTTTTCATTGTTTTTCGAATACAATTCCACAAAAAAGTGAACCATTTTGTTTTTATTATGCATTTGAGAAAAACACTCAGATTTTGAGAAATATTCTCAAATTTTTATTAAAGATATAATTAACTATATTTCCGAACTTCATTTTTCCCCGTATATCGACTCGAACCCTGGTAAAAGAATCTCTCTGAATCTCTCTGAAAATTCCACGTTTTAGAGAAATTCAGGGAGATTCAGAGAGATTTGGGAAGATTCAGAGGAATTAAGAGCAATTCATCGTGATTCAGGGAAATCCAGAAGGATTCAGGAACGGGTAGAAGGATTCGAAGGAATTCAGAGACAGATATATTGAATGAAATTTTTGGTGCGAGATTTCAGAGGCATTCAGGGAGTTTTAGAGAAACTCAGAGGAACGGAAATTAGAAAAAATTCAGCATGGAACTTTTCAAAAGGATTCAGAGAAATCCAGAGAGATTCAGACGGATTCAGAGAAATTCAGAGAGGAATAAATTGAGTGGAATTCTTCGTTTAAGATTTCAGAGGCATTCAGAGAAATTCAGAGGGATTGAGAGGAATTCAGAGCAATTCATCGTGAGTCAGGGAAATTCAGAAGAATTCGGAGAGGGGTAGATTAAAAAGAATTGTGCGTTCAACTTTTCAGAAGGAGTCAGAGAAATTCAGAGAGATTCAGAGAAATTTAGAAAGAGATACATTGAGTGAAATTTTGTGTGCGAGATTTTAGAGGCATTCAGGGAGTTTCAGAGAAACTCAGAGACTCAGGAATCAGGAAAAATTCACCATGGAACTTCTTACAAGGATCCGCGGGAATTCAGAGAGATTCAGAGAAATTCAGAGAGAAATGAATGAAGTGGAATTTTTGGTTCAAGAATTCGGAGGTATTCAGAGAGTTTCAGAGAAAATCAGAAACCCGAAACTCAGCAAAAACTGAGTATGTAACTTTACAGAAGGATTCAGACATATTCAGAGTAAGCTCTGAAATCTCAATATTTGAAATTCGGAGAGATTCAAAGAAATTGAGAGGAATTCACGGAGATTTAGGGAAATTTAGAGTAAGCTTCGAAATCTAGATATATGAAATTCTGACACATTCAAAGAGATTCAGAATTTAAAGAATTCGGAAAGATTTAGAATGCTCCTGAAGAGTTTCTAGATTTCGATCAAAAAATTAAGAGAGATTCAAAGAAAGCTGGAGAGATTCACGATGTATGACTATCCGACAGGTTTCTAACTTTCTCTGAATGACTCTGAAATTGCTCTGAATCTCTCAGAAAAATGTCCGAAAATATAGACAGATTCAGAGAGATATTTTTTACCAGGGAAACGGTGTCCCCGGAGCGGTCTTCTGAGTTTGTTAAATAGCCAGAAGTCGCACGGTGCCGAATCGGGTGAATATGGTGCTTGTGGAACGATATGGGTCGAGTTTTTTGCGGAATAGTCACGAAGAACCAATGCAGGGTGAGCCGGTGCATTGTCGTGGTGCAAAAACCAAGAGTTCTTTCGCGACAATTGCGTTCTCTTCAGGCGAGTAGCTTCACATCAACGACGCATACTGCTCAAATAATATTCTTTGTTGACAGTTTGACCCAGCGGAAGGAACTCAAAATGCACAATACCACGATAATCGAAGAAAACAGTCAACATGACCTCGATTTATAAGCGACTTGGCGCGGTTTTTTTGGTTTTGCCTCACCTTTAGCGCGATATTCACTTAATTGATCGGTTGTTTCCGGGTTGTAAGCATAGATCCACGTCTCATCTCTCGTAATAATGCCTCTCATCTTGTCCTGATAGTTAGGAAGCATTGTTTTACACACTTCAAAGCGACGATGTTTTTCCAGGAAATTCAGTGTTTCCGGTACCAATCGAGATTTGACGCGTCTGAGGTCTAAAAAATCCTTCAAAATGGTATTGACTGATCCTTTTGAAATGTCAACATCATCGGCAAGGTCTCTAATTGTTAATCAACGATTTACAAGCACCAAATCTTTGATTTTCTGGACGTGAACTCTGTCAGTTGAAGCTGATGGTCGACGTCTTTGAAGCTTTTCGTCTTCGATATGTTCTCGACCTTCTTGGAACTCCTTATACAACTGGAAAGCATTTTTTTTCGACATAGCCTCATCACCAAAGGCTTTCTGCACCATTCTCAACGAATCAGCAGCAGAGAATTCATTTCACAAACAAAATTTGATACAACTTCTTTGCTCAAATGCATACATTTGCTGTTCTCAAACTCTAAGGAATATCCTGATGTGACCCTCCTCACGGATATCAAAGACAGTCTTGCTCACCTAAAAATAAGAGCACTCTCCCAAATACATTTGCGCAGAAAGTTTCAATTCGAATGTCACCTCACTTTTTGGAGACACTAGTATAACGGTGGAAGAGGTAGGAATTATTGAAACGGAAACTCATATCCTCGAGACCAATTTCTTTATGGCTCCAACCAACGGAAGTTCTGTTTCCAAAAGTGAAATTCACTCATTACTTCTAGAATTACCATCAGAAAGTATATCTTGAGAGTGTGAATTCCCGTTTCACCTCTACCACCGCTATGTTCCCTCCTGATACTCCTTGATGCCCATATGTCATAGCACTGCTGTTGAGATTTGTTCATAAGCTAGCCAGTATTGGATCAATTCTTAGCTGCACATGAGAGAATTATATGCATAAATGGTTCCTTGATTCATCGATCATCAATAAGTATGTATCATTTTATATTCTATGATGAATATTGGCGAACCGATGGCGTTTCAATCGGCTACAAATGAGGCCCTACAATACTCATACAATTCTGGTAATGAAATTTCACAACGCTTTCAGTTCTAAATACAGCTTCAATTACAGAAAATCTAAATGTTTGCTTGTAATAATTGAAATCAACCGAAGTAGTTAATTTAATGAGTTTTCGCATAGATCCGATAATCCAGTTGTAGTAATTATGATTTTCCCTGCAAAAAAAATTTGATTGCGTTACAATGTACGGTTTTTTCAGGATTCATCTTCTCTAATCGCATTCTCATCCTAAAAAAGGAGAACAGCGAACAACAAAAGGGTTCACGCGAAAACGCGATGGCAAATTTGAAATGATCGATACGATCATCAGAGAAATTTATCTCGCTGAATGAAGAATTTCGAAACGAGCGTTATTAATGTGACTCGCTTCAACGTGCCGAGAGGGAAATTCGATTCCTCACAAATCATCGTTTGATGTGATTTGATTTCATTATAAACAAAGTACGATAAATAATATTCTCGAATCTATTACTTGTCATCCTCCGGTTACACGAACGACGTTTATACATATCTTTTTGACAATATAATAATACGGAAGAATTGTATATACGAACATAATAAATCATGGACGAAGGTGAAGCCAGGGGAAAACTTAGCTGATGATTATCATTTCAGTTGTCTCTGATGTACATATATCACGCTCTCAATTTGAGATCATGTTCCGCGAGGAGAATATTCACTTCTAATTTATCATTTGAGGCAATTCGTGCGGCTGTTAAACGAATCACCACGCGTAGGACATTTTTTAAAACGTTCGTGTAGTCGTTAACGTCCAAAGTGTCAGAAAAAATAATTGGAACGAATTTAAATATGATTATTACATTTTGTAGAGATGACGATTTCAAATTATCGCGCACGTGTCGTTGAACCTCTATTATATATATTTTTTTCGTAAAAAAAGCATTCCGGAGTATGAATTATTGTTCCAATTTGCAACTTTAAACCTCGAAACAGAGATATTTCGTTCGTTCTTTGAAGCGTTATTACGTTTGAATTCATTTTTTTCGGTCCATAAATGAGCGATCCCAACCAGAAATTTACAACAGGCGCAGTACTGCACCAGTACTAGCCAAGACTGGCAGGGTACTGGCATTTATCTGGAATGATCACGCTTTTCAGTACTGGGGATTGAGTACTGATGCCATTATTCGCAATCAGTGCAGGGCTAGTACTGAGTTAGTACCTGGCCGGTATTAGGTTCTCAGTACTGGTTTATTACTGTGTTTTTATGTATCCAGTACTGATCCCATACGTGTTGACCAAGTGTTGGAGACCCAATACTGCCACTGTACTGCACCTGTTGTCGACATCGGCATATTACGGATTTTTCTGACTGGGATACAGGTTTGTTTAGCGGATTACGTAATTTCATCGTTCTACATTTTTCGTACGAAACAATTATCAAATGAATTTGAACGATGGAACTTTGATTAATTGGTTATACAAGGACGTGTTCAATTATCTTACCAACTCAAACACGACTTTCTTATTAATTTTTTCGAAAATATCGGAGGTAACTGTAAATCGTTCATTTCCCATGAGATTCGACTTGGACTCGACGGCAGTCACGCTAAATCGATCGATCGGCGCTGTGTTTGTTTTTCTTCAAGAAGTTTTAAGTAGGTTCGAAGCATGAACATTTTTCTACAAATTTCTTCACAACACTATTCAATCGCGGAAGAATTCCATCTGGAGAACTGGAGTCTCGTTATTTTTTCCTTCCCAGGATGAACGTGAAAACGTGAGATTGAATATTCATTTTCGCAGCACAAATTTCTCACGTGCCATAATTGAATTTCGATTATATCATTTGAAATGAAACTCAACATTACAGACTCTGGTTTGCTTTCCTCTTGAAATTTCAATTTATTTGGAAACTGAGAAACTATTCCTCGGAGTTTGGTGGGAACTTCGAGCCTTTGTAGTTCAAAAGTCCGCGCATGACTCTATTATAATGTTCCAGACGACGTCAAATTGAAATCTGTTTCACACAGAGTAATTGTTGAACGAAAATTGATACATACATATACAAGTTTTCTCGGTGAATGGTGGAATATCGTCGGTTAACATTTCGATCTTTGATATTTCTAATCAACCCTCATCATTTCGTCGAGATTACTCAAAGCGTTCGTCAGAGCCTTGGACTTTCAAACACTTTTAACATCGTCAGCAGAGTATCTTGTGAATCGCCGATGGTTGGAATGAGATTTGTTGTGAAAAAGACATTTGAATTAATTCAAATCTACTTTTTTTCCTTTATTTCATTCGATGATAATCTTTGATAATTTGAATATTTTTGCTGAATCTCAAACCAGACTCATTTTATAAAATCGCGTAAAAATTAGTATTGATTGGATACTTTTTTATGTATAAAAGAAGAATAGATGTTGTTTGAGAATAACAACACTGCACGGATGAAGGATTCATGATGGGGTTGAATTAGTATTCAATGAATTTTTAATGATTCGTTATAGAGAGAACACTGTCTATAGAGAAAAAAAGCGCCATATGTTTCTTTTTGAATTCATTCTCCCCTTCCGGATCGATTCCCTGACAGATCAGATCATTCATATTCGAATGAAGAATGGTGATGTATCACGGAACGATTGAAGAAGCAAAAATTTCCAATTTGTTGTTCCCACAGACTTGAAATATTGAAGAATCTCGAAAATGTATAGGTTTCAAAACAAATCACTTCACTTTTGAAAATCATTATACGATACAATATTAGGTGGAAAAATTTCAATATAACGGTACAGCGCGATTTATTTGAATTTTGTAGCCTTCATATTGAAAACAATACAACGAATTTATAATAAAAATAAAAAAGATAGCACAATGTTAAATACGAATAATTTCATTCCAGCCAAATCAGGGAACTGTGAATTTGGGAAAACCGTTTGCTCATTAAAATAATGTTATAATGAGAAAAAGATACAAGAGAATTTATTAAAATTTTCGAACCTCATCGTCGAACTGATTTCTTGTTCGTGAAAAGTTTTTATTAAAGCAGTATTTCCCAACCAATGGGAATACGTTTAATGAGGATTGTAACAAGCCAGGTGAAAAAGTTATGTACATAACATCTACGTGAATCATATATAACAACTTCCTACGAACAGAAATGATTGCTTGTAAATGATATAAACATCACAGATAAAATAGATAAATAAATATCGTACGAAAAATGCGAATTGCATTTTGATATACCCTGGTGGAGATTTGTCTGGGCGTCCCATTTAACATCCACATACTAGATGGGACCCACGTGAATGACGCCAATTTGACTTTAGTGCCCAAACATTTAGTTGGTTTATGTAGATTTTTACTGATCGTACAGTAACATTGATAGTCCATCAACACGGTCAGAGGAATAAAAGGAAGCCCCACTGTTTAAATTTGTCATTTGGGATTATTTTATGGAAATAAATTCAAAAGCAACGTTCTTGACTGGAGATTATATGTCAAAATACATTGTTACTTTATTCATAGTTGTGATTTTACAGACAACACTTGATTCTACATTTCTAATTACCAATTTCAACAATATTCTAGTAATTCCCTGGCACATCTGGATGGACACAGGCTAGAAAGTGCGTTACAAAACTAGCTAGAAACCAACCTTATATCTGGAAAAACAAGCTATCTAAACTAGATTTCTACTAGGGATATGATTAATAACAGATAGAATTATGTGTGAGATCGTGTAGGATGACCTTGAAGAGGACCGATCCAGAATCCTGCTCTCGCAAGCCTACTTTCTTTTGAAATCATTCCACCCTGTAAACCGTCTCCGAATTTCAATGTTGAGCAATTGGCAAGAAATTCACCTCCACCCGATGGTTGAGATTTTTCTCTTTTTCACTTTAAATTCTTTCCGATCACAAGAGAGCAAAAAAAGAAATGTTTTCTTTTCTAATTTTCTTAACTTTCTTTCACTTCTACTATATGGTTTCTCCGATATCCCTCGACGAAGAGACAAAAATGTCAGGATTCGTTAGCTAAACTTCTTTTTTTTATTCCTTTTCTCATGTCACGTGTGTGCTGAATGTCGAATATGCCTGGAAGCTTTGTACCACACCTACCCTTATAAGGTTGGACGAACCTGTAAACGAAGACCTGTCTCTGTCGCCACGCGAAAGTTTGTTTTATGAAATCAGTCATGTTTGCCGATATTCTTCAGTTTCGATTGGCAACGAAGGGATTTGATGGATGGATTTGAATCGATAATTTGTTTACCTATACCTGCGTGTATATGTAGGGTGTTGCGTGATTCCAATTTATTTGAGGAATGGTGGCGAGTTGCAAATACGATAAATAATGTGAAAAGTTTTTCTAAAGGTTTGAATCTTTTTTTTTTATTTTTTCAATTTTTCACTGTATCTGAATCGTGTGAAATTTTATTTGAATGTTGAAATGGGGTGACAAATTCAATAGTAGGGTGGTTTTAATGTAAGTACAAGGTGATTCGTTTCGAATGATTTAGGGAAATATATCAAAAACTATTGAAGGTGCTTGGAAAGTTTCGGGGAAAATGTGCAGGATTGCGAGTGAGGAATTGATTATATACTCTACAAATTATGCATGAGGAACTGAGAATCTTTCACTTCGCACATTTTGCTTCCTCTCCACTAAGTCTCAGAATTGAACCAGTCCGCTTCGAGTAGGATTTTCACTCATTTCGAGTGGACTCTCACTCTTTGAGACTGAAAAATTCACTCTCGAATTGGCGTGGCCATGAGTTTATAACCTCAAACTTTGGGGTTTGGGGAGTGAAAATTTCACTCGAAATTTCGATAGGCCCACTTTTGGCTGGCTAAAGAGTAGAATCACCACTCTAACAATTTTAGAGAGTTGATGAGGTAATGGGAAACTTTGCGATCATTTCCTGGCCCGAAATGCTTTTGTGAACTCGGAGGACAATTTTTCTTCCTGTCCATATGCCTGATTTGTGGTCAACAAATCGCGTACGCCGACATATCAAGTTGACCCCAAGAAAACATGAAGGTTGAAGGAACGTTCAATAGAGGTCTATTCAATGTCCAGACATTTGAAGGTCCATTGAACGTTCCATGAACGTGAATTCACGTACAACAGACGTAAATTCAACCTGGAAGGTTTGTGTTCTCTCGGGGTTGAAATAAAATCTTTATACAAAAATTGTGAAGTTAAATGATAACCCATACCGCACAAGAGTCCCTTCAAAGAGCTCCCGTTATGACAGTAAACATGAATTCATTGACAAAACTTTGAATTCAATTTGAATTTTTGATGAACAACTCGGTTGTTCAGAAAAAGTTTATATCGTGAATTCATTTTTACTGTCATAATAGGAAGTGCTCAAGAATTCTTCTTGAAATTTCTGTGAATTCAAAATGATCATTTGTGCTGTCTGCGAATGGTCCGATATGGAGATACGCCTGTCATGGTTTTCAAGGATGATCCTGCGTGAGTTTCTTCATCGATTCTAGAATTGAAAGATTGGTCGATTAATTGAGAACAATTATTGAAGAGGAACGGGAAGGAGTCGGGTTAGTAAGACGGCGTGTTGAGTTTTGACCTGGAAGTAGTGAAATACTTTGGATCCATCTTGCAGTGGCGTACGATCCACAAAATATTAGGGCCAGATTTGGGAAGCCTAAAAGCGAAAAGAGGAAATATGCTTGACAGCGTTTTGTATCAATGAGAGTTCCTAAAATGAGACTCCCAGTAAGGGAGCTCTAGGGAAAAAAGATTATCTAAAAATCTGAAAATTACCCTGAATTTCACTGCGAAACTCTGAAAAACACCGAAAAGATCCGAAGAGAAGATGAAGCTCCAGCGAACGTTCAGATCAGATCTGTATAGATCGGTCCGAAGGTTCATGAGGGCTGACTTCAAGATTCACAAACGTTTCCCTTGTAAAAATGAATCATATCAATGGCATATATGACCACACATGGTACATATATGATTTCACAGATTCATATATGACCCCTATATAATTCATATATGGGCCATATATGATTTCAGACATTCATATATAAGTCATATACATTTCATATATGGCGTTATGTTCCCTATATATGGGTCATGTTTGGTCCTCATATGGATTGAACAATCGTATATGAGTTTTATATGGTCATATATGCTACATATATGAATTTCAAATGATTTATATATGACCATATATGATTTGTACCAAGTCCATATATGAATCAAATACAGTTTATATATGGGCCATATATGAATCATTTTTACAGGGGTTGACGAAGGTTCTACGAACGTTGAAATGTTCCTCTCAAAATACTTTCAGGAACGTTCGTTGAAGGGTTATCGAAGGTATAATGAAGCTTCCCAACAATATCTATACTTATATTAATTTTTTTCAGTGATTTTCAGCGAAATTTTTTCACCGAAGGGGGCTAGAGCCCCTTTCAACTCAAGTGTGGTTGGAACCCATTATTCCTTATGTACTCTCTAAATTTCTTGGAGTGATAGTCCACTCTTAAAGAGTCTAAAAAGAAGTCTAAAAATAAAATGACGAGGAGGACAAAAACTGTCCAAATTTTTCGACTCGGGAATTCTCACTAGAAAACTAACTCGATCGTTGCAAACATTTTACGTCGATAATATTCAATCAATTGTATCAAGCATTGGATCAAAATGTTGGGAATCGATCAAACAATGGGGTTCCAGTCTGCTTGTTGTTGAACTGAATCGTTATGATTATGAGTTTTTATGATACTTTTTCCATTGGGTATGGTATTGTATAACTTCTCCCTGTATTTCTCACAGGCTGCAAGAGACAGATGTAGGAGGAAAATAGCTGGTAGGTGGAAGAGGGACCGATGAAACCAATTTGAATTCGAAGTTTGAAGAAAGAGATTGAAATTCTGCAAGAACTTGCGGTGGGAAAGGTGCTTCAAAGATGGGATAATTCATGCAGCTTCCCATTATGTCAGTTCCCAAAGAATTCATCGTTGAATCTTGAAAATTCTTTGAGCGTTTTTTTTCTTAATACTAGCGATCAATGAAGAACTCATTCTGAACTGTTATTGAAGGGACTCTAAAAAAAGGGACCAGCGTGCCGGGCCGAGGCTCGGCAACCAAACATGGCGCAATACTGAAATGATAACATTATTTGATGATTGATTAGTGCATTTTTCCAATGGAGCCTCATCATTGGGGCAGAAATGGCAATGGAATACACCATCATTGGCAAACAATAGGAAAATTTGTTTATCAGAATTGTGCCAGTGATAAAACTGTCAAAAATAATTAACCCAAAAATATATGAAAAGTATGCGCATTTCACAATTTCTAATATATGTTATTTGGGATTTTATCGTGTTTTCTTCATTTATCTGTTAACAACTCGGTGTTTTTTTGTCGCTAAAGTTTGCCATGAGAAGTATACACAATTTGGGTCAGCAGTAGGAGCTCTCTGGTGTAACCTGTAACAAAGAACAATTGACTGTTCTTTCAGAGAATTATTTGAGTCTTATATATTCCTTGTGTATATCTCTGACTACTCGCGAGAAACACTCGATCAGTGACTTAGCTAGCACTTCAGCCGTCAAAAGTTAAAATTAGGGAGCATGCCAATATTGAGCCATGATATTACCAATGATCGGTGCTACATTGGAAACTAATTTTTATCCAAACTAGACCAAAGTTTGTGGCAATATTCAACCACGTTTCAAATGATCCTGACTTTCAATCGACTCTATCGTTCGGTCACTGTTGGGCCAAGGATGAGCCTAGCAAACGCCAAGTCTGGCGGAATTGAGAATAAATAAAACATCGATATCGGTGCAATATTACCATTGTTGTTAATCAACATTGAATATTTATAGATTGCCGAGCCTTGTCTGTCACCACAACGCCAAGCTATATTCTATTGTCAGCATCAGCGGAACCTAAAAATTCTTATAAGGGTATCTTTGCTCATAGTTCTGTGATTTTCAAGTTGAACGAATCAATAAGATTTTTTCAATTGCATTGAATAATTCTTCACTCATTCATGGTATTTGAAGAAGTCTTTCCATTCGTTCTTCGGAATACTGAAATACTACTCTTCATCCTCAATACAAAATAGGAACACGAAAGGAAATAGAGTAACGTACACACTCTAGAGCCAACAACTTGCGCGATTTGGCGGTGACCGTGAAATTAATTACTACGACCGTTGAACGGTGTGTGCACTCCAATTTTAGTTTCAATGATCTATGACCCTGAATGAAATTCATTTGTTCCCGAAGAGCAAACAATATCAATCTAAAAATCATCATACCTCTTCAGCACTATTATATTTCACATTCTCTTTGAATTACTTTAAAATATTCCCACACGATGCAACCCAAAAGCGAAATACTGAAATTCTTGTAATTCTTGAAATTCGCACTTGCTAGAAACTTCGCGCATTCCGCATGAAATTTTCGTTTGATATCTCAAAAGTCATTACACAACTCTATCGCTCTGAAATTATCATTAAGTTCCCTGAACTGTCATTATTCTTATCTTTTCCTGTTCTTTTTGCGCATCGACTATTCGAATGACTCGAAACATAAATAATAATCGATGAAAGATATTTAACATTGTGAACAAGATATTTACAAACTATATGCCCAGAATTTAACGATATATGATGATGTAAAACAATACATCGAGTGATTAATTTCAGAGATTTCGCGTTTTCAATATGTTATGCAGACTCTAATGCAGTCGTAGAAGAAAGAGATGTACAGAGAGAAATACGAAACGAAAAGTTATAGTAGAACGATATGTGAAAGAGATGGCCGCACCACACACGTGTGATGCGAGGTGATTAATTTCTATCCAGGGCTCAAATATACGAGAAAAAAAAACAACTTCAACTTACTCGATGCAACAAACACAAACTAGAATGATAATCGATATAACATCCGAGTGCCTTTTGGTACATTCTCGTATACGGGTGAATCATAATAAGTTTCAACGAAGCGAGAAGCAAATTAAACTCACTTAATCCGTATTGAAAATGTGAACGTGCATAAAAGAAAAACACGTAAAGAATATCATTTACGGATCGCGATTGCGAAAAAAATTACGTCATTCGTCAAATTCATTCGTTATTCAGGGGCACACCTAGTGTGACACTTTGAAAAAATCGATTTTTTGTGCATATTTCGATAGTTTGTACCTTCAAGAATAACATATTGAAATTTCAAATGAATATCTCAAATAGTTTTCGAGTTACAGCCTTTTAAAGAGTAGCTGCTCAGTAGTCGGAAATTCGCGTTTCGGAGCTAGATACATTTATTTACTATGACCGTTACATTGAACACTTCATAAGTTATTTTCATAAAAATGAGTGAAAAACTTGTATATTCAAACCGAAAAGGTACTCATGACGTTCTGAGCAGATTAGCTGTAAGTATGAGTTTTATATATTTATAACAATGAAATCAATCATTGTATCTTCAAACGCGTTTTTCTCGAAACTACATTTTTCAAATTTGCTGGGGTTGTAACTCCAAGACAAATCGTCCGATCGCTTTGATTTTTGTTTCTGCGCATTTTGTATATGTTTCTCCGTGCCACGAACCTCCAGTTTTTCGATTGCATGAGAAATATAATTTTGGCAGGCGAAAAATCATCCAATTTTCGAGCAAAATTCGACATTTTTTTTTCAAAACTCTGCCATTTTGTTGGATTTCAATTTTTTTTCAAAGTGGAGGTTCATGGTATGGACAATACCTTCTAGTTTAATGATATTTTTACTTTTTTTGATTTCAGCCACGGGGAAGGCTGGAATCACCCCAGCAGTGGGGCAACTTTTTTTTTTTTCATTCGGGAGATTTCTCATAACTCCTTGCGATTTGATTATTTTGATCCAAAAATTTTACTAAATATTCATTATCAATGTATAAATAAACCCTTCAAATTTTAAAGAATTTCATGCAGTAGTTTTTTTTAAAAAAATTCCCAAAAATCACCTTTTTTTTAGGCGGTCACACTAGGTGTGCCCCTTAAATTCTATGGGTATTTATTTTTGGGGTTCTGAATTTTCAGGAAAAATACACTTTGGAAAAACATCCACGGAAAAAAACGTTCCAAATCAATTAAGTTGTCAAATTTTTTGTTGTAGCAGATTGTGGAAATTTAATCCTTGATTCTCCATTCATACTCGTAGTGTGGTTGTCAACACTTTAAGTGCAATACTACTGTGTATTGTTACAAAAAGTAAGGTGACATTTGAATTTGAACTCTGTGCGCGAATGTATTTGGGGAAGTGCTGTTATTCTTAGGTGAGCAAGACTGTCTTTGATATTCGTGACAAGGGTCACATCAGAATATTCCTTGGACTTGGAGAACAGCTGCGTTTTGTAGGCTGCTGAAAGTGAATTCTTCGATTTTTATAACGTCTGCATTGAGTTGAACGAAGAATTTGTATTGAATTTTGTTTGCGGAATGAATTCTCTGCTGCTGATTCGTTAAGGATGGTGCAGAGAGCCTTTGGTGATGCGGCTATGTCGAAAAAAAAGTTTACAAGTAGTATAAAGAGTATCGAAGACGAAAAGCTTCAAAGACGTCGACCATCAGCTTCAACTGACAGAGTTCACGTCCAGAGAATCAGGTATTTGGTGCTTGTAAATCGTTGATCAACAATTAGAAACCTTGCCGATGATGTTGGAATGTCAAAAGGATCAGTCAATACCATTTTGAAGGATATTTTGGACCTCAGACGCGTCAAATCTCGATTGGTACCGGAAACACTGAATTTCCTGGAAAAACATCGTCGCTTTGAAGTGTGTAAAACAATGCTTCCCGACTATCAGGACAAGATGAAATGCATTATTATGGGAGATAAGACGTGGATTAATGCTCACGACCCGGAAACAACCGATCAATCAAGTGAATATCGCGTTGAAGGTAAAGCAAAACCAAAAAAACCGCGCCAAATTCGTTGAAAAATCGAGGGTATGTTGACTGTTTTCTTCGATTATCGTGGTTTTGTGCATGTTGAGTCTGTTCCGCCGGGTCAAACTGTCGACACAGAATATTATTTGAACGTTATGCGTCGTTTACGTGAAGCTATTCGCTTAAAGAGAACGGAATTGTGGCGAGATAACTGTTGGTTTTTGTACCACGGCGATGCACCGGCTCACCCTGCATTGATTCTTCGTCACTATTCCGCAAAAAACTCGACCCATATCGTTCCACAACCACCGTCTTCAACCGACTTGGCACCGTGCGACTTCTGGCTATTCAACAAACTCAAAAGACCGCTCCAGGGAAACCGTTTTGAGTCGATAGAGGAGATCCAAACCGAATTGAAGAGAGAGCTCAAGGCCATCCCGGAGACCGACTTTAACAACTGTTTCCAAGATTGGAAAATGCATTGGCGTAAGTGCATGGTATCCGGGGGGTATTATTAGGTGTGCAAGTTGAAACTCGGCTTTTTTTCCGTCAAATTCAATTTTATTAAAAAAATACTTCTTTCAAGAATTGTCAATTAAAATATTCGCCGTTATTATCTACAGTCTTCTGCATTTAACGGGTAGCACTTGGTGGTTTTGAAACAAAATAGTTATCCAGCCATTTCCGGACTTCTTCGATATTCACGAAGTGCTGCTCCTTCAAATATGACGACATTGATCTAAATAAGTGATAATCGGAGGGAGCTAAGTCTGGGGGATATGCCGCATGAGGTACAACTTCCCAGCCTAAATTGAAGATGAGTTCCTGGGTTGGTTTTGCTGTATGTGTTGCTGGACGTGCATTATCATGCAGCAACATCACTTTTCGCCTTCCTTGCCCCGTAAATGTTCTTTTTTCCTCCAGAGCATCACTTACTTTGATCAGCTGGGCCCGGTAACGCTCAGCTGTAATAGTTTGGCCAGGTTCGAGAAGCTTGTAGTAAATGATTCCTTCACAATCCCACCAGACACAGAGTAAAACTTTCTGCGCATGAATATTCGGTTTTTAAACTGATGTAGATGGCTGGCCCGGATCAACCTATGCTTTTCTACGTTTAGAATTGTCGTACAAAATCCATTTTTCATCACTCGTAATGATTTTATGCAGAAAATTCTTCTTCTGGAACCGAGAGAGCAGATTCATGCAAATGGCAACTCTTTGTCTTTTATTTTCTTCCGTCAGTTCATGAGGAACCCATTGTCCTTCCTTCTGTATTTTTCCCAATGCATGCAATCGAAGTGAAATTGCTTGACGAGTAACTCCTCACTGTTCTGCAAGCTCTTCTTGAGTTTGACATGGATTTTCATTCAGTAAAACTTCAAGTTCTTCATCCTCAGATTTTTTGATTGCGCCTGAACGTGGATCGTCCTCATGACTGAAATTTCCGTTACGAAATCTTGTAAACCACTTTTTCACTGTTGAATGGCTCACAGAATGTTGACCCAATGTCGTATTAATCAATTCCATAGCTTGAGCAGCATTTTTATTCATTTGAAAACAGAATAGAATACAATAGCGTAAATGTTGCTCATCGAAATCCATCTCATAAAATTGATACATAGGAAATTACTACTTGGAAATGACTGATCTGACAACTGCAATGTCCACGTTACATATATCCAAAATGGCGGACGAATTGAATGCGTTCAAATATTTTGTTTCATGCAAACGAAATTTAAATTGAGAATGGGAAAACATGTTGTATCAATGAAAATTGCTCCACACAATTCATGTTCCCAGATAAAATACGTTATGTAGGAATGATATTGAAGGATTATAATTGTTCGTATTTTCAGGTTTTTCAACATTCGATTATTAATTTGTTTCAATAAATGATTCAAATCTCAATGACATACGTGAATTTCTATTTAGTGTGATTCCTTGGAATATATCAGGGGTTAAAAACTTAATACAACACCCTGTAGAACTGTTTGCATTAATATTCAGAAATACTCAAAAAAGAAGTAGGTTGTATTTTATTCTGATTGATAAGGATGTAATTGATATATATTACACAGGCCTACAAAATTGAACTTTTTGTTTGGTGCAACAACTGTATCATACTTTTCCGAAGTATTTTGGCGCGCTGAATCCGAATCTGGCTTCAAAATTGCATTATTACGTGTGGTTTTTGAGATATTTTAACGTCAAAGTGTGAAAAACACCGTTTTTCGACATATTTGAGATTACGTGACGTCAGAATGTAATTTTTTCTCATGAAACTAGTAGATGCACCTCAAAATATAATCCATCCCCTTCCGAATGCCGTTGAGTTTGCTCGAATATCTTTTTTTTTTACTGTGACACGACAATTTGAAATTTGTGTGTTCATGGATTCAGTGAATAGGTGAAATAACACAATTTTCAAACTGTCGTATCTCAGAGAAAAAAAAAGATATTTGAACAAACCTAATCGCATTTGGAAGAGAATGACTCATATTTTGAGATAATTTGAAGAATAATTTGATAAAATGTTGTTAACGTGTGGAATAATTGAATAAAACGTTTCAAAATCGTGCATTTTCATTTTATTTTACACCTGCGATTTCTTGAAAACTACACGTAGCATTAAAAAAATAAGTATATTTCCAGAGTCAGGGTATCGAATATACTCACAATCTGCTTTAGTTTTAGCGGCACCAAAATCATTGTAGACCTGTGTTACTTGATCCTTGTGAAATAAAAACAATATTTTTCCATGTCCTGAAGATTGATGAAAAATTTCTATTCTTCGATATTTTCCTTGAAGAAAAATTCCCCAAAAAAAACTGTTTTTCCGGTTTTTTTTCCGGTTACTTTGAACCCTATTTATCTCCGTCTCGTATCCTCAGAGTGGTATGAGTTCTTTCCCATTGTTCCACAATGGGGGGGAATTATAATTTTATCGAAGATATGAATCAAGCGATTCTTGAAATGAAACCAATTCCAGGTCGTATAATGTATGAAACCATTTCGATTTATTGAACTAATGGATTGTGTCAAAAGTATGCGATGGCTGAAAATTCTAGTAAGATAACTCTCTTGGAAATTTATAGATGTCTGTGTATATTATACATATGTATATTATATATATATACGTATAATATCGTGGATACATTCGTTCGATATTCTATGAAAAAGCATGCGTATCGAAAAATGAAATCTCGAATGCAAATGCCATATAGGGGATGTATTTCAAAATACGAACCTTTCACGAGATGAAAAGCCAAAAAAACAGTAAAAAGAGAACGGGGATTGCTTTGAAAGAGAATATAAACGATCGAGAAACATTGAAATTTATTCTTCATAGTAGGTATAACCTATGACTGTATAAATGTGTGACTGAAATCGAGGTCAGAGTGAGCGAAATAATATGGGGTACACCTTGATATATCCTTTATGTAAATGTTTAGATAATGTTTCTTGACGTATTCAATTGGGTTATTTTCATAGTATCGTCGAGAGATTATTCGTTGATGTTACGAGGGAGATAAAAATGTATTGATAACAATAGAGTTTTCAGACGGGAAGCGTCGAATAAGTGCTTTGAATTCTAATACCTTATTTTGCAAAATTGATTCATCGTTCCCGTATCAGCTAAGATACGACATACATGTATCGCGAGAATCTTTTAGACGCGAACATGAGCGATATAGATAGCGTGTTTTTTTTTACTCGCTTATATACACGTGGCTCATCACGTTTGGATTTAAAAGATCTTCTCGTTGTGATACATATTTCTGCAGTGTTGAATGAAATAATGTGTCGGCGAAATGATGTAATCCTGTAAAATCTTAAGGAATTTGCCACGGTAGCAAAACAATGTGAAGTTTAGCGAAAAGATTTGCTAGCTCAGGAGGTGCTAGAATTCGCAATATATATCAAAAACCATGAAATTTCCTCAAAATTTATCCAATTATTCATCCGTCAATGGGATTTCATAATCGAATACTCGAAACAGAGAACGATATACTACTGTTTGTCGTTTGAAAATTTATGAGAACAAAAAATGAAATACCGAGAGAGATTGTGGTAAATCTCATTCTGTTGAGCCGTGTAGTAGGTACTTTGTGGAAGTGAGCGCGGACGCATATATCCCAAGAAATGTTATTTTGTATTCACAAAACGTGTTTGGTATGTTTTAATATGCACCATTCGTACATCAGCCAACATAACGCATCGGTGAAGGTATATGAAAGGTGCAAACAAATCCATTATTTACGAATGACGAATTGCACAAAGTCAAAAGATGTATTACCGTGAAATAAGTGATCAAAGGAATAATTGAGATGCCACAATGAAAATGATTTCTCTAAAAGAAAGTATACGTTGACGGTCAATTTTAATGACATTACTCGTAATTTTCTTTGATGCTAATGGATTGATTTGGTAAGAATAGAACTTATTTTAGGAATCGGTAACATACACCGAGGGTGATTTCGATAATGGATGATGACCTAGACCGCTCGAGACACGGAAAACGTAACTTTGTGAAATGTTTTCATAACTCTGACGCCTAGTTTGTAAGGGAAAATTTTGTCATTCCAATATTCTGTTCACTTTGAAAAGACACGAAATGGGCAAATTTCGGGATGTTTTTTGATCCAAATTCTGTGAATGGCCTTTCATCGAAAGGAGAATAATTTTGCATGTTAGGAAGTTGAGTTTTCGCCATATTTTTAGAGCTCATTTCTCATGAAACTTTGGAATTACAAAACGTGTGAGAACATAATTTTTCAATTTTCCTCGACAAAAATGGTCACGGCAAAGAATTAATTTGCTGCCCCACGTGGAAAGATTTTCGAATCGTATGGGGTGAAAAAATCCAAAAAGTAGAGAATCGTGTTCGCAGTAGGTTGAAAAATAAATAATAAACGAAGTCTATACAGCGAGCAGAGAGAATGCGTTTTATTTTTCAACCTACTGCGAGCACGATTCTCTACTTTTTGGATTTTTCCACTCGATCCGATTCGAAAATGGGTTCCACGGGAGACGACTGGTCCTTTTTGCGATTCTTGAAAATGGTTAGTATTGATACGATAGCCAAAATGTCGAAATCATGAAACTTTTGAATACATTTCGACTCGCTACATTTTTTATTTGTACTGAAATATATTCAAATTATATATAATTTTGGAAATTTTTTTACATGCGACGCAGCAGATCGAGGTAATATACGGAATAGGGAGATCTGCTGTCGCAGTTAACTGGATTGCTGAGAGAGCAACGTGATCAACTAAAACAGCCAACGTTTTTGTCGTGAAACTGTGGCAACGAAAGTATTATGATTGGTATTCAAACAGAAATAGTATATTGTTCATTAAGGGGAGCAAGTAGTAATTTCCCAATTCTCCCCGAGGTGAACATATAGGTCAGAAAACATCGACTTTCCGTGGAGGTGTGGGAAAAAACAATTTAGCTGTTATATTTTCCGTTGTTATAGATGAGTGAGTAGCTGTCGTACCTTAAAAGTAGCTCTTGGAACTCATCATTTCTCCCACGTATGAAGAGTTCATAAGAAGTCAAATGTGAGGGATTTCTGCTGAATCTTTGAGGGTCTTTTGAGGAATTTTTGACGTAGTTTTGAAACTGTCACTTAATCCTGAAGTAAATGAGAAGTTTCAGGGAAATTTTCGACGAATTCTTGAAAATATTACTTGGGGCTGCAAATGTATGAGGCGTCCAGAGAGGGAGAGTCGGAATTGATGAGTTTTTGAGAGAATTTTGCCTGCACTTCTTGAAATTTCATGTGATTTGCGAGTACATCTGAAGCCCCAGAGTTATGAAAAGAGATCTTATAGACATCTTTCAACCCTTATCCGTACAAATCGGGCCTTTTAGGCCCTGGAAATTACATATATAGTCTCAATATCAATTTATACTCATCATTATCGACCTTGCTCACAAAGCGTTGGGAGAAAATGATCACAGCTGTTGTTCCAACGCGCAAGTGTAGCAGAAGTTGGAATAACAAACAAAGCGACGTAAATGTATATAGTTCGGGTCTCCGAGACTTGAGTAGTTAAAAATTTATATGAATAATTGAAACCAGAGAAATATTATACCACGCTTGGTGCCTTTCAAGTTTTTTATATTTTCATTGAATTAGATGAACATAGTTGATGCCGTCCAAGAATTTTGCATGTTCTTAACATAACTGTAAGTTAAAGGGGTAAACCACTTTAGAGGCCGGAAAGAAAAGAAAATTTCGGGAATTTTTTCCAAAAAAAAACTCAACATATCGAAATTTGGTGAGAAGTTCTATAATAAACATTGAAGTGTGTTTTTAAATTTTTTCGGAACTGTAAGCTATAAAAGAGAGGCTTCTCAGTGTTTTTCCCTGAACATTTTGTTTTCCGTGGCCGGACAGATAACTCCTGCAAATTTGAAGATCCAAAGATAAGCCGGGAACATTCATATTCAAAATGATATCAGCCACAGCAATACGTAGGATTTCCTTTCATAATGCATACACGGGGAAAAAGGAATTCGCTGTGGCAGCGAAATCTACTTTTGCTGGGTTCCTTTTGCCAGAGCAGCAAATTTTTTGCTGTGACAGCAAACTATTTGCTGTTCCAGCAATCTTTTTAGCTGCGACAGCGAATTTTTAGCTGTGGCAGCAAAAAATGTTTGCTATCCCAGCAAAATTTGTTGGCTATTCTGTATTTAATACTGAAAATTTGCTGGCGGAGCAAACATTTTTTGGTGCCACAGCTAAAAAATTGCTGTCGTAGCTAACACGATTGCTGTTATAGCAAATTTTTTCTCTCCGTGTAGTCTAATTTTTATCACGAGTTTGTGCGAATTTCGTTCTTCGTTTTTCGATGTTTTTTAAAAAAACATGCGATTTTGGTAAGAATCAATTTCAAAAAATCGACATTTTCTCGGTTTATGATTGTATCTTCAAATTTGCAGAAGTTATTTGTCCGGCTACGGAAAAAAAGATATCCAAGGAAAAACACTAAGAAGCCGCGATTTTGTTGTTCACAGCTCTGAACAAATTTGAAAATACACTGCAACAGTTATTCAATAAAGAACTTTTCGCCTGCTCGAAAAGCTCAAATTTCTATGCCTGTTTAGAGGAAGGAAAGGGAGCGATTGCAGACTGATCATGTCTTCCCTCATTTACTCCTTTAGGGAAAAAATAACTGGGAGGTAAATAAAGACAAAAGAAAATGTTCAAAAATCAATTCATAAACAGGAAATATGGAAGGTCACGAATTTCTAATTTTGCCTTGTTATATTTTTCATATTTTATTATCTGGGCCGTTGGAGCCCGAACTGTACGGATCTGTGATAATTTCAAACCATACGGAGGAGGGTTAAATGGACTTTCTGAATTTCTTGGAGCGGAAAATGCACTCCTGAAAGGCGAAAATATTGCAAGTTCCAGAAGATTGAGATTCTTTTCATGAAGAGTGAGTTTTTACTCCATCAAAGTGAAGTTTTAACCCGCTCTGAAAATTAAAATCCCACCTTCTTACAAAACTGAAATCCTCACTTCGAAAGAGTGAAAATCCACTCTTCAAGAATGGAATTTCACTCCAAGGAATTTAGAAAGTACGAACAATTCAAGAAGTCAGAAAAATATGATATCTGAGAGTGTTGGATCAGACATCTCAGAATTTTCGTAAAGATATGTTAAGAAATGGAATGTTTATTAAGGATTTGATGTGAACCCTCGTCGAAGAAGTCAATTGAATCCCATTGTTCGATGGAATTTAATACAAACTTTGCAAAGGTAAGTTACCATTCGAATTCATTCAAATCTATTAAAAACCGGTTGTTGAATGGTTTCAATGGTCATTTACTGTTGCGAAGTGTATAATATGAATTCATTTAGTTCATTGATTTGAATTATATTTATCCAGCCATCGGTATTGTTGGGTGCACTATCCTTCTTTCTCAGTGTCCACGAAGAAAAGTACACGGTAACGATTGAGCCGGAGAACGTAAATCCTCCAGAGAATATAAACGTTCAAAAAACGTTCGTGAAACCCAAAATGAATCTATGGACATTTGAAGCGTCATGGAATGTCCATTGGATGTAAATTTATTTACAATCAATCTATTCGATCCGTGTTCTCTTGGGGCTCGTCCATAAATTACGTAACACAATGTCATATTTGTTTCTCCTTCTCACCAACTTCAGAGGAACTGAGAGTGACGAAGAGGCAACCAATATAAAAATGTTTAGGTTCCGCCAATGCTGACAATAGAATATAGTTTGGCGGAATGTTGACTGCCAAGGCTTGGCAATCTATAAATATTCAATGTCGATTAACAACGAATATAATGTTGCAATTGAGTGAAATTGAGTGAGGAGTGCCATTTAATAATGCGACAACTCGTTCACATTACCATAGAAACGAAAAATAACATGATAATCATTATCAGATCGCAATCTCATCACTCAACTCGAATTCTAAAGTTGCGATAAGAGCGGGAATGAATAGTCATCGACTCTCCATATACTTTTCTTCGTCTACATTCATCGAATATTCCAAATGTTTTCGTTCTGGAAAACATATTATGTATCAAAGAATGGTTGGAATTGATGGGATATTTGGAGGAATTCAATGAAGGACTGATTTCGATATATACTTGCTGCTTTCAGTCACATTTGAATCGAATGAAATCAAAACATTGATGGATGAATCTGTGAATTTCTCATCGCCTTCTCTTCGTTTGTATTCATACTAAACAATAAAATAGAGTAAATAATGACTTCTACGATGTATTCCATGTGTTCCGCACTTCAAATTCAAACATTATCATATATTCGAACATTTCGGATTATTACAAAGAGAGAATGTATATTGTATACCTACGATATATATCATGTATTTCATTTTCACAGCATTGAACGTTTCAAGCATATTCTTCAAATATCGCTGGGTATAAAATATTTCTTCTCAAGTACTGTGATGAATTCAAATTCGCAACATTACATGCTACACGAGATGGCAAAATTTTAAAACCTATCCTATGTGCAAATTGCCAGAGTTGACAAATGGCCCGGTACTGGCAAGTTTGTATTTGCCATACTTCGGTCAAAACAACTAGTCCCCGTACAGTGCCATTACTCTTTTTCAACTGGCATTAGTATTGGTTTGCTTGAGCAGACAGTCTTGGATCAGTACCGAATCGATATTGATTGAAGCACACCTAGGTTGTAGAAAAACGAAACTGTGCCAGTACTGACCCGGAGTTGATAATATTTTCAAACGTTACGCAGAGACGGTACTACGCCAGCATGGACGCTATGTAGTTTCCGACAGAATTGGTAGTGGATCGGGGGTCAACCCATCTCCGCGGAAACATGGCTACTTTGGTGAGCAAACACTGCACCAGTACTGGCTCAGAGTTGGTAATCTTTTGAAATTCCATGAAAAGACAATACTGTGCCAGCATCGATGCAACAGTGTTTCACTACAAAAGCGATTGTGGATTGGGTGTCAACTTACCTTCACGGCAACATGGCTACACTGAGAGAATAGTTTGATTATATATTTTAAATCGAAATTTACCAAGTAATTTATGAAAAAGTTGGCGCAAAATTTCACCCAAGGCCACTATTAACCCTGCAGTGATCCATTTCAGAATTACCTATCGCTTAATAGGAAATTATATATTATATATCATAAATTATATTATAAAAATTCAATTTTTTCATTTCAACACAATCGGGACATACATGAGATAAAATTGGCAAGCTTTTTTGATGTTATAAAAATTACCGTAACAGCACACGCAGTTTCGTTGCGTGGAGTCTACATGGGATCAATAACCTTGCCATTGAAAGTGCTAATAGTACGCCATGGAGAATCCCCTAGGAATGCACTGAAGGTAGAATTGAAATGATCGTACTGGTGAGATTGAAATGCCCACACTGACACGGCCAGTTCAGGGAAAATTGGAATGCCAGTACAGGCAAGATTGAAATTCTGATTCAGGGACAATTAAAATATCAATACGGGTGATATTGAAATATCAGTTTTAGCTAGGTTGAAATGACAGTGCTGTCTACGTTTGAATGCCAGTACAGGCAAAATTGAATGCCAATAATGGGCCTTATGTCAGACATTGTTATCAACCCAGTATCGGTTCAGTACTGTCAAACGACCTGAGCCAGTAATGGCATCCCAAATTCGACAGCACTGGCAGCTATGGCAGCGGTACTGAACCAGTACCTGGGCGTTCGTTAATTTCCACATGGGATTCATGAAAATAACTTTATTCTCTTCTTATTTTGCTTACATAATTTTAATATGCATCAACTTAATTCGAATTTACTCATCAAGAATGTGGACATTCACATGCTTAATAAATATATTTCCTCAGATATTTCATTTTATTCTGTTATACACACGGAGAAAAATAAAGGTTTTACGAAGGCTGCCACACTGTTTGGTAGCTCCTACGGTATTTTCAGTATGGTTCACTCCTTGGAAAGTGAATCTTTCTTGGAAATTGGTGAAAAGTACTCCAATGGAGTAACTTTAGCTCCGAAAATAGTCATCGATATATTGGCTGGACGTTGAAGTAAGAGCTACCGCGATTGAAATAGCAATTACTCCTCATTCTTCTCCGTGCAGGGTGTATCATGATTCGGGAACTGTATTCCACAGTTGTATCATTGAGACGGAAATGAGTCGTTTTTCCTTCTGACAATGTTCTGAAAATTTTGAGAATTTTGTGGAAAATTCAGATAATATTTGGAATATTCTGGAGACAAGACATGGGTGCTTTTAGGGTACTCGTATCTTCCACACAATATTCCACTGCAATGCTTTTTCTTTCGCAAATATCCCAAAAGTAATATATACCATAGTGATAAAAAAAAAATGATTGGCGTTGATTGGTTTACTCTTCGTCGAGACAGCAAATATTAAGCTGTGATTGTTCTATTAGTTACATGTGCTTCCTGTAACACTTGAACGCTCGCTTTTGTAAGCGATTACAAATTGTTTTCGCAACAAAATGACATTTCACAGTCAATGGATTTCTTTCCTCCGTGACAAAATCCTTTGATTTCATCATACGAAATCAAAACAAACCTCGGATATTTTTTCATAGGTGAGTGTTTTAAGGGATATCAAAGGAGAGACCATTACTCTTAATTATTCCATCCCTTCTTGAAATCACCACTATTAATGGGTAACCCGTTCTTAACTCAACCCAGATCCCTAAGGTTTCCTCGGGATGTCAGAACGTAAATTGCAAATTACACAGCCACCTCTTTCCTTCAATTTGATTATCCTTATGAGGTTTGAAAGATAATTGGAGAGTAATTGTTGGCATTCATTCAAAGTAATGAGAAAAAAATTGAGTGTGTAGGTTTGGATAGGATCTATTCGAATCAAACATGATTGAGAGTTGTGATATACTGTAGATGCATATTTCATGTTGTGTGGAAAATGGTTAATGATTGTTCATTTGAACAGGAGAAAATAATATATTTTTTTTCCTCCATAGATTTTGGACCAATATACGGGAGGATTGAGATACATAAAAGAAGATTTCTTCGTATTTCGCAAAAAAGTACTCGTACCGCCTTTCCCGGCGCTGTCTAGTTTGTGCCACAAGATCTGTTGATGTTGATTGGATACAGAGCCAAATTATACCCGAGTCAAAAAGTGAAACCTGATTTAGCTCTGATTCGTAGCGTATTACGGATGAGTGAATCAGGTTTGATTTTATTTTTAACTCTGATCTCACCATGTTCTCAACCTGATCTTGTTTTCAAACTTCTCATTCGACCTGGTGTTAACCTTCTTTCGATCTGATTAAACTCTGGATCGTTACGTATTACGGAGTTGATCGGGCTCTAAAAATTATTACAATTTTTCGACTCGGGTAGTGGAAAATCCTCGAGCACGGGAGAAAACAATTTCACAATTATTCTCAAGAGTGTATTCGTATTTCGAATTGAGATATTCCCATGCATTTTAGAATTAATTTGAATACTTGAATGAAGAATTTGTCGGTTCAAAGCAATTCGATGGAGAATAGGATTAGTCCTAGTTCCAGATATTCTTCATATCCCACCAAAATATTCTGTACGGAAAGACAAAACTATCAATATTTTCAAAATTGAAGAATTTTCGTAGTGAGTTGAGAAGTTCTTAATGAGTATATGCTGAAAGTTGATTTAGGGTACCCTCCCAGGTACACTGAGAGAACGGTACCTAGTTGGGACAACTAAATGTTAGTTGCCGCAGCTAGATTTTTATTTACGCTAGCTAGACTCTAGTTGGGGTAACCCAAGTAGCACAACAGGTTAGAAATGCTGAGAAGGTTCTTGGAAGTTCTGAGCATGTTTTATGAACATTCTTAGAATCTTCGAATGAGACTGTTTTGGATAAGTATATTCTGTGCATATTCTCAGAACATATTTTTCGAATTTATCCAAAACAGTCTCATCTGCATATTCTATGCATGATCACGGAATGAACGCAGAATATTTGAAATGTTCTTGTGCTACTTAGGAAATAAAAGGCTAGCTGTCTGAAATATGAATAAGATGGTTTATTCAATGGGAATAAAAAATATAGTTGTGACGAATAAAATTTAGCTAGCACAACTAAATTTTTATTTACAGTTACTGAATTTCCTAGCTGTTGAATATTTGAATAGACTCTTTCTCTCAGTGTAGGAATCAAAAACAGCCTAGGACTGTTTCGACCAGATTTTTCGGACCAGATTTTCTGCGGTAGTTTCGGAAAATTTGAGTGAGCGACTATTGAATTGTCAATATCGACTATTCGAGTGAGAGTCAATCGAATTCTTCAATTTCGTTCCGTTGACCAGAAATCCCGGTTCAAGGGATTTCGCAGGGAACCCGCAAGATATCACATCAATTAACCTTCCTTGATGTTTTATCTTGCAATTGACGTGCAACAAAATCAACCAATTGGTGATTTTTTACCACCAATTATAGATCTCCAATTTCACGCTGGAATAATATCACCGAGATTTGAGGTTTCTGTTCTCGGATATGATGATGTTTTTTTTTTCACGCAGTCGAGATAAACAAAATAACCCCTGTTCAAAAAGCCCAAAAAGTGCTGTGACAAAATCCGCATATAGAAACCGATAAGTTATTTTGTTCCTATCAGTATTCATCAGGTATTGTCGATAATATCGATGAAGACCAATAGAACATTGAATTTCACATATAATCTCATGAAGACCCTCAAGTAATAGGACAAAAACCGCATAGAAACCGATAAGATATCATTAATTCCGATAGGATTTGATTTTTTTGGACATAAAACCTAATCGCGAGATGAAAAATCATGGAAAGGTGAGGTGATGTAATATCTCGCGGTTTCCCTCTGCGTGGATTCATATAAGGGTTCCAGTCTTATGGTACGATACTCTGTGAATTTTCAGCGAACTCACCACAAATATGCTTTAACGAAGTTCTTATTCCCTGAATTCACAGTCGTTTCTCTGAATATTGCTTAGTTCAAAAATCCGAATAATTCTAATTAATTTTCATTGCCCACGCAGAATTCTGTTTCGAATTTCAAATCTGATAGATATTAATCCGTTCATAGCACAATCCTGCACGTTTTATCGGGATGAATGGGACTTTTGATTCAGGGTTAACAATCCCAATTTCTTTTGTGTGAAAAATCTCTTCGGAATACTTTATATCCCATGATATTTGCAAAATATGTGTTCGAGTTCTCTCCTTTCCACTTTGACATACCCTGCAAAGAATCTAAAAATAACAGTTTATTAATATCCTGGGACAAATGAATGATGAAGGTTGATATTGATTCGCATAACAAGTGGTTTTATTAAAAATTCAGTTTAGATGCATGTGAATAAGTTTGTTGTTGCCTTCATGTCAGACGAAGAATTTTCCCAACGTTTATACAGAGATTTGAAATAAATATTCCACATTGTAAGGAATTTAAACTGTAAAGAAAGTAATTAACACGTCCATGCGTTAGGATTTTCCCGTATTTCAACGGAAATTTACTAATGTATCGGAAATTGATTCCCCATCCCATGACCGGAATTTTTCGACTACTTTTTTGTTTGAAGAATTTAGGAAAAATGTTTCAAACAAAAATTCCTCATTTTTTCGCGTAGAATCATGATATGCGATAAAAAGTAGGAGTTTCCATTTGAAAAATTGAAGTTTACCTCATTTTTACCGACCACAGCGCCATCTACTATGGAACTGATATCGCCATTGTGTCGTCCCCTCTCTTAACAACAACATTCGAATGAGATATTTCGGCTCTTCGATGCATTCCTCAAGATATTGTTTCATAGTCTTTATTTTTCATCGATTGTGGCGCCATCTTCGAAAATTCAGGAAAACGTTTCAAGCAAAAGTTACTCAGTTTTTTGCGTAGAATCGAGATATGCAATAAAAAGTGGGGGTTCTCGTTTAAAAAAATGATGTTGTCCCCATTTTAATCGATCATAACGCCATCTATGATGAAACTAATATCGTAGTTTTGTGGTCCCCTCTTTGTATAACAACTTTGGTATGTTTTTGAGATATTTGCATTTAAAGATTAAAATGGGACACCCTGTGTAATGTGAATGTATTGAAATATTTCTAAGTATTTCCCAGGTAGGAAATGCCGATGTTGACAACTGGTCCATGCTAGGCAAAATGCTAAGCTGCCAAGCATCGCGAACCAATATTGGTCCAATATACAGGGTGTGCCATTTTAAATAACCAGGGCTTATATCTCCCAGAGTAATGGGACTGGAAGAAAAAGTATCGAGAGAAAGTTGCAGAGTTCCGAGTGGGACATTTGATGGTACAACCTTGACTTCGACCTCAGACTCCATCTTCAAGGTCATTTTGAGGTGAACTTGTGTTTTTCAAATGAGACCTGCTATTTTTGACTACATCCTTGGAATGTGCGTTGAAAACCAAGAAACTTTTGTCTAAACTAGTTTCCTGGAATTTGCGAAGGTGGCAAATCTAATCGATAAAGAAAGAAAGGAGATTAAAGAAACACTATGACCGTTTTCTGTGCGAAACGACACTTACCTCTTCAGTTATTTCTTCCCAACAGGGCCGAATTAAGGGCCAATGGCCCCATTAGCGCCCACCTGCCTTAATCCGGCCCGGGTTCCCAATCTTCGGGGAACCGCCTTCGGCATTAGCGTTACCTAATTTGCACCACGAGGAGGTTGCGCAATCGGACTTTGCACATCACTGTGGCCCTGAGAAGGGCCGATTATTTCGACTAGACAGGTATGTGTCTGTGAGTTTTGGGAATAGTCGGGTTCCGTAATTGAATGATAATTCCGTGTTACCTTCGCGTGGGATCTCCGTTCATCCACGTTCTATCCACGTCCACCATTGATCGACGTGGAGTCCACGGAGATGCGACGTAGAAATCGGTGGATGTGCTGTTAGGGACTAAATGCTCAAATACGTTACCTTCATTTGCGATACATACACGGCCTTTTTGAGGAGAAAAAACTGAAGGGGTAAGTATTGTTCCGCACAGGAAGCACCAAGAGTGTTTCTTCTTTCTTTCTTTATCGATTAGAGCGCCATCTTCGCGAATTTCAGGGAACTAGTTCAGACAAAAGTTTCTTGGTTTTCAACGTACATTCCAAGGATGTAGTCAAAAATAGCAGGTCTCATTTGAAAAACACAAGTCCACCTCAAAATGACCTTGAAGATGGAGTCTGAGGTCGAAATCGAGGTTATCATCAAATGTCCCCCTCTAAACCCTGCAACTTTTTCCCAGGATTTTTTTTCCAGCCCATTACTTTGGGAGATATAAGCCCTGGCTATTATTTAAAATAGGGCGCCCTGTATAACCGTTGTTCATTCTAGAAACCATATTGGGTTTCATAGGAAATGCCAATATGACAACTGATGCAAGCATGGCGAAATATTGGGCTGCCAAGCATGGCGAACCAATATCAGCCCAATATTGAACCATTTGTTATTTGAGAATCTATACCACGTTTCGCAGGGAATGTCATTACAACAAGTGGTTGAAGCTTGGCAAAACATCAAACTGTCAAGCATCGTGAACCAATATTGGGCCAATGTATAACCAATGTTTATTTGAGAACATGTCACATTTCCACGCTTGTGATTTTCACAGAGTTGTACCGATATCCCTGCTAAAAATCTTATCGTTTTCTATGGCAAATTTTTAGCAGGGATGGCATGAAAAATGACGTCATTTTTTTCCCCACGAAGTATGTTTGAAGAATCAGGTTGAAGCATGGCAAAAGTTGATATACACAACTTGGGCCAGATCCGGTTTAATCGTATGAGCCAAGCTCCAAAATACTCATAATACATATATCATGAGACATTGGGCCATGCTTGGCATTGCATCCTGGCCCAATATTGAGTACCAAGCCTGGCACCAGGTTATCAGCCCAAGCTTTCACCAAGCTTGGGACATATTTTCTCATGGATTTTGGCCTAATATAAGTCATGATTGGGCCAAGCTTGAGCCATTTGTTAATTTCTACCTGGGGTGGCATGAATACTCAGTTCACCAAACATGTCTCTGCAATTCAAAAGATATAAACCATATATTTTTTGCTTAGTGCATGTTTTTCATCCTTCCAAGAATTTTTGGATTTATGAAAAAAAATTTCCATGACCCATTGATCAATTCCATGACTTGTCCATGACTGGTAGACATCCTGTAGACCCTCCTCCGCCCCTTACCTGGCGCTATCAAGGCGTACCAGGCCAGCCCTGGCCCTGATATGGACCAGTGAGCTCCTTGATATGATTTCTATCAGGGTATGCATCCATTTTTTTGTCATTAGAATAACAATTTTCTTATTGATTCCACTAATTTTTTCAAAAAATTATTCAAAATTGGTTGAATCAATGAATAAATTCTTCATTTTAACGAGAAAGAAATGGGTTAATATGTTCTCACAAGTTGAATAGTTATTTCAACTAATCTTTCTTTTCGTGTACCTTTCAGACATTTAAAATTTGAACAATTGTTCGAAAGATATCACGAGACACAAAATGTTCACTGGAATTTCGTATGAGATGTGGAACATTATTTCTGAAGTCCTAGAATAATTGATTCTCGTTCTTATCATTACAACATACCGCGAGTAAAAGAATGAGATATTTGTATTCAATAATTACTTGCCCCCAGTAACATAAATAAGGTCAGGTGCGCCCCTTGATTCGATCTCTTTATATTCATCCCCTGTATATTTTGACCTCGGGGCTCTCTTCGAACCACAACTTTTACAAGAGAATAAAAATGGATTCGTCATAAAGTGAATCATACGTAAGAAGAATATAATAATTCATAAACTCTTCATGTTTGGAATATTTATATGAAAAAAAGTATTATATTCTAGAAGTTTCTTTTTCCTATTCAAACGATTGATCATTTGTTACTTTTCACGAATACCTTACTTCCATGGATATATATTCAAGTGTTATGAATGGTCTTGATATTTGAGTCTGGGAACACGCAATTCTTATTGATTCTTGTGTACAGTAAAGTAACACGTTGATACGAAATTCCATTGGGTATAGGATCGAATAAAAATCCCACATCACACTTTCTACCGTTTATAGATAACACACGAATTGGGACAACAAGCAAAAACTCTCGAATTACGAAAATGTTCAACCTATACTATATAATCGAATCATTTTTAGCCATCCTCGGAGATTCCTCTCAAATCAGTTCGGATCTAGTGAAAGCAATAATGGACAAATGGAGAATATGGACGAGGTATTTGAAAATACTTGGGTGAAAAAGGATTATATTGTACTCTAAATAGATTACACCGAGGAAAATAGGTTAATTGAAGAGAGTCAAATTTATTAGGGGCTAATAAATTTCATTTCTCTCAATTAAACGCTGATTCGTTCGAAATATAAATGAAGACGGTACCTGGTTCAGTCGATACGAAAATTGATTAGGAGTATTTAATGTTCTCAAATATCATTAAGGACAGCAAGGTTTCAATATCACTTCATTGATAAAGTATCATTCATAAAAGAATTATATTCCTGATCACACTGGTGAGAATCTTTTTGGATATATCGTGGTCAGGAGACGTCATGAAATCCGATTAAATCGAGTCAAATGAACATCTGGAATTTAATTACATATCCCACATAGCACACAATGTCTCAGTAATATTCTCAGAATATCACAAATATCTCATTCGAAACATTCTATGTTGAACATTTCAATGACATTCCATAGATATTGCGGATAGAATATTTTATTACAAATATTCTGCGAATCTCGCAATTGAAATATTGCGCATATGATATTCTGCAATGTTCTGGGAATCTATGATGAGGGATATCTCATGTTTGTCGCGAATGACATATTCTGAGAATATTTCAGTAGCAATATTTTATGTGGCAGCAAGAATTTTTATTCATCAGACCCGTAAAATTCACAAGTCGAGGGCAAAAGAAACCTCTCTCCCACAACTTATTCAATTTCAGTTTCAGAGGATTCTGAATTGATTGGTCTATATCCTACGGAGGGCATTGAAGTCATCTCAGTGCTCAGCTCAAGTGATAGAGGCTTTGTCTATGACTCGGAGAACGAACGTTCGATCCTCACTGAGGAAACTTTCCTAATAATCGATTCTCAATGTGTATTTCTTTCACAAAGCCATCCAAATCGTATTCTATACAACATTTGCAGAGGAATTCACTCTGAAGAGAATTTTTTTTCACCAAAAGCAGTATTTTGTACCATCGTTAATACACGGAGAAAAATAAAGTTCAGAAAATTACTACGTTCCTACTAAATTGGCAAGATACGAGAAAACATGACTGTAATTGTTACACAGTGTAGTAAAAATCTGTACTTGATCATCTGTAACGTTGCATGCTCATGCTAAAGAGTGTCAGGCAAACCATTCATTTTTACTACATTGTCTATCAATCAAAGTAGTATTTTCTCGTATCTTGCCGAATTAGTAGAAAATGTAGTAATCTTCTAAACTTTATTTTTCTCCGTGTACATGTAATTATGAGATGTTTTCCTGTATAAAATATTCCTGAGATGATCTCAGCAATATTTCAGAATTTCAGAAAGACAGTGACATCAAACATTCTGGAGGCATTCCTTAACAACAGCACATCCACCGATTTCTACGTTGCATCTCCGGGGACTCCGATTGGATCAATGGTGGACGTGGATAGAACGTGGATGAACGGAGATTTCACGTAGAGGCAACGTAGAAATGTCCGGTGCTGTACGGGCTGACAATATTCTTGAGATGTCTGCCAGAATTGTCTTGCATATTTTAAATATAATATTCTGGCAATGTCATTGAGCCATTCTGTGCTATGTGGGATCCAACTGGAAATTTATCGATCTGTTTTTAAACAAATTCAATGAACCATGTACTACATTTCACAAACATTTTTCCGTTTCGTCGAAAGAGATTTTTTTCTATTTATTTTATATAATCACATAAAATATCATGACTTACTGAATCCCAGTAAATTATATGTTATCATCCGGAGCTCTTGAAGATCTAAATATGTGTGAGAGGTCAGATAAACCTTTCAAAAGGTTAACATAAAGATATCAGAATGTTATCAGATGCGTCGATTTCTGAGGAAAATAAGAGATCGCCAGAATGTTATCCAAACGAATTCTTCAAGAGGATTTTTTTCTGAGATCTCAGAAAAATGATACCATTCAGATATCAATATGATAACATTGACAGAGCTCTCTCAAAAGACCTCTTAAAGAGCTCTTCCTCGCATAAGTGTTCACTGGGAGATTTATTTATTTATGTGAGCGGTGTGCGGTGCGTTTCCTTGTCTTTATTTTGCCGTGTGTTCAACATTTGAAAATCCTAGTAATATTTAGTGGCGGCCAAACAAAGACATTGATTCCTAGTTGCTTCTAGAACATCTCAAACATCAGCATTGGAAATCTATTTTCCCATTGTAATTTGCACTGATTTGCGCACAACTTCATATTCTAATAACCCACCGCATGTTTTGTTTCGAGTCATGACCGTTTGCAATCGTTTGTGACTGTATGTTTCTTCAGGAAAAACTTCATCTCTATTTCATTGAATTCCGATAATTTGGCATACGTTTTAGTTGTCATTCGTACACCGCAAGAGTTCCAAATCGAAAATATCACGGTAAGCATTGAAAACAAATGTCCATCAAACGTCATCGATATGTCTACAACATTTCAATACCCCGAGAGAACATGAAGGTTCATAAGGAACGTTCAATGGAGGTCTATTCAACGTCCGGGAATTTGAAGGTCCATTGGACATTCCATGAACCTGAATTCACGTACAATAGACGTGAATTTAACCTAGAAGGTTTGTATTCTGTTGGGGAAGTACACGTGTTTTGTATTCCCGAGAATATGTCACTCCAAGTGTAATAAATTTCTCGAGCTTATTTGGATTGAATACTCTTCATCCCACGTAGCAAGGATCAATTCATACCCAGACGCAGCACACAAGAATTCCGAATGAATTCTGAAAAAAGAATGCTTTCAAAATACAAAGTCTTCTGAAAGAGTTTGAAAAGAACTCGCAAATGTCTAACGAATCGAATTCTTTTGAAACTTTTTTGGAACACGTTGTATTTTAAAAGAGCTCTTGTTTCAAAATTCATTTGAGATTCTTGTGCGCCGTCTGGGTACGTAAGTCAAATAACTTTTCTTTATACTACGACTTCAAATCGATGTTCATCAAAATATTTTAGAGTAGGTATCATATTTTCGGAAATGTGTGAAAATATTTGAAACACCGAACTTTGCTATGTAATGATATCATTTCAATCTTCGTTGTGTTCACAGATTGTAACCATTGTCGTGTAAAAAGTAGTCTGGATACAGCACAAAATGGCTATTCTTGAGGAACTTTGCGTGACCAAGCATCTCAAACCCATCGAATTTGGCTTGAAGTGGGAGATTAAAGGTTGGGATTTCTTTGACGAAAAACTTGAGTTCTTTTCGCCGATTTTTTCAGATCTCAAAGAAAAGTACAGTTTTCAACTGAAAACTGTTCCACTCAAAGTTTTGCTTACCAGTGTCTTCAACTTGCATTTGTCTATGGTTTCGGATTTGAGATTTCCCAAAAATTTCAAAGTAGTATGTGAATGCGCAGTTTTCCATGAAGAAAATTCACTTGGTCATGAGAAATGGGAAAAAGTATCTACAAAATATCAACATGAATGTATCTTTTCAAATCGGATATCTCCGAATAAAAAATCAAACAACCCCACAAGTATGTTGGCAATTGCATGTGGAGTTACAATTATTGAATCAAATTCAGTATTCAATGTGAATACTTCTATTTCTCAAAATGAAAGAGATGATAAATTATTTGATGACATGCGTAATCTTTACGAAAATGATCATTTTAAAGACATAATCTTTGTAATCAATGACAAAGAACTGAGAGCGCATAAGTGCATAGTATGTGCTCGAAGCGAATACTTGAAGAAAATGATCGAGAAATGTACATTCGAAGAATTCATCAAACCTATTTATCTTCAAGATATCAGTTATGATAACTTTGAAAAGATATTGAGATTTATTTATACTGGTGAAATAGAGTTTCATCATTACACCGTGTGCCAGCTTCTGAAAGAAGCCAACAGATTTGCTCTACCCTCTCTGAAACGAGCTTGCGAGGGTTCGTTGAGAGCAAATCTCAATCTTGAAAATGCTCTAAGAACTTTTTTATATGCATACCTTGCGGAAGCCCCGAGTTTGAAATTAGATGCACGGAAGTTGATCGCCAAAAATCCAGAAATTTTGATAGATAACCAAGATTTTCAAATCTTACTGAAAGAAAATCCCCTTGTGGCATCTGAGTTTCTGGATATTCTGGAAAAAGAAGGGGAAGGAGGAGAAGAAAAAGCAGCTTTTGAGCCTCGTGCAATGCGAATTCTGGTTCCAGAAGAGGAAGATGATGATGATGATGATGATGATGAAGACTACTTGTTATATTAAGAGATACTTTTGTGAGTGCTGAAAATAGCAGGGAAAAATAGAAAGCAGCGCCACATCTCCAGAAGAATTCTTAAGGCGCCTCGAACACGGGGAATTCATAAAGAACAAAATGAGTTCAATAAGAACTCTTTATGAATTATTCTGGGACTGTGGTGCTGCGTGGGAGCAGAAGGAGAATATGAAACAGGAAGAAAAAAATGTAAGATGCTATTGTCAAAAGTAAAATCTGAGAACAGCATTTTACCGATACAATGCATAGGACGTTAAAGAACACAAATAAAGAATATTGGTATTTCGTGGACTACTGGATGAGCCTGCAATGATAGTGAGGGGCCGTCACTGGCTTCTTGAGGCCCCTGCAGTTGTGTTTGCTAGGAGGTATCTACTTTAATAATTTAAAAACTGTTTCAGTGATGTTGACTAATGTTTACGTGGGTATAACAGTGTTAGAGGGAAAATAAATCGGGATTTTTTCTTTTTATTTGTGATACAATCACGTTTCGAGATATCTGCTTCTGTCATATTTAATGGAATATTCGTTGATTAGTTCTGTGAATGAATAAATAATATATTTCCAATATATGATGCATTGTATTTGTCAAAACTGATAATTTCCATATGACCCTGCACTGGAGAAAAAGATCATACCTAGCATGATTACTAGAAATGGTAATCACATAAGCACATTGATAGCAATTACTGATTTCTGTACACAGCGGCTAACGAAGACTAGCAATGGTTTCCACTTTGGTATATTCAAATGCAACATCAATTGATCATTAATCAAACAAAAGAACCATGACTTACCTCTGTTAGCGGCTGCCCATTAATCGTCATTCGGAACCTCCATAATGTATTTTGCTGGAGTTTGAATCGTTTATTGGAACAAATCAAGAATCAGATAACAAAATATTTCATTATTGAAGTCCCAAAATTTTGCATTACTGTTTTTAAGCGATGTTTTCAGTGTGAATTTTCGTTTCGTTCGTATAAACGATTCAAACAGTAGCAACATCATAATGTGAGATCAAAGATCTCGGAATATCATCTCTATTGCATCGATTTCTGTCATCTTTTCATATCTTACTCGAGAGTTCTAAATGCAATCTAAAATATATCACGGATAACTTTTAGATAGCATTTAAGACTCTTGAGAAGACATCAAGGAGGTGGCATTCCGACATCTTTCAGATAACATTATGACAGTTTCCAATGTTGGGCGAAAAATTGTTTACTGGGTGTGTATAGAAATCCGTGATTGTCTGTGTGATATCTTTCCAAAACTCTTTTTTCTCAGTGTGGTCAGTATTCCTTTTAGATACACTGTAAAGAATAATCGAAATTCTCCCATGTATATCAACTGGACAATTCCAATCACTGATTGGGGAATCAGTTTCCGGTACATTTATATGAAATTTTCCATACATTTATCTGAAAATTCCAAACTGTATGGGATTCTCTCCAGCATATCACAGTCAATTTCCGGACAAGTTCGGAGAATTCCTAACGCAAATATGTGTTAATTACTTTACATAAATATGTAGGAATTTTCGCATAGAAATTCTTTACAGTGCAGCCTTACGCAAACTAATAATTAATATACTATCTCATTTTGACACATCATTGTTTTTTATTTTTCGCAGTTACATTCCACTTTTCCTACATTCAGGGCCATCGAGCATTAGAAAACGGACAAAATTTTGCTACGTAGTTTGCAAATAACTAAGCACTGCTGGGATTTGACTCTAAACAGAAATCCAAAGCCCGAAACATATTTCTAAACATGAGAAAAAAGTTGTAAAAATTATTGACATTGGTAGGTTAATATGTTTATAATCTTTTGCACGATTCTTAGAAATCATTCGTAGTTCTGATTTCATAGTGAAAACTCAATTTTAGTAATGTGCTTCATCACTGCGGATTTGAATTTTGTATTCATTGCTTAATTGATTAGAAAGTACGTAGCAAAATTTTGATCATTCCTTGGACTCCGCGGTCCGTGAAGTCACTCGAGCATGGTGGAGTAGCGGAGGGGAAAACTCAAATTTTGCACGAAATTTTTTCAAAAGGTACGTAATTCATATAAATTTGAAGTGAATGATGATGGATTAAACACTTGGGATGGCGCACTGCCGCGTACTTTGAATTTCCCAATGGTTTCTGAAGGCTAAAAAATAAAATTGTAAAATTTGTCGACGTTCAGAGGTTACAATGTTACAATTTTATTTTTTAGCCTTCAGAAATCATTGGGAAATTAAAAGTGCGCGGTAGTAGTGCACATTCCCGAGTATTTGATTCATCGTCATTCACTTCAAATTTATATTAATTACGTGCTTTTTCAAAGAAGTTCGTGCAAAATTGGACTTTTCTCCTCCCCCACTCCCCCATCCTCGAGTGCCCTAAGAAAGAAAACCTTTTTACTTTTCAAATGCTACAATTCTCAGGCTTCATCGAGGCTCCCGGTCCTAGAACGGGAATGATTTCAATCAGTCTGCATGAATGAATAGATTTGTGCACAAATCAATCTACATATCGATAATATTGGTTGACTGCTGTGTCCAAAAATTACGGTGACATTTGAATTTAAACTCTGTGCGCAAATGTATTTGGGGAAGTGCTCTTATTTTTAAGTTAGTATGACTGTCTTGGATGCCCTCGCCAAGGGTCACATTAAAATATTCATTAGTGTTTGGGAGACGCTTCGTTTTGTAAATTGCTGAAAATGAATTTTTCGATTTTTATAATGTCTGCATTTGTTGAGCAAAAAATTTGCATTGAATTTTGTTTGCGGGATGAATTTTCTGCTGCTGATTGGTCGAGGATGGTGCGGAGAGTCTTTGATGACGAGGCTATGTCGAAAAAAAATGTTTACAAGTAGTATAAACCCAGTGAACCCTGAGTTCTTAAAGATGAATATAAGATATCCGATGAAAAAAACCTTTAAGATCTAAAAGATGTCTTATAGATGTATATCAGAAATCTTCAAAAAGATATCTTACAGATGCCTGTATAAGATATCTGAGATATATCTGAAAAATCGATTGCGATAAGAGTTCTTAAAATATCATCTATAAGACATCTTTCAGAACTTCATTTCTGAAAAGATGGCGTCTACCGACTTTGCTTTTTGCATCACTTTTCTGCCTCATTCTCTCGCGTGCAGTACGTGTCGAATGTTGAATCTTATATATAAAAATGTTATATATTAGAATTCAAGGGATTCAAAGGTGCAATTGACCTGTTCATGGGATAAAAACTCACCAAGTAAGTGTATGATATTTTATTCGTATATTCGTTGGATGTCATTGTATACTTTTTCAAAATCAGCATTAGTAAACATTACCGGCATTCCTAACCTTGCTCTTTACCGTCGTTTACATATATATATTATGCAAAAAAAATATCATGCACTTACTTGATGACATCTTATCCTATTTATAGGCGCAATTGCACTTCTTGAATATCTTGAACTATTACAATAATGAATTTATGAACCTGAATGTATGAATTTGCAGCGGGCTGTCTTCTTCTCGAAACATCTTCATCGAATTCATGTATCGATCCCTTGGCGAAGGTAGATCTCATAATTCTTCATAATTTCTCATAAAAGTGACAATTTTTCATATTTCCTCATAAATTACAAATTCGGTAAGAAAGATCTAATATTTTCTCCTTGAACTTGTACCAAATGAGGAAATATAAAGATTCATGACTTTCATGAGAATTATGGAAAATTATGATAAACATTACCACCAGGGTTTTTGTATGACTTCTGAAATATATCATTTTTCGGATTTCTAATTTTGCTCTCCCATAAGACCTCATTAAGATATCTTAAAGAAGCTCCTGAAAGATCTCTTTTCAGATATCTTGAAGATATATAATAGTGTTGCGTCCGATATCTTTATGATATCTCAAAGATCTCTTTCGGGAGAAATTTTAAGATATCTTACAAAATTTTCAGACATCTTTCAGATATCTAATAGAAATCGGATTGTCTATTTGGGAAGACTATCGAAGACGAAAAGCTTCAAAGACGTCGACCATCAGCTTCAACTGACAGAGTTCACGTCCAGAAAATCAAAGATTTGGTGCTTGTAAATCGTTGATTAACAATCAGAGACCTTGCCGATGATGTTGGCATTTCAAAAGGATCAGTCAATACCATTTTGAAGGATATTTTGGACCTCAGACGCGTCAAATCTCGATTGGTACCGAAAACACTGAATTTCCTGGAAAAACATCGTCGCTTTGAAGTGTCTAAAACAATGCTTTCCGGCTATCAGGACAAGATAAAACGCATTATTACGGGGGATGAAACGCGGATTCATACTTACGACCCAAAAACAACCGATCAATCAAGTGAATATCGCGTTGAAGGTGAGACAAAACCAAAAAAACCGCGCCAAAGTCGCTGAAAAATCAAGGGTATGTTGACTGTTTTCTTCGATTCTCGTGGTGTTGTACATTACGAGTTCCTTCCACCGGGTCAAACTGTCAACGGAGAATATCATTTGAGCGTTATGCGTCGTTTACGTGAAGCTATTCGTCTAAAGAGACCGGAATTATGGTGAGACAACTCTTGGTTTTTGTACCACGACGATGCACCGGCTCACCCTGCATTGATCCTTCGTGACCATTCCGCAAAAAACTCGACCCATATCGTTCCACAACCATCGTCTTCAATTGACTTGGCACCGTGCGACTTCTGGCTATTCGACAAACTCAAAAGACCGCTCCGGGGACACCGTTTTGAGTTGATAGAGGAGATCCAAGCTGAATCGAAGAGAGAGCTCAAGGCCATCCCGTAAACCTACTTTAACAACTGCTTCGAATATTGGAAAATACGTTGGCATAAGTGCATTGTATCTCGGGGGGGTTTGAAGGCGACGAACTTGATTATGGGAAATAAATACAGATTTTTTTACAATAAATGCCATGTCACCTTATTTTTTGGACACAGTAGTATAAATTACAATACCAATTTACTGAAGTATTTAAGACGAAAAATACAAAAATTCTGAAGAGCATCGGCATCGTTGTTTAGATTTATGAGACTAAATTCATCAAAAGGAATTACGGTGACGTATTTTATGGAATTTCACAAGAAAATATTGTTTGGACTACTCGGAAAAGAAACTCATTGACTCCTACTGAATTTCTAAGTATCTTGTACAATGTTTCCAATCAAAATCCATTTATAGATTTATAATAAGATTTGATGGAATGCAATAAACTTCTTCGAAGAAAAATTTCCCCTTCATCTCATGAAATCTCTCTGAAAACTGTACAATGTTCTCCCATTCGGTTCAATTCCAGTGAATGTTAACGGGTTTCCCCCAACGATTCCGAAGTGACCAATTTTTTTGGTTTACTCTCGGTTATTTATTGGTTTGGTAGAAATTTGGTCAGAAAATGGTCACCCAGATGGTTTTTACCATATAATAACCTATTTATGACTGAAAACTAACGGTTGCTTAGAACAAATCTGCCACCACAAGGTCACCAAAAAAGTGTGGCCTGTTTTTGGAATCTTCTCAGTATTTTTGAGGTAAAAACCCAGAAAGTGACCACAAAATAACCAAAAAAATCATCAAATTGAGATTGGTTGAATTTTTGTTGGATTTTGGACAATTTTTGTTGAAAAAATGTAAACCGAACTTTGTTGGATTCTGGTTCAATGTAACCGAAATTTTTCGTTGCTTGTCGGTTCACCCAGATCCGCTAGGGTATCAGGGAGAATTTCGAATAATGAAACACTCCAGACAGCACAACCTGACACTTGAATGTTTATGGGAGGTTTATAGAACGTAGGGGACTTTTTGTGAACGTCCCAGAGACACGTTTTGCTGTCAGGGATATTTTGTGCATACATTGATATACGATGTGCATAAAATACTGTATATGATACTCAATCGATCGATTGAAAAAGATTTCAACACACACAGCACAAAATGTCTTAAGGTAATTCTCATTCCCGACAAAAATCAGTGTGACCACCGTGCTTCCAATCTGTAGTACTTACTCACTGGATGGGTGATGTTTTTAATAAATAGTAAACGAAAGACTATCCTCTCAAGCTAAATTTATGTAACCAAACCACACAGTTAATTGTTTTATTAAGCTTTGAAGCATAAAAATGTCACTTTCATGACTGTGATCACCTTGCTCCCACAAGGAAAAAAAATCAGAACTATTTATTTGTCTATAATATTCACTTTTCAAATGAGCCAATATTAACTGCGATGCATAACTCATTTAATAGTAGAATAAAATATCCATAGCTACACAGATTTTTCTATGAATCGTCATATCAAAGTTTGTGATCAGTTTTTTTGTCACTTCCATGGACTTATGTCACATTCCTTTTATTCTGAAAAATATTGTGCGAGGAAAACAATCCAAAAGGCTGTAGACACAGTACTGAGGCAACATCTCAAGCGAGTGGTGGGTTCATAACGGTGTTGTAATCACAACAAGAAAATTCAAGTTCGAATTCTATTCTCGTAACTCGTCGAGCATAACGGTCACAACCATGGCAGCTATTTTAAGGTATTTAATTTTCATTAATGAAACTTTGAATGTGTGATTCTATTGCGTTTTTGCTTGATAAACAGGGAGCCAAGTCATCAACTAGATATCAAATTTTGGGGTGTTACATTTTTGAAATTTTAATGCATAAAAAGTCACTTCCGTGGAGTCACTCCCATGCCTCCGTGGATAAAAAATATATCCATGGAAGTCACCATTGATCCATAGAAGTGATAAATTTACAATATATCAACATGGCTTCATTGAATGATTATTTTGATTTTTTCTCCATGGATTTGTTTTGTATTCTGAATGACCAGAACCTTTCATTCAAACTTGAATCAGATGGTTGAATTGTTTTTTTTTCCTTTTTTCACTACTACTATGGGAATGAAATTGATGAGGATAATAAAAGTAATTTTGTGACGCGATGGTATATATTGTTTCAAAAAAGTGTTACCATCTTTTAGTACGTCACTTCCATAGATATGAGATCACTTCCATGGAAGACATTTTTTTCAATCCCCTCTCATTGAGGGCTGTCGGGGTTGCGAGCTCAGCGACTATGTTTTTCGTTTAGAGTAAGATTTAAACTTTGAAAATCCACCATAAGAGAGGTTTTCATTAACTCATCAATTTCCGACCTCCGAAATGAGAATTACTCCTCAGTCGTGCTTCGGAATATTGTTACGACGTTTTCGAGACATTCATAATATTTCAGCAATATTTCGAGACATCACTGAGATATCTTGTGCTGTTTAGGAACACAATGAAATTTCATTGTTCTCGATAGGAGCAGACGCTCGGTAAATCTAAAAAATTCTCATCATTTTGATATCAATGTTCTCATTTAAAATCCACAAGAGTCTGATCGAAGCTATAAAATCCACTCTTGATATAGTTCTTTTCTGAATTAGGAGAATTCAAAGGATGTAAATCAGGTAAGGATATTTGTACTCCAACTTCTTTAGGATCAAGAATTTCATATTTTATAGCAGACATAATAAAATACTATATGAAAAAATTCAACGCACGAACATTTAAAATGAGAGCATGTTTCATAAATGGAAGTTCGTTGCAATAAAATAACAGTAATTCTTCATAAATGTTCAGTCTACCCGTTATTCCCTCGTTGTTGATTCTTATTTCATACGTCATTGAAATAACAGCCAAAAGAGTTAGTATTGTATTCCTCTTCATCCAACTCCATGCAGGGATGGGCAGTCTCAATTACTTTTTTGTACTCGAAGTACTCTTTCTTGTTAAGGGCACACGAGTACCAACAAAAAGGAGCCAAATTTTGCGCCAACTTTTTCCATAAATCATGCGTTCAACGGAAATTTTCAATGAATAACAATGGAATTCACGGCTAGGATTGGACTCTAAAGTTAAGTTTCAGTCTTTTTCTGATTTTCTGGTGGAAGTAAGAGGATTTTAAAATTAATAACCTCCAACTAACAATTTTCTAATACTTGCAAACTATGGAGAAACTTAAATTGATACTTGGAGTCCAATCTCAGGTATGTACTTGATTGTTATCGATTTCAAATTTAATTTTATCAAGTAATTTACGAAAAAAGTTAGCACAAAATTTTACCCACTCCTACAGATGCCTGAATGCCCTTAAGTATTTTTTAATTTGACGTTCAAGATCTGTATTTTATAGGAATAGAAAAGTTCTTGGAGTATGAAACGTAATTGAGGCTGCCCATCCTTGTTTCCACGTTCCTCATATTTTCCCACTAAGCAAAAATTCATCGGAAATGATATTTTTATTCGAAAATAAGTTTAATTCATGTTTATTAAGTGTGCAAGTTGGAACTCGGCTTTTTTTTCGTCAAATTCAATTTTATTAAAAAAATACTTCTTTCAGGAATTATCAATTAAAATATTCGCCGTTATTATCTACAGTCTTTTGCCATTTATCGGGTAGTAGATAAATGCCTTCAGGATAGGAACTTGGTGGTTCTGAAACAAAATAGTTAACCAGCCATTTCTGGGCATCTTCGATATTCATGAAGTGCTGCTCCTTCAAATATGACGACATTGATCTAAATAAGTGATAATCAGAAGGAGCTAAGTCCGGTGAATATGCCGCATGAGGTACAACTTCCCAGTCTAAATTGAAGAGGAGTTCCTGGGTTGGTTTTGCTGTATGTGGAAGTGCATTGCCATGCAGCAGCATCACTTTTCGCCTTCCTTGCCCCATAAATGGTCTTTTTTCCTCCAGAGCATTACTTACTTTGATCAGCTGGGCCCGGTAACGCTCAGCTGTAATAGTTTGGCCAGGTTCGAGAAGCTCGTAGTAAATGATTCCTTTCCAATCTCACCAGACACAGAGTAAAACTTTCTTTGCACGAATATTCGGTTTTTCAACTGATGTAGATGGCTGGCTTGGATCAACCCATGCTTTTCTACGTTTAGGATTGTCGTATAAAATCCATTTTTCATCCCTCGTAATGATTTTATGCAGAAAATTCTTCTTCTGGAACCGAGAAAGCAGATTCATGCAAATGGCAACTCTTTGTCTTTTATTTTCTTCCACCAGTTTATGAGGAACCCATTTTCCTTCCTCCTGTATTTTTTCCAATGCATGCAATCGAAGTGAAATTGCTTGACAACTAACTCTCAACTGTTCTGCAAGCTCTTCTTGAGTTTGACATGGATTTTCATTCAGTAAAACTTCAAGTTCTTCATCCTCAAATTTTTTGATTGCACCTGGACGTGGATCGTCCTCAAGACTGAAATTTCCATTACGAAATCTTGTAAACCACTTTTTCACTGTTGAATGGCTCACAGAATGTTGACCCAATGTCGTATCAATCAATTCCATAGCTTGAGCAGCATTTTTATTCATCCGAAAACAGAATAGGATACAATGGCATAAATGTTGCTTATCAAAATCCATCTCATAAAATTGATACACAGGAAATTACTACTCGAAAATGACTGATATGACAACTGCAATGTCCACGCTACATATATCCAAAATGGCGGACGAATTGGATGCGTTCAAATATTTCGTTTCATGCAAGCAACTTAAAGTCGAGTTCCAACTTGCGCGCCTAATAGTTAGTTGCAAGCAAATAATCACATAGAACGAACAATATTTTTTTCTCATATTTCTCCACCAATTGGGATGACACTCGTACGGAACTACTATAGATTCAAAACGTGGTATAAGTTTCATTGCTGGTGACTTTCGCTGTTGTTACTAATTTGAAGCTTTTTTTGTATTACTTGCATGGAAAAAAAATGATTCACTATGGTAGCTCGGAATTAGCTGTGGTAGCTATTTTGTGTATTCGATATTTGGATAGCGGAAAAAAAATTGCTGTCAAAGCTAGATTATAGCAATAACTTTTGTTGCCACAGCTAAAAAATAGCTATCACAGCTAATTTTCAGTTATCCAAATATCAACTGCTAATTTTGCCCCTTCGTTAAAGGTAAGCTTTGTGATCGTTTCGAGTGCCCGAAAATTTGTTTATCTCTAAATTGAAAATCTCCAAGGCCAAAACGTTTCTCAGAACTCAGAGAAAAAATTTTGGTTTTGTGTCTGTCTGTCTGCCATCATCTCTGTCGGTCTGTCAACAAATTGCGAACGCGAATATCTCCCGTTCTACTCATCCAGTCATTATCAAATTTATACCACAGTCGTATAGCGAGGAGACGGTGGTCTCATATGAGTTTCAAGTCAATCAATAGAGAGGGGAACAAAATTTCACTTTCGGAATCGATATTTTTGGAAATTTTGGGACATTTTTCCAGAGCATGTATTTGTTATATTGCTTTGATACGAATATCATGTAAATTCGCTCAAACGTGACTATTTGGTATACCAAAGAAAAAATGTTCCATACACTGAGAAAACAGATATCTTGAAAAATACCATAATTTATGGATTTTCAGCGCTGGTCTGACCCGAGTCGGAATATTCACTTGTCGGAATATTCTCTAAAAGTACCATAATTTCTTGGACTTTTTGAAATAAGTATGGTACCTTCCGTATAAAAGTCCAAGACATTATGGTACTTTTAGAGGTTTTTTCAGGTAAATATTTAGACTCTGTCAGACCAGCGCAGAAAATCCATAAATTATGGTACTTTTTAAGATACCTTTTTCTCCGTGTATAAATTTCAGAGGAATCGGTTCGGAGGACCAAGGATAGCCTGGATTTTTTTTCATAGGTTTATTTTGTACACGCACGTATTTCATTTTTTACTCATCCGATCCCTATGAAATTCATAGCTGACTTCAGCAATAGTCCTATAACGGTCCTATATGAGTTCCAGTCAAGTCGCTTAAAAGAAATCAAATTTTTCGTTTCATTGGAATCGATGACTTGAATACTCTTTTTCAGGGCCTTGTTTAGTCAACTTTGCCCAATAATTAAAATGTATAGATAAAATACTTCGGATACTACTTCAACACGGGGAAGCTTTGTGCCTATCAATTGGCAGAATTTTGTCCCGTGTGGAATGAACTTTTACAAATAACTCAAGTTGATCAGTTTGAATGAATGATTTTTCTGTCCTGGTGGGGTTTGGTAGCACTGGTGACAACGGATTAATCGAACTATGTAGCTAATTCCAATAGAGTAAAAAATTAGTAACTTTATTCGAAAGGATTTGGAGGAACTGGAAGTTCACCGCACGGTGTCAAGGAGGAAAAGGGAATTTGATGCGACAGCGAATTCTAATCTTGCTGAAGCAGCCCATTTCCTACATAGCGCAAATGTCTCAGTATTATTTCCAGAATATTCTGACAACATTACAATGTCTCTAGAATGTTGCAGAATTAGTGTTGCCGCGATATTATCGTCGATAATTGAGGAATAATCGATTATCTCAATTCTTACACGTTCCTATGGAATATATAATCCACGAATCTTCGATTATGCTCATGATGAACCGGAATAATGAATGATCCCAGACTTGTACACAAAATAAACCAAGATATGCTTCCATTTATCGTTACGATATATCGATAATTATCGTTACGATAGTGTAAGAATATTTTGATTTATTCTGTTGAAAAGACCAAGATGATCCATTATCCCGTTTCATTTCGTGCACAGTCGAAGATCTACGCGTTAAGAGTTCCATGAAAACCTGTCAAAATTAAGATAACCGATTATTTCTGAATTTCGACGATAATATCGCGGCAACACTATGCAGAATATTCTGAATATATTACTGAGACATTCGTGCTATGTGGGTTGTTGCTGCGATAGCAAACTATTTATCATCATAGCAATCTTGTCAGCTACGACAGTGATTTTTGGTATTACATATAGAATAGCAAATACATTTGTTGCTGCCACAGCTAAAAAATCGCAGTCGTAGCCCAATAAACATAAATTTCTGCAAGATACATCTAAGATATCTTTACAAAGATATCTTCAAGATGTGCCATAAAGATATCTTACAGATAACTTCAAGAAATGGAATTAGGATGTCGAATTTGAGATGTATACAAGACATCTTGATCGAGATATCTTTGGGATATATCTCGAAGGTCTCTTTTAGATATTTCCAAGTTATGGAACCAAAATCTCTTCCGCAAGATACCTGGCAGATACAATAGTTCCATATCTTCACAAAGATATTTTCAAGAATTATCGTACAGATATCTTAAAGATAACTTTGGGAAATGAAATGAGGATGCCGAATTTTGGATGGATACAAGGAGTCTTGAAACCATTTTGATTGAGATATCTTCGGAATACATCTCGAAAATCCATTTTAGATATCTCAAAGGTATGAAGTGGAGATATTTTCCAGGAGAAAATTTTGGAAAAAATTCTGTTTTGAAATTCAGATTCTGTACGGCATGAGATGAAATATTGGATTCATTGCTCAAAAATTCCAGCCCTTTTCGTGGATTACATTCCCAGGAATTTCACACAAAAGAAAATTCTACCAGTTTTGTAACGTTATGGCCATAAGTGATGATAAGCCATTATATAAACATATGGCGCGTTAGCTCAAGCTGTTAAGGGGGTATTCTAGTCTAGAAATTTGAAAAAACCAAAAATTTTCTTTTCCATATTTCGATAGGTTACACATTCAAGAATATCTTCCTCAAAGGATTTTTCAAAATTCGAATTATTTCTAAAGCTATAATAATTTTAGTGACATGGCACCCAGACTGATTCGGGCGAAGCGGCTGTAACAGTGTGCGACTGAAGGCTCCGGCTACTTGAACTCTGGATGACTTTCAACACGCAAATCCACCACTTACTGATGAAGTTTTAACAGTCTTAAAACCTATTTACGAAAGCCTGTCAGATGATTCTTTATTGGAACGTTGTTTGGGTTCCGAAACTCAAAATAACAACGAATCACTAAATTCTTTGATATGGACGTTTGCACCCAAACACATCCATGCTGGAGTCCAGACAATCGAAATTGCTACTTATTTAGCAGTCGGTATCTTTAATGAAGGCTTTAATCCCATTTCAAATATGATGAAACTTATGGGGATGAAAATTGGTGTGGAAACCCATGGGTTTGTTGTTAGGTGCAATGAAGTAAGAATTCAACGTTCTGAAGTTCGATCTTCAAATGCTTCAAAAGAAGGAAGAGCTGCTCGTCTTGTGGAAAGAAACGCTGAAAATCAGCAATATGAAGTAAAAGAAGGCCCGATGTATGGAGCTGGGATGGCTGATTAAGAGAATATGAGTTATATGTACGCATCTATCAGTTACACTGCCTGAAACTTTACGTAAAACTTTGAACGCGTTTTTCTCGAAACTACTTTTTTCGATGCGGTCGTCATGATATCTCAAGTTCCAGTTGACCGATTTACTTGAAATTTGGCATGAATATTCTTTATATATGCCTCCATCGTATGAACCACTAGAAACTAGAAATTTTTCATTTCCAATATTTCTAAAAAATCCGGGAAAGTTGAAACATGAGTGAAAAAATCGACTTTTATTTTTAATTAGCCACCATTTTGCGAAAAGAATTTGTTCTTCCACTTTTTCTGGTTCATACGATACTGGCATTTATACTGATTAAAACTTATCCATACTTTTATTTTTCAGGTGACCAGGAGGGCAGATATCATGACGACCAGGACACGGCTTTTTTTTCCCCCTCTACTTCAACAACGTATAACTTACTGAAATTTTGATATTTTTATTTTTTTTATTCTTTCATGTACTCATGAAATATGAATAAATGAGTCATAAAAAAATGGATACTAAAAATATCCATCGCTTTTTTTTTATGAAGCCTCATAAAACGCTCGGATTCGAGCTTCTAGACTAGAATACCCCCTTAAGACCAAGTCTTTAGGTAGTTCATAGGTCGAGTTGGCAAGTTCCGAATCCCTTTCAAGGAATGAAAATATCTCGGACAGGAAAAGCATACCTCGAATACTTAGCGACAGGAAGTACGATAAGAATCTTGAGAGAATCTTTTTTTTATGCTAATTGAATATTATTATTTTTGCATGATCATTATTCACGGCATCTTGAATATATCTTGAAGGGATCTCAAACGTATCTTTGAGATATCTTGAAGATATCTTGAAGATATCTTGAAGATAACTTAAAGACACCTCAAACATGTCTGAAATCAGAGTTTGTAGGATGATCTTAATTCCATCTTGCAAAAGGTGCTTGGAAGAAATCACAGAAGATATCTTTAAGCTATCCGATTATATTGCTTCAGATATCTTTTATGTATCTTTCAGATAATTTCTCGAAAAAATCTGAAGATATCTCAAAACCATTCAGATACCTTAGAGATATCTTTTTGTTTATTGGGAGCTGACAAGATTGCTATGATGATAAACGGATTGCTGTCACAGCAAAAAATTTGCTACTCCAGCAAAAGGAACCAAGCAAAATCAGATTTCGCTGTGACAGTGAGTTTTGCTTCCTCGTTAGAGGGAAACTTTGTGATCATTTCGAGGAGCCGAATTTCGGGAAAAATTTTTGATTATATGTCTGTCTGGATTCTGTTTGCAGTGAGGTTTTTTGCGACCGCCCATATCTTCCCTTCTTATCATCCCATCTTCATGAAATTTTTAACATAGTTATATGTAGTATCGATAGTGTTCCCATATAAGTTTCACCCTGATCCTCGCAGAATTACTGGAGGAACGGGGGAAAATGTTACAAAGAGAGGTGATATTTGCGACAGCGCGTATCTCCGTTTCCCATAGCGGTTCCATATTAGTTTCATTCCAATCGGTTGAAAATTGTGGAAATTCTTTGCCAATCCTTTTCAAGCATTTTGCTTCCTCGTTGGAGGGGACATTTTTTTCGTCCCCAAAATGAAAATCTCTTGTAACAAACGACTCTCCAGAACTCAGAGAACAAATTTGGTTTCGGGTCTGTCTGTCTGTATGTGAACAGAATTGCGACCGCGCATATCTTCGGTTCCTATCATCCGATCCTCATGAAATTTTCACGGCGGTTAGATGTAGGGTCGATAGTGGTCCCAAATCAGTTTGAACCTTATTCTTCCGGAAGAACGGTAGGGGTAAAGAAAAATGTGGAAAAAAATTGTGATTTTGCGACTGCCCATATCTCCACTCCCTATTATGCGATTGCAATGAAACGTATGCCACGTTCCAGTTATGATCCCATACACTGAGAGAAGTGGAATGAAATGATTACCATCTACAAATCGTAATTGGGGGACAGCTCCGCGAATTTGGTTTCGAATACTATGGAGAATCGTGCACGGAAAAAATAATTTAGCTGCAGCAGCTAAATGGCTAGCACAGACACGGAAAGCCATTAAATTGGCTCCCACAGCTAAATTTTAGCTACTACCGCAAATGAATTAGCTACCAATGCAAATTTTTCTGCTATAACAGCTAAAATTTAGCTGCAGGAGCCAATTTGATGGCTGTCCGTGTCTGTGCTAGCTATTTAGCTGCTGCAGCTAAATTATTTTCCCCGTGTGGCGATGCTCATGCACATGGGAATGGTTACCATTTACATGAAGATTCTCGCATGGTAATAGTTACAGTTCACTTTCCTCAGTGTAGTGGTCCTATATGAGTTTCATAGCAGTCGGTTGAGAAATGTAGAAAAACCGTCTTTAGCCATTTTTGGCGATCCGCATTTTTGGGTAATGTTTTGAAAGCTTGCATTCCCTATGTCCGTATCATCCAAATGTTATGGAATTTGGAGCACATTCAACTCACAAGGTGTTATTTGTACGGTATAAATTTCAAGCGAATCGGAAGTGAGGGAAGAAGTTGCTAAGCACTGAGCTTCGAAACAAAATTTGAAAATCTCATAAACGCCGGTTTAATGCAGATATATCTTTCGTTCCTATCATCCGATCGTTATGGAATTTTTACCACAGTTTTATGCAGTGCCGATAGTGATCACATATAAGTTTCAACCTGATCTTTACAGGAGAGCAGGGAACGGAAAAGAAACATGTTATCAAAAATTGCGATTTTGGGTTAAGGGCATGTTTTCGCTTCCTGTCATCCCATAGTGGTCTCATATAAGTTTCATCACAATCGCTTGAGAGAAGTGGAAAGAGAGTCTTTGAAAATCTGCATTGTTCAACTATGTTCTCAAAAGTTCAATCACAATTGATTGATTAGGAGCGAGGAAGCCGTGTGCCAATTGGTAGAGTTTTTCCTTCATGTTCGTATCATCCGAATGCCATGGAACTTTGAGAATATTCAATTCACTAGGTATTAAGTTGTGGGATATGAATTTCAAGAAAATCGGAAGTGGGGGGAGAAAAAGTAAGCAGGATATCTTTGGTTTCTATCACCCGACCGGTGTGAAATTTCAGTCATAGGTTAATGTACTGTTGATACAGGTTCTGAATAAGTTTCAATATGATTTTTTCCAGGAACATGGCAAAGGAAAGGGAAACATTCTATCGAAATTTGTCATTTCATGAACGGTCATGTCTTCACTTTTTTACAATATTTGACAATGATTTCAGAAACGAGAAAGCTTTGTGCCTATAGATTGGCAGACTTTGTTCTCCGTGGATATTCTTTTTAATTCAGAAAAGTATAGAAGAATAAAAGTATGGGTGTAGTAAATCGAACAACACACAACTACTATAATTAATCAATGCATGTCATTTCTCGACATATGTTCGTCCAATGTATAGAAACGACTGTTTTGTTTCATCTGTTTCCTGTTCTTCGATAACAATGAACTTCGAAAAGTCCGATATTGTCTGAAGAAAAACTAAGGTGAAAAACCTTTGGAAGGTCATGAAACCTCCATATACGTCTGTGATACCACGTAAAATAGCGGATTGTCTGCTCCAGTCAGAGGTTGTGTGGGAATGAGTTCGTTACTTATTATAGTACGTCCATTTGATGTTTTTACCTTGCATGAGTCGAGTTAAGAACGCATTGTGCGCTGATGTAAGAATTAAATGAACTCAGTTGTTCTGTGTCATAAATACACCACGAAGTGACACTTTGCGTGAAAAATTTACATATAAAACGAAATAATCCATAATTGTATAAAAACATTTGTATTTGACTTATTCATCATTCGTCAATGAAACGTGAATAATAGTGTTTTCTCTCGTTTCGCATTGGCTTCTATTTATAAACGTTGTGTATTGTACGTACACAAGTGTGTCGTAACATAATTACATTGATGACCGGACGCTCACATTTATACGTTTCAGACTTCATCGATATCGATAATGAAAAATGTTGGGAATTGTCATACAAAATGAGTGAATTTTGATATGAGAGTATATATGTGATATTTCAACGTACACTTGATGACTGGCACGTCGATGGAGATGCCTGAATTGTGAGGAAGATAAGACAGGCATGCAAATCGATCTGGATCTATCTCGACGTATAGCGTCTGCCGTTGTCGTTAAAGAAACAGTGGGTACAGGAATCATCTCTTCTTCACTGTCACTCGCAGTGGCTGAACTTGCGTTCTCCGCGCTCTCGCGTCTTCCTCCTTTATTACGCGACGTATTCATCGGTGCAATTGCGTTTGTGTTCGACGACGTCGGCAACGTGACCGATACCGTTGTTGTCGAAGTCGTCGTCGTCGTTGAAAGGTTCGACGACACATTCGAAGACGAGGACATTCCTCGTAGACGAGCTACCAGTTTCATGTCCAAGCACAACATTTTGATACAATTTTTTCTATTGTTTCACTTGTCGTTATCGTTGATGCTAGAATCGACGATCAAAACGTTTCAAAAGTCATTGAATTCTTCAATAAAATTCATCATTTCTCCTTGGTTCGTTGAATTTCGAAGATTCCTTGCCTTCTAATCAAATTATACATTAGCGACAATACACCCTTATCTGTTGTATTCTTCCTCGAATGTTGCGTATCAATATACATTATTCTTCACAAATTTACAAAATTCTTGCATCGGGATGAAAATATACGTTTCATAGAATCATTCGAGGACGGAGTTATGATTTCGATACATTCTGTCGCTCGAATCCTTATCTCTTCTTTTCTACTCTGTTGTGAATCATTTGAGAGTGTTACGAATGTGGATATCCAATATCGCAACGTGTTTGGAAAGTTTCTGCATCTCTCTTTCTCTGGGGACCAAATGAAAAGACAGTCGCAAAAAGCTATGCTCCCCCTTATATCATCATCTCCTCTCTTCTCGAAGTTAGGAATTTTTCATATTTCCATCGTCACGAGGGAAGGTTATTAGAAAACTTTCGAGCGAAAAGTCAATTTTCCACCATTGCTTCTCTCAAAGTACTCGACATGGCAATAAAGGATTGACAAATTTATATTCAAAATTGAATATTATAAACCGTTCGCCATGGCGGGTAACGTAATCGGGTCATACAATTTTGATTGTTCCAATCACAAATTTTGAACCACGATCGTACACACGAGTTTTGGAAAGATACACCTTCGTTTCTCGGTTTCGCGGACGTTACTGGTAGAGGTAAGGTATCACGACCTTATGCCGACCCTACTACTTGGCGTAGAGTACGAGAGAATCGACGCACGCAACCGATGACGCGCGGAGAGCCAAGAAGAGTTGTTGTTTCATGATCTTCTTTTCTGGTACTCATGGTAGTCGTCGTGGTGGTAGTGATCGTCGTGGCGGTGGTGGTAGTAGTAGTCGTAGTACGACGCCGATGACGATCGGAGCAGACTGGCGCCGCACCGTCGAGTGCATCGTCTCTTCTTGTTTCTTCCTTCATCCCTTTCACACTTATTACATTTATCCATTTATCCTTCCTCCCAACCACCATTCGGCGACCAACTGCCCTACTAGCGAGAGAATGGCATATACAGACATTATTTGGTCAGTCACCTGAAATCGGAACGTTCGCACGCACAATTCCTCTTTCACGTACATAATACCAGGGGATGAACTAATCTTTCCTGTAAATCAAAACGATTTGTCTCACGATAAAATCTAATCCAGAGTTCAGTCCTCGAGAAGGTGTGAGGGTTTGAATTTGATCCATTAATAGCTAGGTCATTCCGTGTGATGGATGGAGTGCTTTTTGTAAGTTTTTGTGAGCATTACGTGACGTTTATCAGGGTATATCAGGATAATCGCATGGAAACTATACAGAGAGTACACACGGTGGAGAAACTTTGTCCCTTGCGTTTTGCTGAGCGATGAAAGGGATGTCTTATATGGATACGTATATATGGGTCATATCGGGTAAATGAATTAGGTGCCAGGATATCACGTGTGTCGTGAAACTTTAGATAGATGAATTTATTTCATGCTTCAAGACCTGGATCCCTTTCAGCGCGGTATGTGAATGGGTAACATTAAATCTGTTGATAAAAATCCAAGAAGTTAAGAGTACGTGAAAACTACCAACTTGGCTTAAAAAGAGGGTATCGAATTTATATGTCTGAATAAAGTTGGGGATCAAAATAGTGTTGAAGTATGAAATATCCCGATAATCCTAAACTGCTTATGTGGAGGGTCGAATGAATTAAAGTAATAAAGTATTCAGGACTATCTTCCGAAAGAATTATATTACTGGTTAAAATCTCTAGGAAGAAAACAATTCAGGTAAATATTGACTATGGGCGTTAGGCGTCTGCAAGTACGGAAAAGAAGGAAATAGCTGTGACAACTACTCACCTTTTCAGCACCCTTTTTTGACCGCTGTAGCTATTTTTTAGCTGCCGCAGTAGAAAATCGTAGCTGTAACTGCACAGGTTTTGTGGTTGATACTCTTGGAAAAAAATGCCAAAATTTTTGATTGAATTGAAGTAATTTTTTCCCCAACAGAACATTGTATCCTTCTACTATTGAATTATCATCAATATGAAGCCCCACTACCTCCACAATTTTGTATACATATTTTTCTTAGTGTCAAAGTTACCGTGTGGGGCTACTTTGACAAGGCATTGAAATTCGTATCATGTCAAAGACCTGGAACGTAAAAGTTATTTTCACATCATTTTGATGAAAAATAATAATATTTAATGAATTATACGGAAAATCAAATGAGAAAACACGAACTTTACCAATTAATTCATCTTTATTGAATCAAAATTTAACATAATAATACGGAACACTTAGCGTACAATTATAAGCACGTAATCAGTCTTGAAATTATCTTTGGAATCATCATGAACTGTACAATAATAGGGAACACTAAAAATAGTTATTCATCTGTATCCTCGCATACCGTACATTCATAAGCAGGATTGGTTGAGCTTTTGTTACATACGCCGCAGATCCAATTTTTGCAAGTGACGCAGCGAATCCAATCTGGGGCATGATGGTAAAATCGGAAGTCACACTTGCAAATGTAACAGAGATTGTTGTCCTTTTTCTTGCCTTTTTTCTTACCATTCTTCTTGCTCTCCTTCTTGCGCTTTACGCCCTTCTTGTGAGATAAATCACTTAGAGGAACATCCTCATCGGAAGATGTCTGGCTTGTCATAGACGGCATGGAAGAAGTCGATGGGACTGATGCGGAGGTCAGATCATTCTCGATAGCTGAGGTAGTTTTATCGACTGAGACATTGTTTTCGGGTTCTGGGGCATCATCGATTGTTGCAGCATCTTGACTGGTCACGGATATCTGTGTACCTGGTTGATTAACGATTTTCTTTCCTCTTCTATGTCGAATTCTTTCAGAATTGTAGCCCCTTGTCTCTTTTAAAAACTCCAACAGACTATTGTCTAGGACACGTCCAGTTTCTGAATGATCTGCTGGAAGTTTTCTCAAAACGGCTTCCGGATTGCAAGGGTAAAGACCTGTAGTTCTGAAGGAACTCTGTAGATTTTTCTGTATATTAGGAGCCAATACATCCATCAATCTCTTTAACAGCATAGGAAACTGTGCCTTAGGGATGACACCTCGTATTCTTGATTCTTTCCTCCAGTTATTCAGAACCTTCCGCCATTGTTTTTTTAAAGGTCCATAGACACCCACGTCTAGTGGTTGCATCATGTGCGTCGAGTTTGGTATCACAGTTGTAAAATAAATGTTCTCTTCCAAAGCAGTTTTGATAACTTCAGGTGAAAAATGAGAAGCCAAATTGTCACCAATGACAACAACTTTTTCATTCCCTTTCCTGTGTTCTTGAATATGCGGTAACAATATTTTGAAGAACCATACTTCGAAGAGGTTCATATCAAACCAGCCGCTGCTACTGTTCCTGTAAACAGTTCCAGGCGGCCCACCCTGTGTCCAGTTGTCGTACAGGTGTTTCGATTTGTAAACAACCATGGGAGGAGTCAATTGTCCTTCAGCTGTGCCACAGAACATGATGCTGATAGATGATTTCGAATGCTCCTGGACTCTTTCAACGCGTTTATATCCTCGACGTACTAGCACTTTTATCGCCCCCGGGTCGTCAGTAACATTTGTCTCATCAAAAAAATTTTAATTAAATTTAAAGCAGGACCCGTTTTCTCTTTTCTAAAGCTGGTTTTTCAAATTCTCAAAAACTGTTTTGTAGTAGTATCTGTACACCTGACGATCGGAGCAGACTGGCGCCGCACCGTCGAGTGCATCGTCTCTTCTTGTTTCTTCCTTCATCCCTTTCACACTTATTACATTTATCCATTTATCCTTCCTCCCAACCACCATTCGGCGACCAACTGCCCTACTAGCGAGAGAATGGCATATACAGACATTATTTGGTCAGTCACCTGAAATCGGAACGTTCGCACGCACAATTCCTCTTTCACGTACATAATACCAGGGGATGAACTAATCTTTCCTGTAAATCAAAACGATTTGTCTCACGATAAAATCTAATCCAGAGTTCAGTCCTCGAGAAGGTGTGAGGGTTTGAATTTGATCCATTAATAGCTAGGTCATTCCGTGTGATGGATGGAGTGCTTTTTGTAAGTTTTTGTGAGCATTACGTGACGTTTATCAGGGTATATCAGGATAATCGCATGGAAACTATACAGAGAGTACACACGGTGGAGAAACTTTGTCCCTTGCGTTTTGCTGAGCGATGAAAGGGATGTCTTATATGGATACGTATATATGGGTCATATCGGGTAAATGAATTAGGTGCCAGGATATCACGTGTGTCGTGAAACTTTAGATAGATGAATTCATTTCATGCTTCAAGACCTGGATCCCTTTCAGCGCGGTATGTGAATGGGTAACATTAAATCTGTTGATAAAAATCCAAGAAGTTAAGAGTACGTGAAAACTACCAACTTGGCTTAAAAAGAGGGTATCGAATTTATATGTCTGAATAAAGTTGGGGATCAAAATAGTGTTGAAGTATGAAATATCCCGATAATCCTAAACTGCTTATGTGGAGGGTCGAATGAATTAAAGTAATAAAGTATTCAGGACTATCTTCCGAAAGAATTATATTACTGGTTAAAATCTCTAGGAAGAAAACAATTCAGGTAAATATTGACTATGGGCGTTAGGCGTCTGCAAGTACGGAAAAGAAGGAAATAGCTGTGACAACTACTCACCTTTTCAGCACCCTTTTTTGACCGCTGTAGCTATTTTTTAGCTGCCGCAGTAGAAAATCGTAGCTGTAACTGCACAGGTTTTGTGGTTGATACTTGGATAGCCAAATAATTCAGGTGTTGAATTTCCGCTGCGGCAGCTACATTTGTTGCTGCTGTCGCTAAATGAGTAGCTCTCATAGCTAACAAAATAGCTGCCTCAGCTAATTTTTAGCTATCCAAATAATACACTGCCCTCATTCTGGTAAATCTTGTTTTCAATGGGAAAAATAATTCATTTCAATGCCAAAATTTTTGATTGAATTGAAGTAATTTTTTTCAAATTTAAGAAGGAATATATTTTTGTTCCAATTTGAAAATTCTTTTTTTCCGTTTGATGAAAAATTTTCCCTTGCAACTGAATTTTCTTTGACTGAACAAACTATTTATTGGAATGAGGATAAGGAGAAATTTCTTCCAATCTAAAAAATTGGGCTCTCAGTGTAGCTAATTATTTTTTCCCGTGAGGTTAACCAAGTTGGATCGAGACTAGGCCACCAGGTGGCCTATAATTTTTATTTATTTATTTATTTATTCATTTATCAAGTATCTACGGGCCTGAACGCACTACAAAATTTGTAACAAACAAGATTTGCCAAAACATTGATTAAAAAACGATATATACTCTAATATACTAAATTAATATTAGATTCTCTTTTCAATGAACTGATACTAATATTAAAAATATCTAACCAAGCTCTGTTATTGTTGAACAATTTACACAAACGGTGTACAGGAGACCTAATTTCCATGTAACTACTAACTAAAGATGTATCTAACCTAAAGCAATTATTACGCAAAGCTCTACTAGGCACCAAAAAGTAAAAAAAAGACAATGATCGACTACAATCGAAATGCCCATTCAAAACTTTATAAAGAAAAACTAAATCATTTCTGCTCCTTGCGAATGCCAAATCCGATATCATCAGTCTATTCATGATAGAAGAATAGTCATGGTCCGTATAATGCATGGGTTGGCCAACTCTATAAGCTACGAATCTGAAAGTAAATGGTTGATTCTCTCCAGCCGAGTGTAATTTTAATCCCATGCAGGATACCAGATTATGACACCAAAACTCAGAATGGGATGAACCAAGGAATAATAAAGAGTCCTAAAGGACTGAATATTCTTAAATCCCCTAGAATAACGCTTAATATAATTGACTGTTCTAGTAGCAGTAGTAATTACATAATCGATATGATGTCTGAAACTAAGCCGGTCATCAAAGTAAACCCCAAGATCTTTAACTACCATTACAGACTTAACAGGATGCCCACTAATATAATAAGTAAAAGCCGGATATGCGGTTGATCCTCTGACATTTGTCAGCATTTAACTTTAGGCCGTTAGCCTTAACCCAAACAATCAGTCTTTTCATATCATCAGCTAAGATTCTAAAATCATCAACATTCCGCAAAACTCTATAAATCTTAATATCATCGGCAAAAAGCAAAAATTTACAAAATTTAATAACGTATATTATATCATTGATAAAGATTAAAAACAGTAACAGTCCCAAGTGCAAGCCCTGACCTACCCCTGACGTCACATTGGTGTCAAAGGATACAAAGTCTTGCACCTTAACTCTCTGCTTCCTCCCACTAAGATGAGTTTCAAACCACTTATAAAAATCTCCTATAATACCATTCTGCGAGAGTTTTTATAAATAATAAATATATAATTTTTATAGATTTCAATAAAAGTTCGATACTTTTTATATTAAAAAAGACAGATCTTTTTCAAGGCTCCCCATCACTCCTTGGTATGGCGCGATTCTAAGAAGATCATCATCTTACTTTCTAAATCTTGAAGAGTGAAAAATCGCACGTTTCACTCCACTAAGTGTCAGAAGTGAGCCTGTTCGCTTCGAGTGGAATTTTCACTCGTTTCGAGTGACCTCTCACTCTTTTAGAGTGAAAAATTCACTTTAGCATCGGAGTGGTTGTGGGTTTCTAACCTCAAATCTTAGAATATCACTCTAAAAGAGTGGAAATTCCACTCGAAAATTCGACTGGCTCACTTCTGGCTGGCTGAAGAGTGAAATCTCACTCCAAAGATTTTAGAGAGTAGCCTCGGCCCAATAATTTAATCAATCAAGACCCCGGCCCCTGGCCGGGAAATCTAACGCAATCAATCAATGATGCACCCGTTTGAAATACACTGTAAAAAATCATTGTGCAATTTTCCCCCAAAAAATAGTGGCATCAAAGTTCCTCCACAGATGAGGGATTTTCCACCATAATTCGTTGGATTTTTCCTTCATTTGTGGAGGATTCAACACCCAAAAAATAAAATAATTCCTGATAGTGGTGAAAAAATCCCTCATTTTTGATGGAAAAACAATTCCCCCACGATTAGGGGATGAAATCCACCAACAGTGTGAAGAAAAACTTCCCACATTCTTCACACTGCAGAATAACCAATGAGAGGAGAAAAAATTCCCGGTAGTGGCCACCCTGAATGGCAACCATACGAAAATTTGTTCCTCAAAGATGAGCCAACGATGTCGCAATTTTTCGGCAGGGTTACACCCATCTCATGCCAATGGTCACTTTAATATTATATTCTACTGAAGATTAAAATAAAACATCGATTCTATAATCTCGATATGACCGATTTAAATGTTGGAATTTCGAGGAAGTTTCACATGTAATTGAACTGATCAGTTTACACTGATGAATCCGATAGTCCTGACGTTGAAGTAGGCTGTGACGGAATCACTTTTTTCTCTGTATATGTATATTTTAATGTTTTATATAAATTCAATGAACAACTGCTTCAACGTACTTGCTGAATGAATGAAACAACAAATGAATCTGAATCCAATATTTTAATTATTCTTTATAAATGTAATGGATGAAGTGTTAATAATATTCATTCGAATAGAAGATTGTTGAATCAATACTTCTTTTATGGATATTCTTATTTCGGCAATTCTGAATCATAGTTCAAACTTGAGTTTAGATCCCATAACTGCACTATGAACTCACACGATGGATATTTGTTTCCCGTGATAGATAGGATGTTGACGCGTGATCACTATGTACTAGTACTTATGATGCGATGTAAGGACAGTGCATGAGCTCATTATCTATAGAGTCAAAGTGCATTTTCCCTATTCCACCACAACAAGTCTGACACATTGAAAATTAGTGGGAACTATTAGCATGAAAGCTGAGATGCTCTGGGCCTTTTAGTCAGTTCTTCGTTTTTGCTTAGTTTTCTCTTTACATACAGCCTTTGAGCTATCAAAATTCAAATCTTTTCAACATTTCTACCAGGTGTAGAAGTATGGAACCGGAATTTTTTGGTAAAAATCACACGTTTGTTGCGTGAAAATGATAAACAATATTTTATTTGAAATAATCTCCATTGCTGTTTGAACATTTGTCCCACCTTTCCGGCAGTTTATGAATGCCACGCCAAAGAAACAGTTCCTCTCTTGAAGCGAACCAGTTATCGAGCCATTTTCCTACATTTTCATACAAATTGAAGCGTTGTTCAGCGAGAGTGTATCCCATTGACGCGAATAGATGATAATCGGACGGTTCTCCCAACTGAACGCCTCGATCGTTTCCCTGAACCGTTTTGCTGTGTGTGATGGGGCATTATCGTGGAGCAAGATGACTTTGGGTTGCCTTTTTCCATATTCCGTTCGTTTTTCCGCGATTCAAGTCGATCATTCGCTGTTGGTAGTGATCAGTGTTGACGGTTTGTCCAGGTTTTTGCAGCTCATGATGGATTACACCCTTCTGATCCCACCAAACACCGAGCATTGTCTTCTTTCCACAACGATTTGGTCTTGCAGTGGATCTCGATGATTCTCCTGGATTCACCCATGATTTCCGACGCTTAGAATTCTCAAAATATATACATTTTTCATCACCTGTCACACTTCGATGAAGAAATGACTTTTTTTTGTATCTGTTGAACAGTATTTTACAAGTGGTTCTTCAATTTTCTTGCTGTCTTTTATTCAATTCATGCAGAACCCATTTTCCCACTTTCCGAACGTTTTCCATGGCTTTCAAACGAATGGTGCCGACTTTCTGCGTCACATTCAGTTGATCCGCGAGTTCTTGTTGGGTTTCAGTATCATCTTCATCCAATAAGACTTGTGGTTCGTCGTCTGCGAACTTTTTCGGCTGTTTCCCACGCTCTTCGTTCCTCACGTCAAAATCACCACTTTAAAATTTTGTGAACCACTCGAAACACTGTGTTTTCCTGAGAGCATGTTCATCGTGAGCTCCGACAAGCATTCGATGTGATTCTGCAGCAGTTTTCTTCAAATGACAACAAAAAACCAATGCTGTCCGCAGATCGTGGTTTGTAGGCACAAAAGTCAACATGTTTAAGGTTATAAAACGTTTATGGGTGTACAGAACTTCTATTGTTTTGGGTTGAAAATCTTCATCGGCTGTTGGGGGAGATGATGGTGCTGACGAAATAGTCTTAAGGTCTAAATTCCTGTTCCATACTTCTACACCTGGTACAAGTTCAACTCAAGCTCGAGTTCAAATTCTTCAAGTGTGTTAGATTCGCGCACAAGTTCTATTCCACGCAAGTGCTATTCATAATCAGTGTTCATTTCATTCAAAATATCGAGGGTGTTTGAATCAGGTGTCATATTTATTTGTATCTTTCAATTCATGTGAGTTTTTGAGAACTATTCATTTTGTAAAAGATGTATTCTCCCTTTCTATTCTTGGGATTGAAAGTTCCTCAGTGCTACAAAATTGTGATGATTTCGTGAGAATTAAAAGTGTCATTTCTCCAAACTATATTCATGTTGTTCTACAAATTTGAGGTGTCAATAATTAACTACTTATAGGAAAAATCGACTCTGAGGATCTCATAAGTGGTAATTAAAGATAAGGAACTGTATATTTGCAAGAAACATCGATTCCGAGGATCTTGTGAACTTCAATTCAACAAAGATTCTAATTGAAGTGATTGAAGATTAATTGTTTATGGGAAACATCGACCTTGAATCTTATGAATTGAACACAACATGTATTTATCTGACATATGACTAATATTCAAGAAGAGAGTGAATATTTGAAAGCCATTGTTGAGTCAAAAGAAACATTTCCCTAGCGTGTATAAACTCTGACTCACTCCGGCCCCACTCTGACCTAGACTTGGGCCCATATTGGCAGGATGGGGCCCATGCTGGGCCGGAGTGGGCCCCATGGTATATACATGCTAGGGTTTTAATTTGGAATAAAGGAGGTCCTAAAAAACGATAGAACGTTTGGAAAGATAGTAGGAATTCTGATTGAGATTTGAAATTGTTAAAACTGTCTCAAAATGAATTGTTTTAGATCGTTTCATTCGAATCTTTAGTATAATAAATCTGACATTGTTATTATAAATTCAATATTTGTATCCAACTTTCCTTTCTCAATTGCTCTGCTCCTCCCCGTCCTTGTCCATGACACATAATAGGGGAACTTATATTTTAAGGTGTTAATATTTATATTAACTCGTATCTCATTGTCACTGAAGAATATCTTTGTACGTGAGAGGGTGCGTCCCGAAACAAATAAAGAATTCTTTTTGTCATGGAACCTCCAAAAAGGACTTATTGTATCTTCATCGAATGCTTGGTTCGCCACTCGCAACACGGAGAGAAAAGAATGGTAATATTGACCATGCTAACATAGTACTAGGTCTTATTTTATATAAAATCGTAATTGTTACTATCTGAGAATAGAATTCTTTACCATTTTTCTGGTAATAGTATGTATGTAGCATAGTAATTATTACCAGAAAAATGGCAAAGAATTCTATTCTCGCATAGTAACAATCACGATTTTATATAAAATAAAACCGAATACTATTTTAGCATGGTGCATATCACCATTCTCTTCTCTTCGTGAAGGAACAAACAGCGCCTTAGTGAGAGTTGCTGTAATTTGCCGCTTGAGGAGGAAGTTTTACTTTGGTTCAAGCTACCACCCATGTTTAGTGCAACATGAGAATCTTCTGTCATCCAGGGTTGCCCAATGCTCGGGGCAGAGTTCCGTCATACACTAGGGACTCTCGTGTAAAATCAGGTTCTTCCTTCGCAGGCATATTGGTTGAAGGATGGACCAGGAGAGGTATAGCCTATGATCAATATGATAGAACAACGAATGATAAATATTTAGATCACTGTTAACTATCCTTGTCTCTAAGCAGATTGTCCAGCCTTGGCTTTCAACCTTGCGGCCAACTATTTTCTACTATATTTTTAGCATTAGCGGAGCCTGAAAATTTTTATATGGAAATATGTTCAATATTGTTCATAAAATTAGTTCAATTATTTGTTCCGGAAATTGTCAGAATTATCAGTACTAGAGCATCCAAAACTACCACCCTCGCAGCACCAATTTTCCTGGACGTTTTTAAATAAGGTGTGAGGATGTTTTCAGCACGTTCGGACGTTCTTTGAACGTTTGAAAAAATCTCCAAGTGCTGTTAGAGCATAGTTGGCAAGACGTTCAAATGATCATCATTATTTCACGTGAATGTCAGTGCAACATTCATGTATCACGAATAAATATACAATTTAATCATTGTTTTGAATGAATGAACTATCAATTAAAAGAGGAATTTCACCAACGAACTAATTGTCTCTGCCAACCACATATTCTTTCAAATAATATATGGAGGAATATTCGCGATATCCGGCAACATTTGGCAACTATCCCAATCATCTCATTAGGTTCGGTAATTTGCTCTTCATTCCTTCAAGTCTGGACATTGTTCCTTCTTTTTTCTTTCCACTTTGTTAGAATTTGAAACCAACGATACAATAATAAGTCCCTTTCATTAAATTTTTAACGAATCCTAATAGATTTTAGTGAATTCATTAAAAGAGTAAAGAATGATGAGACATGGATTCCCACATAAGATTTGATAGAACTTTCATAATGGAAGGTTTTTAAATCTTAAATTCAAACGTGGTTCGTACTTATGCTCACTCTTCCATGAAATTTATCCACAAAATTAATACATTCTGTATTAAAGATTCAGATCAAAGATCTGCTCCTTATTAGTTAAAGGCAGAATCGATTAGTATCTGGATTTTCAGAAATTTGATATCACATCGTAAAAAACTAGAAGAACGATGAGAATCTTGTAATTCAAACTTTCACTTGCATGCTCAAGGTCTGAGTGAATTAGTTGAGAAAAATTATGCTGAGATACCGAGAACTTCTGCATACTTAACTATCACTTCAGTTCTTTGTCATTGTTCAAAGAATTCGGTGAGCCCAACCAACTAGTTGACCTCGTTGTTGCCTCTACTAATGTGGCAAAATGCAATATTAACGCCACGTGCAGAAATATGACTCGTTTGATCAATCCGTCTCGTGTCATTGTTAAAATTGATTCGTTAATTTTCTTCTTGACATGCAAGTTATCAAATCAACACAAGAGGTGTCAGAGTTTGGACAGGAAACTCGATTGAAAATATTTCCTTGAAGAATTCCACTATCGATTCATTCCCTATTCTGAGTATCAAGTATACAGTGAGTTTTGAGAGGTATCTGATGTGATTATAGGGATTTTTCGTATTTTTTTTTGCCCATCGGTGCATTCTGATTGAAAATTAATCTATCACTGCCCATGTTGAAACTGCTTGGCCTACGGAAAAAGTAAATATTGAAAATAGGATATCTAGTTGGGGGATTAACATTCGTAGGGAAATGAAATTTTACACTTTGCTTAAATAATTATTGTTAAGACAATTTCATGTGAGGAGTGAAAGTTTCACTGATTCCAACCAAATTCAATCAACTAAACAAAATGCGTCGATTTGAATAAAAGTCTAGCTGTCTGATATATGAATGAATTATTTTGCTGCTGTGACTAGCATTTAGTTACAGCAACTATGTGATTCTTCCCAGTGAGGAAATTACTCGCCGATTGACTTTGATTGAAAATACCCCAACCTGGCCACCTTGACTGTAAGACTCTATCAAACTGGTAAAAATATGGAAAGACTGGTATAAAAATATGGTAGAATCTCTTCTCTAAATTGTAAAGAGTGAGATTTATACTCGACTGAGAAGATAGATTCCTTTCTGACTGCCTGAAGAGTGAATTTTCACTTCAAAAGAGTGAAATTTCATTATTCAGGCAGCCAGAGGAAAACCTATCTTTCCGTTCGAGTGGAATTTTCGCTCTTCCGTATTTAGAGAATCAATTCCCATACTTTATCCGAGATCTCTCCTATATCTCTGCTCTATTCTTTTATACGTGTTGCAGTGGTCTTGCGAGATTTTTCTACCAGACTGACGCCAAGCTATTTTTCTCCACGCTGGTCTCTTTGGTGTACTATTCAGACCAATCGAAAAGTTTATATAATAAGAATGTTTTATAGAGTTCTATCAAATTCTATAAAATTTGTATCGAGCCTTGATAGAAATTTTCTATAAAAGATTCGCAAATTACCAGTAACTGAGTGCGAACTTCTCTATCTTTCAAATTAGTTTCCCTCACTCTAAATCAGTCCTAGCGATTAGACACAGTTGTTGATATTTGGATAACTAAAACGGTTGTTGGCTCAACTGAATTCAAATTTTCATTTCTCTGACTTGGGTTGCTGTCACTGATGGGGATCTTCAAGAAGGATCGATCCTTTTTTATACATTATACATGAAGGAAAGTATACGGTAACCATTACTAGGAAGGATAGGAATCAGGTGACAGATATTCCAAAATTGTAGTAAACTGTTTACGTTACCATGGGAACGATAGGTTAACATAGGAACGATCACCAAATCGCGAGTCAGCACTGAATTCCTATTCTAGAGTCCCGATGAGAACTAGAGCATCCCATACACTTTTCTCAGTGTATAAAAAATCCACAATTTCATAGATTTCGTGTTCCTGAAGTTTGAATCGTTTGTGGAAAAAACGAAACAAAAATCCAAACTCACAAAATTTAATAATCATCGATGTTTATTTTTTTGAATTAATTCCTTGCAACTGAAAATATTATTTGAAAGATAATACCCCAAGTGTGTATTGATGGCGGGCCCCATCTACGCCCAGGGTGGGTGCCCATGCTACCCAACGTGGGACCAACCCTAGGATGATAACATCGTTCCCAGCTTGGCCGTATTGCTTTGCCCGAGAATTGGTAACACCACGGGCCCAGCATAAACCTAGACTAGGCAATCAATACTGCCCCTTCCTTTTTGTTTTGAAATTGGAAATTTGCTTCGAATTCTACCCCAGCGGGCATGAATTTCAGCCCCACTTTGGCCCAGTCTTGGGCCCAGTGTTGAGCCCCATCCTGCCCATATGGGCCCAAGACTGGACCAAAGTGGGGCCAAAATTCATACACGCTGAGGATTGGACACTCATGCTCGGGATGTAAATTCACTCCAATCTTGGCCTAACGCTGGTCCAAATTGGGGCCCGAGTTCAAATGTGCCCGCACTAAGATTCATTATCTCCATGTTTTTTCAACTATAATTGTATGGGAAAGCACAACAGGGCCAAGATTGAGCCAACATGGGCCCCATCGTCATTCCCCAATACTGGATTAAAGAGGATGGACCCAGCCTGGGGCCCATTGTCATTATAGGTAATACACGCTTGGGACGCAGTATGCTGCAAGAACCGGGGTCTTCAACAGTTAAGTATTTCGTTATTCGATTACCAATGCGTTTCAATAAACGATTCAAATTATGTTCTAAAGGTTTGCATCGTATATTGGCCCTAGCGTGTATGAACTCTGGTCCACTCTGGCCCCACTCTGGCCCAGTCTTGGGCTCATATGGGGGGATGGGGCCGATGCTGGGACGGGGTGGGTCCTATGGTATATACTTGCGAGGGGGAACGAATTTACAATCGAACTCGAAAAAAAGATCAGCGAAAACAATTTATTTGGCTACCAATTCCCTTCACATCCAGTAACCTATTCAAATTGAGATCACATCATTCATAGCATTTAGGTACTTGTTTTGTCTACACTGAGAAAAATTATCTATTAGAAATTACTAGATTCGCTAGTATATTGAGGATATACTTGCATTTCAAGGTTACCCTGCTCAATTGTCCCCATAAAGAACGATACAAAACGATAAATTTCTTCTATAGTTTTCAATGAGGTTTCTGAATACGGAATTTACTAAGTTATATCGTTATTAAATGATAGAACTCTATCGTTCCTTATCGTTTTCTATAAAAATTCAGAAGAATGTATGGGATTTTATCGCGAAATTTGTATAGAAAAAGTACGACTTATTGTGGAACACATAATTATTTTTTTCCAAATAACTGGTACTTTTCTTATACGAATTTCACGATAAAATCCCATACATTCTTTTGAATTTTTATAGAAAACGATAAGGAACGATGGAGTTCTATCGTTTAATAACGATATAACTTCGTAAATTCCGTATTCAGAAACCTCATTGAGAACTGTAGGAAAAATGTATCGTTTTGTATCGTTCTTTATTGGGAAAATTTAGCAGGGTATATACCAACCCAAGTGTGTATTGCCGATATTGACAATGGGCCCAAGCAGGGTTCATTTGCTTGAATCCAGTATTGGGAAATGACAATGGGACCCATCTTGGACTAATGTTGGCCCTATTGTTTGTTCCCATAAAATTATAATTCGTAGAGAATGAAAATATTGAACTTTGGTGTGGGCCCGGCCCTAAGTTGAGCCAAGATCGGCTCAGGTCAGGGCCCATTGTATCACCTAGTCCTCGGGCAAAGCAATACAGCCAGGCTGGAAACGATGATATCACCCCAGAGTTGGTCCCACGTTAGGTAGCATGGGCACCCCATTGGACCCGTAATAAATACACGCTTGGAAAATGTTCTCTTCAAAAGTGCTAGACTTTCTATTATAAAATCTCATTATTCTACCAATCACTCACAGAAAGTCTGGTACTTTTGAAGAGAATGTTTAGTTTATAACCTCAAAATGCAAGTATATCCTCAATATACTAGTTTATAATAGACAATTTTTCTCCGTGTATTTTCAATCGTCAATTCATTTTGGTAAACGATTCAAATTTCTGGGACAATTCAAACTTCAGTACCATTAGATTTCAATAAAACTTCGATACTTGAGTATCAAAATTCAGATTCACAAAAAGATCGATCATTTTCAAGGGATGGAGAATCCCTACACGGAAACAAATGAACTGTTAATTTTACCAGAATTCCGGTTACTATATGGACAGCAAGGAATATCTATGACTTTTACTGGAATCCTTGTTAAATTTACCGGAGCCCTTGTTAAATTTGCCGGAGACTTGATTCATTTAACTAGAATTCCGGTTAAAATGGCAGTAATTCTTGCTGTCCATATATTAACCGGAGTATTTTTTTCAGTGTAGTGCCCTAGGAGAAATGACTCCAGTCATCCTCTAGGCCTTGCAAGGCATCTCTGCCCTACAAACAATGATTACTGGCGTTTCAATGGGCCGCTGATGTTCCTTCGAAGGGCCTGCATTCGTGTTTTTGGGGAACTTGCAAGGTCTAGTAAGGTCTTGCAATCGCCTAGAGAATGACTACAGTAACTTCTACTAGGATTGCTGTCAAGGATGCCAGCCTCCTGCTTTTTTAATTCCGCCAATTGCCGTTCCATTCAACAGCTGCACGTGATACACCGATCCATCGGAAGAAAGCAGAAGTTTGGATAGGCTGGTCGCTATTACTAATTGCAAGTTTACTTTACCACAGCTTTTATCACCAGTTTCTATTCTTTTATTCCTCGCAACTAATTTTCACAATCAACTTCAGTCCATTTGGTCGAATAAATTATTTTTTTCGGTGCACCTGACGCAAAACAAAGAAGCAGAACAATTCGTCAAGATGAAAAATAAAAATGATCAATTGAATCTTCAAAACCTCATCTGAATCCAACTTTTTCCTCTTTATAGATTCCTTATTTTATATTTGTGATTTCAACGAATTTTCTTTTTATACAGGTTATTTCTTATATACAGCTTACGAGTTTAGCATCCGAACCTTCAATGTACACCCAAAATTAAATGCATACACATAGAGAATTCTTAAAAATATATTCCGTTCTCTCTCTCTCCAGCACGAAATCAGAGCATAAATAAGTATCTTTACGTCTCATATGAAAATGACGGGGTGAAAAATCGACCTTATTTACCCTTCTTTTCCTTCCGCGTTTTAAAATGAGATCAAAATCTTGACTGAAGATCCTATACATCTCACTTTAATATTCATTGAATACGCAATACAGACTCCAATATGATGTATTCAACGTCATTAGACGGCTATTACGTATTCATAGATATCCTGTATATCCGTGTATATTTTTGCAAATGAACAACTCATCATTCAAATTTTCTCATTTTCGGCAATTAAATAGGGGAAAAAAGAAACAGATAAAATAGCGGATGCTCCGAGTTGTCATTTGTCATTGACGAGATCTTCAGAGGGAATAGCGAGACATTTGGGATACCGAGGACGTTTGGAATTTGATCCAGGCGTATTGTTCAAGTGTAATTTGATTATCACTACTAGTAGTTTCGAACTGATACATTTACATTCGTTTGAATGTCCAAATACATGGAGAGGAATGTGGAGGAGGGAGGCGTCGCCACGCTCATGCTCAGGCGTCGTACGGTGACCCGTATTCGTTGTCGTCGACGACACTGGTGTCCAATCTCTGCGACCGACGCCCCAACAACGTGTATACACGTAAACCCCTATACACGCGTTCATACATACACACAGAGAATAATGTTAACTGCCAAAAGTCGAGCGAAAAAGCTTCGAGGGAAAGAGAGAGATAGAGAGAAAAAGAAGAAGGAAGGAATTCAACCTAAGAGATCGATAAATTCGGGAGGAAGAGGAAATGAATGTTTGTAAGAGTATTGCGTTCGTTTGTGTTTTCATATACGAGAATACGATGGAAAATCCAACTTGATTCTCGATGTGTCGTATGAAAAATGTGGACAATTAAGTTTTGTATGGTGAACCGCTATGTTGTTTACGATGACACAAGTTGGAATCCAGTTACCGTCGTCCCAGATATCATTCGAAATTCATTTTCAAAACTACGCTGTTATCCTTATCGATAAATCCCAAGTGGGTATTATTGGATCTGATGGTAAAGTGAATTGTGCCAGATTTATCGTACGACTATCGTGGTTTCATTGAACCGTGTTGTATTCGCGAGGGTTCAACGATTAGTAATTGCTGTACAAAATGTCTCAAAATTGAAATTTGATGAGATGTTTTGTAAGTAGATTCATCATTTATCGAATTTTGGTGGCCCGTGGTGTAAAAGGGATTTTTTCAGAACAGAAATATATCTTTCAAAATATTTGAAATAACATAAAAAGATTGCATCCCACCAAACACAGTTTGTCACCGTATCATCGGTGTAATGTAATCTCAAAATCACATGCAATGTAACCAGCTCGTTGCATGCGATTGACAGGTAATTTGTAATTTCACACTCAAGAAAAGTAGCCGCTACGCCACTATAACAAAACATTTTTTCTGTTGGTTACATGGCGGTTACATGCAATTGTGATGACCTTTCTATTTTGGAAAATATGCATCGTAAACACTTTTTGACCTCATATTTGAGGTCACCCGCATATATGTACATATATATGGGTGTGTTCAACCTCAAAACTGGCGTGAAAAAAATATATCGAGTTTAATAGTATAACTTATAACAGATCGATGAAACCACGATGTTGCTAAAATGAAACATGTCATATTGTGGTTACATTGTAGCAACTTTTGATGAGTATGAAATTACAAGTTACCAGCCCATTGCATGTAACGAACAGGTGATATTGCGTGTGATCTTAAGTTACATTGTAGTTATGATACGGTAACAAATTGTGTTTGGTGGGATGTCGGTTTATGAACTATACACCGAGAGAAAAAGTTGTAAAATTTACATCTTGGGAAGTCAACATTTAGACGATTTTCAAAATAGTTCGAGCTATCACAATTTAAGTTTATCTTACAGTGGGGAATGTAAGATTTACATCAGCTTGGTATATTTCACATTCGCTGTTGCAAAATCTACTCAAACTGTGGTACCTCGCACTATTTTTCAAATCGTCCAAATATTGACTTCGCAAGATGTCAATTTTACGACATCTTTCTTCTCAGTGTAGTAATTGATCGAACCATTGATTCTTGAAAATTTTGTTGGGAAAGTATACCCACACAGCACAGAATATCGCAGTAATATCGTAGTAATATTACGTCAATATTACAGCAATATTTCAGTGATGTCACAGTAATATTTCACACCTATCGATATTATATATTTTAGTAATATCGTGGCAATATTTCAAGGGAAGACACTAATTGCACGCAGTCCAAAATATAACAGTATATGGACTCGACAAACATTTCCTCGGTAAGAATCATTTGAACTGAATTCATGAATGTATCTGAAGTTTTCAGGGAATAATCGTTAATACTTTATTTGCGATACAAAGCCCAAATTTTCAAATTCCAAAAAGTTCTTCTCCAACATCTGTGAGAAAGTTTGAAATTCAAAATTTGGATTCTGCACTACGATAAAGTACTGAAGATTATTTCTTGGAAATTTCATCTATTTCTATGAATTTAGTTCATAGAATTCTCACCAAGAGAATGTTTGCTCAGAGGATACACAGGATACAGAGGATCCCCTCTTACCAGGACCTTAGCAATTTTATCTACAACAAACTGGATAGAATCAATTCAATGGAATCAAAATATCTCTCCGTATACAGTAATTTTCAAAATTCATTGAAGAACTGCTGTACACAGCGTTATTTTGATTTTATTCAAAGATTGTTTCAATGTTATAAACAAAATAGCTAGCGTCTCGACCCTAGCATCCCTCTAAGTGAATCGTTCATGTGAGGTTTCTAAAATATTCTTCACAAGATTTAGAATATCGCTCTGTAAAGGATTTCTTTGCAGTCATATAAGTATTCGACGATTGAGGCATAGAACAATATTCTGAGAATGAATTGCAAGGTATTCGAAAAGTCTCGTATGAACAATTGGGTTAACATCAGGGTGCTATAGCACCCTCACTATAGTATCCTTTCCAAGAAATACGAGCGGCAGTGTTCCTAGACAAATTTAATTTGAAACTTGAAGAAAAACGAAACATTGTGATTAAGCAGATACTAGTGCCATGAGTGCAGCTGATTATTTTTTTGGAGATTTCACAATGGGGGTGAATAGGGAAGTGCTTCAACTGAGAATTCTAACGAAATTGATCAATGATGCATTTCTTTTAAATAGAATAACCAATCAAAAAGAGAAAAATTCCCGGTTGTCACAAGCCTGCATGGTGAAATATAATAGATATTTCGATGTAGCTTCGTTTGATTGGTGAAGAATAAAGGTACATCAAGATATTTCAATTGTATTCCACCCGTTTCGGGTGAATCAGCTGATCTCATGGCACTGGTATCGTCTCAAAGTCTTGTAATTTATATAACAACTGTAACTTTTGTGGGTTTCAAAGAATATGAAATTTTTTGGGTCATAAGAAGTATCTTAATTTTTTTCTCTTTATATTGCTCAGTGGTGAAATTGGAAAAATCCTGATTTTTGAAGACAAATGTGAATTCAGGCATATTTTTTCTACTTCTCATGGCATTGAAAAGTCCTACAGAGGAGAAACCTATTCTTCTATTTTTTTAAATATTTTAGGAACCGAATTAGGGACAGTATTATAATTTAAAATGATGTTTTTATAATATCTCACAAAATATCCCATCTTCAAAAAAAATGAAACTGTGGGAGGGATATTGGTTTTGCGTTTCGAAGGGTTTTGAAACGATTGCAATGAACCGAAATCAGAAGGAACCCGTTTCTTCACTACTAAAGTTTACTACGCAACACACATTTCCGTTTTCATTCATTTCCACGTCCACTCATGAATACAAAAACAAAACAATATCAAACAGTTTTGGACTAATTTTCACATGAAAATTGACCAGGATTCAAGTTCAGGCATGTATTACAAATTCCTGTTTGCAAAACATTACCGCAATATCTCAGTGTGACACTGTAATATTGCAGTGGTATTACATTGCAATGTATAATATTGTATTATTGCTGCAATATTACAGTATGATTTGTAATATTACGTCAATATTGTATTAGTGCTGCAATATTATGTGCTGTGTGGGTAATAAGAATTCATTTGAATCAACTATACTCTTTTAGTTCTGTTATCCTTGATTGTATCATTCAAATTCTCATTTTGTGAGAAAATTATTCAAGCAAGACACATTATAAGTAAAATAAACATATATTTTGAATGGAACCATTTTTTTTCTGGTCTGGATCATAAAAATTTGAAAAAAAAAACGGATGATTCTTCAGGCCATTCATGAAATTTCCTGCTACTTTTGAGCTCAAATCATTCAAAAATATTTCTACCATAAAATTTCAGCGACATTCGAGGACGAAAAGCGATATTCCTGTTTTGTCAAACTTTCAGTGCTCAAAAATGAAGTGTCAGTTCGTTTTGAGTCCATTAACTTAAAAAATATACGAGTTGTTTTGGAAAAAACGGCTAAATGATTGTGAATCTGATTCGAACCATCAATAACTTTTGACCGAGTTGACCTATCGAAAAATGACTTAGGACCCTTTTTGTGGAACATTGAATTCTCTACAAAAATATCTCAAGAACTTTATAGTACGACATGTTGTTCGTTAATTATGAAAATCAAAAGAAAACAAGAGAAGTTTTCCCACATTATTCTTATGGAAAACAGAAAAGTGCGATGCGGAAGTACTTAAGATAAATATTAAGGGCTCATATTTTACAAGACCCATTTTTTTTACGACGATTGCTCTGATTGAAATGCGTGTTCCAAACAGTATCCGTTTTGCCCGACCAGGGCGGGCAAAACGGATAAAGTAGACTTTTTCTTTAATTGTTATTTTCTATAAGAAGGTTTTTATTTTTATTATTCTTTGATTTCAATTATGAAGTATAATTGTCCAAAGAATTAATCAGCACAGTTTTGAATAAATATGATTGAGATATATATTTGTTATTTAATCTTGAAATTAAAATATCCTTCTTGCCCGTCCGTCCCCTATATCAAAAATCAAATCAGAAGTAATCGGAGTTGATGAAAAATTGTGCAAAAAAAGATGAGAACAGTGAGTTTCATTTTTTAACTGGCATTTTCAATGAAAAATAGTTGTAAAAGTATGCAATCTTCTTCTCTCTTTTTTGATCCAAGACAGACAAGTTGTTTTATAAATTTCTACTGAAATAATCTTGACGAACTCTCGAGGAAGAGATGTTGAGTAGGTCATGGTTGAGCTCAGCGTGCAGTCACCTTCGCGTGATGTGCTCTGGAAATAATTTGTCTTCGAGTGAACGCATCAATAAGGTAAGAGCTGCATAATATAAGCACAACTGGAACACTATAAATAAATTAAGAAATTCGGTTCTTCTGATTCCCTTCGTTGACTTTGCATCAGCTTTTACATTGAGAAAAGGATTTGCTTACAGTTACAAGCATTTAATACTGCACTGAGAAAACGTTGATTCCAGCCGAACAAAATTTTGGTTGAAATGAACGCAAAGAAAATTTTTAGTTGGCTGAAATAAAATTTGTTTGGGTTGGAGAAAATTTGGTCCACAATAATGGACAGTTTTTTACAGACAAATAAATTTTATTCGTCCCCAAACAAATTTTATTACAGCCAACCAAAAAGTTTCTCTGCGTTCATTTCAACTGTGTTTTCAATGTGAATATGGTGAAATAAATATCTAGTTACAATTACCGACATACAGATTCACAACTAAAGGCTTTGGTTGTAGTTACCAAGCTTGAGGTATTATTACCAAATCTTGGTAATAATAAACCAATCGCATATCACAAACCAATGACAATCAGCAGATATACGACTTTGATTCAAATGATGTATTTTCTTACGTTGACACCCTAAGAAAACGTTTGTTTCGGTGAAACAAAATTTTGGTTTAAATGAACGCAAAGAAACTTTTTGATTGGCTGAAATAAAATTTATTTAGGATAAACAAACTTTATTTGTCTGTATGAAAGCCTTAATTATTGTGAACCAAATTTTCTTCACCCCAAATAGATTTTATTTCAGCCAACCAAAAAGTTTCTTTGCGTTCATTTCAACCAAAATTTTGTCTGGCTGGAACAAACTGTGTTTTCAGTGCACAAGTACGGCCCATCTTTGGGTGAAAAGATAGACCTGTGATGAGAATAGTCGATAATCAATCGATGTACGGGAAAATCTATTTCTATAAGTTCAGTGTCCTGCGTTAGTAATAGCCCTAGAATAACTAAGACGGATAATTCTGTTTTCTTGAACTAAAAACATAATCAATATGGATCGCATAAATTCGAACCTAGTAGAAATTATGATTGGGAATTAGATGGGTTCCAGGTAGTTTTGTAACGCGCTTTCTAGCCTGTGTTCATCCAGATATCCCAGGGAATTGCTAGAATGTTGTTGAAATTGGTAATTAGAAATGTAAAATCAAGTGTTGTCTGTAAAATCACAACTATGAATAAAGTAACAATGTATTTTGACAAGTAATCTCCAGTCAAGAACGTTGCTTTTGAATTCATTTCCATTAAATAATCCCGAGTGACAAATTGAAAAGTTGGGGCTTCCTTTCATTCCTCTGACCGTGTTGATGGACTATCGATGTTACTGTACGATCAGTTGACGCATGAAAAATCTACATAAACCAACCAAATGTGTGGGCACTCGAGTCAAATTGGCTGAAGTGTGTTATCCAGTTGCCCCCACGTGGGTCCCATCGAGGACGTGGATGGTAAATGGGATGCCCAGACAAATTTCTACCAAGGTGATATTCATACAAGAAATCAATTACTTGTACCTTCACAGAGAATATTCTTTGACAGGATTTACCAGCGCGGGTGGTACAACACGGTGTTATTAAAATTTCTTTGAATATTTATTGAAACTGTAATTCTTTCAAGAAAATCTTCTGGAATTAATACTCCAATCCTTGTTTTCAGTGTAATAAAATATATTTGATATGAATATGAATTATAGTGTAATATTACCCTTGAAACCAGTACACTTCAGTTTTCAACTCAGTTGGTTAAAAATTGAGGGAGTTGTGTTGCAAGCCAATTTGAATAAAGCTTTACAAAGCCTATAAAGCTGAATGAAATGAATTCATGAAATTTTTACGGTATCGTGTTTGCTAGGTGACTGGAAGAAAGCCATAACCATCAATAAGAACCCTGGTGAAAAAAATCTCTCTGAATCTCTCTGAAATCTCTCTGAATCTCTCTATATTTTCGGACATTTTTCATAGAGATTCAGAGCAATTTCAGAGTAATTCAGAGAAAGTTAGAAACTTGTCAGATAGTCATACATCCTGAATCCCACCAACTTTCTTTGAATCTCTCTTAATTTTTTTATGGAATTCTAGGAATTCTTCAGAATCTTTCTAAATTTTTCCGGATTCTCCGGAATTTCATTTATTAACAATTCAAAGCTCATGCTGAATTCCTCTGAAACAGTCTGAGTTCCTCTGAATCTCTCTGAATTCCTCTGGATCTCTTCGAATGTGTCAGAATTTCATATATCTGGATTTCAAAGCTTACTCTGAATTTGCCTGAATCTTTCTGAACTCTCCTGAATTTTTCTGAATTTCCCTGGATCTCTCTGAATTTCTTTGAATCCTTCCGTAAAGTTCCGTGCTCAATTTATCTCAATTTCCGTTCCTCTGATTTTCCTTGAATCTTCCTTAATGCCTCTGAAATCTCGCACAAAAAATTTCACTCAATGTATCTCTCTCTGAATTCCTGTGAATCCTTCTGAAAAGTTCAACGCACAATTTTGCCTAATCTACCCGTTCCTGCATCCTTCTGAATTTCTTTGAATCACGATGAATTGCTCTGAATTCCTCTGAATCTTCCCAACTCTCTCTGAATCTCTCTAAATTTCTCTGAAACGTGAAATTTTCAGAGAGATTCAAAGAGATTTTTTCACTAAGGAAGGTATTACGTTCCACTATTGGACCAATTTTACACATTTATAGCTGGCCAAAAAGGAAATATACTCATCCATTACGATAATTCACTTGCACGCATTAAATGTTGAACCCCGCTCAAAAAAATCCATTGATTTCGTCAGAATAAAAAATGCTTTCAATATGAATCTGATTGAATTTCGGACAATGTTCTGACCAAATCCCATGAAATTTCATTTCTCAGATTCAATGGATTCTTCCAACCAGGGAAGAATACAGAACAAAATTTCCCATCAATCTTATATTCTTTTTGCCAGGCTGACAACTTGTCAAACCATTCACGTACTATGGTCATCCAGGAATTCTCAAAAACATGTTAACTTCATATAAAACTCCCAAAAGACTGTAATAACAACGATAAAATTGAAGAAACAGATGAGATAAAAGAGAATGTATATATACATTCTCAATCGAGGAGCAAAGTGCATTCCTGAACCTAATCCTCGTAATCGTAAAAGAATCGCTACGGCAGTTCATCCTACAGGACACTTGAATTTCCCGATCAATTGAACGAGCGGAGTGTTGATACAACAATATTGGTGCTCTCAAGTTGAAGAGCCGTTGTGAGAAGCATCCAAGGAAGTAGTTTCTGCGTTCATGCAATTTCATTTATTCTAACGTGCGAAAATACGGTGTGATATGCTCATTTTTATGAGAAATGATGGGTTGAGAGTGATTTATCGATGTTCTTGGACGAGCTGTGTGAAAGCAACTCGAATGAAAATTGTTACAAAATGTTTTAGAGAATTTCAAAAAAATTCTATGATTCTCTATCACACTTTGGTGCAAAAATTCAAAATTAAAATATAGGAATTGATGAAAATGAGTAATTTGTGCTTGTTTTAATAAGTGAAAAGAAAGACAAAGCATCTTTTGTCGTAGCAATAAAGATTTATATGCAATGTTAGGAAGTGAGAACGTGACTCTACAAGCGGTTCGTATAAAATTTTATAAATTCGGATTATTCGTGAGAGTAGAATTCGTTTTTTCTCCTATGCGGTATTTCTCATTGGTGTCTAATTTTATTCATTCTTGAGGAATTTTATAAAAGCCCATATAGAAAGTTACAATTGGCGCTAGCATGGTGCAACGTAGATAAAGTATGGCCGAGGCTTGGCAACCAAGCATGGCGCAAACCTGGAATGATAACATCATTTTATGATTTACCTACGTGTTTTTCCAATGAAGTCCCATAATCGATAAAACAATGGCAATGAAATATACCATCATTGGCAGACAATTGGAAATTTTGTTTGTCAATGCTGCGCCAATGATCAAAGTAAAAAACATTCAACCCAGAAATATATGAAAATTATGCGCATTTCACAATTTCTGACATGTGCTGTTCAAAGTCTTATTGTTTTCGCCTCATTTGTTTTTCAACAACTCAGCGTCTTTTGTCGGTAAATTTTGCCATGAGAAGTAGACACAATGTATGTTAGCTCAGCGATAGCAGCCCTCTAGGGTGACTCATAGTAAAGAGCGATTGACTGTTCTTCCAAAGACTTACTTAAGCCTTATATATTCTTCGTAAGCGCGTTTCACCACTCGCGAGAAACACTCGATAAGTAACGTAGCAAAAATATTATATGGGTTGCCAATATTGAGCCATTCTATTACCAATGATCGGCGCTACATTGAAAGCTAATTTCTACCGAAAATAGGCCAAAGTTTGGGGCAATATTGAACCACATTTCGAATGATCCTGGCGTTGAATGGAATCTATCGTTTAGTCAATGTGGGGGCTAAGGATAATAAGCCAAGCTTGGCGCAATTGTACCACAATAATAGGCTGACAAACGAAATCCGTCGAACACCGACATCGGTGCAACATTGTATTTATTGTTATTCAACATTGAAGATTTATAGATCGCCAAGCCTTGTCTGTCAACATTGCGCCAAACTGTATTTTATTGTCAGCATTGGCGAAGCCCAATAATTTTTGTATGGGAGCATCCATATCTTTCTCTCGATAGTTTATCGATAACTACTCTTGTTTCTTCAAACGTTTCTGTATTATTTTAACTATTACGATCCGCATTTTTTATCAATAATTTCATCTTCACACTCGCATTAGTGAATTCATTATTATTCATCCACGTGAACAATCGAATTTTTTGAATTCAACAGTATGACTTCTATGAATTTCAAACAATCGATACGAACGGAACAATGATATTTGGAATTTGACAAAACTGCTGTCCGATGCAGAGCCAAAAACTTCCCTTTGAGTGAATTGCATACACATTTCTATGCATTTTATACTAAAAGGTTTTGTTGGAGAGATTTTTCTCGTGATACCCTAAATCTTTTCACGTGAGCTTTTACATGATGGTATCAAAATGTTTTGAAACCCGATATTGTATGCATAAAAATCCTATAAATTTTCGTTTTTATTCCTCGAATGAGAAAGTTTTTCAAATTATTTATAAATTCATATAAAATTTTGTGACATTTGCTACAGCCCTAGTAGAAATTTGACAGGGAATTCCCTGTTAGAAGCATGGTCCTGACATGGCATCCTGTTTAGGACCTTACAACAATTTAACGCGAGGTTGTTGACAGGTCCCAATCAAATTTTCCCTTCCAGTAACTCAGACATGGTATTCCTATCAGAACCTGATTAGGATTGCCTTGCCTCATCCGTATTTCAATCATGTGATAACCGACAAGACAGCCGAATCAGGACCTGATCAATTCAGAACGATGAATGTATCAAACTATTCAGAATTTTCACAGGACTCATTAGAAATTTACCTGTTTTCTTTAAATGTTCAACTGAGGTCTATTTGGATCATCAGTAGAATTTCTCCTGTTGGGGGAGTTTCAAAAACTTTTATGAAAAGTGAATTCCAAGAAAATTAAATTGAATGTTGGAATATAGCTTAGATGAGGTCGTGATTGGGAATTCAATTACTACCCTGATCAGGACCTTGTCTTTTCCTCGCGTTACATTTTTGTCAGGGCCTTGTCAGATACTCAAGTCAGGCCCTGAACGGAAATCAGGCATGCCTGATGTTTTCCATATCAAAATTTCTACTAGGGAGTAGTCGAATGACTGAAACTTGCTTCCTTAGCTAATAATCCCAGACAGCACAAATGATTATTGCGAATTCATATGAACTTCTCAAAGAATTCTCGAATAGTTCCCGTTATGTCAGTAGACACTTAACTCAAAATGAATACATATTGGATGACTGAATAGTTCTTGATGTATTCACGAAATGTACTCTTTCTGAACAACTGAGTTGTATATCAAGAATTCAAATTCAATTCAAAGTATTCTTGATGAATTCATTCATGTTCACTGTCATAACGGGAGCTCTTTCAAGGGATTCTTGTGCTGTATGGGAATATTGGTATCGCAGGGAAAAATACACTGTTTTGGCGACAAATGAAAAAGCGTAATTTAATCTTCCCATCACAGTAAATCCTTTTTCTTCCCCGAGTGAAAATATTTTTAGAATTATATAATTTTCATATATTCTATTTATATATGTAATACAAATTTTATAAAAATTATATAAATCTTACCCTTCAACGATAGATTTTGTACAAAAATTTCTCTTCAAAAAAATTCATATGAAGTAAATGTGTTTTGATTTGACGTTCGATTGAAGTAGAAAATAAAAAGAGTATCGGCATATAAGATCACTTCCGCATCTGGTTTTCTCGTTATCGAACATCTGCCGAAGCTCATGGATATTTTATCCGACAAGTATCGAATTGTCATAGGTTGATATCACGGGAAGAAAAGAGACACGAAAATATTTATCGACTCCCGATAAGACATTTTCGTTGCAATCTCTCTACCAACTGCCGATGGTATGTTGCCTTATCGGCCAGAACTCGATGCTGCTGAAGCGACCCATCTATCGATCGGCAGGCGTCTCTTATAGATTTATAACAAAAATAGCTTCAATAGATACACATAGATATATGACAAATGCACTTAGTTTAGTTCACACTAACAGTGACAATCGAGTTATAAATAGTTAAAGTTCAGTAATGTGTATATAAATTCTTAATTGTCCATCGATTTTATGCGTATCACGCTCAACGTCAATTTCCAATACTTTTTATCCATCTTTTTATGATCAGCGTGAAATAAAGAAAAGATGTCGTTGAGGATAAAGTTTATTTATCCCTTAATCTAACTTATTGTTTCAAAGTTCTTTTGTACACTGTGAAAAATATTAGGAATCTTTTTTTCATCCACGAGAAAATTCTCAACTCTGATATGGGAACTTTCCTTTGAAGTATGGAAAAAATATATCATCTTCTTTGGTTGTTTTTTTATTGCGGATGCAAAATTTTTGATATAATTTTTCATAACATAATCCGAAGTGATAGCACAAAATTTTTTTGAAGATTCTTATAAATTCAAGCTAAATCAACCCTGAGAGAAAAAATTTCCGGGGACAATAAAATATTGAATAGTCGCCATAAAATACTTAATCGAGTTGGATAAACAAACTGTCATCGATGGAAGATTTCATAGCATATTGAATATTTGTTTGATTGAATGAATATTTAATCGACCCAATGGAAGTTTATTCAAATCCATTGAGTATTTTATGCCGACTATTCAATATTTTATTGTTCCCGGAAATTTTTTCTCTCAGCGTAACGAGGTGTTTTAGCGTTTTTCAGAACTTTTTCTTTCCATATCATTTCAGTACAGTTTTCAAGAATGTTATGCTCTAAAATTGAATACCACTTCAAAAAAAAAAAAAAAACAAATGTACGGGTGGTCCCATCTATTCCAATTTTGGACCAAGATGCGGAAGGTAGGATTTCACAACTCTAGTTTTCAATCCTGCAATAAACAGTCAAGGGAACGATTCATATGAACAAATCCGTGCAAGATATTTTGAAATTTATCTGAAGAAAGATATCTCACGACATGAAAGCGAGATCAATATTCTCTGAGAATGACTATCGAATTACTGTTAATCACTTTTCCAACCACAACCCGTCGAATCGCATTCCCCAAACGAAACGCAACTTTTGACGTATAATTATTTGATCATCCTCGTTTCGAATTGTATTCAAATCAGACATTCCATTCTGGCCCCAGGCAAACGTTTCATGCATGAAACTATCCATACACTCCGATGTTCAAATTGATGTATAGATGGATAAACATATAATTCGATACATATGTCAATTTATAAACCAACGTGGTTGTACGTGTTTTACCTTTCCATTTATATCTCACCAACATTCGTTTTGAATTATCCATATTTACATCGCCAGGTACATGCTGCTCTGTTCTCAAATACAGGTCATCGGGATGACGCAATGCAAAGTAAAAAAAAAACAATAATTGTTGCCCATATCTCTTCATCTGTGATATTTTCGTGTGTGTGTGTGTGTGTGTGTGGGTGGGTGTGTGTGTATCGACGTGTTAATCAACGATTGTCGAATGAAAACTAAACGATTCTTACATTGTAAATCATTTTATTACAGCACTGGACGATCGTTCGATAAGTTTTGGGAAATATTTTGTGCATTTGTGCGGGGAGAGGAGGGAGAAAAAAAGAGAGCGAGAGAGGGGGGGAGGAGGATGATGACAACAAAGAGGATAGAGGGATGAAAGTTCTTTTTGCTCTTACGTCCACCGTCTATCCATCTATTCATTCTATCTTTTGTTCTTCACTCTTTTTTTTCTTCCGCATCACCATCTACCTATCCATTGTTCTCTCGTCTCTTTCTCTCTTCTCTCGTTTTTCCACCTGTCTCTTACTGTATGTACATTGTCGACATGACGCGACGATGGATACCACATACGATCGACTTCCACTCGGTCAAGCGTGATCGAGAAGAAATCGATCCATACCGTGATACATAAAAGAACGTATTGACTCAAGCCGACGAGCTTGTTGTCGTTAAACCGTAGTAGCCCATTTGATATCGTGGTCATCGTGACCATCATAGTCTTACAACATAAGGGTTAATTACAAACAGTCCACGGTTGATGTACCTTGTGTATCTGCATTGTGGATCTGTAGTAGATGCTGCATTCGAGGCGTTAGATGAATTCACATGGAAGCTGGAAGAAATATCCTAGTCAAAATAGATCATATATGTGGCACGTATGACCAAATATGTTACATATATGATCAAACTGATTCATATATGACTCCTATATAATTCATATATGCGTCATATACCCATATAACAAAAAAAGATTTCGAAATATATTCTCCAGGATGAGAAGTACACGGAAAAAATGCTTATGTAAGAATTATATGAAAAGTGAGGTAATAATTATAATGTGGATCTTATGTATAATTTACTACACAGTCTTGTTGAATTTACATTGTTATCATAGTCACTCCACAGCAACACTACTTTCATTTACTTCGGTAACAATGTGAATATAGCATTGTTTCTAATGTAAATTTTACTCCATTTGCGCTTATGTGAGCAGTTATGTTCAATTAACACCTAAAAATGTGGAATTTACATGAGACTTTTTTCCGTGTATTTTTAATCCTTTTTCGAAAAATATACATGTTTTTTCAATACATTTTGTATATTTTTAATGCAGTTTTAGTACATTAAATATGAATTGTAAATACACTTTAAATAATCCTGGTCGAATGTATTTGAAAAGTGTTTTTTGTTTTATGGGTATATGGCCATATATATCCCGTATATGGCGTTATATACTTTATATATGGGTCACGTGTGGGCCTTATAGGATGGAATACTCATATAAGAAGTACATGTGGTCATATATGTCTTTTATATTGTCATATATGCTCCATATATGAATTATATATGATTTGAATATGACCACCCATGTGTGTATGGACCATTGGCCCAATAATGGACCAAGCCTGGCACAAGACCTGCCGAGACATGTCTTGAATATCAAACTTGGCCCAGGCTTGGGAATGATAAGATCAGGATAAGCTTGGGCCAGTGGTTTTGCCAGGCCCGGTCCAATTCATTTACCAAGCATCAACCAATGCTTCTTCGATCGCAAATATGGATGGTAAAAGTAATTGATTCATATTTCAGTTCATGACTTCCTCCCTCAGAATACCGTACATGAATTATCTTAAAACGATAGAAAAAATGTGACAAGACTGGGACAAGCTTGCATGATCATTGAAAAATTTGCGTTCTTTGATGTTCCAATCAATTTTGATTCTATTGTTGAATTATGCTCAAACTATACCATAGTGTGTAGGATTAATTATGGCAGGAAGATTCCCCAAGTCTTCAGCCATTGTAAATTCAAAATTCAGTCAATATTTATCAATATTGTGCCACTCATGTGGGCAATGTTGGCACAATTGTTCTCAACGAATGCTCGATTTTTACACTTGTGCCAAACTTGTATCGAATGTAGTGGCCATTCCAAAAATATTAACGAATGTACCACGACTGACTATCCATTCGGAACAACGGGACAATCATGGAACAATATTGGGCCAATTGTTCTCTACGGAGGTTTGTTTCTCACACATGTGCCAACCTTGGGACAAGCTTGGATTTTTTTCAGTCTTGGCAATACCTGCATGGGCATATATGATTTTTCCAAGGTTCATATATGAATTGAATATGGTGTATATATGGACCATATATGAATCATTTTTACTAGGGATATTCTTGAAGATCTGTTGTAATATTAATTTTTTTCCCTAAATAATAATCCAAATGTTGGGATAATTCATATTTGTATCACCATTCTAAAGGATATCACTTCATTATAGAAAAGATGGAGACTGAAATTCACAAAGAGGCAGGGTGTGATGTGTGAATCCTCAAGCTGCGATTAACAATTCCAAAATTAGATCAACAGAAGTATTTTCATCTCTTTTCTGTATAACACAGTGTACAATAAAAGTGCTCTGCTGAAAATGTCAGGCTTCGAACGGTTTTTGTTCCAAGAAATCTGGTCAGAAACCGATAAAATTTCTACCTGGTTTCGTCCGGATTCACGTGATTCCGATAGAAATTTAACCTTGTTGCAATTATGTCAGGAAAGCTTGTGACAAGGTTGACATAAGCCTCCTAGTTGACACACGACAAGGGTACAAGCTTATAAAACCCTTGCAGCAGTGTTGTAGCAACCCTCACACTGACAAGGTTGTCAATAACAAGCCAAAAACAATCGAATGACAGGCTTATTATGGCGGGCTTCTATGTTATCTGGGAACCAAATTGGAAAATATCCTCTCAAAAACAGACATACATTTTTTCTGTCAGTGCTTGATACGATATCTCAAATTTGGTAGTTCCGGACGAGACAGGGTAAAAATTGTGTTAGTTTTTAACCAGATTTCTTGGGACAAAAACCGTTCAAAACTTGACAACTATCCTTCTTTTGTCCGGATCTGCCTGATATTTTCTGCAGGGTGTTGAACCTTATTTCTTCAGTTCCGCAATTTCAATACCCTAACCCCAAGAGAACACCATCCCAAGTGGCAAACAGATGTTTCAGATGTGATATGAACATGCTTGGAACATCCAAATGAGACTATTTTGGATAATCACCTTCTATGCGTGTTAATTGGATACTGTACCCATCATAATTCCTCCTGGTGCTGTTCAGGAACGTTCAAAAAACCTTCATCAAACGCAGAATGAAAGTATGGATATTTGAAGGTTACCCATGTAACACAGAATATTCTGAGAATATTCTCACAACATCCGTAAAATGTACTTGATCGAATATTCTCACAAAGAGCGTAGGAGATTCGTAAATATTGTCAGAATATTCTTGGAACATTTGAATATTCTAGGAACGTTCGTACAATATGCGTACAAAGTTTGTAGGGAGATTGATGAACAGCGCAGATATCGTGATGACATGAATCCATTAATGGCGGATAATGTTGTTGACAGGCTACAGACCCTTGGACAATCTATCATTTCAATTTGTGTTTTGGGAATAATAAATCTATGGAGGTGTATTTTAATATCGCAAATGTTCTCTGAGAAATAATCCTCAAAAGTGTAATAAAATATTGAGAAATACCGTAAATATTATCCCAGCAAACACGAATGCAGGCCTTTCGAAGGACCAGCAGGGCCGTCTTTCATTGCTTCAAGGCCCTGGGCCGACTTAGAGTGGAGGCCCATGTAAGGAGACGTAAAATCTTGAAATTTTTCAAGAACCACTCTAACGTTAATCATTATGATTTTTCTTTAAAATAAGTATTGACTGAATTTCCACTTGTTCGTATATCTAGAATTAGTTTTATTTAAAAAATAACTTGATTTTATTTTGTTCAAGTAACCTTTTCAAGAAAATATGTAAAAATCTTATCGATTCTCTACGAAGAGGCCCCCCCTTTTGCAGGAGGCCCTGGGCTCGGGCCCGGTGTGCCCTGCCTTAAAGACGACCCTGAGGACCAGTGGCAGCCCTTCGCCGGCATTGCAGGACCATCAGCGGCCCATTGAAATGCCAGTAATCATTGTTTGCAGGGATGATTGCCTGTTGCGATCATAAATATCTCATCCATCTATGTAAATTCATAATATTGTTAACCATTCATGATTACAGATGTCTAATGATAAAAAAAATTGATTGTGAAGTAGTTTTCGGTGACATGCAGAAGTTTATATTGACGGGAATTCTTATTTTAACAGCATTTTTTTCTAATATTCCCACAATATCCGTGGCATCATATTCTGAGAATATTTGAAACAGTCCCATTCAAACATCCTGAGAATGTGCGTAGACCCAAGTAGCACCAGAATATACTCTGAATGTTCTTCGAATATTCGAAATATGTTCTATGCACATTCGAATGAAACTATTTCATAGGTGCTATGCATATTCATCGAACGTATGTAATCGAATATACGACGGTACGTCAATCGAACGTGGATTGAATGAATATCGTACATTTCGAATGTACTATGTACGTTCTCAGTATATTTAAAACAGTCTCATTCGAATATTCTATAAACGTTCATTATATATTTTTCGTATCTCATTCGTACATTCTATGGACGTTTCTATTTCGTATATACTTTGAACTTCTGTTGCTGCTTGGGGAATATATTCGCACGAAATAAGAATCTCCATAGAATATTCGAATATCCTCAACGTATAGTCTCAGAACATTCTCAGAACGTGTGTGTGCTACCTGGGTAAATGAACATTGGTTGAATGTAAGTTTACCTGAAATCAATCTAGAATTGATCTATTCGGCTCGTGTTCTCTTGGGGAAAAGAACATGAAGTTTCACGGAACGTTCAATAGAGGTCTATTCAACGTCCGGACAAAAGTATCGATATTGTGAGTATCGAACATTCAGAAATTGGTCACAAGATTTCATTCAATTTATACTTGACAAACAATTGTATGGAAATTCAACAGAGTAGATTCTCCTTTGGGCTTATTTTTCATATAATTTTTGTACAAGTGCATGAAAATTTACGTAAATTGGGACGTTTTTGATTCACTATGCAGGTATCTGCAAATGGTAATCAGAAACTTATACAAAGTGAATAAGATGAAGGAGATTGGAAATTCAATTTTTCAGGCAGATCAATTGAGAAACCTTGACCGCTTCGCTGACGAAGAAAATAAAAATATTCAGGGTTGACCAGTGTTGCAAAACTCAAATGCACGACCCTTTTCTCATTGAGGTACCAGCGCATTCATGTAAGAAAACCCGCATCGAACATGATTTCATACGCTCCATCATGTGATTTACAATTTTTATGAAAAATTTGCATAATAAGTCTGAAAACTCTTTATAAATTCTCTGTCAATTCCCAATAGACAACGAAGATCTTGAAGACATCTACAAGATATCTTTTGAATACATCGAAAAGATGCCTTTTAGATATCTGAATGACAGCACAAAGAGATATCTTCCAGATATATCGATATGATATCTTTCAGACATGTCCAAGAAATGTCAGAAACATGTCTCTAAGGTATTTCCGAAAGACATCTTCTAAATATCGAATCAGCATAGTCTGAAAGACATCTTGAAAGACTTTTTGGATGATATCTGTTACACATCTTGAGAATTGTCAAAGTAAGAAGGACAAAAGTCACGCCATGTTTCTTTTGTGCTACCTGGGATGTCTTAAACGTATCCTGGAAAAATCTAAAACGTTCCTCAAAAGAATCAAAAACATATCTTGAGACATCTAAAAGATGTCTTCTACATATCTAAAAGATATCTTTGTCAGTGTGTCTAAAACTTATCGTGTGCAAGATCTTTTCGAGATATCTAAAACTTGTTGAAATTTGTCGCATAAGACATCTTTTAGATGTTGAAAAGATATCTTCACGAAAGTCTTCCAAAACGTTTTCCATGATTTTGAGACATCTTTTAAATACTAAGAGATATCCGGAAAAAGTGTGTGCGTGTGGAAATATTTTTTAAATTATGTATAATTCTATTCAATACATAATTCTTACTCATATGTAGACATTTTGAGCTAGAATGACACTTTGTGATTGGTTCAGTAGTGGAACGAAATAATCTCCATAGATGGTTCAGCCTTTTTCTAGGTAATCTATGAGGATGATAATACAAAAATTTCGGAAGCCTTTAGCTATGACTTTTCACCCCTATCAACCCGCTTGTTTCCTTTTTGGGCATGTTTTATTTTTTTTTTAATTTATTGTTTAGATTTCCGCGTTCCCTTCGATGATTCATAGCCCTGAAACCATATAGTCACAGTGATGGAAACATTGTTTAGTGAGCGATGAGACGCTCATCAGTTCACTGTTTGTACTAGTGCGGCAGTCGTGAAGGGGATTTATGAGTAGTTGACGAGGTAGAGTTTTTTTTCACATTCTTTTCGATCAGGAGCTCATAATATCTTGCCACCCCCAATTTAAGTTGAGTAAATATTCCTAATCATTTCACCAAGTGTATTTATATTAAATTCCTCTGGAATTCATCGCTCTGGGCTATATAGACTTCCAAGTCTCTCTCTAAAAACGTCATTCGGCGGAGGATGCGACGCTCTCGCAAGGACTCAGGAGAGACTTATCGAGAAAACTAAGTAGGTACTAGGAGGTAACTGATGAGCTTCAATTTTCCATAAGAAAAATAAATCAAATAATCAAAACATTTATATAATTTTAAATAATATGTGTGATTTTGGAATCATCAGTTTTTGATAGCACGAAAAATGTACTATAGGGAATTATTGAAAGTATATAACATATTTCATTGTTTTTAATGATTGTAATTTTCAATAGTATCTCATTTGACTGTGATAGAAAGATATTTTTGCCTGTTATACATGTTTTCTCTGTTGGTAGTGCCATTAGATTATCAATTCATGGGAATAAGAATTTTCGAATAACAAGTGGAAGAGGGTAAACCACTCCAGATGTCAGAAAAAAAGAAAACTAATAGTTGATTTTTTTTTCTACTGGATCATTCGATGATAACGAATTGACATAGAAATGTGACAACATATATTTTTTGTGAATCAAATGATGAAATTACATTAAAGGGAGGTTCTCATCTAGCAATCCAAAAATAAGGTGATTCTTTCGAATTTTTTTTTTTCATGGAAGGAAGTGAATAAAGAACTCCGGGGTTTTCACACTTGTTAACTAAGTCTTTGAGTACATAAAAAAATTGTTTTCAGGAAAAAATCATGCCATGGGGATTGTTGATACGGGTTGAAACATAACCGCCTGACAAAAGCAGTGATCCATCGGGCGCCACTATAGCACTTACAAAAATTATCAGAAATAAAAAATCTAAAAATTTTTATGAAATATGTTATATTTGTTGGAGGTTGTAGTGATAAAACCGAGGAAAAGTTCAAAATTAAAAAAATGATAGGCATGCAAACTTTTGGTAGCATTTTCTTACTTTTTTTCGCTCTTTAAAGTGCTATGAAAAAAGGCAAATGTCATCTCCATTTGGGTTCATCCTCCAATAAATTCAATCAGCTTTAGAATAAGAAGAAAAGAGGGAGTTGTTCCGTAGTTTTTGAGATATCAGGGAGCCAAACTTGGAAAACATAGTTTCCAGAAAAACGCCTTTAAAGTTTCGGGATACGAATCCTTTAACTTCAGAACATATTTTTCACATACTTTAGGACCCCTTCAATGAGTTTCAAATAACTCGAGTCCTAAATTCAATTCCTTCTCAAGAAAAAAGATTTGAGAAAATCACCTTATTTCGGAATTTGCTTGTGAAAACCTCCCCTTAAAATATGAAAGTAATCAGAACTCTATACAAATCTTTCCATAAAATCATCCAAAGACGCTCGAAGAAAGGATAAGTATCGTTTCTTTTTGTCCCTGATACAACCGAGGCAACTAAAGGAGCAATATTTTTTATACTTTTTCCGTTAGAAATATATCTTTTTTTGTCGAATTCAAAGGATCTAAAAGATACCTCATTTCATACCTCCTATCGTTATATCGAATTGATATCGATTACGAGGTAAATTACCCCATTAATGACATGTTTTATGGTTCAGTGCGGATCTCTGTCTGGGGATGCTTTTAACCGTTCATGACTTTAATGCAGAGTAAGGAAATTCAACGAACATCTATTTGTCGTTTTACCGAAGTTTGAATCGTTTACAGAGACGGAACGAAAATTCAAACCCACAAAATCTGATGAAAGATCGTTATTTAACTTTTCAAATTAACTCTTTGGAACTAAAAAACATCGCTTAATGAAAGCACTACAAAATTTTGGGTCTCCAACAGTTGAGTATTTCATTATTCGATTACTAATTCGTTTCAATAAACGATTAAAACTCCAGAAACATCTATTGGATCGATTTGATTGAGCGTTCAAAGAGGATGTGTCACAATTGGTACTTGAAATGAATCTAATCGTTTTTTTTTATATCAGTATTCAATTATTTACACAATATATATAGATTATATATACTCTCAAATGATTTCAACCACCACAAAAAGATGTTTTTAAAAATTCATCACTTTGCCTTGAGCTCATTCCTTCTGTAAGAAGACTTGATAATGATCATTGATATATAATTCAAATATATCCATATTTTGTTTATATTCCATTTCAACTATCATCAGTAAATTTCAAATTATGTAGAATATTTACATCTGTTTTAGTTTCATTCGTATATTCTACGCACATCCATGGAAGCAAAATCTCAAAGCGGACATCATGTAACACATTGCATCGCATCTATCTCAGCGGGCGAATATTGTTCGGAGAGTGTTTATTTTGAAGATTTAATTATGCAAATTTCAATCCTAACCCCTCAGTTCGTGAGTTCTGAATGGAAATACTTTTCCTTCTCCGATGTTTCAAGTTGAATTAATTAATCGTTCAACCGAGGGAGATGATCATGCATTTCAATTAATTTTTCCTTCAGTTCATCAGTTAACCGATTGATCGATCCACTGTAACCAGTAGTCCCTTATTTCAGAATTTGAAACAAGAAGAAAATTTAAGGAATATCAATTCATCTCACGTCTTAATTGTGTATTTTCAAGGATAATGAATTATCAAGTGACTAATTCTCTACGTCTATTTAACGTACTTTATAATTTGAATATTTCAAAGTTGTTTGAATTCTGAAACATGATACGGAGAAGAGGAAAATACAAATCATTCCTCTCTTAAAAATCTCAACCATAATCTCTCCATATGTAAATATTAGTTTCTTTTTTTTTCCTATAAATATAATAACTAGTCTAAATGAATAAAAATCAAAAGAAAACGTATAATTTTCCACGTACCTCAAGAGAAATTGCAAAAACGTTGATGTACATTATTTTAATAGTTTCATGCTCGATATAAACAAATACTTGATACACAAAATATCTTATTTCACTTTATTAGCACCGAATCATCATTTAATGAACGTATAAATTTTATTGATCATCTAAAAAGATGGATGAAAATGACGGTTGACTTGAAAGACACTACTCTGTTGAAATTATTCCATAGAATCTCATTGACGAATGAGAAATTGAATGGATTTCAATGGAATTTAGGGGAATTCAATCAGAACTTTGAACACTTTTGATGGGATTTTATGGAATATTTTTACCAGGGTAATGAAGGGAAGTATATAATATCTCTAGTTTGCATAATCATCGTCCTAGGACCTGCTCAAGCCTGCCTCTGAGTTAGCACGATTGGTCCTCGTTTGTTGTTTTTGTAAACCTTAAGACCTATACTTGAATATCAAGAAACCTCGGAGACAATAAATCTTTGCATACAGAGATATCTTGCGATGTACAAAATTGAAGTTGAAGTTTGTAAATTCAAGACGACAAAAAAAAGGAGATGGAACACTGTCCTTTTGGACAGAAAGTCTGTCTCTCATCACATATGTGAATTCAGTTTCATATACATTTATTTAATGCACAAAAATGTGAAACCACACTGTTAGAAAAATTCTTAAATTTGATACGAAATTCTTCATGAAGTACCATATTGTCATATTGAATTCAATAATAGTTCTTAAATTTAATATTGATGATGAAATTTCAAAATTTTTTCCTGAAATGTAACAATTGTTTATTAAATTTCACAAATATATTATTAAAATCAAGAACAAAATTATGAACATTGAGAAAAAAATTCCTAATATTAAGAATTATATTATTGAATTCAATATTTTATTATGAAATTTAATAAAATTATTATGTAAAAACTTCATAATATTCTTATGAAGTTTCAGGCAGATTTTCCTAACGAGGTATATTCAAGTACGTTGAATTGACCGTAAAATACATAGGAAATTCAATTAATGATCATATTTGAGAGCAACTTCCAGCAAAAACATTAAAATTCATGCAGAAATTTCTAACAGTGTGGTTATACGCTGACCAAAGTTTCTTTGGAAGCAGATACCATGCTGTTCATAGAAGCTGTTGTTGATAATTTACTCAGGCAAAAGTAAAGTAGACATTTAAACGTGTAAAGGAAATGCTTATAAAGTCAATTCAAAGTGAAAACAGAATAAAAGACATTAATATTATTATCCACAACAATTCAGAAAATAATGAACGCAAGACCCGGTTTATGCAATAGAAATTTCAACCCAGATAAAAATTTGGAGGAATCCTCCCAGAATATTATGAATTTTCATTGTGAGTAATGTTTTAGAATATTTAAAAAGGTGTCTTACGGAAGATATCTTCAAAAATAATACAATGTATTGTGAAGATACCTTCAAAACATTTCAAAAAATCTCAAAACAATCCGAGCAGGAACAATTGTTCCTGCAAAATTTAAATTTTGGCTAAGATATTCAACCACTGTTGTCCCATTACCGTCCCGTTGTGTCCGATGATTAGTCGGTTATGGTACATTTACGATATTCCAGGAACAGCCATTGTATCAGTAATCAGTAACCAAGCTTCAAATTTGAAATGGCTAAAGATTAGGCCAAGGCTAACCCAAATTTGCCCAAAAGTTGTCACGATTAGCACCAGGGTGACTCAGTTTAGCCCGATAGTTCAGTACTCTAAGAAAGATATGATGCTTGGTCTGAAGAGGGGTCCACCTTGGGTTTTTGGGTTTTCTGTAGTCATGTGATATTGTTAAACGTGATAATACAAACAAGTTAATTGATTTTCAAGAACGCTATACAGAATTTCGAATGTCGTATTTCACTTTTGAAATGATTGTTTCAAATGTTCGTTTTGAAGACATTTGATAGATCTTCATTATCCATTCTTCGTTCATAAAATATTATTCCGAATGTCGCTAATGAAAATTCATTCTAGATTTTCTATCTTTTGACAATCTCATTACATATGGAGTGGATAGGATGGTCCTAAATGGTCAATCAATTGGACCAGATCTGAGAGAATTAGAGGTCAAAATTTGGTTTGATCTAAGCCTGGGTAATCAAGCTTGGTAAAATCGGCCAAGACAAGTTTCTATACACAGAAAAAAATTTGCTGTGAAATTTACCTTATGTCCGATAAATATTACCGCAATATCTATTAGATTTATCGGAATTTATGTAACCAATGCAGCAAATTTTTCATTTTTATCGGAGACTTTGGTTGATTGAACAGAAATTTCGGTATATTATATTTTACAGCAATTTAATGCTGTCCTTATAATTACAGCAATTTTTTCCCTGTGTAGGTTTTACCCAACATATGGCAAGAGAGATCTTTTAGATATCTTTTACAGCATTGTCCAGAATATATCTAACAGACGTCTACAAGATGCCTCAAGCAACATTCCCTTACAGGTTGTAGACTCCAATTTCCTGGGAGGATATTTATTCCCCAGAATGATTCAAAAGAGTGATCCAATATTATTCTGTAAGAATACCTCTCTCCCTATATCGGTGTTCTGATTTCAGGCTTCAACTTATTCTTTCAGTCCATTATTTATCGATAAATCTACATCTAATTAGAAGTTAGAATCACTACGGGAACAAAATTCTTATCTCTCTGGAAATATGTTCGATCAATAGTTCAACGTCTTGGAATTCATTTACAATGATCCTTTTCGATATTACATGAAACGACTCCGGCTCCTCGCTTGATACTACGTCGCTTCCTTCAGTCTCAGCTAGGGA